>OX243812.1:2903702-2943702 GCA_945859605.1 Lumbricus rubellus
ATACATACATACATACATACATACATACATACATACATACATACATACATACATACATACATACATACATACATACATACATACATACATACATACATACATACATACATACATACATACATACATACATACATACATACACACATACATACATACACATTACAAAGCATGCATGGTAAACAGCATAATTGCATAGTTCTTTGAGATTTTATTTAACTGCTTTTTGTTTCTAATCGTCACTGTGTAATAACGATGCACCATTCGATGATGCGGATCAGTTTTGCGCTTAGAAGTTTGATCTGGGTCCATGGGCGTTGTTTTTCAGGGGATAGGAGGCTAAGCCCAAGAAGCCCAGGCATAGAGTCGCCTGGTAGGTTTTAGCATCGTCAACATTATTTTTTTTATTATTGTTGTTATTATTACTAATATCATCATCATCATCATCATCATCATCATCATCATCATCATCATCATCATCATCATCATCATCATCATCATCATCATCATCATCATCATCATCATCATCATCATCATCATCATCATCATCATCATCATCATCATCATCATCATCATCATCATCATCATCATCATCATCATCATCATCATCATCATCATCATCATCATCATCATCATCATCATCATCATCATCATCATCATCATCATCATCATCATCATCATCATCATCATCATCATCATCATCATCATCATCATCATCATCATCATCATCATCATCATCATCATCATCATCATCATCATCATCATCATCATCATCATCATCATCATCATCATCATCATCATCATCATCATCATCATCATCATCATCATCATCATCATCATCATCATCATCATCATCATCATCATCATCATCATCATCATCATCATCATCATCATCATCATCATCATCATCATCATCATCATCATCATCATCATCATCATCATCATCATCATCATCATCATCATCATCATCATCATCATCATCATCATCATCATCATCATCATCATCATCATCATCATCATCATCATCATCATCATCATCATCATCATCATCATCATCATCATCATCATCATCATCATCATCATCATCATCATCATCATCATCATCATCATACTCATCATCATCTTCATTATCATCATTGTCATCATCATCGTCGTCGTCATTATTGCTATTATTTTTATTACCACAATCGCATGCGTTATAAATGTTACTGCTATTATGATCCTCTACTGACCACAGAGAATTCTAAAGCTCTTATTTCTTTCAGAGGAGTCACGAAGCCTCCAGTATACTACCAAAAGAAAAGCGCAGAAGACAAGTAAGTGTAAAATTATGCAGTGGAAACAATTTACAGAAACGCAGATTACAGAATGCATAAATATTAACTATTAACAGAACAGACAGCCTGCAATAATCGGGGCTAATAGCATTATAGGCCTATAGCAGCCTACAAAGCACGTCCACCCTGTCCAGGGTGCGAACTCGTTGCATCTTGCTCTCTTCGCCAGCGTGTTATCCTTTACTGTACCGTGCCCTCAAAAGGCGCTATGTTTATTGTCTTGATATGTATTTAAATATACATGTAAATATATATATGACTTCATGTACAGATGTACATGTATGTCACCATTATTATACTGCGCAATAAAAATCAGTGGATAAAAGACCGAGATTAAACTGCATTAAACAGTCCGTTCTTCAAAGTAAGTTAGTAAGTACATTCTTTAATTATACCAGTTGCAGAAGAGTTGCACTGAAAGCGCACGAACATCATCATCGGACAAACACTGAATCAATAGCTAATTATTAATAGTACTACCGGATTCTTGCTAAAAATGTTTTACCTGACAATAATAATTGTCATAAAAGTCACGAGAGGAAGACAGAAGCGACATCGAGGTGTATTAAGAATCCAGATGATAGACTTAGGAGTCTTAGGTGCAACCAAGTTGAATACACTGTGTCCGGAAAAAAGCGAACCTATTTGTAAATATGAAAATAAATAGTAAATATTCACCGATTTTTACAATTCAAACACCATTTTAATCCTGACATATTTGTTTAACATTGGTGAAAATATAAAAGTTCCAGTCACAATAATGACGTCACGATGACGTCAGTTGCATCAAAATGCATATAGCCGGCCATTCATGCATGGTTCGGTTGGTATTATTGGCTTTTGGTAAAATGGAAATCCATTTAATAGAACCAGAAGTGAAAATAAGTGCAGCTTATTAGAGGGATTGTCTGCTCTATAAAAAAGTGGTGCCTGATATCCCGGAATATTCGGAACAATAGCCTACACATTTAAACAAAGTAGCGCTTCAGCTCACTGAGTTCGTTAATCTGTTGAATTGTTGACTAAGGAGACTCAGATTCCATCCCTCTTAATCTTTGGCCACTAAACGGCCGCTCGCTTAAATCCCGCTGATAATAAGAGTTGGAGACTGATGGAGGATAAGGTGCAGGCTACAAGACAAGGATAAGAGACATTGAAGAACTCCGTAAGCGAATTGTTAACGCCTGGGAGGATTTTGATAAGCTGGTTATCGACATTGCTGTTGGCTATTAGAGCGACCCTTTTGACGCTTACGTTGAGGCCAAAGGTGTACTCTTTGACCACAAATTGCAAACTGACATAATTCAGAGAAAAAAATAAAATTAAACTTACATTTATTATTGATAAATGACATCCTAAAATATTGAAATTTTGGATAATTTTGCGCAACTTTTTCTTAAATTTGACTTTTTGTACAAATGACGTCATTATGACGTCATTATTTGAACTTGAACTTTTATATTTTCACAATTGTTAGAGAAATATGTTAGGATAAGAACGGTCTTTGAATTGTGAAAATCGATTAATATTTACTATTTATTTTCATATTTACAAAATGGTTCGCTTTTTTTCCGGACACAGTGTAGATGAGTCTTCCGTATTGCTCCTAGCTGCAATGGTAACACTGTGGCATGCAGAGCGCACTGCTTCCCGCTACCCTCCATAAGGTCCACTAAGCCTTCCATTCGGCAGATGCTGTTTGGTTTTTACTCCGAACGTCGAGTTTCCTATGTTCTGGGAAAGAAGTTTGAAATTATTGTTGAAAGCAATGCTCGATGGTGCCTGCTCAACGTGCTCAGTTAAGTTGGAGTAAAGTAATAATATTTGGACCATATTATGGTCCAAAGTTGGACCATATTATGGTCCAAAGTTATCAAGGGAAAGGTTGTGACGTATTTGTAACGGGTACGGGTGAGAAGGTAACGCTCCTTTCTCTTCTATAGACGGAAGAAACTTCTAATAACATTTTGGTCGGCGCATTCGTTGTTATTGGATTATTAAATTGAAATGTTAGGCTATTTTTCACCGAGGAGCGATTCATATAATTAGTTATGGGCCTACTAAGCGAAGATCATATTTTATAAGGAACTTTCTTGCCGTCTTGTGACCAGGAAGCGCTCGAATCTGATGGACTGAATGTTAAGAAGACCTGCAAGCTGTGTCAAGAGCTCTACGAAATAAATTTCGATGAGTGATCCACAAACCAAAAGAATTGCACAAAACGCTGGATATGATAAAGGAAATGACGAATACGATGGCACAAACTTTTTATAGACCTTAAGTGGATTAAGAAAACATCTTACGAATTCATGGACAACTCTATTCTTCTATAGCCTACAGCACAGCTTAAAAATGTCATATTGACATGTTTAATTGAAACAAGTTCCTGCGATTTAAAAAAGCACACTAACTAGCCTTTTTGTTCGTTGATGCATTAAAAAAATTCATCTGATTTTTCCGACTAAGATTTTACGGTAATGATAACTTCGTAATAATTAGGATCTCTTCCACCAATGCGACACATTCTTTCGAAATCGAGTCCCGATGTAAGAATTCTCTGCATCTTCTTTGAAAGATCCGATATTAGGCCTATATATTAGGCTATGTTGAACCTGCGTAAAATCAGATTCGTTAATTTAAGGCAGACTAGCCTAATGACAGGTAGTCGTATAGGCCTACGGTTAAACAGGCCTAATGTAGTGTAAGTTGAGAAAGGGTGCGGAAAGATGGAATAGTCTAGGGGTCTGATCATAAAAAATACTTGCTTAGATTCCATACGCCAGACTACGAAATATTTCATAAAGTTTTTTATTGCGTATTTAATACGCAATAAATTTGATCAATGCGCAGTAGTTTATTCAAAGTCAGGGTCGTCACAATGTCATGCGCAATGATTAGGCTACATTACATCTAAGGTGACTATCAAACTGCAGAACGTCGTCAGAGTTAGTGTAGACGTAACTTTGAAACTCTGACTTGGAATAAGAAGGAGCTACATGTATAATGTTTCTAAGCTGGTTCCACAGTGTTTAAAGCACATAGGCCTACCGACTATACGCCCACAGCGCAGCCTACATACAGGACTACACAATCAGATCAGCGAATCGGAGTAAGACAATGTTCGGTGTGCTGCCAGAATCTCTTCTGACGGAATTGCAGCACCCGTTTAATTAACGAGCCAAAGAACAAGAGAAAGAGAGACAAAGGTTTTCTGGAAACGATCTGAATATGTTTGAAAGACAGCTGAACGAACGTCCGCCACTGAAGCAAGAACATACATGCACATGCAGCTTTGAAATTTAAAAGAATTCAGGATAATTCGAATATTGTGACAGAAGCTCAGAAATAGAACATCCGATAAAACAAAATATGGTGATAAATGAATGTGGAGCCTCTGTAATCGATTCTATCACGATCACCACCACCAACATCCCACCAACATTATTAGGACTACTACTACTATTGTCACTGTTGCTGCTGCTGCTGCTACTACTACTACTACTGCTACCGTTGCTACTACTATAATTACAGCTACTTCCACTGCTACTACTACTACGCCTTTCGCTTAATACTTCAAAGACTCAATTCATCTGGCTAGGTGCTCCCCAGCAGCTCCAGAAGCTTGATTTCATTCTGCTCTCTGAAAAATTTCCGCTGTTTTCCTTCTCTTCGAGTGTGCGGGATCTGGGTGTTGTAATTGATAGTTCACTTACCTTTACTGAGCATATTTTCAATGTGACACGCTCGTCATATTTCCATATAAGACGTCTGAGAGCCATTCGTCGCTCTGTCTCCTCCTCCATCTTCACTACCTTAATTCATGCTTTTATAATTATGTTCACGAATTGACTATTGCAATGCTCTCCTCATTGGTCTTCCTAAAGTTCGTCTTTCACCGATTCAGTCGGTTCTCAACTCAGCTGCTAGATTGATTGCCCGCCTTCCCAAGTACTCTCACATCTCTACCTTTATGTTTCATGAACTTCACTGGCTTCCTCTCCGTGCTCGCACACAATTTAAGATCCTCACTCTGATCATAAAATATATGCCCAACGGGGTCTTGCCCCAAAATATCTCACTAATGTTTTACTTCGTCCTCACTCAGCTTCCTCCCACCGTCCACTTCGTTCATCCAACAGATTTGACCTCTTGGTTCCTCGGTCTAGAACTGTTATGGCTCAGTCTCGATCATTTGTCTCAATTGGTCCTTCTGTTTGGAATGCCTTCTCTCCTTCTGTTTGCTCTACACTTCTTTCTGGTAGTATCTCCTCTGCCTTGTCTCTTCTCAAAACCTGTTTCTTCTCGTGGGGCCTTGCGCACTGGGAGCGCCTCTGAACGGTTCACCCTACTAGAGGCGCTTTATAAATGTTTAAATACAATACAATACAATACAATACAATACAGTACAATACAATACAATACTACTACTACTACTACTACTACTACTACTACTACTACTACTACTACTACTACTACTACTACTACTACTACTACTACTACTACTACTACTACTACTACTACTACTACTACTACTACTACTACTACTACTACTACTACTACTACTACTACTACTACTACTACTACTACTACTACTACTACTACTACTACTACTACTACTACTACTACTACTACTAATACTACTACTACTACTACTACTACTACTACTACTACTACAAGATACTTGCTACCTATTGCTTTGCTACTGCCACCACCACTACTATTATTAATATTAATATTATTATTAATATTACTGATACTGTTTACTCTACTACGCAAGTCTAGTACTAAGCTTATTTGCTACTAATAAAAGCATCGAGCTTGGTATAATGCAGTGAGCCTGGGTTCAATTGACAGTTACAAAGTCTGAAATGGAGCCGGCACTACCTGTAGATCTATATGAAGATGATCACATCTATCGTTATAATAATAATTATTATTATCGTCGCCTCAGTGGACTTGCGTTTAGAAAACTGAATTTACATGAAACGCGTTCGTCCAACTACTACAAGAACTCTGTTTAACTAACAGGAAGAAGCGGTCGAAAGGCGAGGATTTCTTCGAAGCGCCATGGAACCTGAGGAAGTTCTGCAGCGTATGTGAAGAACTCTTCAAGGTCAAATTACGTGGCTGCTATATCGGAGAGAAGACGGAGGTACAGCGGTGCAAGAACATGGTTAAGGAAATGCCGCACACGATCGAACGCGTGTGGGAAACTTTCACAGCATCGTATGATAATTAATTGACTTGACGCTTATGGAATTTTGATGTAAATTGCCGATTAATTTTAAATCATTCGATGAAAACATTATCTTTTCAAAGGTGAGACCACAGGAAAACAAGCCACAACTAATTCTTATTTTAGACGTTATGACTGAATTTTCAGCGATCAGATTTTTTGATAGCCTAATTAACTTAACAGCATATTAGCAAATAATTTTTGTAAAAGCCTCTATAGGCTATCGTTCACACCAATCTGTAATAGCAACCGATGGGAACAAGTGAAGCTGGAATAAAAAGCACACGTCACACTGATGCACTAGACTTGAATACAGTAGACTGCAATACAATGTTCTTTGGACAACATGATGGATGGATCCGATTTGACCAGGGTCTATGACAACAGAGGCCGTTACCCTGGACAGAAATTTGCTCGGCATATTACAGCATATTACAGCACTTATGAAAGTTGTGAGCACGGCACTAATTTTATTAAAAAAATTGGACAACATGAGCAAATTAAAAGTTTACCTGTAAAGACCTACATAATTATAAATAAGGTGTAGCCTATAATAAAATGTTTTTTCTTCGAATTCATTCACCATTAGGCCTATATAATAATAATATTGTACGACAAATTATGTTTGAACTGTCCACTAATAATTTTGTTTCAGGCTATTTTGCTATGTGAGACTTTTTTTACTTATATAGCACTATAAGATTTATTTGAGCTATTGGCATAATTACATCTTAACTTGTAGGGTCTCTTTAGGCCTACTTGGAAGCAAACAGCCTATTTTGATAATTTTGCGCTTGGCATAGTTAGACCCTCGGGTCTTTTAAAGATGAAGTTAAACTTTTAAAGTTCCATGAAAGTTTTCAAGGACAGCAATTTTCGCAACTTGTAGACTAATACGCAGCATCTAGCTAACTTCGTTTTAATGTACGCTCTCGCTTTGTACAATCTTTTACAATCCAAGATTTGTCGCTGATGTTGCGAAGTTTGTGCTTAAGAAAGCCACGTATGATGTATTCAAATGGAAGATGGCTCTCAAGCTTCGCAAATTCCGAATTTATCACTGAACGTGAATGACGACAGACGAACAGGCATCTCACTTTCAAATATCTTGCCAGAAAATGCCGCTGAACAAAGTAATGCCGTTTAACAGAGTAATCACGCAAGAGCAGATCAGAGAGCAAAGATTTTCTTGAGTAGATTTCCCGAGCAAAAACAAATTGAAATGTTGGATTAGGAGGGTCCTGTATTTTTCGAAAACCTTCATTTAGACACGACAAAATATAGCAGCTGATTGTGTGAAATCCAAGCAAACATTGAATTTCATTGTCAAAATAGGAGTCTAGCGGTGGGACAAGCATCACATTTAGAAATGCGAGTTCCTTTAAATCTCTGTCCAGATCAGGCTCATCAAGAATCACCTCACACAAACGCAATACTTCGGGAAATTTACGACACTTGTAAAGGTATGCAGCGCGATAGCAGTCAACCGTAGTATTGCAATCAATGTGAAAGTCTTTGCAGATCGCATTGCAGAATGTTTTTACATTTTCCAAGGAATATTCAAAAAGCAATGTGATAATGTTGTCTTCACATGGAATACGGCTTTCTTTGAGCGCTTCTAATTTATTAATAGAATTGATATTATGATTCGCACGTAAAACACCTTGCGTGGATTTTGCTGTTGCGGAAGATTTCCGATCTGTTAGAGTCAGTAGAATTTTATCCAACAGAAAGGTTGGCTTTGGTAAATCGTAATCCAGTCCAATGACTTTATATCCTCTTTCGTCTGATGAAATCATCAAATAATGAGCAAAGATTCCTGGTGTAAGACGCAGGTCGAGAAGATAGAATCTCCTGTTGAACTGAAAATTACTTTGAATCCGTCTTAAAAGAAGATATAATCCAACAATGCCAACAACTTCATCGATGTAGAACAAACATCCTGCATTCAGCGTTTCTTGGCTTCCCTCTTCTTTCTCTACCTCTTCTTTCTCTACCTCTTCCCTCTTCTGTTTCTCCTCCTTGTCATCGTCATCGTCGTCATCAGACATTTTACTGAGTAAAACTGTCGAACAAAGGTCCGTGACAGTTTCATAATCAAATTCTGAAAAATGAAGAGACGCCATGTAGACCAAAGCCACGTCTTTAAAAGTCACGTCCCTAGTAGCGTTGGACTGTTTAATAGCATCACCGTATAACGCAGTTCTAATAAGCTCTTTTGACAACCGAGAAACTAATTTAAATTCATGAGGGCTATTTAGCCCAGTTAGATTTTCCATTAGATCTTGAGCTGTGAGGAAAAGGATGTAACTTTTGTAGAGATTTGTACGTGTGGGTTTTGGAAAGTTGTGATACTTTGACTTTACGACTTTCGGTTGCCATGAAACTTCTCTGATGAAATCTGTAAAAATGTCGCTTTCGTACGTAGTTTGCTGATATTCCAGTGCAATGGCTGCATGCAAAGTGAAAAGCACTTTTCCAAAGTGTGGAAACTGTGAAGAGAACTCTGTTGTAGATATAAAATAGCCTCGATCCATTGAATTCCACAAGGGAATCCTCAAACTGAAAGCAAAATTTATTTGGCTACGGAATGCATAACCTGTTTCTACTAAAACTTTACGAAATAAATGCGCAGCACAAAACAAGAACCTTGATGAAAATTGCCAATCGAAGTATTTGAGTTTTTTGCCATCTGTTATTTCACAGAAACGCAGCATACAATGACTGAAATCTGGAGCTTTCGCGACATCCTTAAATGTGAACACTCTCTCCAAGACGGGTCTTATATAGTTCATCGTAAACCAAATATTGAGAATATCAAACTCACATAATTCAGTCAAACGTCTAGTAGTCTTATTGACCAATTTCTGGTTCATTCGTTGATGAAACAAGTTTGCCCGAGGAATAAAATAGTTTGGACAATATTTTCTCTTTAGCCATTCTGAAAGCTTTTGCAATAAATTACAGCATATTTCAGATACAGGCGAGTGATTCCACCATTCATGTGACATTTCTTCACATTTCCACAGCATCAGTGTTTTTAAATGGTACGTACAGAGAACTTCATCTTTCTTTGAACGATCTTTCTTCATTAGTTCTCTTTTGCAGAGGAATCTTAGCATATGGTAGACAATCTGCTGAACCGGATTCCAGCTCTGAAGTAGACACAGCTCTGCTCCGGAAAACGACAGCCTCCATTGGTGTGCATCATTTCTGCAAGCAGGATGTTTAGCATACACAGCATGACAGCCATTCTGTACTATCTTCCGAATGTCAGCAACTGCTGGCCAACCGGAATCTCTTCGTCGAAAAGGCCAATGTTCTGCTTCTTTTGGCCACTGTGGACACCAAACACACGGAACTAAGTCAGAAAGCGAGTAAAATCTGTACGCTGGACCAATCATGAATCGTTTTGCAATATAGTTGCTACGTTTCTTAGTCTCGTCATCCACAATAACAACCAGATTCTGTAAATTGTTAGTCTTATGAAAGTTAAAGTGTTCGCGTTGCCAATCGTACTTCATGTTTCCTAAGTGTCGTAGCTGAACAAATCCAGGGTGTTCAGGGTTCGAAATCATCTGGAAACATTTTATGTTGTCGAGATAACCACGAATATCATCCGGTAGAAGCGGGATGGCTTCGTCGGTGAAGGCCAATTCATCTGCGTTGGAGATCATAACATCCACGTCGTCAATGCATGAATTCATCGGCTCAATGTAGAATTCGACAGAGCTGCCACACAGAAAATGATATTGCAGCGAATCTGGTAGAACCAGAAATGGAAATTGTTTGGAATGAAAGACATCACCGATCGACTTTGGATGCAACTGACATGCACCAACAATGAATGCAGAAACGCTTTCCATAATTATTACTCCAGAACTGATCACATACGACATGCACCGCTTAGAGTCTCAGCCACAGAACAGAATTATTTATAATGCAGTCGGTGTTTTATTTCCCAACGCATCGCTGATGTAAATGATTGTCGGCCTACTTCAAGTTTTGTAAGACAGGTAATTATTATCATAATAGCCGCTGATCCCCTGTTTTCGTTTGCTGTCTGTAGCCTATAAGCATACATGTAGATAAATGCTAATGACATTGTTTATGAATGATAAAGGGTCGCTAAGTAGAAGCTCATTATCACGTCCGGCTGTTTTGTTTCCTTCTGGCTATTTTCATGTCGGCTCCCACTTTTCGTTTCAAGTGAGACTTAGTTCTTGTCGTTTGGCATTTTGTGCTACTGTGTATGATACATGTAGGGCATTGTAGGCCTATGTAACAAGGACAAGGTCTTCATGAGCCACAGAAGAATTAACAATGGGTTGATGACTTAGCTTACGATAGACTAGGCCTATAGACTACAATAGACTCGACCCTACGACCCGCGAGAATCACTGGTTCACAGTAGGCCTACGACAGTTTAAAACTGTGTCTTTACCCGTTTAAAGCGAAATTAAGAGCTGCTTCTACTAAATGTGAAAGTACGCATCCTGTCTTAATTTCTACATTAAATTTTATGTTCCTTCAATTAAATCGCACGTCTTCCACGCACGTACCCGGATTTCTAAATGTGAAAGTAGCCTATGTCCTCTGTCTTATTTTTTGCATTTGTGTTTCTTTGAAACAGACATTTTCAACGCACGCACCCGAATTTCATTCTCAACGTTTTCTCTTTTAGTAAATCTTATATTCGCTGTTCGTGGAAAAAACAGGCTGGCAACAGGGTTGTTTTTAAGGAATTTTAGAACTGCACAACTCCTTCTTTCCTTCCCCATTTTCCATGGTAAATTACTCCCAATCGGAGAAAAATGTTCTTTTTCAACTAGTTTTAACTGTACAGAAGTGCTTCTACAACTACACAAATCCATTCAGAACTGCACATTTTGTATACAACTGCACGTTAGAAAAAGCCCTGGCTGGCAAGCCGCAACCTGACAAGCCTATAAGGAGACAGACAACTAAACTAATGATAGCTAGAAAGAGCAACAAGTTCTGCAAGATGTTAATTTGAGGAGTAGGCCTACACGGATAGAACGGAATTCACTGGAAATTTAGACAGTAGCAGGCCTACATAATAGACTTATAATTGCCAAAGCAACTTTGTGTCGATAGCCCAACTAACACTGCATCAGTTAGTGCGTAGGCTTACGTTCCATTCTACTCTGTACAAGCGGATGCCCGTTTCGTCTCCCGATGTTGGAGGCCCTATGCAATAATAATATTCGAATCCCCATCATTGAACGTAATTCCCTTCCCCTCCCATTCTGCGTGGGACTCTTCATTTTATCCCGTAGTAGGCCTACTCGCACTGGGAGCGCTACTGAATGACCATGGTTGTGAGCATCGCTGTAGAAATGACTAATTACATTACATTATACGATACGCAGGCCTACACTTAGACCTTAGGCCACAAGGACGTGACACCCAGTCAACGATCGCCAAGTTAATTTACTGAAAATGAGCACCAGAGTGAGGCCACAGTGGTAAAACAACGCGTTCACTAGCATTTCCATTGTTGGTACCGTGGTAAAGATATTACGAGTGCGAATACTGAGCTGCATCAATGTTAAGACTTATTTGTATATTTTATTTATTTATTGCGTTTGGCAAAAAAACAGAGAACCAGTACTGTAACATATTAAGCACTAAATAATCAAGCTAGATACGTCTAATGCCCAACTCTTTATATTATATCTATCTGATCTGGCTTCTAGTACATGTACATGTGGGTCTGGCTCCTGTATATACCTGCAGGAACTCAGTGGTCCCACCTATCATGGTGTCCATCGGCGACCTTACCTCCAATGGAGCAGCAGGAGAAGTGGTAGTGGTGGTGGTGATGGTAGTGGTGGTGGTAGTGGTAGTGGTAGTGGTAGTGATAGTGGTAGTGGTAGAGGTAGTAGTAGTAGTAGTAGTAGTAGTAGTAGCAGCAGCAGTAGTAGTAGTAGTAGTAGTAGTAGTAGTAGTAGTAGTAGTAGTAGTAGTAGTAGTAGTAGTAGTAGTAGTAGTAGTAGTAGTAGTAGTAGTAGTGGTAGTAGTAGTGGTAGTAGTGGTAGTGGTAGTAGTAGTAGTAGTAGTAGTAGTAGTAGCAGTAGTAGTAGTAGTAGTAGTAGTAGTAGTAGTAGTAGTAGTAGTAGTAGTAGTAGTAGTAGTAGTAGTAGTAGTAGTAGTAGTAGTAGTAGTAGTAGTAGTAGTAGTAGTAGTAGCAGCAGTAGTAGCAGTAGTAGTAGTAGTGGTAATGGTAGCGGTAGCGGTAGCAGTAATAGTAATAGTGGTAGTAGTATTAGCAGCAGCAGTAGTAGTGGTAAAAGTTGTAGTTGGAGTAACAAAGTTGCAGAAGCAGTGGTAGCAGCAATAGTATTTATACGCTGGACCAAGTGCCTAAGAAATCTTCATGCTCTCCCCTCCCCAGGTTTCATGGACTTTCAGTGTGTACACTGTACAGCATTAAAGAGGTTTGTGCGTCTGCAGCAAGACAGGTTTGATGACGTAGAGGTTTCTGGAAAAATGGTTGGTGAAACTAAAGCTTTTTCCAGAAGAAAAGACGGTTTAAAACCACCGCATTCGAAGACCTTCCACCGACCTACATTCATTCATTCATTCATTTCGTGAATTTATATAGCGCTTCTTCAAGAAACCTACTCAGAGGCGCTCCCAGCCCAGCCACAGCTAAAATAATAGGTTTTGAGCGACTTATAAAAAGCAGATGAATTTAGTCTAGGCATAAGTCGCAAGTTTAGTGGGAGGCCATTCCAGATAGCGGGACCCACAGTAGAAAAGGCTCGGCGCTGTCTTGTAGAAGTGCGAGCTCGAGGAACCAAAAGCTCCCCCGTAGCCGAAGAGCGAAGAGCTCGACGGGCGGCAAGGTCAGAGACAGGTCGACAAAGAATAGACAGGTATGATGGAGCACAATCAGTAAGGCAACGCCAGACAAGTGCAGCAACTCGGTAGGAGATGCGCTGTGAAACAGGGAGCCAGTGAAGAACATCACGCATATAAGCAGAGACGGGGGAATATTTAGGAATGCGGCCAATGAGGCGAGCAGCCGAACGAAGAACTCGTTCAAGGAGCCCAATTAGTCCAAGTGGCAGACCCATGAGTACCGAACTGCAGTGATCAATTCTACTGGTGACAAAGGCATGGACAAGCGTCAGAGTAGCACTATGAGAGAGAGATCTTGAGACAACTCGGAGTTGCCGAAGCTGGTAGTAGCAACTACGAGTGACCAAATTGATATGCTTTGAGAAATTGAGCTCTTGATCTAGAGTAATTCCAAGGTCTCGGACTGTGAGAGAGAAGGATATATCAGGAAAAGCTGCTGCTAGTAAGTGCAGGTCAATGGATGCCAATTGCTTGCGAGTACCAAACCAGATGAACTGAGTTTTAGAGGGATTTAGTAACAGACGATTAGATGCCATCCATGATGAGAGAGCATCAATGGCATTGGACATTAAGGATACAGTGGACACAGCATCAGTGGCAAGGCAATGAGCATAGGCCTGAACGTCATCAGCATAGAGTTGGTGCAGGAGGCCACATGCAGACAACAAGGAACCAATACCAGCTGTGTAGAGAACGTACAGTAAAGGGCCCAACACAGAACCCTGTGGCACACCAAAAGGGGCTGGGACCCAAGATGATCTCGAGGCACCCAATACCACACAGTTAGTGCGCCCAGATAGAAAAGAACGAAGCCATTCTAAAGGAGCATCAGCTAGGCCAAATGAAATAGAAAGACAATGGAGCAGGATAGAATGATCAACTGCATCAAATGCAGCACTGACATCAAACAAAGCTAAAAGAGTGACTTGGCCACGGTCGATGGCGCCATAGATGTCAGACAACAGGCGAACTAAAAGAGTTTCAGTAGAATGATTTCTACGGAAACCTGATTGCTGAGAGGGGAGTAACCCATTCATGTCTAAATATGCAATTAATTGGTTTGCAACAATTCGTTCTAAAATTTTAGACAAAAAAGTAACATTTGCAATTGGCCTGTAATTACATGTAAGTAACAGACACGTCGCAAATGGATGAGTGTGGCATTCCGGTTAAGATCTTAATACTGATTGAGGGCGATATCATTCCACCCAGAATGACCCATTATGGCAAAGGCACAGTTTTTTAAATTGGAGAAACTAGGAGATTAAGACCTTCCTTTGGGCAAAAAGAACTCATAACCTAACCATTTCCTTCAGAAAGGTAATCGCCAGTTACTGTAGTTCGCATTCGGGAATGCATATGAAAAACAATGTCAGGCGTATATATAAAAGCATTTGAACAGATATCCTGTCCCGTAACCTCATGCAAATTGGAAAACCTAGCAATAACGACCAGTAGCTTCACTAATAGCGGTCAACTTACACTGATGACTAACAGCGTCTTGTTATCCTTAAAGTCGCTATTGAGGCGCCATATAAATAATTTGTCCGCATCATAATTACATAAAAGTCACATGACAATGAATCACAGAAGGTAGAGACGTCATCAATCCTGGGAGACTGCAAACCAATTCATTAGGAATAGGAAATGGATGAATAACACGCATTGTATACTACATGTGGATAGAAATCAATTTCCTGCCAATATCCTCTCCTGACAAAGTTTGATCTTTGAATGGAATTCATTGCCAAACTCATCGGAAAGAAGCGGTCGTAAATCTGTCTTAAGCAACAATTATTTTAGAAATTTAGACGATACTAAAAATTCTCGATTAATTTTTAAGCGTATGACTTGCCATTTTAGATGCGTTTCTTCCAAATTGGAAGGTGACTTGCAAAGGACTAATTTAAACAGTAGGGGAGGTGGGGGCAAGTGTGGCATAAAGTGATAAAAAGTTGAATAAAATATGTAGTTTTCAACCTATCTAGATAAAATTTGTTTTGTAGTGTAAATAGATCATCGGTGCATCCATAAATTTACTTAAATTGCAACTAGATACGATTTCTTAATCACAATCTAGCTTGGGGCGGAGGCACCCAAAAGGCCACTCTTGCCCCACCATGTGGGGCATGAATATCATGCCACTTTTACCCCTAGTTGGGGGCAAGACTGGCATGCTTTTCGTACCCCCCAGAGACAGTAACATAGGCTACGTATTCAACAATTTTGCTGTACAGCAATTAGCAGGAATTTATGTCTTGCATATTAAATAAAACAATTGCACACAGCAATGTATAATGTGATGAGAAGATACCTTCCATGAAATCTCTCAAGTATCGGTTTTGCTAAGCAATCTAAAGAACTGACCCTCTGTATTAAGCTTGAATCACCAAAATTACAACAATGCTAAATATTTTCTGATATCTAAACAAAAGTCTTAGTCAGTAAACAACAAAGACAAAAGCACACAAGAAAATAAGTCTATTGTGATTTATAATTTGATAAAATTTTAAATGCATTTTTGTATTTCTCGGCTTCCATTGTCATTCCGTTTTCGGTACCTGCCATCGCAGAAGGTAGCCCCCTCTTTGCTCCATCTTATGCACGTTTCCTCTATAGACTTGCTTTGCACGCACTTGCCTTCATGAAGCATTGTTAAATATTCGCTCTTTCTTTTACGCTTGCCAGCAGCAGTAGGCAGAAGAACCCGGCGATGGCTTTTCTGAAGAAGAGAACTAGACGTCAAGCCTTTAGGCTACATGAAGCAACTTTTTTGCTAAACACTGCTCTACTCTCCTGAATTTCTTCACCGGTGATGATAAGCTGAGTGTAAGTGTCATCACTTTCTGAATTTCTTCGCAGATGAACAATCATTGAGCATATAGGCTGAGAGTCAGTGACATCACTGTTCTGAATGTCCTCGTAGGGGAAGATGGACTAAGACCCATTGGTATCCTATCATGTTTACTTTTCTTGGAAGGACCAGAAAGGAACAGTTTCTTTCTTTCTCTCTGGTCACTTATCTCAATTTCGTCACAGAAAAATATGTGCAGTTGATACTCTTATATTACTTTTTCAAAGGCAGGTGCTACCTTAATATTCCTTGCACTATCTTGTGTTTTGACTTTTCAGTTGTTACGGTAGTGCTCGCAAGTTCCTCAAAACAGCATACGGGTTGAGCACGAAGCTTGGTTTTCCTGGTCGAATTGAGCTTTGCATTGATTTGATTCTCTGAATTCTGGTGATGTTCCAAGTTTTCTTTTCATCATAAGCCTTTACAACATTTTCACCTTCGTGTCCTGTTTAAAGTTGCTACTGTATATGGGCTATTGGTGCTGCCTTTCCTCATGTTGTCTTCTCAACCAAAGTCCGTGACTTGCTCTGGACCAAGAGCTCAACTGTGCTTCACACAATCACTGCGTGTTTGTTAGTATCATCTGCGTCAACTGCGCACTGTTGCTCGCTTCGCTCGCTTGCTCCTATTGTTGATGCTACTCGTGTCCATTCTTTCGTTACCACCAGACTTGAATACTGCTGCTCTCTCTATGCTTGCCTGAGGCTAAAAGCACGGAGGATTGCCTGCATGAGTAGCCTTGATCGCGTCCTGTTATCTGCAGCCCGCCATATTGGCCGCATTCCCAAATTCAGTCATTATTTCCAGTTGTGTGCGTGACGTTCTCATCTATAGCCTACTTTCCTGTCTAGCAACAAATTGAGAATAGGATCTCTACCCTAATCTGGCGCTAACTGCTAGGCATTGCTCCTTCCTACCTTTGTGGGCTCTGTAGGTGTAACCCTGCTCTTCGTGCTCGCCAGTTCCGCTCCATCGTTCGATTGAAAAGTCTGTTCTCAGTCTTTGCGCGTGGCTTACTTCCACTATATATATGCAGAGCCATGCTTTCACGATGTTATGACCGTCAACCTGAAATGGCCTTCCTCTGACACTCTGACTCCTTTCTAAAAGTCATTCTCAGGCTTTCCTCTCACATCTTAAGGCAGTTTTATTTGGCCGCTTTGAAGTTTGGAGCGCCTCTGAGTAGTCTCCTTGAAGAGGTATTATACAAATGCATTTAATGAATCAATATCTTGTTGAAGTATCTTAACTTCTTGTTTGTCTGATCGTTCTGTGTCATTGACCGATTCCTACCTAACGCTGGCTACCTTCCTCACTTCATCCTGCAGCACTGGTCTAGCAGATCTCCAAGTCACACACATGTCCCGACGCTTTATTGAAACGCCAATAGGCCTATATAGGCATGCACAAAGCCAGGATGCTAATGGCATAGGTCAATAGCTTGAAATTCCATGCTTTATCATTGCCTGGAATTTCGAAAAATCTCCGCTAGACACCATTTTCATGGCATGGCACAATACTTCGTCAGTGTGAGTTTTCGCCGAGTTTAACGCTTTTAAATAACCACTTAGTACAATATGCACAACGCCAATTAATAGAATATACCAGTAGGCTACCTGTGGCAAAAACTGCATGGCATACCGCTGGGGCAGAACTGGCATACCGCTGGGGCAGAACTGGCATACCGCTGGGGCAGAACTGGCATACTGCTGGGGCAAAAGTGTCAGTAATGGGGCAATAGTGGCACATAAAACGGGGGCAAGAGAGGCATACAGTGCTACTTTTGCCCCGAGTTGGGTGCTCATAATTGCGAGGATCTATCAGCATTATTGCGTTTCCTAATTTCTTAAAACTTATAGCATTGAAAAGAACACACATTTTTGCACCGTACAAAATAAAACTTTAACAAGTGCGATCCTAATACTGAAAGTGAGCAACATATTTGTGATTCTCTTGAGAGTTGCAAATAACGCGAAAAATCGAAAAAATGACATAAAATTTTTACCATTCAACTTTTGGAAACTTTTGTCTTATGAAAACATAACACTTAATGATAGTCTATGTTCGCACTAGGTAAAGGTTTCAGAAAATAAGTACTTATTTCGAAAGTGGGGATGCCACTCTTACCCTACCCTGCCACTTTTGCACCACTTACCCCTAGGCTAAGCACGTGCATGTCACGTGATGTCATCTGTCATCATCATTCATCAATAATTATTAATATCGCCCGTCCGTGCCAACGCCTTTATAAAGAGCGAGCAAGATTACGGGAAGCATCTACTTGAGATATTCGCTGTCTGTGACATTCGATTTTCTTGACGCCCATCATTCACTGTCAGAAGTCCATTTCTTTGGGAACTGTTTCGTTCTGACACTTTTAGCAGAAAATCAAGTCCATCTCTTTACCTACCTGTATGGTAGTACTACGCAACATTGATATTTTCGGTGACTAGAATTTTCGCAGTGTCTCCGTTCTACCACGACTGCGCTTTATCAAGGTTAGATAGGCTATCACATTGTCTTTGTGTTACATTGTAGGCCTACTACAGGATGCCCACTCCATTGCAACTAGTCGTTGCCGTGTAGAAAACTGTGAGCTTGTATCTTACATCGTGTAGGCTAGTGTACTTTATTATGAACTGTAGCCTGCGTTTCGAAAGTAGCCTATTGATAGTATAAACTGAACTTATATAATTTTAAAACCTTTGTAAAATTAGTTGTTGTGTGTAACATGCTGTGTTCTGCCAGCCTGAAGTTTTGATTAAACGAAAATTGATTGATTGATTGATTATTGGGTATTGAGTGTCTTTTTTCTGTTTCAGATGAAGATTGCTCTTCTTCTGTTCGCCTTTCTTCTCTTCCTTTCATCTGCTGTCGGTCTCAACATGGATGCTCCCGATGCGTAAGTAACCATGCACACATTCATATTGAGTCCTTATCTTAGTCTCATTGTATAATTGCGCTTAGGCCTAATAGCCCACAACTTCCACTTGAAAGCTGTAGCTCTAAAGACTAAGACAGTGATATCCAAATGATTAGAGGAGACCGTGGCTAAAAGTAACAGTGGCAGGTTGTAACTTCGTAAAAATAAGGAAGACTGAAACTCAGAAAACCATGCGTCATATCGTTTCCGTTTTGTGTTTCTTTCGGCTTTTCTTGCGTTACACCAAAACAGAATCGTTTTTCCCAAAGTGTGATTTTTGCCCCTAAAAGTAAGTTTTTCAATCCTCATGGTCTTTCTCATTGTTTTAGTCTGGCGCACGATATTCTTACTTAGTGTTGATCAATGCGAAGCTTGTTTATGTTAGATTACATGGCAGGATGAAATATTTCGTCAGCTAACATGGCGTTTCAAAATTTTATGTGATCATCTTAGACGCGTGATCGGGGCAGATTGTAACAATTTTAAAGGGGCTTGTTGTAACGGTATTACAACCTGCGCCAAACCACCTTAAATGTTTCAAAAGATTTATTTTTACTTGAATCCTACTGAAATATTTTTAGCTGTAAATAATTTATGAGGAATTAAAAAAGGAAAAGTTTTAGAGAAGAAACCACACAGGTTGAATAAAATAAGTGGCAGAAAAGTTTTTTTTAGCCTTTTTATGCTGTCAAAAAGAAAAAGAAAAACTGTAGGCTATCCAATGCGTGGCTTGTAAGAAATGATCTTAAATGGATTGCACTAATAGCGCTGTGGATTATTTCTGCCATAAGTGTGTTTCAGACGACTTGGATTAACAGTAGCGCCTAGACTAGGCCTACATGTGTTGTGTTAAAACCATCCCCCAATGCTAAAAGTATTGTTACAATTTACCCCAGGTCTTGTTACAACCAACCCCAAACCGGGGCAACTTGTAACACACAAAAATATTTTTAGACCTCATTCATCTCCTAAAGTAATATAGTTGACATTTGAAATTTGGCCTAAATATGAAGCTATTATGAAGGTGTTCACTGATATATTGTATGCCGGACTTGGAGGAACAGTTCTGCCGTAAGTCAATGAAAATAATGTGTAAATTGTTACTTTTAGCCCCAGTCTACATTATTCAGCAACTGCATGATATTCTTTAAGCTTATGCCTTAACGCAACTCAGTAGGCCTATAAAAGAACTTAGCGACATTTGTTGCAAACTTGATGCAAACTTGATGCAATGTTATTCAATGCTATGCGAATTCGAGCGGTCTGCCTCAATCGCATTGACCAACTGGGAAGTGACAGGGGGCCTACTGAATTTTCATTAGGGTCGTTCCATTCACTCAGCTTCCAATCTTCTTTTGCTGTTTTTTTGCACAGGAAACGGAGTGATGACTATTATGACGAAACTTGGGAAGATCCTTGGGTGCTCTGTCCTATGTGCTGGAATTTCTTCCGCATCAATATTGACAAGTGTATGGCAAACTTGAACGATGAATGGAACATGTGCAAGAACTTATTCAGAAGCAGTTTTGGATAATTCGAGATGCACCAGAGCCGATAATAATTGCTGGAACATTTTCTACTGTGGATGAAACCAATGAAGGTCTCTTATAATTACCAGATAAAATTTAATGAAAAAGCAGGACAAATGAAACACAATAAAACAGTTGCACCCTGCTTGTCTTTGGTGTTATTGTAAAATGTGTACTCTGCTGCACAAAATGATAATTAAAATGAATTTTGAAGAAATTGTTAGGACAACATCTATATTTACTGTCTAGTGAAACTAATCCATGAATTAAGCAAATAATTTTGCGGTACGAAGGTGATAGGAAATCCATGCACAAATACAAGCCTGCTTGGACTGGGTTGTGTTTTCACGAAGATGCCATTTTATATCAGACTCGTTGTCTTTATAAGTGGTTACCTTTTTTCCTTCAAGTTCGGCTGCAAAAGTCTCGTGATAATCTTTTAAGCTAATCGTAAACGCGAAGCTCTTAAAGCACCACTCGATATAAAATCGCAGGGAACCAGCTTGTTCATGCGTCGGGTTTCATCATCATCATCAGCAGCAGTAGCAGTAGCAGTAGTAGTAGTAGTAGTACCATGATTCATCGACTTTGAATAGCTAGGCTATAGTTTTTACAATAAACGAATTTGCAAATAAATCTTGAAACTTCATCTCTTTTTCATCTCATTCATGTTTGCAATTTAAATCAAAGATTTGCCTGGCGTTTCACATTGAGAGACTTTAAAAGCGCCAAATAGGCCTAAGTTGGTGATACATCGTCTGTGTTGTATATTGCTAGATATTTAATTGAAATTTCCGGAAAAGATCAAATCCTCGCATCAGACGACGTCCAGCTAGAGATTAATTCAATTTCATTCTTGCTAGCAAGGATTTATATTCGAATTTGATTTATATTCGAATTTGATTCATTTTGAATGTGTATGGAAGAAATATCCGCCAGACGACATTCTAGCGATATTAGAGAAGGTTTTAAAACATTTATGAATTTTATTAAAACATTTATGAGTTTCTAAACTAATAAATGGCGATTTATACCACGTGTCTTTGTGATCATTTCCTCATTTCTTAAGTTGCATTCTCCATTATTAAGCACCTGCAAATCATTTGTCATCGTTCAGCCTACGACCATTTTTTTAAAAATCCTCGTCAGCGTATCATTGACATAAGAAGCTGTTGATGACACACGAGCTATTTGTCTTTTGCCGACAATCATTCATAGTACCGGTAAATGGTTCGTATGGGTGCAGAATCATGGCCTGTTGTAGGCCGATATTCTGTTAAAGTTGTGAAGGACTAAGGTTATCCTTCCAAATAATGATATTTCTTGGTCACCGCACTCTCGTCTGCTTTCGCCACTAAGTCTTGCTCTGACACGTTGAGGCAGGGAGAGAAGCAGACATGCAGTCAGTCTGATAAAGAGAAAAATAATGGGTATACTACGGTATAGCAAATTACCAATACAAGTATCTAACTGAAGATAGGAAGTTATATGAACAGCGTCAGACCGGTAGCGGGCCAGATTAGCTAGGGTATAAGCAGGGCTGAAAGTTAGCCGGGTCGGTCCGGGTCTGCGATCCGGCATCGATTTTCGAGACCTGCTGTTGCCGGGTCTCAGCAGGGTCGCACAAAAGGTCGCCAGGTGCCAAAACTAGGTAAAAATGGTAAGATTTTGTATAATTTTGGGCAAATGACAAAAAAAAGTCGTCAGAAAAATTTACGGGTCAAAGGCGTGCTCGTCCACCAAAGTGAGACTCGGCAACTTTTCCAAACCACTTTCAGCCCTGGGTATAAGCCCCCCCCCCACTGTGGCTCAGCCCCCAAATCAAAAAATGGAAAATGGCAAAATATATATTTATCAGTGTCTTGCATACTATTTTGCTGCTTTATCGATTGATGCCTCTGACACCAGCGCTATAAAGTTTCTAGTTAATAGCAAAGATAATGATGAGAATTATTTTTTTATGTGGCTTCGATAATAATTTATTGCGTTTGGTGTTAATTCAAAGATTCTGTCTCAATTTAATGACAAGACATCTTAGATTACATTTTGGCTGTTAAATCCGAATACTATTATGCCCAGAATGACCCACTGTGGCAAAGGCACAGTTTTTTGGATTGGAGAAACTACGAGATTAAAACCTTCATTTGGGCAAAAAGAACTCATAACCTAACCATTTCCGTCAGAAAGGTAATCGCCAGTAGTTCGCATTCAGGAATGCATCTGAAAAACAATTTCAGGCGTATTTATAAAAGCATTTGAACAGATATCCAGTCCAGTAACCGCATGCAAAACCTAACAATAACGACCAGTAGCTTAACTAATAGCAGGCAACTTACGTTGATGACTAACAGCGTTTTGTTATCCTTAAAGTCGCTATTGAGGCGCCATATAAATAATTATCCGCATCATATTGCATAAAAGTCACAGACAATGAATCACAGATTGAAGGTAGAGACGTCATAAATCATGGGGGACTGCAAACTATTTCATTAGGAATAGGAAATAGATGAATAACACGCATTGTATAATTCATGTGGATAGAAATCAATTTCCTGCCAATATCCTCTCCTGACAAAGTTGGATCTATGAATGGAATTCATTGCCAAACTCATCGGAAAGAAGCAGTCGTAAATCTTTCTTAAGAAACAATTATTTTCGAAATTTAGACGATACTAAAAATTCTCGATTAATTTTTTAAGCTTATGATTCGCAGTTTTAGATGCGTTTCTTTCAAATTGGAAGGTGAGTTGCGGAGGACTAAACAGCAAACACGTGAATGTCATGTGATGTCATTTGTCATCATCAATTTAATATCGCCTGTGCCAACACCTTTATAAAGAGCGAGCAAGATTGCGGGAAGCATCTACTGGAGATATTAGCTGTCTGTGACATACGATTTTCTTGACGCCGATCTTTCACTGTCGGAGGTCCATTCCTTTGGGAACTGTTTCTTTCCCACACTTTTAGCAGACAATTGAGCTCCTCTTTTTACCTATGGTAGTACTACGCAACCTTGATAATTTTGGTGACTAGAATTTTCGCAGTTTCTCCGTTCTACCAGAACTGCACTTTATCAAGTTTAGATAGTATTACATTGTCGTTGTGTTGCATTGTAGCCTACTACAGGATGCCCACTGCATTGCAACTAGTCATCGCAGAAAACCGTGAGCTTGTGTTTTACATCGTGTAGTGTACTTTATTATGAACTGTAGCCTGCGTTTCGAACGTAGCCTATTGATTATTGGGTATTGATTATTGATTATTGGTTATTGATTGTCGTTTTCTGTTTCAGATGAAGATTGCTCTTCCTCTGTTCGCCTTTCTTCTCTTCCTTTCATCTGCTGTCAGTCTCAATATGGATGCTCCCGATGCGTAAGTAACCATGCACATATTCATATTGCGCAATGATCTTAGTCTCACTGTATAATTGCGCTTAGGCCTAATAGCCCAAATCTTCCACTTAAAAGCTGTAGCCCTGAAGATTTACTTCTATTTGGATTGACTGAGAGAGAAGTGCAAGGACTACGCGGTAGGAAGTTCAAACATGGTGGGAAACGAGTGATCAAAGTTTCCACTGGAAGAGATGCAGCATAGATAGAAAAATAATTATGTTCGATGTAGGTCTATTCATTCATAGAATTGACATTTGTAAGAGAGCGCCTTTGAGTAGACATCTTGAAGAGGTGCTATATAAATTGTCAGAATGAATATTATGACCAGTAATTTTGTATGCCAATAGCAATCGCTCTTTGCCTCTCCCTCACTCCATCACTTTCTCCCTCCTACTTTTCCTCTCCCTCTCCCTCCCCTCTCCCTCTTCCTCTCTCCCCTCTCTCTCTCTCAGTTTTTCCCTCTTCCTCTCCCACTATCCCTCTCTGTCTCTCTCTCTCTCTATCTCTCTCTGTCTTTTCTTCCCCTCCCTCTCTCTTTCTGTCACTCTCTGTCTCTCTGTCTCTCTCTATCGCTCTCTGTCTCTCTTTGTCTCTCTGTGACTCTGTTTGTCTGTCTGTCTGTCACTCTCTTTCTCTGTCTGTCTCTCTGTCTCTCTCTCTCTCTCTGTCTCTCTCTGTCTCTCAAGTTTTTTCATCTTCATTCCTACAGATAAAGAGCTTCTGACCGAAACGAAAAAGGCAACGCTGGTTATTCAGTATTTCAGCAGCTACATGATGTTCTTTAAGCTTTTGCCTTAACGCAACTCAATGACATTAAAGAACTTAATGATATTTGTTGCAAACTTGATGCAAACTTTATGCAATGTTAATCAACGCTATGCGGATTCGAGGGGGTTTGCCTCAATCGCATGAGCGCATTGGCCAACTGGGAAATGATACTGAATATTAGGATCGTTCCATTCACTCTGCTTCCAATCTTCTTTGCTGTTTTTTGCACAGGAAACGGAGTGATGACTATTATGACGAAACTCGGGATGCTCGTTTGGAAATCTGTCTCTGGTGCCACCATTTCTTCCGTCTCAATACTGACAAGTGTATGGCAAACCTGAACAACGAATTTAACATGTGCATGAACTCAATCAGAAGTTATGGGTAATTCTAGATACACCCGAGCCGATAATAATTGCTGGAACATTTTGTTCTGTGGACGAGACACAAGAAGGTTTCAGACCAGATAAATGAAAAAGCATAACAAATGAAACACAATAAAACAGTTGCACCATATACTTGTCTTTGATGTTATTGTAAATGTGTATTCTGCTGCTCAAGTGATAATTGAAATGATTTTTTTTAATTGGTAAAACAACATCCATATTTACTGTTTAGTGAAAAATAGGCCATGACTTAAGCATACAATTTTTACGGTACGAAAGTGATAGGAAATCCATGCCCAAATACAAGCCTGCCTGGACTGTGTTGTGTTTTCACGAAGTTTCCATTTTCTATCAGACTCGTTGTTTCTATAAGTGTTTGCCTTCATTTCCTTCAAGTTCGGCTGCAAAAGTCTCGTGATAATTTAGTAAGCTAATCGTAAACGTCAAGCTTCTAAATCACCACTCGATAGAAAATCGCAAAGAACCAGCTTATTCATGAACACTGCGTCGGTTTACGATAGCAGTAGTAGTAGTAGTAGCAGCAGCAGCATCATTAGTGGTAGTGGTAGGCTTGCAGTGGTGGTAGGGCCTATATAGTAGTAGTAAATAGTAGTAGTAGTAGCAGTAGTAGTAGTAGTAGTAGTAGTAGTAGTAGTAGTAGTAGTAGCAGCAGCAGCAGCAGCAGCAGCAGCAGCAGCAGCAGTAGTAGCCTAGTAGTAGTAGTAGCAGTAGTATAGTAGTAGCAGTAGTAGTAGATTTCTCACAAATGATGCCATCGACTTTGAATAGTTTTCACAAAATTTAACCGAATTTGCAAATAAATCTCGAAATTTCCTCTCTTTGTCATCTCATTAATGTTCGCAATTTTAATCACAGGTTTGAGTGGCGCTTCACATTGAAAGACCTAAAAGGCGCCAAATAAATTGGCGATACATCGCCTGTGTTGTATAAATTATTATTGCCAGATATTTAATTGAAATTTGCCTAAAAGATAATTAATATTTGCATCAGACGACGTCCAGCTAGGGATCAAT
Organism: Lumbricus rubellus; assembly: GCA_945859605.1. Lineage (NCBI taxonomy): Eukaryota > Metazoa > Annelida > Clitellata > Crassiclitellata > Lumbricidae > Lumbricus > Lumbricus rubellus. The sequence goes on from OX243812.1 coordinate 2,930,047, forward strand.
TCGATTTCTTTCTTGCTAACAAGATTTATATTCGAATTTGATTCATTTCGAATGTGTAATGAAGAAATATCCGCCATGACAGATTCTAACGATATTAAAGAATTTTATTAAAATATTAAATGTTTTAATAAAATTCTTTATTAGTGTATAAACCTAGTGTATAAACCCATAAATTGTATGAGTTTCTACATTAATATGCCTAAATCGTCATTTCGACCGCGTTTCTTTGTGACCAAATTTTCTGAAGTTGCCTTTCCCAATATTAAGCACATGCAAATCAGTGGTCATCGTGTAGCCTACGACCGTTTAAAAAAAAAGTAGAGCTGATTAATCCTCGTCAGTGTTACAGTATCCTTGACATAAGAAGCTGCTGATGATGACACGAGTTATTTGTCTTTTGTCGACAATCATTCATAGTAAGTGGTTCGTATGGGTGCAGAATCATGGCCTGTTGTTGATTGATATAATCTGATAACGTTGTGAAGGACTAAGGTTATCCTTCCAAACAACAATAATATTCTTGGTCACCGCACTCTAGTCTGCTTTCGCCACTAAGTCTTGCCCTGACACGTTGAGGCAGGGAGAGAAGCAGACATGCAGTCAGTCTGATAAAGAGAAAAATAATGGGTATACTACATTGTATAACAACACAAGTATCTAATTGGTGATAGAAAGTTATATGAACAGCTTCAGACCGGTTGCAGGCCAGGGAAGCTAGGTGTTAACCCCCCCTCCAAGTGGCTCAGCCCCCAAATCAAAAAGCGGAAAATGGCAATAACGGCTTACTTGGTAATAAGGAACCCAGTCCCCAGACAATTCCCAACGGTAACGAAGTCTTCTATAATTGTAGGTTACTCTCATGGCTTAGAGTGCTTACGCTAATAGAATACACAGCAGATTATGTCAAATAATTATGCTGACGACCCGTGATGAGGATATGTGCAACATGTGCGGCCTGCCGACCTGCTGAGGGGCTACGCCGGTTTTCCTATAAACTACATTTGGAAATGTGGTGTTCAACTAGCAGCAGCAGTCATGGGCGGAGACTTTGGGGCCAGGGGGACGGTCCACGAAACCCCGAAATTTGTGGTTGAGGACGGAGAAAATCATCCCCTCAATAATGTCAAAAAGATTTAAAAAATAAGAGTCTGTCATTATAAATTTTTAGAGTGTTATCCATAGTATATCTCTATTAATGAGCAATTTTGATAAGACGACAGCGTAAAATCCCTCAGCGTGGAAATTCACAAATTTCAACAACGTGGAAGGTGCATTTATTCAACTCTTAAACCATTTCTTTCAGCAATAAAATTATGAGAAATTTGCAGAGACGACATCTTAAAATGTTGCCATAAAATGTGGATATTAAAAAATTTAAACAATAGAGGGGACACTTTTGAAGTCATAAACTACGACTTTCAGCACTGAATTGATGAGCCATTCGTTACAACGACAGCCTAAATTGCAACTAATACAATGTCTAACTTTAACAAATTTAAACAAAGGGGAGGTGACATTTGCTGAAGTCTTAAACCATGTCTTCCAGCAACGAAATTATGAGAAATATTTTAGATGACAGCTTAAAATGTTTCCGTAGCAGAATTAGGCTGGTTAAAAAATCACCCCATTCTCAAGTCTCTTCACTGGTTGAAAATCCCAGAGCGAATCCACTTCAAAGTTCTCTCCTTAACCTCCAACTCCTTGCAATGCTCCCAGCACAGATATCTTCGCGAACTGTTCACCATCCAACCTATCCATTCTACCTGATCATCCGCCTGCCTTACACTCTCTCGACCGCCGGTCACTAGTCATCTGAAGTTCTCCAACCGAGCCATATCCAACTCAGCATCACGCCGTTGGAATGATCTGCCTGCTGAGTTCCGATCCTTTTCAGTTCCTCTACCATCATTACTAATCACACACTATCAGGAGTTTACGATTACGATTAAGTTGAACATTCATGAGCAATTAAGTTCTAAGCTTACACTCGTCAAGAGATCCACAGCGAATGCATTAAAGACAAAGTCTCATAATGAAGATCCCAGACTTCAAACACTGTAGCTAGGCAGGTATGGGTCAATTGCAGGGCTTTTTTAACGTGCAGTTGTACACAAAATGTGCAGTACTAAATTGATTTGTGCAGTTGTGGAAGCACTTCTGTAGGCCTACAGTTTAAAGTCGTAGTTCTCCGATTGGAAGTAAGTTTAATTTACCATGGATGAAGGAAAGTAAAGAAGGGGTTGTGAACTTGTGCAGTTCTAATACATTCCTTAAAAAACAGCCTTGGTCATTTGATCAGAAGACAGATTCGATCTGTCCGATAAATGGTGGAGAAATGTCTGATAGATTGCGAAGCATTACATTTAAATTAAGAAAACGAAAATTGATTTATCTCCTGCAATAAAAGACATGATCCTGGATTGAGAAATCAATTTCCTTCAAATGTTTTGTTCAGACGAAGCTTTAAATTCTAAATGATTTGTTACCAAACTTAAACGGAAGAATTTGTCATAAATCTATCGTAGTCATAACTTAAGACGTTATTAACAATTATACAGGAGAATTTGTCACGCTCAAAATCGCCATTTTGGCAGCGTTGTTTTATAAAAAATCTTCCATTGTTGAAGATGATGAGCAATTAAGCACCTGTAAGACATTTGCCATTTGTCATTGAATTGAATTGAATTGAATTCTTAACGTATTATTCGTGCGTTTGCTAACACCTTTATAAAGAGCGATCACGTTTACCGCAATCATATCCTGAAGAAAAGCTATTCAAGACTACACGGTTGTCGTGTCTTTCATCGCTCATCGCTCACAGTGAGTTGTTCTTGCCTTAGGAATTGTTTCTACACCTTCAAGTCTGCAACTTTTATCATATCTTCTGTCTGCTTAGCATAACGCGCAACGTAAATAGTCTATCCTGCTACCCGACTTCGCTGTGTGTTTCTGTTCTACCACGGTGAGAACTGTCGCGTTGGATTTCAGAGTTCAACTGAATAAACTCCATTTAATGCGGGGCTATAGACTTTCTGGGGTCTACACATGCAGTCAGACCTTCATTGCACAATCCATGCAGGGAGTTTCTCTGGCCATCAGTAAGAGCTTCTCCGTGCTGCTGTCTCCACAGAGTCTGACAGCCCCAGTCTTACAATTCTCACGCTGCTTTAGATATTAATTGTACATTCTACAATTTAGAAATTGCATTGTATTTGCATTGAATTCGATGGTACACTGAATTTAGTCCATTTACGTGTGTTAATATTAAGCTGCATTGCATTCTGTTGCATTGTAGGCTATAGTGACTTTTATTGTGGATTGCACGCTTATTAATTATTGAGTGTGTTTTTTCTTTCAGATGAAGATTATTCTTTCTCTGTTCGCCTCTCTTCTCCTCTTTTCATCCGTCGTTAGTGCCTTCCAAGGTCCTCTCGTTGCGTAAGTAAGCACAAAATTTCATATTGTGCCCTAATCGTAGTCTCACGCAACTGGTCAGTAGCCTACTTGACTTCTGCTGGACAACAACGTCCAACCACGTGTCTTCAAAAGCAGCCAGAGATGTTCTAATGGCTGGTCTCGTTACTGTAATCGTAATCTCCAATCTTCCGAAGTGGCACTCTGAAACCAAGCGCATTACATAATTAAGCTTTATTAAAGGTCGCAACATCGAGTCAGCTAAACCAACTAAACCAAGACTTGGCATTGTTTCAAATCGGTAGGCTACAGTTTCACTACAAATCCCGTGTGACAAGATTCTCATATACAATCAATGTTCGTAAGGAACTTAATTATTAAAATTTAAATAGCGAACAACGCTGTTCTATTACTTTTACAGAGTTTAACTGACTTGACACTTTGTTATGATTGTGGCAATAAATGTCGCGGTATCAGGACTCGCGAGGTTATATTTTTATTTTGTCGTTGAGACAAAGAGCGGTACGGATTATTTGTAGGGTTGTAACTGACGAGGCATTAATCTAAGTAGCCTACCAGGGTATAAAATGTCACCAAACCATAGACCCACATGCTGTATCAAACCAAAGACCCACATGCTGTCCTTTCGTGGTCATCTTGTAAGTCTCATCGTTATTAATATTGTCTATTATTAGCGAACAACCCGCGAATGAAGTGGTTGTGAAAGAACCAGAGACAGCGAAGGAAGTGGTTGAGAAAGGACCACAGTACCTGAAGAATGTCTGCCATGTTGTTTGCCAAGACGCCTTCAAAACAAATGCGAATGAGATTGGAACCAAAGAGAAATCAAAAGGCGACAGTGCAAAAGGAGACAACGTCGCAGCGGCGTAAGTAGGCCTACCCAACTTCAAACCACATAATTTATATCTGACAATTTTCTTATTTTAAGTTCAGTAGGGCTCTAAAGCCAAGGCAAAAATTTCTTACGAAATTTATGCTCATCTGCGCCTCATACGCCGAGGCTAAGAAAACGACACCGTTGGAATGCTAAATTAAATCTCAAGAGTCAGTCATCTTCAAATGTTACATTCATTGTTCGGAGGAATATGGTTACTCAAAGGGTATGATTGTATATTTCGATTATTTCACCCTCAAGGGAAATTTGCTTTGTGTGATTGTCGTAGGTTTTTTAATAATCTTGGAATGAAAGCCTTCTGCGTAAGACCTCACCTCTTGCTTTCACTGCATAGATCTTTCACGTAAGATCCTCAAATATAAACAAATTTCGAAAGTCTAACATCTGCCTTTTGTCTAAAACCCACGTTTGAGCCTTGTTACTTCAAGAGCTCCTATAGCATACTTTGTCACCCGCCTGACCAGCTCCAGAACCCGATTCTTTCCATAGCCACAGGTCTCATTGGAGGCTAGAACACGGACCACAAAACGCTCTAACTAGTAATTAATCGAGCAACTTGCTTTGGTAACTCAACTCTATCATTTCGCTCCTGATTGCAGCTTACGCCTACGATTATGGTAACTAACACATGAAAACTAAAGCTTCTAATAGATAAGCTTATTATAGGTCTACATTAATGTACACAGACTGTTTAATCTCAGCTGTTATTGTTTTTGAACAGGAAACGGAGTGATTACTACGATTATAATTATTGGACTGCTTGGGATATCTGTGGCTTTTGCAAGAATTTCCATGGCGTCGAGTTTAACGTGTGTCAGGAAAATATAAACGACGCGTTTAACAAATGCAAGAAATTAGTTGGAGCCCCATAATTTCTAGATGCACCTGGGCATTATTTCGCTGGCACAGTCTGTGTCGTGGATCAAGTGCATGAAGACATTAGGCTATTCTAGGCCAGACAGTAAACTAAAAAAGCAGAAAATCTACTTGTGAAACTGAATAAAACAGTTATGCTGTGCTTACTGTTTGTGTTATAAAAGCGCATTAGCCTGCACTGTGGAAAATTGTGAACAATAGCCTCTCTCTCCTTCCTCCATGTTTCCACATCTTAGCTTGTTCAAACACATAGGCCTACTTCAAAAAATATTGATAGCGCAGTTACGCAACCAAAATTCTTCACGTCTTTGCAAACGTAAATGCTTAAGAATAATGTTAGGCCTACATAATTTTGTCTATGAGACGTACACAGTACAGACGATCATTTCATGCATAAAAAACTTACAAATTCACTTCAGTAACATCACACACAAACTAAAGCCTTACATTTAAAAGATTTTAAAACGCCAAATTTCGTTCGCTTTATTTCAACCCACAACATTTTACATGTAACAGTCTCCCCAGCCGAACAACTCTGCAACTACAATGGCTAAGTAATTTCCTTACCCATCTTGCATGCATCATTGTTGTATCATGTAAAATTGTTATCTCAAGTTGGAAAAATCTGTTGAAATTTCATGTTTGTAACTTAGAAAATGACGAAACAATGCAACAAAATAGCATGCTCTCCCTCCACTCGTCCGACACTGACACTCTGCCTGTTCTGCAGCCGCAGCTTCTCTTGTCCATGCATTTGTGCTGAGCCGCCTTGACTAGGCCTACTGCGCCTCCATCTTTGCTGGTCTCCCGCGGGTTCGGATTGAGAGGTTGGAGATGGTTCACCGGGCTGCTGCACGACTTATTGGGAGGGGGGTTACCAAGTACGACAGTGTATCCCATAATATATGCGCGAGGTTTTGCACTGGCTTTCTTTCCCGCAGCGCATCTCATTTAGGATTGCATTTTCTGTGTGGCGATGCTTATCAGGCTGGGCACCCTCTTATCTGTGTGAGCTTTGTCTCCCTCTTTCCACTTGCATAGGCCGCCGCGCACTGCGCTCTGCTGTCCATGGTGACTTAATGATTCCTTTCACTCGCTCTGCAACAATGCAGAGGCGTTCGTTCTCTGTGGCTGGTACATCAACCTGGAATGGGCTTCCCTTGACTATGCGACACCTCCCAAGCTGTTCTCAATTTCACAAACTGTTGAGGGCTATGTTTTTTCGCTTGATCTCGGCCGGGAGCGCATCTGAGTAGATACTTTGAAGGGGCGCTATATACAATACGATTGATTGATTGATTGTTCTCCACCAAATATAGGCTATATATATTATACATTACACCTCTGCCTACACTTTTCAATTCTTGCAAAGTGCTTCGAAAATGTTTAAGATAATATAAAAACTGCAAAATTATATATCAGTTTCACCTCTTTATATTAATGTTTGCAATTTTAATCAAAGATTCACAGTGAGAGACGTTTAAGGCGCCAAATAAGTTGGTGATAGGCCTACATCGTCTGTGTTGTTTATTACTAGATATTTAATTGAAATTTTTGAAAAGGATGAAACCCTCGCATCAGACGACGTCCAGCTAGGGATCGATTCAATTTATTTCTGACTAAGATTTATTTTCGAATTTCATTCTTTGTCGATTTTGTATGGAAGAAATATCCATCAAACCGACAAAACTGGCTGCTTTCAACGATATTTTATTAAAACACTTATGAGTTTCTTCAATAATAAATCGTGATTTCAACGGCGTTTCTCTGTGATCATTTCTTCATTTCCGAAGGTGCCTTCAGCATTATTAAGCACCTGCAAATCATTTGTCATCGTGTAGCTTAGGACAGGTTATTCCTTTAAATAGATCTGGTTAATCCTCGTCAGTATATCCTGGACATAATAAGCTGTTGATGATACACGAGTTACTTTGTCTTTTGTCGACAATCATTCATAGTAAGTGGTTCGTATCTTTGCAATTATTGTTGGCAACGCTTCAGGACTACATTTTTTCTTTCGTGATCTATAAGCTGAACATATTAAGCTGTTCGTGATACACCAGTTACATGTATTTGCCCAGCTCTTTTCTCTGCTCGATTAGGTTCCCGAGAAATTATCAGCTGTCTGTGACATACGATTTTCGTGTCTTGGTCGTCCATCATTCACAGTCAGAGCTACATTCCTTTGGGAACTGTTTCTTTCTGTTCAAGTCTGACACTTTTAGCAGGCAATCCAGCTCATCTCTCTACCTATGATATTTCTGTGACCCGATTTCGCGCTGTGTCTCCTTCTACCACAACTATTTACATGTACTTAGTAAGTTAGTAGGCCTACTTAGTCCTTCCTGTGCAGGTCTCCATACTGGCAACGTATCCTACTTCCTCCATTCCTCCCTGTCCATCGTCAGTTCTTCATTCTCTTCCCATGGCATCTCCAGACATCTCCAATCACTTTTGATGTCGCACTGCCAGTTGTCTCGTGGTCTTCCTCTCTTTCTTCTAACTCCAGCATTCCAGACCATCACCTATTCACCGCAACTACGCTTTTTCAAATTTAGAAATAACAGTGTCTTTGTGTTGCATTCTGTGCCCACTGCATTGCAACAAATTATTGCCTTGTAGTCTTGTAGTACTGTAGCCTATTGGCAGTGTATTGCATCTCTATAATAATACACTGCAGATTACGTTTTATAAGTATTGATTGTCGTTTTCTGTTTCAGATGAAGATTACTCTTCCTCTGTTCATCTCTCTTCTCTTCCTTTTGTCTGTCGTGGCTATCTACATAGAAGACCCCAATGAGTAGGTTACCACACATTCATATCGCGCCCTTATCTTGGTCTCCCGCTATTGATCATTAAGCGTACTTCACTGTTGCTAGACAACTACGTGTATTCAAATGCAGATGGTCATGTTTCGATGTCTGGTTTCACGCCCGACTTACTGCAAATATAAAGCCAACCCAAATTAAGTTGCGTCAGCTACTAAAGATGATAGGTTTGCCTCAATCACATGAGCGCATCATTCAACTGTGAACTGGTCGGATGCTGATTATTCACTCAGTTAGCTTCTAATCTTCTTTTGTTGTCTTTGCACAGGAAACGGAATGATGACTATTATGACGACTCTTGGAAAGATCATATATAGTTCACCTATGTGGCGATTGCTACAATTTCTACCGTGTCGACCCTTTTGACTGCATGGCAAACTTGAACGATGAGATAAACAAGTGTAAGGCATTAATTAATCCAAATCCATTATACTGGGTAAATTCTGGATAAGCCTGAGTCGATCTTTACGGGAACATTATGTAGGCTACTCTGAATGAAACGCAAGAAGACGTCGAGCCAGAAAGAACAAAGCAGAAAAGCTATGAGACACAAGAAAACAGTTGCAGCATGCTTGTTTTTGGTGTCGTTCTAAAATGTGTAATCTGCTGTGCAAAATGAAAATGGAAATTAATAAAACGATTTTGATAGAAAAACAGTAGTAGTAGTAGTAGTAGTAGTAGTAGTAGTAGTAGTAGTAGTAGTAGTAGTAGTAGTAGTAGCAGTAGCAGTAGCAGTAGCAGTAGCAGTAGCAGCAGCAGCAGCAGTATTGGTGGCAGTGGTGGTGATTGTAGTAGCAGCAGTATTGGTGGCAGTGGTGGTGGTGGTTGTTGCAGTAGTGGCTGCAGTAGTAGTAGTAGTAGTGGTGGTGGTGGCAGTGTTGATTGTGGTGGTGGAGTTGCTGGGGTTGATGGTGGTGGTGGTGGTGGTGGTGGTGGTGGTGGTGGTGGGACAGTGATGATATTGGTGATAGTTGTGGCAGTGGTTGCGGTTGTAGTAGTAGTGGTAGCAGTAGTATTATCAGTAGAAGTGGTAGTATTGGTAGCAGCGGTGGTGGCAGCGGTCGTCGTCGTGGTGCGGTTGTGATGATGACTGTGGTGATGGTGTTGACGGTGGTCGTGGTTGTGGTGGTGGTTGGTGTTGTATTCGTTGTAGTAGTAGTAGTAGAGCAGTCATAGTAGTTGTTTTCTCACATGGATTCAGCGACTTCTAATAGTTTTTAAGGGAGGAATCCAAAGATTTAATTTGCAAGTGAATCTCCCAATTTCATGTCTTTCTTATTATTGTTCTCATTTTTAATCAAAGATTTGCGCACCACATCACAATGAGAAACTTCAAAAGTCCCAGAATTTACGTGTAGGTGATACATGTACATCGTCTGTGTTGTATATTGCCAGACGTTTAATTGAAATTCATTAAAAGGATCAAATCCTCGCATCAGACGACGTCCACCTACAGTGTAGAGCTATCAAATCAATTTCTTTCCCGCTGACAAATAGTCATTTTCGAATTTAAATCAATTTCAAATTTGCTTCTTTGTCGGATTCGTATTGAAGAAATATCCGTCCAACCGACAAAACTGGCAGCTTGTAAAGATACTAATGAATTTTATCAAAATATTCACGAGTTTCTTTACAATTAAATCGTCAGTTCGGCCCCTACGTTTTGTGAGCGTTTTCTTCTTTTGAAGGGCCTTCTCCTTAATTAACGCACCAGCAAATAATTTATCATCGTACACAGGGATGCGATTCTGGATTTTAAAAAGGTCAGACCCGGCCGAAAAAAGGCTAGAAAAGGCTAGATTGCCAATTTCTCTAAAAAATACATGGATTTTCCATTTTCCCGGTTTCAAATTTCTGACGACCTTTTTTTAGTCGTCCGATGATTAAAATTTGCTCTCTTTTCCTTCTCGATAAAATTCCTGATGACCTTTTTTAGTCTTTTGCTCCAAAAATTAATGTATAATATTTGTTCCAAGTTCAACACTTTTTCGATTTTTTCACATCTTTTGTGCATTTTCACTTTTAAAATAATTTTGTATAGGCCTACAGGGTGGCTCAAAAAAAAAATACCCCACCAGTAAAAATGCAATATCTCCGCAACCAATCGAGATTATTTTATGAAAATAGCAGGATTTATAGAGGAAAGAATTTGCAACAATCTCTGAAAATTTCAATAATGAATCTGCATTACTTCAGAAGTTACAGCTGTTTAAAAACGTTTTTCCATTTTTTCACATTTCTGCTGAATCACGTTCCAATACATGTGATTTCTTTAAGATTTGTTTGCAAATTTCAACATAGAAATTTAATATGATATAATAAGATCTTACTAAGAGCTGTAAATAAGCTGTTTATGAAGCAATCTGGTAGTATTTGGTGATATTTTATATATTAAGGTCTCAATTAGTGAATCCGTACTGAACGTCATGGGCAAAGTTTCTGCAGATGATAAAGTGGGAACTTGGGCGTTGCGTGATCAGAGACTCAGGTATTGCAAGATCATAGCAAAATACCCAGGGAAAAGGGGAGCCTGAGCACATTGAAGGCTATCTGTAGACGTGATTATGTAGCAAAAGTCAGATGTCGAAAAACAGTGGTCGTTTGGTCTGACGGGAAAAAACGTGATGCTCACGAAATTCGCTTGGTAGTCGTAAAGGTAAAGTTTGCAAAGCGCATCATGGTATCGGCGTCAAATCTGCTGGCGTGTGTTATGGCTGCAAGAAAAGACTGCACTTCATCCCATTCAGTAGGCTAAATGTCAAACTTACCGTTGAACTCTGTTACCCAGACTCATTGAACACTGAAGGCATGTTCTAACATTTGGTTTTATTTTCCAGCAGGACGGTGCGCCTGCTTGCTCGCACGGCAGGGTTGATTATGATGATGCTGTCTTATTGCCATCAACTTCGGTATATTTATTGGCACAGGTGAATGACCATCAAACTCGCCAGACCTTAACCCTTTTGTTTATTATGACTGGGAAGCTATGCTGGAATGATGCAAGACATTTCATCCCATGTTGGAGAACATTGGCTAACTGAAGGAAGTGTTGCTGCTAATGTGGGATCAGTCGCCGTAGGACTCGATCTGCAAGGCCATACTGAGCTTCACAAAAAAATAATTTGATCTCGAGTTAAAGCAAGAAGTGGACACTCCCATCATACTTTACGATAAACTGTAAAACGGATTTCTGCGATCGTGGTGAAAGTGATATCATTTGACATGGAAATCAACAAATGACGTTAATTTTTCCGCGGAAATTCGAAAAAACGGAATTGAAAGTTTAAACAGCTGTAACTTTTGCAAACATGAAAATTTTAAATTGACACTTTCAGGGATTGCTTGAAATTCATTCCTCTACAAATTGGGAAATCTTCGTAGAAAAATGTCAATGGGTTGCGAAGATATTGCATTTTATCCGTTGGGGTATTTTTTTTTGAGCCACCCTGTACATGTAAAAAGTCGGAAAAACCGCCGTGTTAAAAAAGCTAGATCCTGGCCAAAAAACCTAGAAACCTAGACAAGACCAAAAACCTAGAGCTAGGTAGAAAAAGTTATGAGTAGCATCCCTGATCGTACAGCTAAAGTGTGCTTATTCCTTCAAATAGAGCCTCGTAAGTTTCGGCCTATCTTTGACATAAGAAGCTGTTGATGATCCACGAGTTATTTGTCTTTTGTCGACGATCCTTCACAGTAAGTACTAAGTGTTCTATTTTATATGAGATCTATGCTGAACATAAGCTGTTCATGGTATACGAGTTATTTGTCCAGTTATTTTCTCTTCTCAGGCCAATGGCATAGGCCTACATGTAATAAGCTTACTTCATGTTGCCAAACTTCAACGTGTACCTCTGAGCGACTGTAATGGCCGTCCTAAACTTTAGTATTTGCATTATTTGACAGTCAATATGACTCTTGCACTCTGTAAAAATTAAGAATTGTCGAGAAGTTGAAGGAATCAGCCCCTGGTTTTTCGTAGAGCCATATATTATGTGTATATACATGTAGTTCTAGGATATATAATTATATATATATATAAAATTATATGTGGTAACGTCTGACCCTCAGGTATGTTGCCATGGTAGGTGCGACCGTACTCGAGGTTACTCTGAGTTGGTCGCAGTGTTTGGACGTTCAAGCAAGTCCTCCACTCATATCTGCTCAGCGTCATCTAATAATCCAAGTCGTTAGACACTGTGGTGTCAAATGGATGCTAATAATGATGATAATTTGATACCACCGTATCTCTTGTTGGCTTGTCATGAGTCCATTGACCTATAGATATTAAAGTGCACTGCAATCTGTTGCATTGTAGGCTATAGTGACTTTTATTATAATAGACTTATTATGGACTGTAGCCTACGCTTAATAATTATCGAGACTAGTGTCGAGAAATTTACAATTTTGTCTGTGGCATTATCATCTATTTCAGATGAAGATTATCCTTCCTCTGTTCGCCTCTCTTCTCCTCTTTTCATCCATCGTTAGTGCCTTCCATGGACCTCTCGTTGCGTAAGTATCCACACATTCATACTGCGCTCTTATCGTAGGCTTCGTAGCCTCACGTCAGTTATGACGCTTCTCGTGTCTTTGATCGCTCATCTGTAACAATGATTTATCGATAGCCTACCTTAGTAATTGTTTCTACCTCTTCGAGTCTGAAAATTGCTAAAATATGCAAGACCAATATTCTGCAGATATTTTTAATATTTAGGAGTTTCTCTGTCGGGCCGTAGCCTATATCATTGGGATATAATAGTCTATACTCGGATTAGCCTACATTAATCATCTGCAATAATCGGCGCTTATAGCAGCCTTCAAAGCACGTCTATCCTATACGGAGGCTTCGGAATAGGATCTCGGATCATCTCGCTCTCCATGCCAGTGTGTTATCCCATGCGCCATTGCGACCCCCGGCCGGTTACTGAACGGATATATGCCGATTATTTCATCTTCAAGGGAAATTTCCTTCGTGTGATTGACATCATTCTATAGATTCATATAATAATCTTTTAAATAATGATGACCTTCTGACTGAGACCTCACCTCTTGCTATCACTGTTACAAGTTGTAGGCCTATAGATTAGTAAGCTTACAGAACTTTCACTTAACATCCTCAATAAATCTCGAAAGGGGTCATTGCATAATTACGTAACGCTAAAAATGACCGTTTTAGACCCACCCACCCACCCTGTAACGCTTCGTAACGTTTGCCTTGACCCACCCACCCACCCTGCCCAGCGTTACGTAACGATCGTTATGAAAAAATCAGTTGAGATTTTAGGTCTATTATTGGCTTAGGCTACATGTGCGCGTAATTACAATTCGTATTTTCATAGTGAATTTTAGACTAATTTGACAGTAGACTAGGCTTACAATACAGATTGTTTTATTTATATAAATGACAGTCACGCTTGAACTGCAATTTTCTTAAATTTTACCTGAAGAATAAAGTTTTACATAGGCTACTGCTGAACAGTTTCACTGACTAAATTCCTCATTAATAATTAATCAAAATTAGGATAAACTAATTATTTGCTTAGTCTTGGCACTTTGATAATTATCAATAGAAATATTGCTGAGTTTGTTGAGCATCGATTTTAAACGTTTGACATTCGTAAC
>OX243812.1:2948702-3086202 GCA_945859605.1 Lumbricus rubellus
TTTGTATGTGTGTGCATGGGCGGAGTTTGGTTTCCGTTCTTGGGGGGGGGGGGCTAATGCCTTCTTGGGGGGCTAAGCCCTGAAAAAGATACCATTATCATGGTAAAAAAGCTGAATCTGGGCCTTCTTGGAGGGCTTAGCCCTCCCCAGCCCCTGATAAACTACGCCCATGCGTGTGCGCGTTTATTTGTCCATAATTATACGCATACAGTTTCACAGCTATAATGGTCACCAGTGAAAGGGTTGACGAATCTAGCTAAACACGGAGGCCTGCGTGGGGGCAATATTCGCGCATTTTCGGAGCTTTTACACCTGAAACCCCTTGCGGCTAAAGATATAATGCGTCGAGGGCTATCACACCCACAGTCAGCATACACACCCCACCCCGTAATGGTGAGTCGGGTTTGGTTGTGGAAGGAGTTTACCAAAATGTGCAAAAGCTAACCAAAATGTTCCGGGAAAAGTCTGTAACCGCAAAGGCGTGGAGTCTGGGTGGGGCCGGGTCAGAGAGCGGGGGAGGGCGTAGCGGTTGGAGGTGGGGCAGGACCGTGGGTGATGCGGGGTAGAAGCGGTGAGCGGTGTATGGAAGCGGAAAAGGTGGGACGATGGCTGGGGTGGGAGCGGTGAGCAAGCTGGGAGCGGAAATGGGCGGTGTGTGGGTGCGGAAGGGGGTGGGACGAGGAAGGGGAAGCGGTGAGCAGGGTTGGAGCGGGGTGGCGTGGAGGGGAGGTGAAAACCCAAAATTACCCGGGCAACGCCGGGTTCCACAGCTAGTTACTTTATATTGATGTTTGCAATTCTATCAAGGATTCACGCTGCGCTTCACAACGAGAGACTTCAAAAGGCGCTAAATAAGTTGGTGATAGATCGTTTGTGTTGTAGCCTATTACTAGATATTTATTTGAAATTTGCGAACAAGATAAAATCCATGAATCAGCCGCCACCTGAGGATCCAATCATTTTCTTTCATCTTGACAAAGATTCATTTTCGAATTTGATTCTTAGTCGAATTCGTATGAAATAAATATCCGTCGAACTGACTAAGTTATTACTTTCAAGTTATATTAAGCCATTTCATTAAAAATAATAAATCATTTCAAATTATATTAAGCCATTAATATTTTTTATTAAAATATTTATGAGTTTCTTCACTAATAAATCGTGATTTCAGCCGCGTTTCTCTGTGATAATTTTTTCATTTCTGAAGCCGTCTTTCTATATTATTAAGCACCTGCAAATCATTTTGTCATCATACAACTAACGCCCCAATATTCCTTTAAATAGAGCTGGTTAATCCTCGTCAGTGTATCCTGAACATTAGAAGCTGTTGATGATACACGAGTTCTTTGTATTTTGTCGACAAACATTCGTGGTTAGTGTTTTGCATCATTGGAATTGTTAGCAACTCTTTTGGAGTGTTTTGTTTTCATACATGATCTCTGTTAATAGTCCTTTATGTGTCATATGGATTGTCCCGTATGCAAAATGGTGTGTGGAAATTTATCATTTCCAATCAGTCCTGGACATGAAAAATCACGGAGGTGCTTGTCCGCCATGACGGAAAGGAGCGGAGGAAGCGGGACGAAGAGGGGGGAGGGGGGGGGGGAGGGGAGGGGGAGGGGGAGGGGGAGGAGAGGGGTGGGATGAGTAACACGCATTGTATACATGATCGTGGATAGAAATCAATTTCCTGCCAATATCCTATCCTGACAAAGTTTGATCTTTGAATGGAATTCATTGCCAAACTCATAGGAAAGAAGCGGTCGTAAATCTTTCTAAGAAACAGTTATTTTAGAAATTTAGACGATACTAAAAATAATCGATTGATTTTTAAGCTTATATAACTCGCCATTTTAGATGCGTTTCTTCCAAATTAGAAGGTGACACGCAGAGGACTAAGTTAAACAGTAAGCACGTGCGTGTCATGTGATGCCATCTGTCATCATCATTCATCAATAATTATTAATATCGCCCGTCCGTGCCAACGCCTTTATAAAGAGCGAGCAAGATTACGGTAAGCATCTACTGGAGATATTAGCTGTCTGTGACATTCGATTTTCTTGACGCCCATCATTCACAGTCAGAGGTCCATACCTTTGGGAACTGTTTCGTTCTGACACTTTTAGCAGAAAATCAAGCCCATCTCTTTACCTATGGTAGGGCTACGCGAAATTGATATTTTTAGTGACTAGATATTTCGCAGTGTCTCCGTTCTACCACAACTGCACTTTTGTTTTTATCAAGTTTAGATATCACATTGTCTTTGTGTTACATTGTAGGCCTACTACATTGTCCCACAGCCTTGCAACTAGTCATCGCCGTGTAGAAAACCGTGAGCTTGTATTTTACATCGTATAGTGTATTATGAACTGTATCCTGCGTTTCGAAAGTAGCCTATTGATTATGATTATTATTTGGTATTGATTATTGGGTATTGATTGTCGTTTTCTGTTTCAGATGAAGATTGCTCTTCCTCTGTTCGCCTCTCTTCTCTTCCTTTCATCTGCTGTCAGTCTCAACATGGATGCTCCCGATGCGTAAGTAACCATGCACATATTCATATTCAGTACTTATCTAAGTCTCACGCTAATGATCGGTACTTGACTGATGCTAGACAACTTACAGTAGGCCTACTACGTGTGTACAAAAGCAGATAGTCATGTTCCAATGTCTGATTCACGCCTGACGTATTGAAAATAGAGGGCCGAACCAGATTAATAATGCTGGTTAGCCTACTGCTGATAAAGAAGACAGTTTTCATTAAAACAGAATGGCTTCTGTTAAGGGGACGATAGTTTTCAGCAACAAAAGGCAGGTTTGTGCTATGACTGATTTCTGCTAATGAAGATGATAGTTTTGATCATCAACATGCATGAAGTGGTATCTGGTGGTCAGTGGCGGCGCCAGCTCTAAAATTTCGACAGGTCGTGACGGGGTCATGAGAACTATTTGGCAGGTCGAAGAAATTGATGATTGAATTTGAAACTCATAGGCCTTCTTCTCTTCTGTAAGTTCTTTTATGTACACCGTGGTTAAAAAAGTCAAATTGTTTTGCATAGGCCTATATCTCTAATACCTGATGACATATCAAGCTAAAATGTTCTAACAGAAAATTGCTTGTAAACTGAAATTTCGGCATACGAAGTTGAAAGATTCCTATCTTTTTATCCTTTCAACTTTATCTCTTGAAATGTTGGAATCATATTCTTGGTTCAATTCTCTAAATATTTGGAAACCTTTAGCGTGGTAAGTTATCAGGCATTGGAGATATTTGAAAAACAGTTTGGCTTACTTTTTTGAACCACGGTGTATATGTTAATTAAAGAGGAGTGGTGAGAGCGGGCATCCTTGCCTCATCCTCATAGACATCATGTAATATATGATGTCTATGCTCATCCTCCTACCAATTACTCCTTCCTCTGAGACTCCCCTCCTATTCTTATCCTTTCTGTTTGATCATATAATTATAGGTTCCCTATAAACCTCATATCCTACAGGCTTAGACCTATATGCCTATTTACCTAAATATTAGATAAGAATAAGATCAGACGTAAAAGTCAGTTGGATATAATAATTGCACCACAACACTAGTGATCTTTTGGGCGAGGAAAAAATGAATGTTAATTTTTTCATCTAAAACTCTTAAATAAAATAATGTAAAATATATTAAACATTCCGAAGTTTTTAGGCAGGTCATTAGGCAGGTCGTGAGCAAAATAGGCAGGTCAAATGACCTGCCGCGACCTCCCGTAGCGCCGCCACTGCTGGTGGTGGTTTTAGTGGCGTTTTGTCTTAGTTTCAGGACATTAGTTTGCTTGTACATGTAAGTAATGTCCTACAAAATGTTGGCTGAAAGGACTTCGAGTGACCCAGTTCTTTTACTTGAGGGCTTACTAGAAAGCTCTCTGTGAAAACAAATTAGCACGTCATAGCATGATGAGTGCACACATCTACCAGCATCAGTTTTAGAAGACATGTTCTCCTGATCTTACGAAGTTGTTCGGATGACTGTGCTAAAACCACTGTATAATTACGCTTAGGCCTAATTGCCCAAAGCTTCCAAATAAAAGCCGTAGACTAAGCTCTGTAGACTAAGACAGTGCCATATCCAAATCATTCCAAAAGTTTATAGCTCTTGTTTAAGAGCGATTCTCCACTCTCCAGTGCACAGCCTCGGACTGGATCACTTTGACTTCTATTTGGATAGGGATTGATTGAGAAAGAAGTGCAAGAACTACGTGGACGGATATTTAGGCATGACGGAAGACGAGTGATCAAGGCTTCCATTGGAAGAAATAATTATAGCCTGGATAGAAAAATATGTTCGATGCATTCATTCGTAAAAATTACATTAATTTTAACATCACAATAATATAATAAGCCAGGGCAGACACTGCAAGAGAGTGCCTTTGAGTAGACATCTTGAAGGTGCGCTATATAAACTGTCAGAATGAATGACCAATAATTTTGCATGCCAATCGCTCTCTGCTTCTGTCTCTCCCTCTCCCTCTGTCTCCCTCCGTCTCCCTCGCCCTATCTCCCTCTTTCCCTCTCTCCTCCTCTCTCCCCCTCATTCTCTCTCCCTCTCTCTCACCTTCTTCCTCTTCCTCTCCCTTTCCCTCCCCCTCTCCTCCCTCTCCTCCCCTCCCTCTCCTCCCTCCCTCTCTGTCTGTCTTTCTTTCTCTCTCACTCTGTCTCTCTCTTTCTCTTTCTCCCACTCCCTCTCCCTCTTCCTCTCCTTCTCCCTCTCCCTCTCCCTCTCCCTCTCCCTCTCCCTCTCTCTCTCCCTCTCCCTCTCCCTCTCCCTCTCCCTCCCCTCTCCCTCTCCCTCTCCCTCTCCCTCTCCCTCTCCCTCTCCCTCTCCCTCTCCCTCTCCCTCTCCCTCTCCCTCTCCCTCTCCCTCTCCCTCTCCCTCTCCCTCTCCCTCTCCCTCTCCCTCTCCCTCTCCCTCTCCCTCTCCCTCTCCCTCTCCCTCTCCCTCTCCCTCTCCCTCTCCCTCTCCCTCTCCCTCTCCCTCTCCCTCTCGCTCTCCCTCTCCCTCTCCCTCTCCCTCTCCCTCTCCCTCTCCCTCTCCCTCTCCCTCTCCCTCTCCCTCTCCCTCTCCCTCTCCCTCTCCCTCTCCCTCTCCCTCTCCCTCTCCCTCTCCTTCTCCCTCTCCCTCTCCTTCTCCCTCTCCCTCTCTTTCTTTCCCTCTCTCTCTACCTCTCGCTCTCGCTCTCCTTCTCCATCCACCTCCTTCTCCCCCGCCCTCTCCCCGCCCTCTTCCATCCTCTCCCCTCCGCCTCCCTCTCCCCTCCCCCTCCCATCCCCCTCTCCTCCCTCATTCATACAGATCTTCTGGCCGCAACGCAAAAGGCAACGCCAGTAACTGTTATTCAGTATTCAGCAACTACATGATGTTCTTTATGCGGCATGCCTCTCTCCATAAAAGAACTTAATGACATTTTGTTGTTAACTTGATGCAAACTTGATGCAATGTTATTCAATGCTATGCGAATTCGAGCGGTCTGCCTCAATCGCATGAACTAACTGTGAAATGACGTTAGGGTCGTTCCATTCACTCAACTTCCAATCTTCTTTTGCTGTTTTTTGCACAGGAAACGGAGTGATGACTATTATGACGGAAGTTGGGATGTTCGTTTTGAGCTCTGTGGCTGGTGCAGACGTATCTTCCCTATCAATTTTGACGATTGTATGGAAAACTTGAACGATGAATTTAAGTTGTGCATGAACGTAATCAGCAGCAGATGATAATTGCTGGAACATTTTGTACTGTAGATGAAACACAAGAAGGTTTCAGACCAGATAAATGAAAAAGCAGGACAAATGAAACACAATAAAACAGTTGCACCATACACTTGTCTTTGATGTTATTGTAAATGCCTATTCTGCTAATCACATGATAATTGAAATGAATTTTTTTTAATTGATAAAACAACATCCATATTTACTTTTTAGTGAAAATAGGCCCTGAATTAAGCATAGAATTTTTACGGTACGAAAATGATAGGAAATCCATGCACAAATACAAGCCTGCCTGGACTGGGGGGGGGTGTGTTTTCACGAAGTTGCCATTTTCTATCTGACTCGTTTCTATAAGTTGTTACCTTCATTTCTTTCAAGTTCGGCTGCAAAAGCCTCATGATAATTTAGTAAGCTAATCGTAAACGCCAAGCTTCTAAATCACCCATCGATAGAAAATCGCAGGGAACCAGCTTATTTATGAACACTGCGTCGGTTTACGATAGCAGTAGTAGTAGTTGCAGCAGCAGCAGCAGTAGTGGTAGTGGTAGGCTAGTAGTGGTGGTGGTAGCAGTAAGTAGTAATAGTAGTAGTAGTAGTTGTAGTACTAGTAGTAGTAATAGTAATAGTAGTAGTAGCGGTAGTAGTATTATATTTCTCACAAATGATGCCATGATTCATCGACTTTGAATAGTTTTCACAATAACCGAATTTGCAAATATATCTTGAAATTTCATCTCTTTTTCATCTCATTAATGTTCGCAATTTTAGTCACAGATTTGCGTGGCGCTTCACATTGAGAGACTCAAAAGGCGCCAAATAAATTGGCGATACATCATCGGCTGTGTTGTATATTGCCAGATATTTAATTTAAATTTGCCTAAAAGATAAAGTCTTCGCATCAGACGACGTCCACATAGGGATCAATTCAATTTATTTCTTGCTAGCAAGGATTTATAAATATTCGAATTTGATTCATTTCGAATGTGTAAGGAAGAAATATCCGCCAGGACAGATTCTAACGATATTAAAGAATTTTATTAAAACATTAAATGTTTCAACAAAATTCTTTATTAGTGTAGAAACCCATAAGTTGTATGAGTTTCTACACTAATAGGTCTAAATCGTCATTTCGACCGCGTTTCTTTGTGACCAAATTTTCTGAAGTTGCCTTTCCCAATATTAAGCACATGCAAATCAGTGGTCATCGTGTAGCTACGACCGTTTTTCTTTAAATAGAGCTGATTAATCCTTGTCAGTGTGTCCTGGACACAAGAAGCTGCTGATGATGACACGAGTTATTTGTCTTTTGTCGACGATCCTTCACAGTAAGTGGTTCGTATGGGTGCAGAATCATGGCCTGTTGTAGGCCGATATTCTGTTAAAGTCGTGAAGGACTAAGGTTTTCCTTCCAAACAATGATATAATATTTCTTGGTCACCGCACTCTCGTCTGCTTTCGCCACTAAGTCTTGCTCTGACACGCTGAGGCAGGGAGGGAAGTTGACAGTCAGACTGATAAAGAGAAATCATGGGTATACTACGGTATAGCAAATTAGCAATACAAGTATCTAACTGGAGATCGGAAGTTATATGAACAGCGGCAGACCGATTGCGAGCCAGATTAGCTGGGGCATAGATCCCCCCCACACTGTGGCTCAGCTCCAAAATCAAAAAGCGGAAAATGGCAATAACGGCTTACTTCGTAATAAGGAACCTAAACATTGTAAACAATGATCAACGGCAATGAATTCAAGTTCAACTAGCTAAGGGCCTATAATAATTTGTACTCTCATGGCTTAGAGTGCTTGCGCTAATAGAATACACCGCAGATTATGTTAAATAATTATGGCGACGCCCCGTGATGATGTTATTGTGCACCGTGTGTAGTCCGCCGGCCTGCTGAAGGGCTACACCGGTAGTCCTATAAACTACAGTTTGAAATGTGGTGATCAATTAGCAGCAGCAGTCATGGACGGAGACTTAGGGGCCAGAGGGACGGTCCTCGAAACCCCGAAATTTGCGGTTGAGCACGGAGATGCATTTATCCCCTCAATATGTCCGAAATTTTTCGAAAGTAGGAGCTTGTCATTATAAATTCCTAGAGTGTTATCCACTGTTTATCTATAAAGAGCAATTTTGATAGAACGACAGCGCAAAATACTCTCCAGCGTGGAAATACACAAATTCAAACAACGTGAAGGGTGCATTTTTGGAACTCTTAGACCATTTCGTCGTCATCATCATCATCATCATCATCATCATCATCATAATCATCATCGTCATCGTCGTCGTCATCGTCATTATCATTCATTCATTCATTTCGTGAATTTATATAGTGCTTCTTCAAGAAACCTACTCAGAGGAGCTTCCAGTTCAGCCACAGCTAAAATAATAGGTTTTGAGCGACTTATAAAAAGCAGGTGAATTTAGTCTAGGCATAAGTCGCAAGTTTAGTGGGAGGCCATTCCAGATAGCGGGACCCACAGTAGAAAAGGCCCGGCGCTGTCTTGTAGAAGTGCGAGCTCGAGGAGCCAAAAGCTCCCCCGTTGTCATAGAGCAAAGAGCTCGACGGGCTGCAAGGTCGGAGACAGGTCGACAAAGAATAGACATTTATGATGGAGCACAACCAGTAAGTCAACGCCAGATAAGTGCAGCAACTCGGTACTAGTTGATCATATTAATGGTTAATGCGATGCGATGCCAATCTATTAAAATTCGAGCGGTTTGCCTCAATCACAAGTTCTCAATGTACATTGTTGGCCTATACATACTGGTTATTAGGGTCGTTCCTTTCAGTCAGTTAACCTCCACTCCTCTTTTATTGACTCTGCACAGGAAACGGAGTGACGGCTACGAGCCTTGGACAAGTCTTACGGAAGCTCTGTGACTGGTGCAGCAGATTCTTCCGTGGCAATAATGACAACTGTATGGCAAACTTGAACGATGAAACGAATAGTGTAATCAAAAGTCATAGTGGCTAAATTCTGGTGTCCCGTCAAAAGCGCGCAGGACAAATGCGCGCCGACAAAAGCGCGCCGACATAAGCGCGACCCATCAAAAGCGCGCAGGACAAATGCGCGCCGACATAAGCGCACAGTTAACAAGATAGAGACTAACATATATTACACAGAAAAAATTTCTAATGTCCAAAAATTAAGTAAAAGTTCTGAAAAATTATATTGCTAAAAGTCTAATCTAATCAGGGCAAATTTGCAAATAACTTGAACTACGGACGAAAAATATAATGTCCACAAAATTAAGTTACAGTGTTCGAAATTTAAATTGCGAATATAGTCTAATCCAGCGGCTCACAACCCGTGGCCCGCGGGCCAAAAGTGGCACGCCAGGCCTAAAAATATGGCCCTCATCTCTCAAAGAATTTACAAAAATTAATGGACTTTCATCAAAATAATTGGTTGAATCATTGCCGTGATGAAAGGCTTTGAATATTGGCCACATGTAGGCCTACGTGAGAAGTATTATAGTTGGGTATTGCGAAATGAAAGTACAGACTTTGGTCCACGCCGCGCGCTTATGTCGGCGCGCATTTGACTATTGCGCGCTTTTGTCGGCGCGCTTTTGTCGGCGCGCTTTTGTCCTGCACGCTTTTGACGGGGTGCCTGAATTCTAGATGCACTTGTGCCGATTTTTACTGGGACATTCTGTACTCTAGACTAGATGCAACAGAAAGTTTTTAAAATCAGAAAAGCTATGTTACACAATAAACGCTTGCACCCTGTTTGTTTTCAGTGTTGTTCCAAATGTGAATTCTGCAATGGAAAATAATTTAAATGAATAGGCCTACAACAATTTTGATAGAAAACAACCATATTTACTGTTTTGTACAAATAAGCCATGAATTAAGTATGAATTAAGTAAGCCTGCCGGGACTTGGATGCGATTTTGATTTAGACACCTCGCGCTGTCATTTTCTTAAAGCCTTACTGTATCTATATTTGATTACCTTCCTTCCTTGAAGTTGGCTGCAAAAGTCCATTGATATATCTAGTAGGATAATCTTAATTGTATAAACGCCAAGCTTCTAAACTTTAAAGCAACACTCGAAAGAAAGTCGCAGGGAACCAGCTTGCTCATGAACACTGCGTCAGATCACATAGGGTCATAGGCTGTCCAAAGGGTAGTCCGAAGGAGGGCTAAGTTTGGTTTCCAGAGAGGTATGGTGGATGTTAAGGCGGGTATCGTTTAGGTCAACACTTGGAAGGTGCGGATCAAGTGAGTCGGGGTAAGAGGTGAAACTTCAGTTTCGAGTTAAATGCCCCGAGAGAAACGAAAAAACTGAGAAAAAAAGCCGAAGTAATTTACCATGTATGAAAGGAAAGGAAAGAAGGGGCTGTGTAGTTATAAAAATTTCTTACAAAACAGCCCTGGTCATTTGATCAGAAGACAGATTCGACCTGTCTGATAGATGGTGCAGAAATGTCTGATTAGATTGTGTGGGAGATTTCGAAGCATTGAATTGAGAAAACGAAAATAGATTTATCTCCTGAAAAAAAACATGATCCCGGATTGAGAAATCAATTTCCTTTTAATGTCTTGTTCAGACAAAGCTTTAAATTCTAAATGAATTCGTTGCCAAACTTAAACGGAAGAAGTTGTCATAAATCTGTCCTAGTCATAACTTAAGACGATATAAACAATACGGGATAATTTGTCAAGCTCAAAGTCGGTGCGCGGACTATTGACCACCGGACGGTTGACCACCGGACTGTTGACCACCGGACGATTGACCACTGCGGACGTTTGACCATCGACCTATTGACCACCGGACGATTGACCACCGGACGATTGACCATCGGTCTAGTGGTGACTTAAATTTAATAACTAATGATGAAAGAAAATGTGGTATTTACCGCTAGTAAAGATAAACATCGTCGGCTTCTTTTAATTATTATATGTAGACCTGCATACATGTAGGCCTAGGCTACATGAAATAGCATATCACAATTATTAAGTAGCCTACGCATTCCAAATAAACCTCCTTTTGTTCTTTACCAAGGTCCAGCGCAGTCCATCGAAATTTCAAAGCAAACCGGTATAGCTTTTATCTTAGCTTTTAGCTAAGCTTGAAAGTGAAATTTCGTATTTACCGCCAGTAGGCTAAAGATAAACATCGTCGGCTTCTTTTAATTTTTAATAGCTTCGTCGCTTCATCTTATGGACAAACAGATGTTTTTAATTTTCAGTGTGCAGTTGCACATAACTGTGGTTTAACACATTTTTAATAACGCTTTACTGTCGCTTGAGTATATTTTCGCATTTCACTTCGTATTATTATTCGATTAGGCTACATATTAAATAGAGTATGTGATACATTGAGTCTGTGTCGTAAAGTTTTATAAAAAATCAAGCGATGGTCAATCGTCCGGTGGTCAATCGTCCGGTGGTCAATCGGTCGATGGTCAAACGTCCGCAGTGGTCAATCGTCCGGTGGTCAACCGTCCGGTGGTCAATCGTCCGGTGGTCAAACCCCCTAGAATCCTCAAAGTCGCCATTTTGGCAGCGTTGTTTTATTAAAAAAATCTCCCATTGTAGAAGATGATGATGAGCAATTAAGCACCTGTAAGCCATTTGTAATTTTCAGCGTATTATTCGTGTGTTTGCTAACACCTTTATAAAGAGCGACCACGTTTACGACAATCATGCCCTGAAGAAAAGCTATTCGAAACTAAACGGTTCTCGTGTCTTTGATCGCTCATCAGTCACAGTGAGTTGTTTATGCCTTAGGAATTGTTTCTACACCATCAAGTCTGCAACTTTTATCATATCTTCTGTCTGCTTAGCATGGCGCGCAACGTAAATAATATAGTCTATCCTGTTACCCGACTTCTCGATGTGGCTCCTTTCTACCACGGTGAGAACTGTCGCGTTGGGTTTGAGAATCGAGAGCTCAACTGAATAAACTCCATTTAATGCGGGGCTATAGGCTTTCTGGGGTCCCCACATGCAGTCAGACCTTCGTTGCACAATCCTGGGAGTTTCTCTGGCCATCAATAAGAGCTTCTCCGTGCTGCAGTCTCCACCGAGTCTGATAGCCCCAGTCTTACAATTCTCACGCTGCTTTAGATATTAGTTGCACATTCTACAATTTAGAAATTGCATTGTATTTGCATTGCATTCGACGGTGCACTAATTTTTTGTCCATTGACCTTTTTTAATATTAAACTGCATTGCATTTTTATTGCATTGTATAATAGTGACGTTTATTATGGACTGCAAGCTTATTAATTATAATTATTGAGTGTCGTTTTTCTTTCAGATGAAGATTATTATTCCTCTGTTCGCCTCTCTTCTCCTTTTTTCATCCGTCGTTAGTGCCTTCCAAGGTCCTCTCACTGAGTAAGTAGGCCTAACCACTAATTCATATTGTGCCCAGATCGTAGTCTCACGCAACTGGTCAGTACTTGACTTCTGCTGGACAACAACGTCCAACCACGTGTCTTCAAAAGCAGCCAGAGATGTTCTAATGGCTGGTCTCGTTACAGTAATCGTAATTTCCAATCTCCCAAAGCGGCGCTCTGAAACCAAGCGCATTATGATGATTACATAAGCTTTATTAAAGGTCGCAACATCGAGTCAGCTAAACCAACCAAACCAAGACTTGGCATTGTTTCACTACAAAGCCCGTGTGACAAGATTCTCATATAAGCTACAATCAATGTTCGTAAGGAACTTAATTATTGAAATTTAAGTAGCGAACAACGCTGTTCTATTACTTTTACAGAGTTTCACTGACTTGACACTTCGTTATGTGGCAATAAATGTCGCGGTATCAGGACTCGTGTGGTTATATTTTTATTTTGCCGTTGGGACAAAGAGCGATACGGATTATTTGTAGGGTTGTAACTGTCTTGGCATTAATCTAAGTAGCCTATAACAGGGTATAAAATGTCACCAAACCTTAGACCCACATGCTGTATCAAACCATAGACCCACAATGTCATGCTGTCCTTTCGTGGTCATCTTGCAAGTCTCATCGGTGTTATTATTGTCTATTATTAGCGAACAACCAGGGAATGAAGTGGATGTAAAAGGACCAGAGACAGCGAAGGAAGTGGATGTGAAAGGACGACAGTATCTGAAGAATGTCTGCCATGCTGCTTGCCGAGACGCCTTCAAAACAAATGCGAATAAGATTGGAACCATAGAGAAATCAAACGGTGACAGTGCAAAAGGAGACAACGTCGCTGGGGCGTAAGGACCCAACTTCAAACTCCATAATTTATATCTGACAATTTTCTTATTTTAAGTTCAGTAGAAGACAGCCAGGGCAAAGATTTCTTTCGAAATTTATGCTCCATCTACGCCTCATAATTATGCCGAGGCTAAGAAAGCGACACCGTTCGAATGCTAAATTAAATCTCAAGATTCAGTCATCTTCAAATGTTACATTCATTGTTCAGAGGAATATGGTTAGGCCCTACTGAACGGGATATGTATTGACATATATGCCGATAATTTCACCCTCAAGAGAGTTTTACTTCGAGTGATTGTCGTAGGTTTATTTAATAATCTTTGAATGACAGCCTTCTGCGTAAGACCTCACCTCTTGCTGTCGCTGTATAGATCTTTCACGTAACATCCTCAAATATAAAAAATCTCGAAAGTCTAACATACCATCATCTGCCCTTTGTCTAAAACCCACGTTTGAGCCTTGTTTCTTCAAAAGCTCCTACTCTGTCACCCGCCTGAGTATATAGCTACAGAACCTGATACTTATCATACTTTCCATAAAAACAATGACCAGGTCTCATTGGGGGTGGGGGAGCTAGAACACGGACCACAAAACGCTCTAGTTAATCGAACATCTTGCTTTGGTATCTCGACTATAATTTATCGTCTCGCTTCTGATTGCAGCTTACGCTTACGATTAATGTTTCCGCTCTCAATGTTTATCAGCGAAAGCGGTGATTAAAGTTTCAACTCCAAGACTTTGTCGTGAAGTGACTAAACCCACATGTCTGCAATTGACACCTAGACCAGCTTAATGCTCTACGAATTTCAATTGTATTGTTTTAATAATAAAAGTGTTAATCTGAAAGATCCTTTAGTTATCAACTTGATAATTATATTGCTAAATGATGTCACGTCTATACGCTGGAACGTGTTTCATTCTAAATAATAGCAATGATGAATATCTGGCAATATCAAGTTTATTTATTTAGGCCTACAGTTGCCTGAAATGTAACTTAATCAAAATCTTTTTGTGTTAACTTTTGTTGCGCAATGTTTTTTAATTGTCAAAAGTGGGTGAACTTTTTAATGTAGGCTATTATAATTATTTTTATCTTTTGGGTTTTTTCACGTTTGTTGGTGAAATCTGGCTGTTGTGCTTTAGTTGAATTATCTTAAGCCTGTAAAACTTGATTTTAAAAAGCATTCTTGCTTTTGGCGAAGATATTGGCAAAACAGGACTGGTAGCGAATTACTTGTTATGGGCCACCATGTAGATTGCAGCTTACAATTACGATTGTGGTAACTAACTCAGGGGAACTAAGGTGTCTAATAAATAGACTTTATTTTATTCAGTCAGTTTAATTAATCTCACCTGTTACTGTTTTTTGCACAGGAGTTGGTAATGGCTACTTCGCTGATTGGACCACTGAGGAAATCTGTCTCTTTTGCTTTAATTTCTTTCATGTCAAACTGAACGAGTGTCTGGCAGATCGTAACGATGAGGTTGACAGATGCAGGAACTCATTGAGAAACCTATAAGTCAAATTCTAGATGTAGGCCTATCTGGACATTATTTTACTGGCACATTCTGTATTCTTCATCAAATGCAGGATGACATTAGCCCAGGAAGTAAGCTAAAAAAACAGAATGGCTACTTGTGAAACAAAAATAAAGCAGTTAAATAGCATACTTGATTTTCGTGTTCTAAATGTGCATTAGCCCACGCTGTGCAAATCTGATTAAAATGAACAGAATAATAATTATTGATGATAAAAGACACAATCATGATTGTGAAAGACGAATCAATCTGGAATGCAAGCGTCGCCCACCCTGCCGCCTCCACAGCCGCCTCGACCGCGGGGGTCGAAGCACGACCGTCTGAATCAGTAATCTCGATGGTCACGGTCGAAGCCGCCCGTGAAGTTAGAACAGTCGCCATGTCGCCAATCTGTAGGCTACGAACTTGCGAACGCGCGGCTTTTCGTGTTAAAAATTTGAAGTGACTTAGAGTTTCCAATATTCCACACGCGGTCTTCGGCTAAGCTTACACTGTGTGCATCTACAATGACTTGTAATTCGTGTCTCGAAACCACGAGCCTTTTAACCCCTCGCATACAATAATAATGTGGGGCGCGGTGGTGTAGTGGATATGGTCGTCGCCTTGCAACCGAAGGTTTGCAGGTTCGAATCCACCTCAAGTCGACGCGCAGGGACCTTGGGCAAGTCTTTCGCTCGCAGTTGCTCAGCGCTTCGGCGTGAAACTCCGATGCAGTGTCCGCTCTGTAGTGGGGAGCGCCTCTGAGTAGGGAGCTTGAAGGGGTACTATAACAAGTGCGCATACAAACAAACATACAAACAATTACTGTCTATTCAGCTACTTCTGGGTTTCTTCATCAACGTATTACATGTATATATCGAGGCTAAGCAAATGAAGTCGAGAGTTAAATTTAAAAATTAGGTCTCAAGATGCTAGATTACCTTAAAATGCTGCATTCGCTTATTTAACGGATTTGTGTTGATTAAGTAATTCGCACGGAAACATTTTCATATTCGTCACTGACGAAATTAATAATCTTTGTATGATAGGTTACTACTACATGTAGGCTATTTCTGTGCACCTATCTTTCGCCTAACAATGGAAACACTCATTTTTTAAAATAGTTACCTGGATTGAATGTCATGTGAATTTGGGAAAGTGATTGCCTAATAGTTCACGGTCTCAGTTAACAAATTATTTAAAAGCCAGTAAGGGGTGACCATGAATTGCATGGGAAAGTTACAAAAGACTAGTATTTGAAAAGTAGTGTGTCCAAAACTAGTAAGTTGTTAAGCTACTTCAAAAATACCTCAAAAGTAGCCTAGTGGTAGTTAACTACTATTAACAAATTAGTACAAAATACTGCAGTAGGCCCCTATCGCGAGCTTCAGCTAATAATGCTGATAGTCTGACATTCAACCATTGGTTTCAATGATCCAGAGGGTCTTTATTCGAGCACGAAGCAGTCCTCAAAAACTGCAAGATCTGCTCCAATATTCACAGATAATTTCGTTTAACCCTAAAGAGCGGATCGAAACCGTGATTGGGGAAGATCGCTCGAAGTCTGTTGTTATGGAGTGGTCCTCCGCTACGAAGGACAAAAAAATTACGCGATCGACCGAGAAGGAATGCCAAGATGTAGGCTACGAGAAATTGCCTTCACCATGCAGGTGGCATCTTTCAGGTTCGAAGAGGGCGACACAAAACGTGTCCTTCATTTGCTATGCTCCGGTGAAATTCTGGCAGAAGATTCGTGTTGGAAGAAGAGCACAAGAAGCGCCCAAAGCCTTACGATGGCAGATGAGCCCCTCAGGAATAAAAGAATTACTCGAAACAGGCTTCTGGTGAGATGGTCTGTACAGCTGCAGCTTCACTCCCAGAAGCATCTAACGGACGACCAGTGACACCACAACTTCTAAAAGACCTTTTGTCCAATTACACCAGACACGGATTTCGTGAAGACTGCTAGTAACATAATCATTAATCGTTAATCATTAATTCTTAATCACAGTTACTGTAATTAAGGGTCGGGTAACCGAAACACATTGCAGAGATGTCATGCTGTGGACGATTAATAACGCACGGGGAAAGATGGCGGATTTAGATAATCGCAAACGGACAGGATTTTCAAAAGAAATTATTTAAGTCCACAACCCCTTTCATCCCATCCTTTCGTCTAAGGTAAATTACTCCCAATCGGATAACAATGACCTTTATACTACCTTAAACTGCATAGATGTAAGCTTACTTCTACAGCAGCTGCCCAAAATCCATATAGTCCGGCGCATTTTGAGTTAAACTGCTCGCTAAAAAACGGATGTTGTAGCAGAAGCACGGGTAGCAGCAGCAGTAATAGTAGTAGAAGTCTAACATGGCAGTAGTAATACTATGCAGTAGCAGTACTAGTAGTGTTAACTATTTACTTATTTGGCCTACACACCAGGCACTTCTTTTCTTTTACTTAGAGCACTGACTCACCGATCCGCAGCAATGAGGATGGGCACGACGACGACTGGCTAGTAGAAGGGGTGCTAGTATTAGTAGCAGTAGTGGTGGTCAGAGGCGGATATCAGAAATTTTCGAAGAGAGGCCAACATTTCGGGTTTCAGGTAAGGCCTTTGACCTTTTGGTCATTTGGTCAAACTTGCCTTGGAACATAGGCCTGTATACGGTGTTCCCTGCCAAAAAACCTGATGACCAATTTTTTAGTCATTTAGCTGCAATTTCTGGAAAATATACCATTCTCGCCGCATTAATTGAAAGCTTGTTGAAACCTAATGGGGGCACGTTCTATGGCATTTCTGAATGGTGGGCCTTGGCCGGATTTGCCCCCAGGTTCCGCCCCTGGTAGAAGTGGTGGCCGTGGCGGCGGCGGTGGCGGAGGTGGTGGTGGTAGTGGAATATGCAGTAGGCCTAATGGTAGTTGTAGAACAAGTAGAAGCAGTAGTAGGCCTAATGATAGTTGTAGTAGTAGCGGCAGTAGCAACAGCGCTAGCAGTAACAGTAGTAGGCTATTAGTAGTAGTAGTAGTAGTAGTAGTAGTAGTAGTAGTAGTAGTAGTAGTAGTAGTAGTAGTAGTAGTAGTAGTAGTAGTAGTAGTAGTAGTAGTAGTAGTAGTAGTAGTAGTAGTAGTAGTAGTAGTAGTAGTAAGTAGTTGTTGTTGTTGTTGCTGCTGCTGCTGTTGTTGTTGTTGTTGTTGCTGCTGCTGCTGTTTTGTTGTTTTCTCACGACTGATGTCATGATCGCGACTTTGAATACTTTTCAAGGGGCCATCCAATAACCCAATAATATTTGCAAATCAACCAACCTATTTCTTTACTTTATATTAATGTTTGCAATTTTATCAAGGATTTAGCCTACGCTGCGCTTCACAATGAGAGACTTCAAAATGCGCTAGATAAGTTGATGATACATCATGTTGTATGTTGCTAGATATTTAATTGAAATTTCCGAAAAAGATAAAATCCATGAATCACATCCAGCTGAGGATCAATCCAATATCTTTCATCTTGACAAAGATTCATTTTCGAATTTGATTCATTTTGAATTTGATTCATTTTGAATTTGATTCTTTGTCGAATATAAATATCCGTCGATCTGACAAAGTTATTAGTTTCAAATTACATGTAGCCTATATTATGCCATTTTATTAAAATATTTATGAGTTCCTAAACTAATAAATCGTTTCAAATTATATTAAGCCATTTTATTAAAATATTTATGAGTTTCTAAACCAATAAATCGTTTCAAATTATATTAAGCCATTTTATTGAAATAGCCTATTTATGAGTTTCTAAACTAATAAATCGTTTCAAATTATATTGATCCATTTTATTGAAATAGCCTATTTATGAGTTTCTAAACTAATAAATCGTGATTTTCGACCGCGTTACTTTGTGCTCATTTCTTCATTTCTGAAGCCGTCTTTCTGTGTAATTAAGCACCTGCAAATCATAATTTTGTCATCGTACAACTAACGCCTCATTATTCCTTTAAATAGAGCTGGTTAATGTATCGTCAGTGTATCCTTGACATAAGCTGTTGATAAAACACGAGTTATTTGTCTTTTGTCAACAATCCTTCACAGTAAGTGTTTCGTATCATTGGATTATTGTTAACAACACTTACTCGTACTCTTCCGGACAGTCTTTTTCGTACATGATCTCTGTTAGTAGTCGTTTATGTGCCATGAGGCCCCGTATGCAAAATGGTGTTAGGACAGTTAGGACTTATCACTTCCAATCAGTCAATGGGTTCCAGGACCTGAAAAATTCACGGAGGTGCTTGTCCGCCATGACGTCACGACTGTCGCAATGGCCAAATTCCATATGGCCGCCATTGGCCCTGTTTGGCCAATTTTTTATCGTGAAACTATGCTCAAATGTCGAATTCTCTGCAATAAAGTTAGATATTTACAAATTCTACCAGTTAAGAGCTTTCCAGTTGCATTAAGCATTTTATCATAGGATTAAAGGTTGGAGTCTAAAAGTATTCAGATGTTGAACATAATTATATTAATATTAACAGTCGCAAATAATGCCAAATTGTGGGGAAATTGGGTGCCTTGGGTCCCGTAAATAGTTTTTTCTTTCATAACAATTTGCATGTGTTATTATAGGACCATATGGAAACTTTCAGAGGACTGCATAAACAGTCTATAAAAAAATCTTTCGGACATCCTAATATGCATCAATAACCTTTCAATTAAGACTGAATACTTTTCATCAATCCATCTTTTACATCAGCTTAAAATAGATCAATCCACCTTCCATGTCTCAAGCAATCTTTTCGTCAATCCAGAACTTCTATTTCGGCCACAAAATACTTTTATCCAGCTTCCATTTCTCGAGCGATCTTTTCATCAATCCAAATTCTATTTCAGCTTAAACTGCATCAATCCAGTTCCTTTTATCAAGCATTCTTTTCATATTGAATGTAGCATATTGATATATTAAATTGCTAGTTTATACGGCTTACACGTAGGTTTAACTTCTCATTAAATAGCTAGTATTATACATGTAGGCCTATTATGGTAGGCCCTACTTCATGTTAAATTTTTTTCATGTCATGGTGGATCTCTTGTCTTTTCGACATATTCATTTTCACCTCCTAGGCCGACTCGCTCGCGATATATTTCTTTTAAGAGCGGCGCCATATTGTCGGCGCTTGTTTGTCGACATTCTCTTGTCGGCGTTCTTTTGTCGGCGCGCTTCTGTCGGCCGTTCTTTTGACGGTCGCTCTTTTGACAGATCACCATGATTGCAACATAATAAAAAGTAATAATAATGACTGTGATGATATAAAACTATAGACGCAATATTGAGTATCAACGTTTGTTTCAGACGATGCTTGTGCTTCCACTGTTCGCCTCTCATCTCCTCTTTTCATCCGTCGTCAGATCCGAAAGAGTCGCTTCCAACGAGTGAGTAACCACACATTCATATTGCGCGGGCTGACGGCGTCTCTCTTTGATGCTTAATTAATACCTCCTTTCGAGCGGTTTGCATCAATCTCATGAGCGCATTAGTCAACTGTGAACTGGTCGGAGGCTGATTATTAGGGCCATTCCTTTCAGTTAGTTGGCTTCCAATCTTCTTTTGTTGTCTTTGCACAGGAAACGGAGTGATGACTATTATGACTACTTTTTGGAAGATCCTGGACAGTTCTGCCCCTGGTGCTACAATTTCTTCCGTGTCAATGAAGAAAAGTGTATGGCAAACGTGCAGGATGAGCAGAACATGTGTAGAGAGCTAATCCGACGCCAATAAGCTTAATTCTATGCTAAATCCAAAGCCAATATTGGCTAATTCCTAGATACGCCTTACACGATTTTTAATGGAACATTCTTGGACGAAAATCAAGAAGGCTTCTGACCAGAAATAGAAAGAGCAGAAAAAATTAAACACAATGAAACAGTTGAACCCTGCTCGTCTTTGGTGTTATTGCAAATGTGCATTCTGCAGAATAATAAAAAATGAAATGAATATTTGTTGGAAAAACAAAAAACATTTACTGTCATTCGCAAAAACTGATATTTAGAAGAGAGCGTTTTTGAGTAGATATCTTGAAAAAGGCAACCGCTCGCGATCTCTCCTTCTCCCTCTTCCCTCTCGCCCTCTTCCTCCCGCTCTCCTTCCCTCCCTTCCACCCTTACCTTGCTTCCCTTCCTCTCCGTTCCCTCCCTTCACCTCCGACCTCCTTCTCTTTCCAGTCCCTCTCACTTCCTCTTTTCCTCCCTCTCCCTCCCTCCGTCCGTCCTCCTTCCATAACTCCCTCTCTCTCCCTCCCTCCGTCCTTCCTTCCCCCTCACTCCCTTTCCACTACCTCCCTCCTTCTCTCCATCCATCCATTCTTCCTTTCCTACCTACCTCTCTCTCCCTCTCCCCCTCTATCCTCCTTCTCTCTCTCTCCCTTCTCTCTGTCTTTCTCTTTCACTGTCTCTGTCTCTGTCTCAGTCCCTGTATCTGTCTCTGCCACTGTCTATCTATGTCTGTCTCTGTCTGTCTGTCTGTCTGTCTGTCTGTCTGTCTGTCTCTCTCACACACACAATGATATAGTTGCGTCCTGCTTGTTTCTGGTGTGGTTCTACACGATGATTCATAAAAAAACCTTACCGTATAAGTCAGCCTAACTCATGTCGATGACCATCAAATTTAATGAAACTTCAGAATAATGAAGCTTTATGATCTATCTAAGTGTTGTATAAATTATTTCGCATTAACTGTAGCTAGAGATACGCAGACGAACAAAAGGACGGACAAAGACACAGACACTTACACACACGTACAAGGAGACGAACAAATTGATTAACAGGTGGTGTGCACAAGGGCTGCAATCAAGGGCATACGCGGGTAGGCCTATATGGCGTATAGGCTACTGTAACTCACCTCCAAGAAAAAACGGCATCGCTTCCTCAACTTCTGTAACTTCTACAATAAGGATTTACGTGGTTCATATGACGTGCAGTCTCTATACTGCGCTATAGCCATTAGCCACTGTATAATAACGCTTAGTAGCCCAGAGCTTCCACTTAAGAGATGTTACAATAGCTCTGTAGACTAAGACAATGCTACATGATATTCAAACCATTCCACAAGTCTACAACTCTTGCTTAATTAAGAGCGATTCTCCAGTGAACAACCTCGGACTGGATTCCCTTGACTTATATTTGGATATGGATTGACTGAGAAAAAAGTGCAGTGGCTACGTTGAAGGAAGTTCAAACATGATGGAAAAGGAGTGATCAAAGCTTCCATTGGAAGAGATGCAGCTTGGATAGCAACGCATAATATAATATTATTATGTGCTTCTATTATATGACATTGTATAATAATTATATAAGCCAATGTTCAATTAAGCCAATTAAGCCAATTTAGACATGAAGCGAAGTGACGACATCAGGAAGAAGCTCGGTGTGGCGTGCATCATGCACTGACAAGGCACGAGAGACCAGGCTGAGATGGTATGGACATGTAATGAGAAAAGAGGAGGATAGCTGTGTCAAAAGAATCCTGCAAGCGGAAGTATATGGTCGACTAAGTCGGGGACGACAGAAGAAAAGATGGGAGGACGTGATACAACAGGACCTGAAGCTGCTCAAAATGAAGAAGGAAGACACTGGAAACAGAGACAAGTGAAGGAAAAGGATCCCAGTGACTGACCCCTCGCCAGATGGAATAATTCTAGCATGAAGAGAAAGAAGAAGAATGTTCGATGTAGGCCTATTCATTCTGACATTTAACAGAGAGCGCCTTTTAGTAGATATCTGAAAAGGCGCTATATATATTTTCAGAATGAATGAGTAACACTTTTACATGGCAAATGGGATCGCTCACCCTCTCCTTCTCCCTCTCCCCTACCACCCCCTCCCCTTCCCTTCTCCTCCACTCCCCTTCCCTCCCCTTCCCCTTCTCTTCTTCTCTCTCTCTCCATATATATATATATATATATACACGGTGATTCATAAAAAACCATCCCATTGCGTAAGTTCGGATAACTCATGTAGATGACCATCAAATTTAACGAAATTTCACAGTAATGAAGCTTGATGTTCTAGCCAAGTGCTGTATAAATTATTTCACATTCAGAGCTATAATGACGTAACGCGGATGACGAAACTAATGACGTCACGATAATCTCGAGAAACAAGCAATATTCCAACCTTCCTGTCAGTCACTCAGGTTGTATCATGCAAACCTGGTCAATTTCATCTGGTTTAGCCTCCAGGTGAGAAATTGTTTACTGTGGCAGCACCCAGTAACAATCAGAATGTTCGCAAACACGTATCTGCCGGTACACAGTAGAGGGACGTTCCAGCAAATCGTCTTTTGCGGAATCGACCAACTTTCAGCAAATCCCTTATGGCATCGGTCGGGTCTCTGACTTGGTCGTACGAACATATCCATTCACCGAACCAGTTGTCATGAGGTCAATGGACAATATTACAGAGATGTTCCACTAAAACAGGGCCTTTTACCAGACATTCGTGACATTACCGATGAGGATTTTATCTTCCAGCAGGATAGCGCCACTGCGCACAGAGCACGGGACACTGTTGCGTTACTGGAAACTGAAACACCTGATTTCATCCCGCCTACTTTGTGGCCACCCAACAGCCCTGATTTAAATCCAGTGGACTATAAGATATGGAGTGTCATGCAAGAGAAGCTAGGTCTACAGATCTCGAATATGTTATATCAGTGAGTTGCGAAGTCGAATTGTGGAGGCATGGGACGAGATGGATCAGCGCATCATTGATGAATCAGTCAAACAGTGGCGTACTCGTCTTCGCGCATGCGTCGCTGCCAAAGGGGGGGGGGGTCAATTTGAACATAAACTTTAACTTTCCGAATGTTTAGAAATAACTCCTCTGTCTTCCTTTAAAATTTCTTTCACATAGCATGACATTTGACGGAGTTACAGTGAAATATGCCGGGGGATGGTTTTTTATGAATCACCGTGTATATTTATAATTATATCTCCCTCTCTCTCACTCGCTCTCGCCATCTCTCACACCCTGTCTGTCTGTCTGTCTGTCTGTCTATCTGTCTGTCTGTCTTATTACTACTCATGGGATGATCCTTTGGAGCTCTGTCTGTCTGTCTGTCTGTCTGTCTGTCTGTCTGTCTGTCTGTCTGTCTGTCTGTCTGTCTGTCTGTCTGTCTGTCTGTCTCAACTGGTGCGATGTTATGCAATGCTGCGCAAATTCGAGCGGTTTGCATCAATCTCATGAGCGCATTATTCAACTGTGAACTGGTCCGATGCTGGTAATTTTTTAGGATCGTTCCATTCATTCAGTTAGCTTCTAATCTTCTTTTGTTGTTTTTTTGCACAGAAAACGGAGTGATGACTATAATTATTACTACTCATGGGATGATCCTTTGGAGCTCTGTTCCTGGTGCCACAATTTCTTCCATGTCGATTATGACAAGTGTATGGCAAACGTGCAGGATGAGCAGAACATGTGTAGGACGTTAATCCGACGCCAAGAAGCTGAATTCTATGCTAAATCCAAAGCCAATATTGGCTAATTCCTAGATATGCCTTAGACGATTTTTAATGGAACATTCTTGGACGAAAATCAAGAAGACTTCAGACCAGAAAGAGAAAAGGCAGGGAAAAAATTAATCACAATAAAACAGTTGAGCCCTGCTTGTTTTTTGTTTATTTTGTAAATGTGCATTCTGTTGTGCAAAATGAAAAATGAAATGATTTTTTTTATTGGTTAGAAAAACAAAAAATATATTATACTGTCATTCGTAAAACTGACATTTAAAAGAGAGCGTCTTTGAGTAGATATCTTGATAAATGCATTTGCTCGCGATTTCTCCTTCTCCTCTCCCCTCTCTTCCTCTCTTTCCCCTCTCTTTCTCTCACTCCCTCTTTCCTTCTCTCCCTTCTTCCCCTCCCTCTCTCCTCTTCCTCTCCGTTCTCTCCCTTCACCTCCGCTCTCCTTCTCTTTCCACTCACTCCCCTCTCCCTTTCCCTTCGCTTCCTCTCTTTTTCCCTCCCTCCCTCCTTCCATCCCTCCCTCCTTACCTCCTCTCTCGTTCTCTCTCTCCCCCACCCTCTCTACCTCCTTATGTCCCTCTTCCTCCCTCCCTCTCTCTCCTTTCTCTCTTTCTGTCTCTCCCTGTCTCTGTTTCTGTCTCAGTCCCTATATCTGTCTCTGTCTGTCTGTCTGTCTTTGTTTCTGTCTCTGTCTGTCTGTCCGTCCGTCTGTCTGTCTGTCTTTCTCTCTCTCACACACACACGCGCAATGAAATAGTTACGCCCTGCTTGTTTTGTTGTGGTTCCAAACATAAATTTGCTGTTTGAAAAGTGCAAATAGGCCGTGAATCAAGCATAACATTTTAAGGCACGAAAGTGAAAGGAAATCTATGCACAAATAGGCTAAATACAAGCTTGTTTAGACTAGGATGTGGTTTTTATAATTTTATGGCCACCTCGCGTTGCCATTTCCTAAAAGTCTTAGGCCTCATCATCATCATCATCATGGAGGCTGCCCTCCTGGGGCGTTGCATGATGCGGCAACAAATTCCCTCCAGAGACCGCGATCTTCCGCCAGATTCATAGCCTCATGTATGTTAGGCCTGCTGTTTCTATATTTGATTAGTGATTACATTCCTTTCTTGAAGTCGGCTGCAAAAGTCTATTGATAACTAGTAAGCTAATCGTAATCGTAAACGCCAAGCTTCAAAAGCAACACTCGAAAGAAAGTCACAGGAAACCAGCTTGTTCATGAACAATGCTTCGGGTTGCATTGGCCGTCCAAAGACTGTAGTCCGAAGGAGGGCTAAGTCCGGTTCCATGCAGAGGGGCAGGATGGATGCTATAGTATTGCTGAGGCGGGTGTCGTTTAGGTCAAGGCTTGGAAGGTGCGGGATCAAGTGAGTCGGGGTAAGAGTTCTTAAGGAAGAGCTTTGAGTTTTGATTTAAATACCGGAGGTATTATAATGGATAGATAAATCTGAGAGACTAATGGTGAGTGATTTACAAATTTTAATATGGTAAAAGATCACAAAGGTATGGAATTTAGTGAGCTGATCGTTACAAAGACGTGGTGAGGTGTTGGATATGGCCATATGATATTATAGTCTAAATATAATATTATGTAGCCTATATTCAGAATGATGGATATATAAATATAAATTATGTAGCCTAATCAATATTAGCTTGAGAAAAACGCTGTCACTGTGCTTGATAATGTGCTTGATGTGTGGCTTCAATCCTCGACACAACCGATAGCCTATCTATTGATAGACTTCTGCGTCTATTGAGTCCTCTGTGGTTAACTCAATAATGAGTAGGCTACACTTAGTCTAGCAGAACGATGCAAGTGTGGAAAATGCTGTAAAATGCATACTTGGACAACGTGCTTCAAATATTGAAATCTATTTAGGTGGGCTATAATACTGTATTTCTTGGAGTCGGTTTCTTATTCCTCTGCAGGGCTTTTTTTAACGTGCAGTTGTACACAAAATGTGCAGTTCTAAATGGATTTATGCAGCTGTAGAAGCACTTATGTACAGTTGAAACTAGCAAAAAATGGTCATTGTCCTCCGATTGGAAGTAATTTAGGCCTACCATGTAGGATGGAAAGGAAACGAAAGAGTTGTGCAGTTCTAAAAATTCCTTAAAAATAGCCCTGTTCCTCTGGCTCCTCATTACAATTCAAAAGGATCATCTATTTGCCTAATGTAATGTAATGTAAATCTTCGAGAATTTCCCAGCGCCCACAAAAGCCACGTCAGGGAGACCAGCTTATTCACCGGCGCTAAATCAAATCAAGTCCGCAATAGCCAGAGCTGCCGTTTTCGTTCCGGTGCCAGGTCAAAATCCGGGAAGGTGAAGCCGAGGAGACAGCGTGGTGCTACGGTGATTGTCGGTGATGGTGGTAGTTGGGTGATGGAAACTGATTGGAATCTGGATAGGATAGCTTGAAGAGTTCGGTTTTCAGTCGTGAATGGAAAGCAGAGGAGAAAGGTTGAATTTGGAAGGGAGATTGGGGAGATAGGAGGATGAGTGAACAGACGGAGGTATGTTGGGAGTCCGTTCCAAAAAGCTGGTGCAGCATAGACTAAGGAGCGGTTGCAGAATTTCAGAGAAAATGATACTGGAGGCCGAGAGAGAGAAAGATATGATGATGAGCGAGTAGACCTGGGCGGTTGGATAGTGATTAGTTGACGAATGTAGGAGGGCTGACTTTTAGCCAATGAAGAGGCTTTAGAACAGAGGTTATGTGATGATGTTTGTGAGCCTTAGTGACTGCGTGGGCAAGAGCATACTGGATTGTTTGCAGGCGTTTAATTTGAAGAGAATCTATTTTATGGAAGAGTGAATTACAGTAGTCGAGTTTGGAGTGAACTATTGAAGTGGCTATTGTGCAGGCGGTCTTGTAAGTGAGAATTGGGCGCATTCGACGGAGTTCGCGAATGTGCATGTAGCAGGTTCCGGATATCTGGGTGATATGGTCGGAAAAGTAAGGTTTTTATCGAAAATGATTCCAAGATTGCGGACAGGAGAAGAGTAGGCCTAGGCCTATGGCGCAGGAAGAGTTGGGTCTGTTAGAGAAAAGACAGGAGGATAGGCTAGTTTGTTTAATTGCTCGCGCAGGCCAATGATGAGAAATTCTGTTTTCGAGGGGTTGTAGCAGAGCAGATTGGCGTCACCCAGGCTGAAATCTGAGTGATGGTGTTACGTGGCTGATTTAGTGCGTCTGAGAAGGAGTAAGGGGAGAAAGATATGAATAATTGAGTGTCGTCGGCGTAGAGGTGATGATCAGCAGAGGATGAGGAAATGAGTTTGCTGAGTGGAGAGGTATAGCGAATGAACAGGAGAGGACCGACCGAGGACTGAACCTTGAGGGACACCACAGGTGATGGTTTGTTGATTAGATGAGTGACCAGAAGCATTGACGGTGAAAGAGCGTGAGGAAAGGTATGATTTGATCCGTGAGAGGGCAGTGCCAGAGATTCCAAAGACAGAGGAGAGACGATTGAGAAGGATAGCATGGTCTATTGTGTCAAAGGCTGCAGAGATGTCTTAAGGGCACAGACAAGAGACTAAGTCTTGTTGACGGCCTATCGCCATCACAAGTTTGCTCGCTTGATTGCCGGCTTTCCTCGTTTCTCTCATTTTTCAACTTTTATGACTGAACACCCTCATTGGCTTCCTTTAACTACACGGATTCAATATAAAATTCTCTTTTCTTACGTATAAGAGGCTCTTGTGTCAAGCTCCTCGATATCTCTGTGATCTTATTAGGCGGCCTATCTCAACTTCCACTGGATGTCCTCTCCGCTCTTTCGACCGTCATGACCTTCTTGTAGGCCTACCGCGGTCTCCGATTGCTACAGCCCAGCATCTTGCCTTTGCTTCTGTCGGCCCTTTGCTTTGGAGTGGCCTCCCTGTTATTATTTTTACTCAGATCTTATCTGGAAGCAATGCTGTTTCTGCGTGTTACCTTAAAACTTTTATTTTTCCAGGGAATCTTCGCACGGGGAGTGCCTCTGATTAGGTTGCACTGTGGGAGGCTCTATATAAATCCTGAAAAAGTATAGTATGGTATGGTATGGTATGGTATAGCAGAGCATAGCATAGGAAAGCAAAGCATAGCATAGTATAGTATAGTAGGGCCTATAATTATTGTTTGTTTGTTTGTATGTGCACTTGTTATAGCGCCCCTTCAAGCTCTCTCTCTACTCAGAGGCGCTCCCGAATACAGAGCGGACACTACAACGGAGTTTCACGCCGAAGCGTTGAGCAATTGTGAGTGAAGGACTTGCCCAGGGTCCTTACGCAGCGAGGTGGATTCGAACCTCGAACCTCCCGGTTCCAAGGCAACGACGCCACCACCATACCACCACGCCCCACATATAGTATAGTATGCTATGGCATAGTATAGTATAGCATAGCATAGCATAGCATGGCATGGCATCAATCAATCAACCAATTTTTTATTGGTCCGTAAGTATCAAGCACCCAAAAAGTACACAAAGCATTGCAAATAACACAAATTAAACAGGCAATAATCAAAGTGAGAATTAATTAGTTAACACAAGATAAACCTTGGGCCAAGATTGGGAAAATCCCAAGTAATATAGGATATAAGAAGAGATTGTTTAAACCCATTGATTATAGGATTGACTTATACCAGTGTGTAAAGAGAACTCTGTAGTACAGAATTAGGACACAAATGGAGACCCAGAAGGGATAGAATCCCGCTAAGTAGGGCCCCCAAGAAGCTATGAAGACTATTAATTAAATTAATACACACCACAAATTGATGAAAAAATGAACCAAAAGCAACAGCAGATGAAACAATTAAGACGCACTAAACAAACCAACACACAATGCAGGAAACCTGAAGATTGCTCACCAAGACACAACTATGACATCAAAGCAA
Source organism: Lumbricus rubellus (assembly GCA_945859605.1). Classification (NCBI taxonomy): domain Eukaryota; kingdom Metazoa; phylum Annelida; class Clitellata; order Crassiclitellata; family Lumbricidae; genus Lumbricus; species Lumbricus rubellus. The sequence goes on from OX243812.1 coordinate 2,977,585, forward strand.
TGTGCAGGCACAGGAAATCAATACACAATGCAGAAGGTGAAAAAAATGAACGAAAAGTAACAGCAGATGAAACAATTAAGACACACTAAATAGCATAGTAGGCTAGGGGAGAATGTCCAGCATTGGGACAAATTTTACATTTTATGGCATACAATCTGTGTTATTTGTAGTACATGTATAGCCTATTGTTGATATTGTCCGAAACAGCAATTTTTCATGAACCTAAAATGATTTTATTGCATTTTTATCACAAAAATAAACCTCCCAAAATTAGAATGTTCCGTTGTGAAAAAATGTGTCCCAATTCAGGCCATAGCGTCCTGCATTGGGACAACGCATGTGGAGCATTGGGACACACAATAAATCTGGTTCTAATCATATCTAATAGAGTACAATATATCATATTCCAGTTGACAATATCTAAACGAGTGACTAGAGTAGATTAAACAATAATATTATCAAAAATTTAATCAATACGAGCAAGCTTCCGTTGACCCTGTCAATCATAATAAAAATTGGACTTACTGGTCAATTTCAAGTAAGTGCAATGTATCATATCTTTACCCATCCTGATAGCATTCTGTTTAACACAATATACAGTAAAACCGTTTAAGTTTAATTTCTTATGATGAATTTCATGCATTGAGATTGTCCCAATGCAGGCCATCAGCACATGTCCCAATGCAGGCCATCTATGGCTATTTCTTTACTTTTCAACTATTAAAAAATGTACGCTGTAAATGACGTCAACATTTCACCGAATGCTTTGCAGTATACTTACCTAAATAGTTAACTGAAATTTCAGGCTAAATCTGCACTAAACATTTAATGCACTGGTTGAGAATGCGTGAGTGAAAATTTACTTTCTTTACCTGAAAATGAAAATTTGCAATATTTTTGTCAAACACGTTCTTCTTCGTGGCATAAGACGCGTGATCACTCGCAACGTCAAAAACGTTCGTTTGGTGGCGCCACACGATTTTATAAATACGCAGAAGGTTATGATATCACACTGTCCCAATTGAGGACCTGTCCCAAAACTGGACATTCTTCCCTATAGCTTAACCGTAGGCCTAAGAGGATGCATGTTTGTCGAGGCCACAACTGGAGCAAGATCGTTCTTACTATTATAGCGCATCGAAGCCTGGAGTAATGGAGTTGATTTAAAGAAATCTTGCCATTCTGACTCACGACCGATAAGAAATAACCTAATTTGCATACAGACGTCACAATTTCATCTCTTTATAATAATAATCGTTACAATTGTGGTCAAACATTTACGAGAGACTTCAACAGGCGCCAAATAAGTTGGCGATACATCGTCTGTGTTGTAGCCTACATTGCTCGATATTTAATTTTAAATTTGTCTAAAAGATAAAAATCCTCGCATCAGGCGACGTTCACCTGAGAATAATAATATCAATTTATTTCTTGCTGACAAAGATTTATAAACTTATTCGAATTTGATTCATTTTCGAATTTGATTCATTTTTGAATTTGATTCAATGTCGAATTCGTATGGAAGCAATATCCGTCAGTCAAACTGACGAAGTTATCAGTTTCTAACGATCTTAGTGAATTTTATCAAAGCATATATATGAGTTTCTACAATGATAAATCGTCATTTCGACCGCGTTCATTTGTGATCATTTCCTCGTTTCAGAAATTGCCTTTCCATTATTAAGCACCTGTCATGTCATTTGTCATCGTGCAGCTTACGACCGCTTTTCCCTATAATATAGCGGTGGCCCATTTTCTTCTTCAGTGTATCCTGGACATACGATATTCATGACACACGAGTTATTTGCCTTTTGTCGACAATCCTTCACAGTAAGTGTTCCCCATCTTTTGAAATTGTTAGCAACTCTTCAGGACTGCCTTTTTCTTACCTGATCTCTAAGCAGTACGGTACATAAGCTGTTCATGATACACTGCCACGGTGAGAACTGTCGTGGGGTTGGAGATTTCAACTGAATAAACTCCTTGACTTTCTGGGGTCCCCAGTCACTTCTTCATTTCACACTCCGGGGAGGTCTCCAATGAATTTTTCTTGCAAGCAGACATTGTATGTATGTACGCACATAATTATTACGTTGGTAAGTTTGTATGTATATATGCATATATTAGGCATATGCATGTCTATTATAGTTACACTCAATGCCACATGCTGCATAGATGGTGTTTAATGTATGTACGTATGTATGTATGTATGTATGTATGTATGTATGTATGTATGTATGTATGTATGTATGTATGTATGTATGTATGTATGTATGTATGTATGTATGTATGTATGTATGTATGTATGTATGTATGTATGTATGTATGTATGTATGTATGTATGTATGTATGTATGTATGTATGTATGTATGTATGTATGTATGTATGTATGTATGTATGTATGTATGTATGTATGTATGTATGTATGTATGTATGTATGTATGTATGTATGTATGTATGACATTGTATGTATTTTAGACATTACGTTATCTTCGCATTGCATCCGACGTTGCATTGTATTTACTATTTAGTGATTTTAGTCCAATGACATGCATTAAACTGCTTTGAATTTTATTGTATTATACTTATAGAGTGACTTTTATTATTAATTTTAGGCTTATTATCTATTGAATGTCGTTTTTTTATATTTCAGATGAAGATTATTCTTCCGCTGTTCGCCTCTCTTCTCATCTTTTCATCCATCGTTAGTGCCTTCCAGGGCTCTCTGGTTGAGTAAGTAAGCACACATTCATATTGCGCCTTAATCGTAGTCTCACGCTAGTGATCAGTTGATGATGACGATGACTTCACTTACAATAAACTGTTAATTAATTAAGTTGATAGATTATAATAGCATAGATTGGTTTCTAAAAATTAAGGTGGCGCTTTTCCGTAGCATTCTGGACACGCAGACTGTTGTGAGCTATCAACCTATCACTGTACAGATCTTTCACATAGCATCCTCACATAGAAACCTCGAAAGTCTAACACACACACACACACACACACACACTCACACACACACACACACTCACACACACACACACACACACGCACGCACACACACACCATCATCTGCCATAAAATCCGTTTATCTAAAATCCAAATTAATTTGAGCCTCGTTTCTTCAATAGCTCTTAGTCTGGCTCTTACCAGCTCCCCGGCCTGATTCTTTCCCTAACCACGGTGACGCATCTCAATGAAGGCTAGCACGCTGACCGCAAAGTGCTCTAGCTAATCGAGTACAACAGCCTGCTTTGGTAACTTAACTCTATCGTCTCGCTATATACCCTGCAGCTTACGCCTACGATTATGGTAACTAACTCATGGGAAGTAAGGCGTCTAATAAATAGACTTTATCTTGCACAGACTGTTTTATCTAAGCTGCATGGGCGGAGACTTAGAGGGGACGGTATAACCCCTTAATGTTTGTGGTGCGGGACGGTCCACACATTTGTCCCCCACCCCAATCGTTAAGTGTTGGGACTAGAACACTTTATGAACACACTGCGTTATAATGTTAGACGAAGAGATCTTCGAACAAAATGACGAAATGACATAAAGTCATCAGTTATTTTGGCAGGGAAAATGGTATGTTTTTTGAGGAAATTTTGACCCAAATGACTAAAAAAAGGTCATCGACTTTTTTGACACAGAAAATGTTATATTTTCCTCGAGATTTCGGCCAAACGACTAAAGAAAGGTTGTCGGGAATTTTGTTCGGCAAAAAGATGGAAAATTTCGTCGGCGACTCAGCCATTCGTCCGCGAAAAATCTCGCGTCCTTCCATCGGCCACTCGTTCGTCCCCTGATAGTTGTAGACTAAGTCTCCGCCCATGCTCTCAGCTGTTTGTTTTTTGCACAGGAAACGGAGTGATGACTACGTTTATTATTGGTATCCTTGGGAAATCTGTGGCCTTTGCTATAATTTCCATCACGTCGACAATAATGAGTGTATGGAAAATATAAACGACGCGTTTAACAGATGCAAGACATTAGTCGGAGCCTCATAGGGCGTGGGGAAGTTAAGCTAATTTCCAGATGCACCTGGACATTATTTTCACTGGCACATTCTGTAGTCTGCATTAAATGCAAGAAGACATTAGGCCAGAAAGTAATCTAAAAAGCAGAAAATCTACTTGTGAAACCAATAAAGCAGTTATATCTTGCTTGCTGTTTGTGTTGTAAAGGTGCATTATCCTACACTGTGCAAAATTGTGACCCTGAGTCTCGAAACCCGTCCTTCGTGGATAAATAGATACAGCGCAAAATAGTAGGCGAGAGGGGTTAAAAATGTGAAATATCGTTGTATGGTGTAAGCTTATTCGTAATGAAAAATGTGTCCACTTTTAATATCTGCAATTAAAAATATTAAATTCAAATATTTATTTGAAGAAAAATGACTTTGAACGCAGGTGGAGTCGAGATTTGTTCTTAAATATTGGCTCAATGAGCATGTTTTCAAAGTTAGAATTTGCCATGAAGGACCGCGTTTTCATGCGCCCACTGGACTATTTCTAGCAGCCCTGTGTATCACTTATTAAATTATACCTTCTGTATGCTATTTTGTGGCCCTATTAAACTGTGTCCTCGTGAAAATTAGCAATTTTAGCCAAATAATAGAAGCCTCAACATAGCAACAACGATCATAATTATTCCAACCACGCCTCTGACACAGTTTTCTGATAGTCTTTTTGGTTTAGGCCTACCAGACATCTCGCGAGACTAACCTTCGATCTTCCCAATTATTGCACGTCCAGCAAAATCCACAATTATTTAGCTCATTTTCCAGTTAGAGTCCTGCCGTCCACCAACAGCTTTGTCAATTTTGTTCAACAGGGCATTCTTTATCATAGCTGTGGATCGGCGTATTTGTCATAGATAGCTAGATAACATAGGCTAGATGAAATTTATACTTGGCTCAACCGCAATTAACGTATGAGATATGAGTAGGAACATTTATTGCATAAGTGGGTCGTCGTTCTACGTTCGTTCTTTGGCCTCAGGCAGGTTCGTATAGGCTAAATGGGTAGAATAGATCATTAAAATTCCTATAAGAATGTAAAAGTCTCGCATGATTTATCAGGCCAAGTTCAATCGATTGACGGACGCTATTGATTCGTAGGCCGATTCATATAACCTGACCGCTCTCCTTGTTTACATGCTCTTTGATGTAGGCTATAATTATAGCTAGAGAGATCGAATATGTAGCCTACGCAACACTGGTAGGCTAATATTGGCGAAACGCTCTATCGGTCGCAATAATTATTTTCACACAGGCTAATTTAATCACGATCAGGCCTACATATTAATATTCGTTCTTAGGTTGAACAGGATGGTTAACTACTTGTTTGAAATATTAGAGTCACACAATCTGTTTCCTGTCCAAGGGTCCATGGTGAGTAGACCGCCGTCTATGCCTGCACGCGTTTCTTTCCATCCATTAGTCATTCATTCTTAACCTTAAATTCCGCAGGTGCCTATAATTCTATCACATTTTTGGAATATAATTATGGCCCGATTTTTATGCCGTTTGCTGTGTGTTTGATACAGAATATAGCCTTGTATTGACCAGCAAAATTGTGGAAGAATACAATAACGGTTGCTAAGGAATTTTATGACATAAACGTTTTGATTTTCTCACTTGATGTGATTTTACAACTTACAGAATCAAACGAATATAACCTCAGTTAGAAAACAGATAGGAATATTTTCATTCTGTAAAAGTATTTTGTAGCAGGGCAACAGTAGAATAAACCCATGTGACCTAGGCCTAATAAAAAAAGTCAAAACCGCCATATGACGGATTTTTACCTCAATGTCACAATTGTGAGCAATAGCCTTTCTTCCTCCTGCATACAACCACATCTTAGATTGTTCAAACACATGCTTTTATATAAAAAAAATAATTGACGATACAACTAAAACTCTGCACGTCTCTGCAAACGTAAATGCTTATGAATTATAGGCCTGATATTTCATTAATTTTGTCTATGAGCCGTAGGCTACCCACGGTCATTTCATGCATGCAAAACTTGCACGTTCATCTCAGTAACATAACAGACTAAAGTCTTACATTGAAAAGATTTTAAAACCCACATATTACATCTAGCAACTCCCCAGCCGAACAACTTTGTAGCTACAATTAGTCTATGGCTAAGTATTTTCCTTACCCATCTTGCATGCATCATAGTTGTATGCAAAATTGCTATCTCAAGTGGGAAACATCTGTTGAAATTTCACGTTTGTAACAACATAGAAAATGAATAACAATGCAACAAAGTAGCATGCTCTCCCTCCACTCGTCCTTCATTCTGCCTCTTCTACACGTAGGCTATACAAAATTACAAATATACAATTTTATAAGTTGCAAGAATTTAGAAGTGTAAGCAGACGGCAGAGGTGTAATGTATAATATTATTATACATTACACCTCTGCCCACGCTTCTCAGTCTTGCAACTTAGAAATTTTTTAGGATAGGCCTAATATGAAAATTGCAAATAATCAATTTCACTTCTTCTTTATATTAATGATTGCAATTTTAATCAAAGATTTACGCAGATCTTCACAATGAGAGACTTCAACAGGCGTCAAATAAGTTGGTGATACATAGTCTGTGTTGTATATGTATATGTATATACATGTAGCTAGATATTTAATTGAAATTTGTGAAAAGGATAAATTTCTCGAATAAATTGGCGTCCTCTAACTAGGCATCAAATCAATTTCTTTCCTGCTGACAAAGATTCATTCTTGAATTTGATTCACTGTTCAATTTGTATGGAAGAAATATCCGTCAAACTGACAAAGTTGGCAGGTTTTAACGATATTAAAGATTTTATTAAAACATTTATGAGTTTCTACAATAATAAATCGTGATTTCTGCCGCGTTCCTTTGTGAGCATTTCCTCATTTCGGAAGATGCATTCTCCATTATTAAGCACCTGCAAGTCATTTGTCATCGTGCAGCTTATGACAGGTTATTCCTTTAAATAGATCTGATTAATCGTCGTCAATGTATCATTGACATAAGAAGCTGCTGATGATACACGAGTTATTTGTCTTTTGTCGACGATCATTCATAGTAAGTGGTTCGCATCTTTGGAATTGTTAGATATTCATTCATTCATGCATTCATTCATTCATTCATTCATTCATTCATTCATTCATTCATTCATTCATTCATTCATTCATTCATTCATTCATTAGTTCATTCATTCATTCATTCATTCATTAGTTCATTCATTCATTCATTCATTCATTCATTAGTGCATTCATTCATTCATTCATTCATTCAACAGTGTCAAACGCAGCCGAGAGATCGAGTAGTCCCAGCAACGCATGGTCACCATTGTCAGCCGCCCCAATCAAGTCGGTGAAGACCTTTAGCAGTGACGTGTCGTGTCTGTTGAGTGGACATATTTTGTAACTGGCAACATGCAATACTTCATGTTTTCAAACTTCAACGTGAAGGGCCTACGGGCGACCGTCAGGACCGTCAAAAACTTCAGTATCTGCAGCCAATTGGAGTTGGTCGCAGTGTTGAGACTTGTAGCAAGTCCTTCACTCATATCTGCTCAGCATAGCCTAATTTAATGATCCAAGTCGTTAGGTAGTGGTGTCAAGTCGTTAGGAAGTGGTGTCAAATAGATGCTGCTTACGATGATTATTAAATAATCATCATAAGCAGCATTGTCAGCCGCCTTAATCAAGTCGGTGACACCACTACCTAACATAGAAGTTCCAGGTATCTAGAGATGAAATTATGTCAAATTTTGACATCATGGCATCTCTAGATACCTGGAACATCTATGCCTTCAGAGTCCCTAATTCACATTGGTCCTACTTGCTGTTCTAATATTATTTGTTGGCTGCAAAAAAAATCAAATAACAAATAGTGATGATGATTGGAATAATGAAAAGTAATAATAATGATTGTGATGATATAAAACTAGATGCAATATTGAGCATCCGTTGGTTGTTTCAGACGATGCTTGTTCTTCTTCTGTTCGCCTCTCTTCTCCTCTTTTCATCCGTCGTCGGAGCACAAGAAGCCATTTCTGAAGAGTGAGTAGCCACGCATTCATATTGCGCGGCGTCTCTCTCTTTGATGCTTAATTAATACCTCCCACCTGCAGGTCGGGCGGCTTCTATCTGATCCTTGATTATACCACATGTATGCGGTCGGAAGGCATGTAATAATTATTTATCCTTAATTAGCCTAACTGTAGCTATAGATTCGCACACGGACAAAGAGACGGACAAAACACAGACACTTACACACACGGACAAAGAGACGGACAAATTGATTTTCAGTCTACTTGAGAACGGGACGTGGCTACGCCAGAATCATCAATCTACCCACTACTAATGCAATCATTGAATTTGGGTCGTGAAGAATTGGATCAGAGGACGCCAGATGTGTGTAATTGGGCAATGACCGGATCTGCTCGCGCTATTGAATGTAGCTAGACAATTACGTACAATTTTTTATGTGTAGGCGCCTAACAATATAAGTTAGCGACATTCCAACGTCTAGTTTCAGATCTGACTTATTGAGAATATACACGTACGGTATATAGAACCAGGTTAAATTGTTTTTCTGCTAATAAAAATGACAGATTTAAATCAAATAGAATCGTTTCTGCTAAGGGCATGATAGATTTCACGAAGAAAAGCCGGATTTTGCTTGGCCTAATTTCTGCTAATGAAGGTGATAGTTTTGGATAGCAAAAACTGGTAGCCGCAAATTAATGAAGGTGACGGTTTTCCGAAACATTCTGTCTTGTTCTACAGAACATTAATTTATTTGTAAGTGGTGCCTTATAAATTGCTAGCTGAAAAAACTTTAAGTGGCCCAGACTTTTGCTTGAAGGTTTGTTACAAAGCTTTTTGTTAAAACCAATTAGCACGTCGTGGCATGATGCGCGTACAATTCTACCAGCCTCAGTTTCGGAAGACATGCTACCCTGGATCTCGTAACGCCCACAACTTTTAGGCTACATCTTCTACAACTGCTACAATAAGAATTTACGTGGCTCAAAATATGGCGTGCAGTCTAGACTGTGTTATAACCACTGTATATTGTCAAGGCCGAAGCTAAGGGGTGTTTTGGGTGTTTGAACACCCACCGAAATGGAAAATGTAAAAATAATATAATGCATTTACTAGCACATGATGTAAAAACCATGAAATAAAACCATGAAAACACCCCCCAAAATGATGAATGTAAAAAATAATAAAAGGCATTCACTAGCGCATGAGGAAAAAACACGAAATTAGGCGAAAAATGGCAAGAAAGCCGTTTCGGACGACTAAAAAGTTTGTCACAAATTTTCACCCGAAGAAACACCCCCCGAAAACAAATCCTGGCTACGGCCTTGTATATTGTATAATCCAGCCCTCTCCGGTCTGCTGATCGACTTGAACTCTTGGTTTCAAGGGAAAGGACTGCCATGGCCCAACACAGCGCCTTTGCCATTGTGGGCCCTTCTATGTGGAATGACCTTTCTCCCAGTATCCGTAGTCACTACGAATTGTGGAGTAGATCATTCTGCGTGGTAAGATCTTATTGGGGGAATGTCATCTTCAACCCTTCGCCGCTTGAAGACTTTCTTATTTCCTCGGGGCTGTCACACTGAGAGCGCCTCTGAATAGCTAGTCTGTACGAGGCGCTTTGTAAATGCTTATACAATACAATACAATACAATAAAAACGCTTAATAGCCCAAAGCTATTGGCCTAGTTAGCTACATCGGTAAGCGAGAGCGGCATTCGTCTGTTGGATACAACAGACTGCATGCGGTTCAAGCCCCGGACTGGGAGTTGACATTCAGAGATTTAGATATCTCGGGTTAGCACGCATTGTATACGGTGGCACAAGCTGCTGCTACAGAGCGACCTTGTGCAAGTTGCTTCCCCATCATTGTCTGTGGGAAAGGGAACGGGAAACCACCTCACTCATCTCATCCTCAGGGGCATAAAAGCCAATGAACCTGCCTTTGTTGTTTTTTGTACAGGAAACGGAGAGCTGACTATTATTACTTCTGGCCGGATCCTGTGGAGCTTTGTGGCTATTGCAACACTTTCTACAGAGTCAGTTCTGTAACTTGTATGGCAAACTTGAAAGATGAGCAGAACATGTGTAAGAAATTACTACAAGACCACTGGTAGCACGACATTTTAATCCCGCGACACTTAATACCGCGACAGTTAATGCCGGACACTTAATCCCGGCGACATTTAATCCCGCGTCAGTTAATCCCGCGACAGTTAATCCCGGTGACATTTAATCCCGGCGACAGTAAAGCCCGCGACATTTGATACCGCGACACTTAATACCTGTACACACATAAGTACGAATATTTGTACGACTAAGGTTGTCCACAAAGCCAATTAGGTAGCTGAAGTACGTCTTTATGTAAAACGACCATTAGGCCTATAAAGGATTTAAGACAGGATTTGCGAAGTTCAGTCTACTAGCCTATAAGGCAGTGACATGGAGGCAAATTTCTGCTGCAGCGCTACTGTAGGAAATGCAAACAAACTGTGATACATGGAAATTACAAATACATTAAACATTACAAATACATTAAACATCGCGACACTGTGAACGGTGCTCTTTTTATGAAAAATATGCAGTGAATATTGCTGTAAATATTGCTTTTATTGAATTTTACTGGCTTTATAATATTTACATCAACGGCTTAACTTTTTGAACAATAGTGAATAGGCTTAGCCTATTCCTTTGAATATTGCTTTATTTTATTTTACTATTTTAACATGTTATTTTACTTTCCCGGTATTAAGTGTCGCGGGATTAAATGTCGCCGGGATTAACTGTCGCGAGATTAATTGGTCGCGGGATTAAGTGTCGCCGGGATTAAATGTCGCCGGGATTAACTGTCGCGGGATTAAATGGTCGCGGGATTAAGTGTCCGGTACTAACTGTCGCGGTATTAAGTGTCGCGGGATTAAGTGTCATGGAACCAAGACCACTATTAGGTCTACTGGCTAAATCACAGATGAGCATTAGCCAATTTATACTGGAACATTCTGTAGGCATACTCTGGAATGAAACCCAAGAAGACTTCAGATCAGAAAGTGAAAAAGCAAATGAACACACAATAAAACACAATAAAACAGTTGTAGGCTACCGTGTTTTTCTTTTGTGTTTTTGCTAATGTGTAGGCTATTCTGATGTGTGTAAAATTACAATTAAAATTAATACATCGATTTCTTGTGAAACATTGACGCACTCCACTGCGCTATGCTTCTTCGTTCAACGCTTTGGTTCCATTGGTCACATCAACGTCACAATTTTTACAAGCAATTTTCTGTTTGAAGTCATGCACCTCAAGCCGCCGCGAAGGGACCCTGACTCACATTTGCTCATGGGCTTCGGCGTGAAACTTCGATTCAGTGCCCAAGCTGTGTTCGGGATCGCTATAATTATAATTATTATGAGCAGATTCTTGAAGGGTCGCCATAGCAAAGCATTTTCGTAAAGAGCTGACAGATGATAGGCCTATTTCTTCAGCAGGCCTAGGGCAGGATTTGGAGACCCAAGGCCACAACTAATTTTCGAGGCCTTTTTCAAATATCTTTTGAAAACTCAACAGAAAGGTTCAATTCATCCCTCGAATCTTCAAAGCCACGAATTTATCGATAATGCTTTGATAATTTAAAATCCTCCAAGCCTATAGGCTAATATTGCTTCTGATAAAGATTATGACGTCATATTTTTTTGCATTTTTTGGAGGATTTTACTTAATTCTATGTTATTATTGGGTAAAAGATTCAAGAGATTTACGCATGCTTTAAAACTACTGCATACATTCATATAATAATTATTATTATCATGAAGATCAGTCTTGTTTCGTCGATTTTACTTCTCACCTGTGTCAGTCTTCTTCTTCTTCTTCTTCTTCCATCCGATGTGAAATGTCAACGACACGCCAGAGACGAGAAGGAGTCAGTATGCGGACATTCTATACATATAGGCCTTACATAATTATCACCGGTTCATTTGATAACATGCCCACAAGACCCATACCTCTATACCAGATCCCTATAATTATAGAACAACCGTTCTCAAACGATGGGAGTGTTAGTCCAGGGGACGCTAATTGGTGCGCGACAAATAAAACATTAATGAAATTTTAGGTGACGAAACATAACTTATGGTGATTGACCGAGTTTACACTGAAATTCCATTCCGAAAACCACGGATGATGAAGGTGCTCGTTTGTGGTAACGCTAGTTTTAATGATAATTATTATCAAATCTATAATTTTATTAGCTTAGCCTAAGTTTCAGCCACAGTGCCATGTTCTGTTCTATGTTGCTAGTAAGGAGCTGTATAGCAGGACGGTCATGGACGGCGTCCATGCACTTATTTTAAAATCTGAACGCCGTCCCGCCACTATTGATCAGCACAGTCTGGAAAGGTAAGGGGCGTCTTGGCACTTCTTTTGGAAAGGTAAAGAGCGTCCAGGCACTTATTTTTCCGCACTTTAGTGTGTCTTGAACTGACATAGATCATCTACTTAGGCCTACTAACTAGTATTTTAGTCAAAATTAAGTAATTAGCCTACATAAGTGTCTGATCTCCATTGCTGACATCTGTTGCAGCGATTACGAGATCAAGCAAAACAACAGAAAGCGGGACACAGCGATTGCCAGTTACTTCAAAGGACCCGATCTCCAGAAAGTCTGTGCAATCTGCCATCACAAATACGACATAAACTTTGAGAACTGCGTCCATGGCAAGCGAGGGGCGAGGTATAAATGCTTACTGATTGCGAAGGACAATCAAAAGTTCTTCCTATCGAAGTTGGCCAGTAAGAAAAAAGCTTCACTTACGGTGTAAGTCAATCTTGTTGTTGAAATACCATGACCTCTGTATCAACCTTCTGTCTGTCTGTCTGTCTGTCTGTCTGTCTGTCTGTCTGTCTGTCTGTCTGTCTGTCTGTCTGTCTGTCTGTCTGTCTGTCTGTCTGTCTGTCTGTCTGTCTGTCTGTCTGTCTGTCTGTCTGTCTGTCTGTCTGTCTGTCTGTCTGTCTGTCTGTCTGTCTGTCTGTCTGTCTGTATTCCCAGTTAACACTGTTCCACATAAAGATTATTTATTTCAAATGTCCCTAAATGCTTCGCAAACTCTAATCTAGGGGAAAAAACAAGCATCCGGCCATAAACACCCTTCAGAAATTCCTGGCAACGCCATTGAGCCTATGTAAAGTTCTATGCTGTTATTTCAAGGATTCTAGACTTAAATGTTTTTAAATAGTAATGATATTGTTGCATCGTTCTTTACTGCCACGCGCTTCTTATCATCAATGTGTGCGTTGTTATTGTAAATGAGAACGTTGGTCTTTTGCTAATAAACAACACTGTCTTGCTTGCTACTATGCACGCATAAAATTACTAATTGTTGCAGTAAACACACAGTACATGAGGTCAGACACATCGCTAAACGGTCCGTCCATCTTGCGGACTACTTCAAATCGCCGAGACTGGTGAAGGTCTGTTCGATCTGCAATAGCCAGTACGGCATAAACGAAGTCGGATGTTTGGCTGGAGAGCGACAGGCGCAGAAGAAGTGCAGGGTGGTTGTCAAACAGAACCGAAAACTTTTCGAAACCTTGGTGGGCGAAGGTTCAAGTTCACCAGATGCAGCAGCGGCGGCGTAAGAAATTACTCTTCCTAGCAGTACAAAGATTGCTTTAAAGATTGCAAGAAAACAAGGCCGTAACTGGGGGTGTATGGGTGTCAGATCACACCTCACGTCCTCAACCCACCCCAAATGAAATAGGCTAATATAAAATGGCATAATTCATTTACTAACACATTATGTAAGAACTACAGTGTGCAATGTAGGTCCTATTGGCCGTCCAGAAACCGCTACCGGTATGAGAGCTAACCATGCAAAAGTTCCAAACCCTCAGTCAGTTGATTCGGTTGCTTGTGGGCTTGCTCTCGGTCACGTTAATACACACCCCCATAAAAACCTGGCTACGGTCGTGCAAGAAACATTGGCGTTGACTTAACTGCACCATGAAAACCAAATTGTTTTCAGACGCAGAATCTTATAATAATCTTTTAGGCTCGCTCTCGAAGGCGCTAGAATGGCTAGATACAGAAACTTCTACTAAGCTTCTCTTCCCCTTGCTATGTCAGCGCAGGTCTTTCATTCACCGCTAAGACACCCTTCTGCACAATTCCATGAATTCTCCCCTTCCCTTACCTCCTCAAACCACTAATTCTAAGCGCTATTCGCCATCATAAGCGTCTGACTGTTTTATGACATTTGGATTCTGACCGGAAACTGACTCTGTCCTGACCATTGATCTTGTTCCGAGTGAGCGCTTGTCAATAAGCTAGTGCATGCCCCAACTCAACTTTGTTCAAGCGCAGCTCATGATATCTACAGATTACGCTTACGTTGCCTTGCCAATAATTTTATTCCATGGCAAGTAGCCTATTCTGTTTAACTTTGACATTGTGCCGTCGACTTAGGAGCATCAAGGTGCCAGTTAAGGGAGGATACTTCACAGCAAAGAACCTGCCGCAGACATGCTTAATCTGCGAGCAATTCAAAGTGGATTCGGATAAATGTATCGCGGATCCGAACGGCGAAGACAGAAAGATCTGCAGGAAGAGAGTTTTTGACAAGCCTAACATGATCGCACAACAGTGGAAAAGAATGCCTGTGAAGTAAGATAGGCTATGCTACTGTCAACTGTCAGCGCAAATGCTTAAAGTGTATAGTTTTAACTGCTTTAAAAGCGTCAAGGGTTATCGTGACTTGAACGGATGTTATTAAAATCCTAAGACTGCTCCATACACGTGGGCCAGCGACCCTAAAAACTCGATCACCTGTTTTAGTTTTTGTCGCAGTAACCGATAACCTACATGAGTGGACTTTGACGAAGTTTCATGAACTTTAGTTATAACAAATAATATTCATAATTTCTTTTGGTGTCTGATAAATCATGATGCGATCTTGAACTTGTCATGTTACAGAGATGATAAACTACATCAGATACTCTTAGTCAGAAGGCAGTCGCCAGCGATTGAAGATGACTACTTCAAAGGAGAGAATCTAGCAAAGGTCTGCGAAATCTGTGAGAAATACTACGCCATAAACGAGACGGACTGCATGAGGAACGACAGTCGGACGGCAGCAGGCGAATGTCGGAAAAGAGTAAAGGAAAATCCGCAATCTTTCGCATCCAACTGGACCAAAACAAACTCTTCGGATGCGGGGTAAGAAACATTCACCCTCTGGATAGTATAGACTATAGGACATAATTATTATATAGAAAGGCTTAAAGAAGGCTATCTGTTTAATTGAAACACCATAATATTCCCAGCAATCAAACAGAAGGTATACTATAAGTCACTATATGGCTTAGTGGTCATTACCAGAGTTTTATAGGCCTGCACGATTACGGTATTTACTTAAATTAAAGAGACAGGCGTGAGTTGCAATACAACAGTAGCGCGAGAGAACTTTCTCATTACAGTAACGATAATTACCTGTGTATATCTGGGTTGCTTCGCTTCTTAAACAGCCAAGAAAACGATGACTTTGGAAGTGCAGAAGGCGTTCAGAAGATCTGTTCTTTCTGCGACGAAAAGCTTGGCTTCGACTTCAAAGATTGCGTCGCTGATAGAAACGACGTCCGCTCGCAATGCAAGACGTGGATCCTCGGGTTGGACAGTTTAGCTAAAGAAGCGTCTAGCAACGACACCGATGCGTCACCACCCAGTTTACATGATCAGACGGGTTTAATAAACAGTCCTGTCCCAAAAAGACGGAAAACTGTAGTGTAGCCAAATGGAAAGTATCCGCGTAGACAGTTTCTCTAATCAATTGTGCACGACTTTCTAGGCAATTGCTTCGAAAATGCAGCAGACATGCGACTTTGATGGAATAGCTGAAATCGATTATATCCTTCATAATGCTTTTGTACAAATAACGTAGAATACTGGTTAACTTAGTGGGACCTAATTCTCTGATCCAGTCAGGCCCGGCCTTAGGGCAAGGCGAGCGAGTCAAACGCCTTGAGCCCCGCGCTTCCAAAGGCCCCGCGCTGCTGGGTAAAACATTTCTTTGTCGATATTTACAATGCATGGTTATGTCGTAAAACAACTATTCTTGCAGTCAATTTACCACGCGAATATGACATGGTGATTTTGAAAGAACGAAACTTCGCTCAACTTTAAGGCGAGTCACAGCTAGCCTACTTTTTTAGCGTTGACCTGCATGTGAAATTCTCTCCAGAAACACTAGGCCTAACTCATTTTGCTTCAAATTTGCAATATCCGCATACATTTTTGCTGGAGAGAGCAAAACGCAATGATAGTGGTGACAATTTTAACGACAGCTTAAAAAATGCAAAACAGGAAATTTAGAACATGGATATTTTCCGAGAAGTGCCAAAATGTAGCCTAAATTTATCCGTTTCACTTTGTGAATAATTAGCATCATTAGTGCTTTGGCGCAAAGAAATTTGTCAAAGGCCAAAACTCAGACCTAACATGCATCATTTGAAAATTAAATATGTAGGCCTAGGCCTATAAGCCACATCAATGTGGTTTGTTTTAAAATAGGGCTCTTAGCTCAAAAGGAATTTTGGAAACAACGTTAAGTGTGCCATCTTAAGTTGACTCTCCCCCACCAGTGCCGCATTGACAGGAAATCAACTGCGTAAATTTAAGCTTGAGGACCTCCTGCCTTGGGCCCCGCAAACCCTAGGGCCGGGCCGTGATCCAGTCACCATGCCCGCTAATGAGCTTTCATTTTTGCATATTAATTTTCTCCAAAGAACACTTGCGGCCTCGTATCAGTGGCAAATTGCCGCTCTTGCTTCTCGTTGTAAATTGGATGTTGGTAATCGGTACACGCACGCCTGAGATCTGTATTTTTTGATGCTCACAGATAGCTTTTAAATTTATAATGTAATAACCTATGTTTATATATTTAGCTGTGTCACTTATTGCGCATGCAGTATGTAACTCTGATTCTGAGACCCGGATTGTTAAGACGTTTGGGAGCAAGTAAGGTCAATGGCAAGGAATATATTTTCTAAAATTGAACACCCGTTCGGTAGTAGTCTGACTTTCAAAAACTCTGGGCCCAGAGTCTCTGAAGATGATATATCATCTGTCAGCTCTTTACGAAAATGCTTTGACTGGGTCCCACGCAGGGGCGGATCCAGCTGGCAATCCGGCCATGGCCCCCCCATTGAAAACTGCCATGGGACGTGGCCCCCCATTTCGTCTGAAATTAGCAATGCGAATATGGGTGTAATGGATATTACCGCCCCCCCCCTATTCGGAAAATTGCATGGAACGTGGCCCCCCCATTGGGTTTTCAAGTTGAGGACTAAAAAATGGTCATCAACTTTTTTGGCGGATGAAAATTACCTTTTTTCCTCAACGACCGATCAGTATTTTTCGAACTTTCGAAAATTTTCCTTTTCCCGTCCAAGATCTAAGATTTTGGGCCCCCCTTGAAACAGTTCTGGATCCGCCACTGGTCCCACGTGGTTGCGTGGGCCACCGCTGGTGAATCTTCTATATTACTGTGCGTACATAAGCATTTGTTATGGCGACCCTACAAGATTCTGCTCATAGGCGCTCCTGAACACAGCTCGGGCACTGAATCGGAGTTTCACGCCGAAGCCCGTGAGCAATTGTGAGTAAGGGTCCCTTCGCGTCGGCTTGAGGTGCATGGATTCAAACCCGCAGCCCTCTGGCTCCAAGGCACCGAACGCGCCCCTACACCACCGCGCTGAGACGACCTCGTCTTCCGCGCCCAACGTCGATGGCTGGATCTATTATTAATTTTTTTATTTTTTTATTTTTTTTTATTTTTTGCCCCGAGGTATTTAGGATCCCTCAGGGACTTATCACTTAACTACTGTTATAAAACCAGTCTGGAATTGTCAGGCCTCGTCTTCGGGGTTTGAAGAGAAAGTTAACGTTGTTATTATTATTATTATTATTATTATTATTATTATTATTATTATTTTTTTTTGATATTTGACAATTATAATAATAAATAATTATTATTATTTTAATTAAAACAACCTGTTGCTAAACATAAATAATATATAATAATATTCGCACAACTCGAATATTATCTGAATATTATCTGAATATTATCGAATATTATTATTATTATTATTATTATTATTATTTTATTTTTTATTTTTGTTATTTTTTATTTTTTTTAATTTTTAAATTTTATTTATTTATTTATTATTATTATTAGTAGTATTATCATTATGAGAATCATTTATTTCCGTTTCAAACAGTGCAACATCAATTAACTGTGCGCGATGAACAGAGAACGCCTGACAAACACAGGCATAATGTGCTAATTGTTTCGTTCAACTAAAACTGGTGTAAATTAGACAGATCAGTCGTCCTCGACCCCGGTGAGTTGTGCGAATATTATTATTATTATTATTATTATTATTATTATTATTATTATTATTATTATTTTCATAATCATTATCAATAGTATTGCTATTTTATTATTAAAATCTTTGAAATCAACGATGTCATGCGGACCCAGTCACAGTGGCGCATTGGATGACACACTGGCATGAGGATCAGTCGAGCTGTGTTCGATTCCGGAAACCCCCGTAGGATAGACGTACTTTGTAGCTGCTGTTAGCGCCGTCTGTTCTGTTAGTTGTTACAATTTATGCTAATTAAGATAACTGCATATATGTAGCCTATACTAAAGTAAGCATGCAAGTAAGTAAGCAATTTTAGAGTATTCACTGGTCTGGTTGAAAGACCGCAACAAGTGGCAACAACAGTGTAGCCTACAGTAACTGTTCTTCTTCACGTTCTCTGCCAAGTGGCAGGTCCAAACGTCCGATGTTTCCACTTTTCACGCTGTTGTGCCATGTCCTTCAGTTCTCTGTATCCCTCTTCCATCATCCCGTCCAGCAGTTTTTGTCGAGGCCTTCCTCTGCACCTCTTTCCCTCCAATCTTCCTTCAATTATTTCTTTCTGCAGTGAGTCTCACCTCTTAGCA
Organism: Lumbricus rubellus; assembly: GCA_945859605.1. Classification (NCBI taxonomy): domain Eukaryota; kingdom Metazoa; phylum Annelida; class Clitellata; order Crassiclitellata; family Lumbricidae; genus Lumbricus; species Lumbricus rubellus. Next base: position 2,996,642 of record OX243812.1, read on the forward strand.
AATGTCCCACCCAATTCTTTTGTCTTATCTTTATTGTGTCCAGCCAGTGGCGTAGCTACCATGTGTGCAATGTATTCAAAGCACACGGGCCCACGACCTTCAGGGGCCCACAGAGATTGTTGAATTATCAATATGCTAATTAGTAATTCACATTATTTTGTGGCATGTGCAGTTTTTGTCCAAAATTCTCATGCTGCTCTCACTTCTCAGCTCTAACCCCAAAATCAGGGAGACACAAAATTAAGCATAGGCCTATATTATATGTGGAACAGGGTTCTTAGCCGTAGCCGCCCGTAGGCATATTTGCCCTGTTTTTGCACTTGCAGGAAATATTGATAAACTTATTTTTAGGTCCTATGAAAAATTGACGATTGTGTCGTTTTGGTGAGCAAATTGCAATTCGTGGACCAGAATTGATAGATGATTGACATTTTTTGCTCAGATAAGTGTTTGGAAGAAAACTTTATGATACCATGAGTTCATGACATTGTTTTTAAATAGGCCTAGCCTACTGGTAGGCCTACTAGTTGGCTGAAAAGTGGATAAGTGTGCAACGTGATAGATTTTTAATTCGACTGAGAAATCACTGCAGTTATAGCATTTTCATTTAGGCTGTCTGTCTAGTTTGTGCAGCATTTCAGGTTTATTCTGTAAGTTGTAGGCTATTGCCTATGTTAGGCCCAATAGCATATGCAGTGAATAGTTTTGGTCATCTTGATCGCCAGTGGTGTAGTCATGAATTCCTGATGGGGGTTTATGGCCGGATGCCCTTCCTGACACCAACCCAACAGTATTACAGTAAATAAATGAAATAATAAAAAGGTAATAAAGTAACAAAGGGAAGAAGACAATTGTTACTACAAACAATTGTTTTGGTTTTTCTTATTTAAGTGGATAAATAACCATTTTAACAACTTTTCCAAAGTCAATGGGGGCTTTAACCCATAAATTTCTTGGCTACGCCACTGTTGATTGCAAGAACGCAAAGATACCGGTCGGCCTTACAATGCCACACAGGGGCCCATGCGGGACCTCTGCACACGGGCCCATGAAAAGCTAGCTACGCCACTGTGTCCAGCAGAGATCTTTTCTCTTCTACCATCATTAGTAGCCTACTTCTTCATTTGAAACGGGCTTTGTCCAACTGATTTTCTCCATCTTTCTCCATACCCACATTTCAAAAGCTTCCAGCCTCTGCACATCTTCTTTTCTTATTGTCCATGTCTCTGCGCCATATAACGTCACACTCCATAGCCTATCAATGTTTTGACCATTCTTTTCTTCAGATTTCTATTTAGCCCTCCTCTTAGCAATTCTTTCCTTTTTAAGAATGCCTCTTTGTTTTTATTAAGAGAATGTTAGCCTATATAACTTTGCGTTAATGTTTTTTAAATTTCTTCTGAAAACTAATGTGCGTTTGCTGGTGGTATAATAAAGAATATTCTTACTTGCTTACTTTTTAATGAGCATCCGGATATAACATGCGAACAAGCGATGACGTCATTATTGTCGCTGTTTGAGGGCAGAGAAATCGTTTAAGGAAAATGTAAGAAATTCAATTTAAAAGAGAAAGACAGTGTTCTCTAAATTTGCGAAAGCAAATCGGTTGCTTAAGTCCATTATCGTCATGAAGGTCTGTCTTGTTGCGTTGATTACTCTGCTTGCCTTTCTTATCGTTCTTCCATCCGATGTCAGCGCCCGAAGACGCATCCGACAGAAGCTGGAGAGGAAAGAGGAGTACGTGTCAGATATTTCATTTAAAAGTGTATTTATACACTCTAATTTCATTTATATTGTCATTCAAATTTGATAAATAATTTAACCGACAATAACGCACAGTAGGATGGATACTCCGGCGTAACTATAGTATCGGGAACCGAATGACGGCACTAAGCCCTAACCCGCCGACCTTTACGACGACTAAATCTAACCTTTAGAGTTCTAACACATAAGTCAAGATTGCACAGTTGCAGTTTGCTGACTAGAAAGACGAACAATCCAGATAATAATAATAGTAATAATACTAACTAATGACTTGAGATAATATTTAAAAATAATAATAAAATAATAACATTGGGAGCTTTTATCATGAGATAGCAGCTCAAGACATGCAGATCTGTCACATTTGTTAAGGTGTATAATTGTTCTGTTAGCAAAAGAAATCGTGCTGAATTCCCAAGGTCCTAAAAATAAGCATTTTTCATAGGCTCAAGTGTTGTTTTTATGAGACCTATTTGGAACCTGTGCCTTAAATTTCCGTCAGGGGATGAAACGTCCGGGGATGAAACGGCCAAGGGATGAATCGTCCACAGAATGAATCGTCCTGGGATGAAACGTCCGAGGATGAAACGTCCACTGGATGAATCGTCGGGATGAAGTGTCCGGGGATGAATCGTCCGGGGATGAAACGTCCGGATACCGGCAGTTAAGACCATGTAAAGTAAGGGATCTGCACGACTGAGCCCTGAGGCAGACACAATAGTGCAAGACCTCAGGACTACATGATGGAAAAGCTGACTTGCCAGAAAGACCATCCACATGTTCACCACCTGGCCACTTCGTTCAACGCGCTCCTCATCCTCCATTACATTGCTTTGTCCTTCCATCACCTTATCACTGATATTCGCAAACCGTTATACGGTTTCCACATCTTTGGAACAAACATTGGTCACCACTATGACTAACTTCTGACCCATATTACAACCTCCCCAAAGCTCCACCTCACGCTATTTCCCCTTGGGTATTTTACTGAAAACTAAAAAAACTGCTTTTTCACGAATCCTATCCTGATTCCTCCTCTTCTCACATCCCTCGTCTTTTTAACTCTAAACATCACCCACCTTAGCCGTCCATCTGTCTGCCTGCCTGCATGACTCTCCGGATTTGACCCGCTGCCGATCGATTTTGTTTTGATTAAGCGCCTGTGAATAAGCTGGATCCCACGACTTCGCTTTTATGGGCTCTGTATAAATCTTGAGATTCCAATTACATCAGTTTAGAGACAGGATAAAGGTAACAGATATGGGCGCCCGCGCATAGAGATAAAATGAGCATTTGCCCCCCCCCCCCCCCGTGGAAAATTGGCACTTATCTTTGTCTATTACTTCTTGGTTCTTAACAAATATATTCGCACTAAAGCACCAATGATACTAAGTATGCACACGGTTAAACTGATCAATTTTATCAGTTTTGCCATGTGTCTCATTAGTGATTTTGTATATTTGTGTGTGTATGTACATTTTATGTGTCCACATTCATTTATTCATGCAGTCAATCGTTCATTCATTCAATGGACTTATATAGAGCCCCTTCATGAAAACCACTCAGTGGTGCTCCCACCTCAACCACGGCAAAAGAAAAAAGACTTGAGAGATTTATGAAGCGAAGTTTCATTGGTCAGATGTACATTGTAGTAAATGTATCTTTGAAGGGGGTTCATTCCAGATGGACGGCCCTGCAACCCAGAAATCTCGGCGTTTCCTGGCAGCTAAGCGAGCCCGTAGAACTAGGAGTGTGTAATACATGTATATGTTAGTTGATATGCATATATTTATTTACATGTATAATATTGTATATGCTTATGCTCATTGGTGCATAGGTAATCAGGAATATTTTCTGTGCGTATTCTGCGTGCATGTATACATGTATATGTATCCATGTAATTTTTTATGTATTTTTTATCTACAAACAGGCAGCTAATCAGCTGTTTATTTTACCGATGTCTAAAAATCCTTCTAGACCCTAAAGTCTACACGTCGCATTTTAACCCTGTTCTTGTAGTGAATACGAGGCCAGCCACATCAGAAAGCGGGAGATGAAATTTACGGAGCACTTCCAGTCACCCAATCTGGAAAAGTCCTGCGAAGTCTGCAAAAATCTGTACAGCATTGACAAAGACAACTGCGTGGCGGCCAAGAAGAAGGCGAAGTTGAACTGCTTTAAGCAGGCGAAAGGTGATCGGTCGAACTTCCTGGCCAAGTGGAGCGAATCGGGTTCTGAAGCCGCAGCTCCAAAAGAGAGCTCTGCTGGTTCCGAAGGTTCCTCTGGTGGCTCTTCCGGTGGTTCTTCTGGTGGTTCCGATGCTGGTTCTAATGGCGGATGGGTTCCTAAGGGGGATCCCCGAAGGTTAGAATATAATCAGTGATTAGAATATTTAGCAATAATTTAATGGAGATATTGTCACAGTTGTCCAGATCTGAACTAATGTAAGAAAATATGTTAGTTTCATATCTTAGTCTTTCCCATGATACACGGTTCACCACACGAAGAAATTCTTTCTTCTAGAAGCATTACAAGTTCTCAATCCCGTCACTTGTCACTATCAAAATAATCTTTCCACCTCTTCCTTCTGACTGGCCTAGAATCAGGGCTGAAAGTGAACCGGGTCTGTGTGGGTCCGGTCTGCGACCAGGCATTGATTTTCGTGACCAGCTGTGACCGGGTCTCTGGCGGGTCGCGTGTTTCAATACTTTGGGCGAATGACTAAAAAAGATTATCAGATACCAAAACCAGGTTAAAATGATATGATTTAAGAAAACATTTTGAGGAAAAAACAGGTGAAAATGGTAAGGTTTGTGAAATTTTGGGCAAATGACCAAAAATGTCGTCAAACATTTTTTGGGGTCAAAGGCGTCGACTGTCCGACAAAGTTAGATCCGACAGCTTTTCAAAACCACTTTCATTCCTGCCTAGAATCAAAGAAAGTCTTTGGTACACTGAAGAAATCATCTTATCCTTAAACCGTTTTAACATGAATTGCTTTATTTTATGATTGGTCGCTCTTTAGGATTCTGTTATTGATGTCGAATTTCATAAACTATCGATTCTAATTGATGAAAATTATTAATTTCTAACATATGTCATAATAGAAACGACCAAAAGTGATGAATTCAGTGATCAGTAGGCCTACACCCACAACGAAACAGTTGCGATAAAGCAGTGTCCAGCTTCGGTTCATATAGGTTAAATGCTTTATTTGACTTTATTAACTGGCACAATATCAATTAACTGGCATCAGTTTTCTTCAGTTGCTATAGTGTAGGGAGCAATAAGACTTGCCTTCCTTATGACCGCTCTTGCCTCTTTCCTTTCCTTGCAAAGGCAAGTAAGTTCCTTCTTAATGGCGCATATTCTAAATTTCCAAAGCCAACACCACCTCTCATACATGTACACTGCTATATTTTTTTTGACTCGTCTGCTAAATCGCGACATAGACTAGGTTTTCCATCTCAAATTGAGGTCCCACCTATTTTAAAACTCGGCACTTATCTAGAAAATTATCCACCTTCCATAGAGCCTCCTCATCTTCAACAAACGCGATCTTAGCAGCTCATCCGCCTCCTCTCTCAATTTGTATCGTCTCTGGACAAACACCTTTTACATGATGTAACCAAATTGATGCCATGCGCTCAACTTTGGAGCTTCACGGTTTTAGAAATCACTTGTAGGTTTTCAGTAAGTCAGAGAAGATTTATGCCGTGCATTTATTAGGAAAAGACTTGGGTGTTAAAGTAATAGAGCTAAATCAATCGACAATGATAATGGAATCGACACATCATTCCTTTGTACCTATGCAACGTGTGTAGGCCTACCGTGTAATTATAAGGATTGACAGCAAAGACATTAAACTGAGAAACGTTTTCTCATCGGAGAGAAAGGAACAATAATAATTTTAATTGCTGACTAGAAATCTGGAAAGAGAGTAACGCTTATACCTTGTATTATATTGTATCTATACATTTATAAAGCGCCACTCACATTGCACACCAATCAAAGCTCCTTACGTTTTTTTACTCCCTTATTTACTCATTTTGTTAAATCTAGACGTAGTTTTTTGCAATAGCTCTAGAACTGTTCTATCCTTTTTTACTCTAGCGCTGGCTTTGTCACGAGGAGAATATAATTATGCATTCGAGAGTTCCTTGAGATGGTGACGGTACAATGACCTTGAGCACGACCTTCACACCACTTACTTAGCGCCATCGATTGATACTTAACAACTACATAATAGAGCATTAAAATAAGCGATATAGTTGTCCACAGCAATCACATAATAGTTTCCTACATTCTTCATATTCGTCTTCAATATTGAATATCAATTTTTACTGCTTCTGTGTCAGGAACCTGAAGCTAGGATCGGTGGATGCGTACTTCACACCAGACCAGATTAAAAGGACGTGCAAGGCTTGCTCTGTGGGTGGTGTGAATTACGACGAATGCGTTTCGGGTGGTGATGGCCAGAAGTATTGCAAGATGACAATGGACGAGATGAGAATGAAGTTCATCGAAGCGTGGGAGGCAGGCGGATCTCGGTAGGAATAATTCATCTCAATAATCTAAAATGCATGTAGGCTACAGAATAAAAAAAATAACTTTTCCAGGTTCACGGTTTAGGCTATCGATAATTTGTATGCTTAAAACCATTCTCCAACAATCTAACATAACATAGCAAAGGTTGTAAGCCGGTGTATTCTGAATATTTGAAATGAGTATAGGCCTACAAGCTGCCGCTGAAAAAAAATCGACTTTTTGGTCACAAATTTCTGACGACTTTTCTTTCTTTTTTAGTCCTTTTCTTAGTCATCGACTTAATTATAACCATTGGCGGCACCAATATTTCAGGTTTGGGGCTAAAGCCCCAAACCCTTCAGTGGCGGCGCCAGGATTTCAGTTTTGAGGGCTGAATCCTCGGCGATTAGATTTTTGATTTTCATTCCCCAAACTTTGTGACGACTTTTTTTAGTCATTTGGTCGAAATCTCATGGATATATTTCATTTGGGGGGTGGCTGATCATGGAAATATTTCATTACAACATGTGAAAAACCCGGATGACCTTTTTAGGGGGGCTTAGCCTCCTAGCCTCTGGTACCGCTATTTAAACCCTTCCTCCGTCCCAGGCACACAACTTGAACATTAAGGGTGGTAATTTTCCAAGCGCCGGAGGTGCGAAGCTGCGATTACCAAATGCACGAAAACCATGCCGTCGTAGGCTCCCCCCAGCGGGATGTGAGGTGGATCCTCCCCGAACCCCACACATTTTTGACTGTTTGCAACGACTAGAGCACGTTTCAGGATTTTTTGTTACACGTGGCTGTCTATGAATCATGAAGTCTTTAATTTTTTAATTTCCACGTTGCAATAGTAGCATTTTATGCTGTCATTTAAATGAAACGGCTCATCATTTCAGCGCTGAAAGTCGCGGTTTATGACTTCAAAAGTGACCCCTAGCGTTGTTTAAATTTTAAGCTGTCATTTCAACGAATTTTTTATAACTATTTTCATTGCTGAAAGAAAATTTTATGACTTAAGAGTTCAAAGGATGCAGTGGCGGATCCAGAACTGTTTCAAGGGGGGGGGGGCCAAAATATTAGATCTTGGGTGGGAAAAAGGAACATTTTTTGGAAAGTTCGAAAAATAGTGAGCGGTCATTGAGGAAAAAAGTACTTTTCCATCTCCCAAAAAAGTTGATGACCTTTTTTTTTTAGTCATCCGCCAAATTTTTTGGGAAAATCATACCATTTCATCCGCCAAAAAAGTTGATGACCTTTTTTTTCGACTTGAAAACCGGATGGGGGGGGCCACGTTCCATACAATTTTCCGGATAGGGGGGGCCAATATCCATTACACCCATATTCGTAATGCTAATTTCAGACCAAATGGGGGGGCCACGTCTCATGGCAGTTTTAAATGGGGTGGGGGCCATGGCCGGATTGGCCCCCCTGGATCCGCCCCTGAAAGGATGTCTCCTAAACGTTGTAAAAAATTGAATTTCCACACTGCAGCTCTAGGTAACATTTTTCACTCAATGTCCATGTTATGGCTGTCATCAATATTAGCACTTGCTGATGGTAAACTCTGCAGACTACAGTAAGTAATTCAACCTATCACCATACAGAATTGCTTGTGACGGTGGTGAAATGTTGTCTTTGTCAATGCATTGTGACATTGTTATCTTGTTTCTGTTGCAGCCGAAAGAAAGTGGCAAAACTAGCCAGATCCTAAGAATTTTCGTTGAAATTTTGTTGAGTTACCTATACACGACTTTCTGCAGAATATCGATGAAAATGAAGCAAAGCAATTGAGTTGAATGACTATTATTCAGCCTAATTCGATTTGCACTGAATGTTACTTTTAAAACTCACCTAGAATTCTCTTCAGCACTAAATTGTAATGGACTCACATCAATCAGATCAATTTCGTTTTTGCATTTTTATTTAAAACGACAATCGATTTATAATTCATATGCAACAAAATACACCGGTAACTGTCGTTTTATTGAATAATAATATAATTCTACATGTTTGTTTGATATTATGTATCTTTTCTGATGTTATTAGGTCATAATGATTTGAGGAATGGAATGAATGAATACTTAGTTTGGACATAATCCAACTTCATAGAAGATGCGATGAATAATAATTGCGCTGGTTCCCGCGATGCTTAAATATGCGTTAAGATCTACAGTAAACTGTATAGCTATACAGCGTACAGCTCAATCATCCTGTAATTGTAGATTGTAACTTCTATTGCGCCGGTTTCTGCTGCACTTTGCAACAGCCGATGTCGTTCCGCACACAGACCCTAGATTCCATTCTTGTCTTATGGAATTGTGAGTTTCTGCCTCATAAGGATTTCTTCAATCTGCTGCACTTGGTGACCTGACTCTTTACCCGACCCTACATGTACATGTAGCTGTCTTCAACAGCGCAACGTAAAAGCTCCGCTGTGGTTACTCCGGCTTTCTCTGTAACAATCTGCGCACATAATTTATTGAAGAGATTAAACTTGTATAAGTTGTGTAGACGGGAAGGGGAAATCCGTGATTGGTACATAATGGCATTAAGTGGGACAACCCTTCTGACTCAACGCAACGCTCGTGAATAAGCTGGTTCCCCGTGCTTGGCATTCGAGTGGTGCTTTGGAAATTTTGAGTTTACGATTACGATTACGATTAGTAGGCTACATAGTAGACTACAGCAGTAGCCTACTATTCTATCAAGTCTGCAATCGCTTATAATTGTGTAGCCTAATCCACAACGGGGAAGATCTATTCTCACATGCGCAAAGCCGATGTATGTCATTCACTCTCACGAAAACTAGCGTGAGTAGCTTGCCAGCAATAATTTCTGATAACTGACAACCTTCCTTATAACGGACAGAGAACAACATCTGTTTACGATCCAAATGAGAGCTATAGGCTACGTTTGCCTCCTGGGGCTCTTACAGAAACATTTTTTCAACTCATAACTCTATTCTTTTGCCGCGGTGCAGCCGGGAGCGCTTCTGAGTAGCCCCTTGAAGATGTGCTATATAAATTCTTGAATGAATGAACCGACCGGGAATTATTATAACGAAAACCTACACCGACCACGTAGCGGACAGGTGACAGCAGAAAAGCAACAACTGTGAACCAAAAACGTTTAGTTTCCCCGAATAAATCGCTGATAAAATTAAGCCTATCAACTATGCGAGGTGTAAATAACTAAGCAAGTAAGTACATGTATAGTCCTCATAACCTCATTTCTCCATTTGCAAAAGCACAATGAGACATCGACATAATTATAATGTGTGACGGCATTGATAGGATTGAGATACAATAATAATATTATTATGCAATGATGTCGACTGTGGAGAGAAATATTATAGAAAACGCGAAACTCGTTTCCTTATAATTATTAGTCCTACATACATGTAGGCTAATTATGCTAATTTTATGCGTTCAAAGTGCATGTTATAAAGTCAACATAGGCCTACATGCAATGACGTCATAATTGCCGCGTCGTAAGACGTGAGAGATCTTTTCAGGAAATTGAAGAGTTTGAGTTTCGCGGAGAAAGAGAGAGTTTAAGCTTAGAAAGGAAGTAGGGTTCTTGGAAGCATCTCTAATGAAGGTCTGTCTTGTTGCGTTGATTCCTCTGCTTGCCTTTCTTATCGTTCTTCCGTCCGATGTCAGCGCTCGAAGACGCATCCGACAGAAGCTGGAGAGGGAAGAGGAGTACGTGTCCGATCATATCATTTGCATTATGGCTCATAATATTATTGCCAGTTCAATGGACAATTTCGGGTATCAGGGTGAAGAGTAGGCCTACTCCAGTTTAAACGGTAGTTAACAATACAGGCATGCCACATTCCATTTTATCAGTTGATGTTAAAGAGTAACTAGGCCTACATGTAGTGGTGTAAGAATTCAACAATTCATCATGTGCAGTGTTTAATCTAGTCCTCTAACTCTGAGCGGAGAATTCAGGTTTCAGTGGGGGGCGAATGGGGGGGGGGTGGCAAAAAGAACACTGACAAAATTGCTTGCATTTATGCGTATAATTATTATGATACCAGTAGGCTAAGCACTAAGCATGAGCGTGGTTATGTACCTAAGTGTGTATGTATGTATAAATGCATGTATGTATGTAAGCATATGTATGTTTGCATATTGCATAACATGTATGCATGCATGTATGTCAACCATGTATGTGTATGTTATGTAGGTATTTTGTATGTATGCATGCATGCATGCATGCATGCATGCATGTATGTATGTATGTATGTATGTATGTATGTATGTATGTATGTATGTATGTATGTATGTATGTATGTATGTATGTATGTATGTATGTATGTATGTATGTATGTATGTATGTATGTATGTGTCAACCCCTCCTATCCTCTAAGTTGACCACCAGTCTCTTCGGTAGCTTCTCAATGTGGCCGATCAGTAGCCTAAACTTATTCCTACTGAAATAACTGATTTACTCTCTACTCGCTAGTTTCAAGTTCTACAGTCTTTCACTTGTTTCTACTTCACGACAACGACGACAGGTTTAATAGTATATTGTAAATAAAATCCAACGTAAGATGATAACAGAAGCAACAACACGATAATGTCTATCCTTGCATTATCATAGCAACTACCACACAACTAAAACTCTAGTCAACACTTACTACTCTACTCAGCAACTACTACTCTACTGCACTGCTGCCTTAACACAGCCTATCTCGCCACCCTTCCGTCTCACCCTCCTTCCTTCTCTCTATCTCTCATTCGTACCCGCAACCCACGATCGTCTGGCTGTCTAGACAAGCGTCTGGTCTGACGCGCCAAAACTGCAGCTGTTCTGTCTGGCCGCTCGCGAGTGTACAGCAATCAACTGACCTTCTGCTGTAGACCCTACGCTATATTAAAATTAGCTTACATTACCTCTTTCCTTTCTTTTAAAGAGAGCTAATTATCTTTAAAAATTAGCGAACGTACATTAATTAAAACAATACTAACAATTCTTACACTAATGCACTATAATCTAGATAAACAGTCAGCTACTACATTCAGCTTTCCTTTCTTATAGTTCAACAGAATGTCAAAATTTTGTAATGATAATGACCATCTGACTAACTTAGCAGATTTCGACATTGATTCAGTCAAATAAACTAAAGGATTGTGATCTGTGAACACATTGATCTTAGATATTATTATTGGATCTTTCAATTTGTTTAAAGCCCATATGATTGCATAGGCTTCCTTCTCAATCGTCGCCCATCTCCCACAGCAAAATCGCTGCTATCACAATACAAATTAAATGGTTTACCAACCTCAAACATATATAAAATCACATTATGCAATCAGATCTGTTTCAGAAACAATTCTAAATGTCTTAAAAGAATGTCCATTCAAATGATTAGGACAATTATCAAAATGTACTTCAATATCCTTTCATACGGTTAATTGCAGGCCGGTGGGATCACGTGGTTTCTGCTGAAGCACCTTGGGAACTTTCTCGTAATCGCTAATCATGGTTACTATTTTTAGCTCAACCAATCACAAGCTCAGCACGTTCTAATCATGGTTACTATTTTTAGCTCAACCAATCACAAGCTCAGCACGTTTAATCTAATTTTAGCTCAACCAATGACAAGCTCATCACGGTTATTTTATTTTTAGCTCAACCAATCACAGCTCATAAAATAAAACGCTCTTGTTCTTTATTCGGTTTGAACGTCACTGGGCAGCTCAACATAGGAAGCTCTGTCTAGTAATATATATGAGGTCGTTGGTTAATTGCATACAGTATTTGATTAGACATTTTGATCGCTAAAGCGCTCATTGGTTTATCATCCACTTGAAGTGATTTCTGTTTCGTCTCTGAATAAACGTCTTTCAGCGGTATTTCTACCACTGATCCGAATAATTATTCGTCGTCCTCTTCCTCGATAAAACCACACGATAATGTTCTTGTGATGCACTTTCTCATTTTGTTGGCATGAATAATTCGTCGGCCATTTTCATTCATGTCCACGAGATATGAATATTTGGATCTTCTTTGTAGAACAGTATATGGACCATGCCATCGTGAGATCAATCTGTTGGTTGACGTTGGATGTAGTACGTCGATACTTTCTCCAAGTTCGAATTCTTTATATTTTGCTTTCTTGTTATAATGTCTGGCATGCTGTTTTGGCTTCTCCAATTTCTTTGCATCCTCCAATTGTCTTTCATCATTCGTATCCTCCATAAACAATTCCCTCATGTTCTCACCAATTTCCATATCGCTCTCCGAATCTTCACTATCATTTCGTTCACATGCAGCCATCTCTTCTTCGTTTTCATTGTTCTCGGATGTTGTTCCTTCTTTTTCTTGAATACTGTGTTCATCTTCGCTTTCAGTGTCATCGTCTAGCAGGCTTTCATTTAGCTGTTCCTCTTCTTCGTCTTCGCCTTCTGTTCTCCGACTCTGTGCTCTTGTAGTCACGTTCGCTTGTAGTTCTCCTTGCAATACACTGACTGGTGGAATCTCTTTCAGTTCTGCAATTATCTCTGGATGTAGCAGGAACCTTTCTTTATTTTCTTTACACAATTCTGCTGGAATGCTGGCACACACCAACGTTGAATATGGCGCAATATTTATTTTCCTGTCCTTCACATCTTCTCCTACTGTCTGACCACTCATTCTCACATCAATCTTCACTAACTTAGCTGGAATAGGCTCTCCAGCCACACATTGCAAATGTACTCTGCCAATTTCTTCTACTTTCGCTCCTTCCAGTAGTTCCTTGTTGATTACAGGTATCTCCGTCCCAGAATCGATCAACGCTCTGACCTGCACAGGCTGTCCACTGTTATTATTTCCACGTATTTCTACCGTCACATGCTGCAATGCAATCTTCTTTATAAGAGAAAAGTCATCTTTACTTTGTATTATAAACCGTGGTGTACATTTCATCACCGACTTCACTTCTGTTTCTCGGTTGTCTTGTTCTTCCCAACCAGGAGGTGCATTTACCACTTGTATCTGGTTTACTCTCAAATTTTCTGCACTCCTACTAAAGCTCTTTCTCAGATTTGCCGCTCCTGGTGCTTGGCAGTGTTTTATCAAATGCCGATCTGACTGACAGTTATGGCAACGTTTCTTTACAAAACCTCTTTGCTCATTGTTCTCCCACTTGTTGTACGGGTTGTATGATGCATTGCCTTCTTTTGGGTTGCCCAATGGTGGAGTTCGATTGTAGGCTTGTCTGTCCCACGTTGACTGTTTTTTTTATCTTGCCACCACTGCTTTCCAGCGAAATTATCTTTCTTTACATCATTACTTTTGGATTGGCTTCCAGTTTCTTTGTCATTGCTGTTCCACTTGGTTTGCTTTGGACCACTGCTCCATGCTTCATATTTCGGCTTTTCTTGAAACATTTCACCAATTCGATTGTTCACATGTATGTCTGCGAGGTCTGCAACGTCACTAGCTTCTAAACATTCTGTACCCTCTTTTGCTAAGACAAACTGTAGCGGACCCGGAGGTAAACATTCTTTCAGCTTATCTGCTATCAACAGATCAAACAGCTTCTCGTAGTTCTTGTCCACACGTCGGCTTCTGACATAGTAATTCAGCAGATTCTTCAATCTCGCCGTGAACATCGTATATGTTTCTTCTATAGTTTTCTTGGCCTCTGCAAATCTGGATCTATATTCTCGAGCTGTTAACTTGTATTCCTTCAATAAATGCTCTTTGACGACATCATATTTATCCAGGTCATCAAACGATAAACGATTCAATACCGTTCTTGCCCTCGTTGTCATGAGTGGTAATAACAACTTCACCCAGTACTGCTTTTCCACAGCAAAACTATTGAATGCATTTTCCACGGTCTCAAAATATAATGGCACTTCCATCATATCATACGGCATCTTAGGCAATACATGCTTCATTGCATCACCAATCTTCTTAATTTTGGACACCATCGTCTCACTTTCTCTAAGTCTATTCTGTTCTGTTACTTCTCGGCTCTTTCGATCATCTTCGTCTCTCTTCCTCAGTCGATCTTGATCTTCGATCCTCCGCAGTTCTTCTTGTTCAATTTTCTGCTGCAACAGTTCTAACTGCTTTTTGCGTTCCTCCTTTTCAATAGCCATCTCATGGAGTTGAGCTTCCTTAATAGCAATTTTCTTTTGTTCTAATTGTAGCTGTTCTTCCCTTTCTTTTTCCACTTTTTTCAGATTATATTTCTCAGTTTGAAGATCTTCCTGTCGAATCTCTTCCGCTCTTTCCAATTCTTGCAAACGCATCTTTTCCTTTTCTTCCTCACGAGCCTTTTTCTCTTCAATCTGTTGTCTCCGTATTTCTTCGTCACTTTTCCTTGCTTTTTCATATTCAATCATCAATTCCATCCGTCTTCGTTCTGATTCATCACGATCTAATCTCATTTGCTCTAATTGTATCTGGAACTGCTGCTTCTGCATGTCTATCTCTTGCTGTCGCATCCTTTCTGCTTTTTCTGCTCTTTCTGCTCGTTGCTCCTCTTTCTCTTTCTCCTCTTGTCTGCGTGCTTTCTCTTCTTGCCTGCGTTGCTCTTCTTTCTCTTTCTCCTCTTGCCTGCGTTGCTCTTCTTTCTCTTTCTCCTCTTGCCTGCGTTGCTCTTCTTTAGCTTTTTCCTCTTGTCTGCTCATCATCATGAATTGTAGCAGCGCCTCTATAGACATCGGCGCCTGAGGTTTCTCAACTGGCTTTTCCTCAGCACCACCAACCGCACCTTCTTCTTCAGCTTCTTTCTTCGCCCAAATCTCTGCCAAAGTTCTCGTCAAATTTTCCCTTGACATCTGTCCGACGTCTTCTGCGTCTAGACCTGCTTCAATTAATAATTTGATTATTCTTTCCGAAGCCATCTTCTTGATAGCTGCTTGCTTTTGCTCCGTAAGTTGCTCCATCTTACTTCGTTACTTTACTGTTGCTATTGCTTGTTTATTAAAGGAGCACGTTTTCCTACCTTTCAGTCGTTGAGTTGTCGTTTCTCACTGTCGTACAGATATTACTGATGTTACCGGTGCACCAGTTGCTTCTCCGAATAATTTCACAGCGTCCGTAGATGAGATATTTCCGTGGCTTCGATAAGATATTTCCGTGGCTTCGATAAGATATTTCCGTGCGTAATAGATAGGTATCCCAGATATCGTTCCTTCCGTATCTCAGATGAGAATACCAGCGTGTGTAGATAAGAAAAACACAGAAAAATCCGAATCAACGTGTAAATGTAGATTCCACAACAACGTGTAAATGTAGATCCTCAAACAACATGTGTAAATTCGTATCCTCAATCAATATGGATCAGTATCCCACCGTGCTGCACCAAATAATGTCAACCCCTCCTATCCTCTAAGTTGACCACCAGTCTCTTCGGTAGCTTCTCAATGTGGCCGATCAGTAGCCTAAACTTATTCCTACTGAAATAACTGATTTACTCTCTACTCGCTAGTTTCAAGTTCTACAGTCTTTCACTTGTTTCTACTTCACGACAACGACGACAGGTTTAATAGTATATTGTAAATCAAATCCAACGTAAGATGATAATAGAAGCAACAACACGATAATGTCTATCCTTGCATTATCATAGCAACTACCACACAACTAAAACTCTAGTCAACACTTACTACTCTACTCAGCAACTACTACTCTACTGCACTGTTGCCTTAACACAGCCTATCTCGCCACCCTTCCGTCTCACCCTCCTTCCTTCTCTCTATCTCTCATTCGTACCCGCAACCCACGATCGTCTGGCTGTCTAGACAAGCGTCTGGTCTGACGCGCCAAAACTGCAGCTGTTCTGTCTGGCCGCTCGCGAGTGTACAGCAATCAACTGACCTTCTGCTGTAGACCCTACGCTATATTAAAATTAGCTTACAGTATGTATGTATGTATGTATGTATGTATGTATGTATGTATGTATGTATGTATGTATGTATGTATGTATGTATGTATGTATGTATGTATGTATGTATGTATGTATGTATGTATGTATGTATGTATGTATGTATGCATGCATGCGTATATGTATGTATGTATGTATGTATGTATGTATGTATGTATGTATGTATGTATGTATGTATGTATGTATGTATGTATGTATGTATGTATGTATGTATGTATGTATGTATGTATGTATGTATGTATGTATGTATGTATGTATGTATGTATGTATTATATATATATATATATTATATAAGGCATTGTGAAACTGTTGTAGTGAAAACGAGATCCGTCACATTAGGAATCCGCCTACGACAGGGTGGGTGAACTTCAAAGGACCGAATCTGAAGAAGGCCTGTGAGCTCTGCCATAGACTGTATAACATAAACAAAAACAACTGTATGATGATCCGTCACAAAGCACACACCATCTGCTATAAGAAGGCGGAACGTGATCAGGCTTCTTTCAAATTCTTGTTCCACAAACCAGGTTCTAAAGCTGGTCCTAAAGCTGGTCCTAAAGCTGGTCCTAAAGCTGCTCCTAAAGCTGCTCCTGAAGCTGCTCAAGCAGCTCCTGCTTCCAGTGCCGAGAAACCTGAAAGGTATGAAATCAGTCTGTGGCTAAAATAATCAGAACCTTTAAGTAAAGTAGCCCAATTAATTATTGTCAAAGTATTTCAGACCTAAATCAATTACGAAAATATTCGATTCATGTCTTACAGTTTTGGGGGATGGAGGAGAAAACTAGACACAATAATTAGTCTGCCATCAATGAACCTGTTTCATTGGATGGACACTTTTGATTGCATTAGACCTATGATCATAGTCGATTGGCAAGTTGAGCTTATTATGCTGTTTCTTTTCGTTCGATTCTCTATGGTCCTGGTGAAAGTAATGCAGTAATGAAATGGTTCAAGCCAACATATTGTGCCCACAACCGTATAATAATCCTGTCACCATAATTGGATTCGGAGGTAACAGTGGAAAATATGCCTTTCACCTTAATACTCACATTCGGAGTCAAAGGTTGAAACAATAATGGCTTTCTCGTCTTTGACATTGCTTATAGGCCTAGGTGACTTTGAATCGAAATGTATTCTGCACGTCCACGTTAGCCGTTAGGCCTATATTATAGCAGAATGATAAAATAAGTGTATTTGACCATATATATGGATGATTGGAATATATATATATATATATAATATATATATATTCCAATCATCCACATTTTCAAATGAAGCTATATTGCTTTTTGATCGCATTTGGTAGGAGGTTGAAGCTTGGGTCGGTGGATGCGTACTTCAAACCAGAGCACTTGAAAAGGACCTGCAAGATTTGCTCAGAAATCGGTGGTGTCGTTTTCGATGACTGCGTGGCGAAAGTAAAAGATGGCAGAAAGTATTGCGAAGGAACGATTGATGAGATGCGGAGGACATTCAATGAATATTGGGCCAAACCCACAGCGAAGTAAGAACCCAGAGTCTGCCATAGCTAATCTAGCTGTTTAAACAAATCATATCTATGGAAAACGTCTTTTCCATTTCAAAACTCTTGCACTTGTCCGTTAGAAAAAAGGAATCGCCGCGTCAACTTTAGCAAATTGATTATTTTGTTGTCGAGCCATGGTGCTTCAATATAATAGGCCACACGTTCTCTGTACCAATGTTTATCATTGCAGCTCTCATCCTGTTGACAGAAGCTGCTGACAAAATATCATAGAACAGTGTTTAATCTAGTCCCCCTCCGCTGGGGGGGGAATTGAGGTTTCTGGGGGGGGAGACAATCGATCGTCCGAAGGACGCTCGTGAGGCGCGTAGCGCCGAGACCCGTAAGGAGAGGGGCATGGGGAGGGGATATGCCCCTCCCCATCAGAAACTTTTTGAATTTTTACATTGCAATGGTAGCATTTTAAGGTGTCATCTTAACAAAATACTTGTACTTTTTCAGAGCCTCATCAGAAATTTTTTGAATTTTCACATTGCAATGACAGCATTTTAAGGTGTCATCTTAACAAATGCCTGTACTTGTTCAGAGCCTCATCAGAAACTTTTTGCATTTCCACATTGCAATTGCAGCATTTTAAGGTGTCATATTAACAAAATGCCTTTACTTGTTCAGAGCATCATCAGAAAAATGTTGAATTTCCACATTGCAATTGCAGCATTTTAAGGTGCCATCTTAACAAAGTATACCTGTATTTTTTGAGAGCCTCATCAGAAACCTTTTGAATTTCCACATTTCAATACCAGCATTTTAAGGTGTCATCTTAACAAAATACCTGTATTTGTTCATAGCCTTATCAGAAATTTTTTGAATTTCCACATTTTAATGGCAACATTTTAAGGTGTCATCTTAACACTCATTTTAGCAGGATTGTGTAGCCTAATAGTAAATAATTACTATAACCCTATAATAATAAATAATATTATGGTATATTATATTGTAACAGTTAATGCAATGCGATGATGTAAGCAACAGCTAAAAACTATTATCATTTTGCCAAATTTTTCTGGAGGGATGTCATCTCTGTTTTTAGTTAGGCAAAAATAGTGTTTATACTAATATAGGCTATACAGTAAGTCATAGCCTATTCATTTCAACATGATAGTATCATATATTATATTAGTAAATAATGTCGTTATAATCATATAATAGTAAATAATATCACGATATATTATAGCACTTCATGTAAAACAATGATGAAAACAGTAAAAAAAACTAATATCATATTGTCAAATTTTTCTGGGGGGGGGGAAATGTCAATCCTGGGGGGGAACTTTCCCCCCCCCCCAGATACGTCTAGATTAAACACTGATCATAGAAGACACAGAACTAATAATATGACAAATGAATTAAACGTCTTATGTCTCTACGTTAATATTAACAATAAAAACATTAGTAGTAGCCTATATCAACTTTCCTTTCCTTTCCCCTCCAGGGCCGACCTGAGTTTCGCTCGTTTTTTATTCCTCTGCTTTTCACTGAGCTCAAGTTGCGCTCACTCTGTATAATTATATAGGAGAAGGCTAGAAGCCCGTGGTTGTATTCCAAGAATCGAGGTTTCAAGCTTGGATTCGTATTGAAACATAATTTCCAGTTTTTAATGAACGACTTACTCATAAATAATCGCTCTGTTAGTTGGTCAGGTGGTCTGATCGCCATCGTCATGTCAACATCTACTCCACTGTGACAGACGTGAATCAGATTAATTAAGCAATGGAACAATTCTAAGTTGCGACCAATAAATTTTAGTCTGTAAGCTTATACGAAATGATTGTTTTGTCAATGCATTGTGACATCATTATCTTGTTTTTGTTGCAGCCGAAAGAAAATTGAGAAATAGTCAGATCTGAAGAATATTCGTTGGCATTTTGTTGAGATACCTACACACGACTTTCTACAGAATTTCGACGAAAATGAAGCGAAACAATCGCGTTGAATGATTATAATTTAATTCGATTTGCACTGAATGTTACATTTAAAAATTGGCCTAACTTAGAATTCTTCTGAACACTAAATCTGGAAAAGAGTCAAAGAATTCGGATCAACTTTGCATTTTGTTTTTAATTTTAAACGACCTTCGATTCATAATATTATTATTCATGCGCAAACAAATGCTCTATTAACTGTCCTGTTATCGAATAATAATTAATATATTATTGTGCATCTACATAAATCGATCGCACTTATTACTTAGGCCTGCCCTTCCCAGCATCCAATGATATGAGGTTCTCTCTTGTTGTTTCTTTGCCTCTTTCCGTGAATGCACTGTAGCATTTAGATCAGGGGTCTCAAACTCAAGTCATCGTGTGGGCCAAATTTGAAAATTTACAGTGTCTCGCGGGCCGCAAGCCCGCAACATGAAATTATGTCTTGCAAGTTAAACTATTTATATGGGGTGAGGGTTACAATGCTGTAATGATGATATAGCCTAATCCTGTAAAATAATTACAGTTTGCAGAGGGTAATGTTTAGGAAGGGCAACTTGAAACTTTACACCGGACTATCTATGTAATCGGATGGCGTGTAAAGCTCCACTTCAGTTACTAACCAGGACTTCCGTTGGCATGGAGATCAGCTCACACAATAATTTTATGCAAACAAGCGATGACGTCATAATTGCCTCTGGCTGAGAGCAGAAAATGTAAGGAATTGAATTTCTTGGAATTTGCAAAAGCAAATCGGTTGCTTAAGTCCATTATCGTCAATCGTCATGGAGGTCTGTCTTGTTGCGTTGATTCCTCTGCTTGCCTTTCTTATCGTTCTTCCGTCCGATGTCAGCGCCCGAAGACGCATCCGACAGAAGCTGGAGAGGAAAGAGGAGTACGTATATTCAGATATTTAGGCCTGTGTCATTTACATGCCTTAGTACTATAGTAGATGGGATCGAAGCATATACATATACAGTATCTTGGGCATAATTGCAGTATCGGCGACCGAAGCATAAGCAATATTGTGGACGCGGTGGTGTAGTTTGTATGTTCGTTGCCTTGCAGCCGGAGGGTTGCAGGTTCGAATCCACCTCAAGTCGCTGCATAGGGACATTGGGCAAGTCCTTCACTCGCAATTGCTCAGCACTTCGGCGTGAAATTCCGATGCGGTGTCCGCGCTGTAGTCGGGAGCGCCTCTGAGTAGAGTGATTGAAGGGGCGCTATAACAAGTGTACATATAAACAAATATCTTTGGATAGTATCCAGTGCCGACACTGACCCTATAGCCCTAACCCTAACTGACCCTCAAGACGTCTAACATGGCCCTTACGGACTCTCTCTACGCCTAACTTGACCTTAACCGACACTCGCGACGTCTCACCTGATCCTAAACGACACTTAGGTCCCGATACTATAGTTATGCCATATTATCTTATTCAAATTCGATGATTCGTTCGCACAGTATGATGACTACTTTGAATAAAATGCAGCTAAAATAAAGACTGCGCAATAGATACCAGTCAGTAAAGATAAATTATACGTAATAGGTCTAGATAGACTGTCAAATAGTCAATCAGTGAAGATATACGCAATAGATATCAAAATGCAAAGATATACATGTACGCAATAGATATCACTAAGTAAAGATATACGCAATAGATATCAATAAGTAAAGATATACGCAATAGATACCTGTCAGGTCGGGAGCGCTTCTGATTAGCCTGTCCTAAAGTGGCGCTATATAATCAGCATTTACAGTTTCATTCAGTTGTTCTTTGGCTTCTGAAGAGTATCCACGAGAGTAATAATTATACATGTAGGACTGAAGGGGGAAAGGCGAAGGAAGACTAACAACGCAGCCTATTAGAATTGATTGATCCGCTCATTCCGCTGGAAGTCTTCTTGATGAGTTAATATAGGAACAAATTGATGATAATAATCATCATTGTTCCTTTATAAAAAAGTATGTAAGTCTTACTTAGAAAGTCTTAGATTTAAATGCGTTCCTTGGTTTATGCGCGCATTTCTGCATACAATAGCCTACGTATAATAGAACGTATAATATTATGCATACGTATTTGTATAGGTTTACGTTCATATTTAGGCCTACGGAGACCTATGCCTCTGCTCTTGCATGTATGTTTGCATGCATATAAATTTTGTAGGCATATTAAGTATGCTTGGGTGCATGCATGTATATTCGTCGTATTTGAAGTATCCACTGTATAGCCTAATCCACATGGTCAAGATAATAATGAGGCGCAGTGGCGAAGGGATATCGAACATATCACCGAACGTGCCTTGGAGCCGGAAGGTTGCGGGTTCGAATCCACCTCAAGCCGTCGCATAGGGACCTTCAGGAAGTCTCACTCGCGATTGCTCATGCGCTTCGGCGTGAAACTCCGATTCAATATCCACGCTCTAATCGGGAGCGCCTTTGAGTAGAAATCTTGAAGAGGCGCTATATCAATTGCTCATTAGCCTATTCGGCCAATCATCAATGCTGAACAATAATTTGTCTTCACTTGAGAATAATGAATGGGATATTGTTGTAGTGAATACGAGGTTAGTCACATCATCCGGAAGAGATCCGAGAAGCTGTCGGACCACTTCAAAAGTCAGCTGGTCGTGGCGTGTGCTGCCTGTGGTAAGTTGTACAGCATTGACGAGGAGAGTTGCAATGGTGGGAAGCGAAAGGCGAAGTACGACTGCATGGTGAAGGCGAAAGGAGATAAGTCGGCTTTCCTCGCCAAGTTCCACGAAATGGAGGCGCAAGCAGGACCTGGTGGCGGCGGAGGAGGAGGAGGAGGCGGAGGAGGAGGAGGAGGAGGAGGAGGCGGCGGGGATTCAGGTGGAGCATGGTAAGTCGTGTGTATACAATCTGTGCATGTTCTGTGAGAGACGTGAAATCGGGGGACATGGGCGCATGCGGAGGTTAAGATTTTGAGTTCAAATTATGTAATTTCCGACTTTTAAAATCTCATTATGTGTAAATTCTGTGTTTTTTGCCACCATGTCCCCTGGATACAGACCTGAGACCCTCGTAATGAAACCCCAATATTTTAGTACAATAATAATTAATGTGCCATAATACAGACAGAGACAGAGACAGAATATAGAGACAGAGAGACGGAGACAGAAACGGTGCAGAGGCAGAGACAGAGATAGAGAGAGAAACAGTGCAGTTGGTTGACCATAAACGAAGAGACAATGTTTATGGGAACATTTCCAAAGGAAATAATAATTAATAAACAATTAATAATTAATGAATGTAAATTTTGTTTTAACGTTATCGTGATCTCGAGAAAAACCGGATCTGGTTCATTCAAATGAACGGATTCAAGCGAAAATCGATATTCTGATGGGACACAAAATTGATTCAAGGTCATGTTTCAAAAGGTCATGGAGCAGCGTGTAATCATCATCTAGACCCCTGCTTTGGGGAGGGGGAGAATTCGGGTTTCTGAGCAGGGGAAAACACGTCCGTTTTGGGTGAACTTTTGGGCAGACAGACGGACAACCGTCCGCTGAGCCACCGACCACTCCATGTCATCGCTAATTTTTTTCTCACGACCTTTTAAGGGGGAGGGGTGGAGAAGTGGTACCTATTTAGATGATTGTATGCAACACCACATGATTTTTTCTGGGGAATTCAGTTCGGAGAACTTTGCCTTTTTGAATCTTCTTGTTGTGCTCCATTTTATTGTTTATACAGCGCCCATTCAAGAAGCGCTCCCGATCCACCCCCTTGGTAGTCAGTGTTACAAAAAAGCTTGGTAGCCTGAGAGTTAATACTCACATTCGGAGTCAAAGGTTGAAACATTAATGGCTTTCTCGTCTTTGACATTGCTTATAGCCTTATAGGCAGCTTTGAATCGAAATGTATTCTGTACGTCTACGTACAGAATACGTCCATGGCCAATTGCAACATATGGAGCGGAGTCGTGGACGTTCAGGAGGAGTGAAGTGAGAAGAATAAAGGCTTTTGAAACGACATCTTACAGAAGAATATTAAGAATACCGTGGATGGCTAAGAGAAGGAATGAGGAGGTGCTACAGGAAGTGGGTGGCGAACGGCTGTGGGGAAAGGTGGTAGGGAGGAAGGCAAGAAGCTAAGTTACTTTGGTCACATCATGAGGAAGGAAAACTGTCTCGAGAAAGATATAATCACGGGAGAAACGGAGGGAAAGAGGAGACGCGGAAGACCGCGTAGGATGTGGATCGACGATGTGAAAGAGTGGACCGGGATGACGATGGAGCAGGCGATTCGAGCAGCGCAGCAGAGATCTTCTTGGAGACAAATCGTCCATTGTGCCAAAGCCAAAGTTCGAACTCACGAATAAGGCACCGACGACGACGGCGACGACGACGACGTCCACGTTAACCGATAGGCCTATATTACAGCAGAATGATAAAATAAGTGTAAATCATCTACATTTTCAAATGAAGCTATAATTATATTGCTTTTTGATCACGTTTGGTAGGAAGTTGAAGCTTGGGTCGTCGGATGAATACTTCAAACCAGAGCACTTGGAAAAGACCTGCAAGATTTGCGCAGAAATCGGTGGTATCGTTTACGATAACTGCGTGGCGAAAGAAGAAGTTGACAGAAAGAACTGCAAAGGAACGATTGATGAGATGCCGAAGACATTCAACCAATTCTGGGACAAACCCTCAGCGAAGTAAGTCTGTCATAACTTATCTAACTGTTTAAACAAATCCTATCTATGGAAAACGTCTGTTCCATTTCAAAACCCTTGCACTTGTTAGTTAGGGAAAAAGGAATCGCCGCGTCAACTTCAGCAAATTGATTATTTTGTTGTCGAGCCATGGTGCTTCAATAATTATTATAGGCCACACGTCCTCTGAACCAATGTTTACCACTGCAGCTCTCATCCTGTTGACAGCAGCAGTGCTGACAAAATATCATAGAAGACAAAGAATAACCACCACGAAGACCACGACAGATGTTGCTGGACACGCTGATGAAGAGGATCGGATACCAAAGACTAAAGGAGAAGGCCCAGCGGAGGGAAGAGTGGCGACATTGGACAGCCGAACCTGCCTAGGGGCAGAGAACCAGAAGAGAAGAGAGAAAGAATAACATGAAAAATGAATTAAACGTCTTACGTCTCTACGTTAATATTAACAATATAAAAATTAGTAGTGGTAGTAGTAGTAATTTCAATAGACCATAGTAGGATGCTAGACTGATGGATGTAGACAGAGGCTTCTGTATTATTATGCCACTTATCAACTTCCCTTTCCTTCTCCCTTCAGGGCCGACCTTTCCCTCCCTACGTGAGTTTGGCTGGGTTTTTTTTATTCCTCTGCTTTTCACTGAGCTCTGTTGCGCTCACTCTACATGTATATTTAGGAGAAGCCCCTGATTGTGTTCCAGGAATTGAGGTTTCAAGCTTCGATTCGTGTTAGCTATTGTTGTCACTATAGTTTGTGTTTCCTAGACCTATCGTGCTGTAAACTGTCATCTTCAAATTTCTTATGTCTACCTAGCTAAATAGGCCCCTCTTAGTGGGACTTTGCCCATTTGGTGGGCCTGTTGTTCCTAGACATTCAATGTGACATCCTCTGCTATGATTGCTTTTAGCTTGATATATCTGCTGGCTGACATAATTATTTGAATTTCTTATTAAATTTCCACATGTACGCCATGCATAGGCTATATGTAATTTTGTTATCATAATATGTGATCATAATATTATTATGTGATCATAATATCTTGTACTT
This sequence comes from Lumbricus rubellus, assembly GCA_945859605.1. NCBI lineage: Eukaryota > Metazoa > Annelida > Clitellata > Crassiclitellata > Lumbricidae > Lumbricus > Lumbricus rubellus. Next base: position 3,022,044 of record OX243812.1, read on the forward strand.
TGATGGGATCAATAAAACTTGAAATTGAAACTTGAAGGAATCGAGGTTTCAAGCTTGGATTCGTCTTGAAAGAATATTTCGAGTTTTTAAGGAACGACTTACTCTGAAATTGCTCTGTTAGTTGGTCAATTGGTCTCCACTGTGACAGAGGTGAATGAGGTTAAGCAATGGTTACTATGGACCGATCCTTGTTAAGTTGCGACCAATACATTTTGGTCCGTATATTACGAAATGATTGTTTTGTCAATGTGACATGATTATCTTGTTTTTGTTGCAGCCGAAAGAAAATTGAGAAATAGTCAGATCTGAAGAATATTCATTGACATTTTGTTGAGATACCTGTACACGACTTTCTACAGAATTTCGACGAAAACGAAGCGAAACAATCGCGTTGAATGATAATAATTTAATTCGATTTGCACTGAATGTTACATTAAAAATTGGCCTAACTTTGAATTCGTCTTAACAGTAAATCTATAAAGAGTCAAAGAATTTGGATCAACTCTGCATTTTGTTTTTAATTTTAAACGGCATTCGATTCATGCGCAAACAAATGCTCCATTAACTGTCCTGTTATCGAATAATAATTAATATATTATTGTGCATCTACAATCGATATTTTCTATGCCATAGGCCTAATAGGCCTGTTGAGTGTTTCAGTGGATCTCGGTGTTACCGGACTCGGACTCGAACCCCTTTGGACTCGGACTCAGACTCGGCTTAGCTGGACTCGGACTCGGTCTCGGACACGGATCAGATGGACTCGACTACATCACTGCTAACTGGAAGCATGGCTGTCTCTACTCAAGACGATTCTTATCTCATAAGACTACTAGGCCCATAGTGGAAGCACCTCTGAATATGCTGCTTCTATCCGGGGGATGAATCAATCTATACCCCGGATGCATATAGGCATTCCGTACCCGATTTCGTAGCATTGTAAGCCATAACGCTTTTTCATTGGCCGGGTCCAGATTATGAATATTCATAACCAATGACGTGTTTCGTGCCTTCTCGTGCACTGTTGTTGCTGCTGTTGTTGGCATACGGGGAAAATGGCCGATTGCGGTGCGCTTAAAGTTATAAGGAGTTTCCATTCGATAGTGAAGTAATCGAAAGTGTGAAGGTAGACTTCTAATCAGAGCAAAAATAAAATGCAAAGGTTACGCGTTGTTACGTGCGTGTCAGCGAATATGTCATCAACCAACTCATCGCTTCAATAATACGCTGTGATCAACAGCTATAGGCCTATGCGATGCTAGGCGTCTGCTTCGTTGAATCAACCGCCTCCTGCGATACCAAAAATAAAAACTGCGCTACAGAAGTCATAATATTACATTAGATTTAACTAGATTTCATTAGCCTAAATTCGCACCAGTTGAAATTAGTGTTCCACACATTCCCAATTGTAACTTTAAAAGTTCTAGGAATCTAGGTTTATTCAGTTTTCGTTAACTGTCTCATTTTCCATGCCTACTGTTCGACAATCAGTAATATTTCGAGCTTAAGTACAGTAGTTCATGTCAATCTCAGTTCTAGTGAAAATCATCCTAACTTTTAAACCTATGTGTAGTCTATGCACAATTGCATATAGGCTACTCTTAAATACGTTTTATTAAGATGTGTGACGGTTATCTTCATTCAAATTATTCAAATTTGATTATTTTGAAATTTGAATCTTGAATCAGAACCCTTTGCATCCACGTCCACAGACCTTCTAATTCCACGTTCTGGCATCCTGTCAGGAATAGATTTGTATAAACACTTCTGTACAGTTGGGGAAAGGTCATTGTCCTCCGATTGGAAGTAATTTACCATGGAGGATGGGAAAAGAAAGAAGGGCTGTGGCGTTATGCAGTTCTAAAAATTCCTTAAAACAGCCCTGTAAGAGTGAACGTTACTGCTGAATTGTGAATAGCCTAGGCCTACCAATAAAAGCATTAATATGAATGCAAGTAGCCTTGTGGCTTTATATAATGGAAAGGCATTTGCTAAAAACATCAGTGTTACTTTGTTATCATTGCTCATCAATAAATAATATTATCCTTCTTCAACAATACGGTTGACAGGCCGCAACCTGTAGTCTAATCGTCTAAAGACAACTTGTCACGATTTAGACATAGCGAAGTCCCAACATTTACAGCTTGACCCACCTGTCAATTGCTTACGTTTTAAATACAATTATTAAACTAAAATCGGGTGTTTAAATTTTCGGGTGAGGCAGTATAATAATAATTTTCGTCTATTCAACAATCCGGTTGAAAGACCGCATTCGGTTACAGTGTACAATTATGCAGTTGAAACAGTTTGCAGGAACTCATAATTTATTACAGAATACATAAATCTTACCTGCACAGACAGCCTGCAATAGGCTACATGGAGCTAAAGCAGCTTAATTACAAAGCATATCCGCCCAATAATAAATAACGCAACGCAGCTTTATCCCATTATATGCAAAACTGTTTGGTGTAGGCTATCTATTTAATAAAGCACTTAGAGATCTTAGCAGGTACCTGCCATAGCCTACTAGGCCCAATGGCTGCGAGTTATTAAACACAATAGCCTAAGATTATCGATAAAATTATTGCCAACGCAAGCCACAAAGTCTGTTAAACAAAACGTGCTTAATGATGTCACTGATTATGAATATTCATAATATGGGATCGGCCAATGAGAAGGCGCATAAGGCTGACAATGCTACCAAATCGGGTACGGAATGCCTATATGCATCCGGGGTGCATATAGGCATTCCGTACCCGATTTCGTAGCATTGTCAGCCTTAAGCACCTTTTCATTGGCCGATCCCATATTATGAATATTCATAACCAGTGACATCATTATAAGCACGTTTTGTTTACAGACTTTGAGGCTTGCGTTGGCAATATAAATAATCTTAGGCTATGATGTTTAATAACTCGCAGCCTTTGCGTCCATTAGGCCTAGTAGTAGTAGGCTATATGGCAGTTACCTGCTAAGATTTATAAAGTGCTTTAACCCTTTAATACCGGAGGGTATAGGATTTCCCATACCTTTTACTACCTTCTCGGCATTAAAGGGTTAATAAATAGTTAGCCTAGACCAAACAGTTTTGCATATAATGGGATAAAGCTGCGTTGCGTGATTTATTATTGGGCGGATATGCTTTGTAATTAGGCTAAACCGCTTTTAACTCCATTTAGCCTATTGCATTCTGTCTGTTCAGCTAGTATAGTTAAGATTTATGTATTCTGAAATCTGAGTTCCTGCAAACTGTTTCAGCTGCATAAGTGTACACTGTAACCGATTGCGGTCTTTCAACCGAATTGTTGATAGACGAAAATTATTACTATACTGCCTCACCCAAAAAATTAAACACCCGATTTTGGTTTAATAATTGTATTTAAAATGTAAGCAATTGGCAGGTAGGTGAAGCTGTAGGCCTAAATGTTGAGACTTCGCTATGTCTGAATCGTGACAAGTTGTCATTAGACTATTTTAGGTCGTATTGTTGAATAAAGATAATATTATTTGTTGATGAGCGATGATAACAGAGTAACACTGATGTTTTTAGCAAATGCCTTTCTATTATGTAAAGCCATAAGGCTACTTGCATTCATATTAATGCTTTTATTGGTAGGCCTACTTAGGCTATTCATAATTCAGCAGTAACATTCACTCTTAAGGAATTTTTAGAACTGCACAACGCCACAACCCCTTCTTTTCCCACCCATCCTCCATGGTAAATTACTTCCAATCGGAGGACAATGACCTTTTGCTAGTTTTTAACCGTCCAGAAGTGATTCTACAAATCCATTCTTGTCAGGAAGTCAGAACGTGGTATTAGAAGGTCTGTGAACGTGGATGCAAAGGGTTCTGATTCATGATTCAAAATAATCAAATTTGAATCATTTGAATAAAGATAACCGTCACACATCTTAATAAAACGTATCTAGGCCTATATTTTATATGCAATTGCGCATAGACTACACATAAGTTTAAATTTATGATGATTTTCACTAGAACTGAGATTGACATGAACTACTGTACTTAGGCTCGAAATATTACTGGTTGTCGAACAGTAGGCATGGAAAATGAGACAGTTCACGAAAACTGAATAAACCTAGAGCTATTGGGAATGTGTGGAACACTAATTTCAACTGGTGCGAATTTCGGCAACTGAAGTCTAGTAAAATCTAATGTAATGACTTCTGTAGCGCATTTTTTATTTTTGGTATCGCAGGATGCGGTTGATTCAACGAAGCAGACGCCTGATGCATCACATAGCGATGAGTTGGTGGCATTAGGCACTAATTATTCGCTGGCACGCACGTAACAACGCGTAACCTTTTCATTTTATTTTTGCTCTGATTAGAAGTCTACCTTTACACTTTCGATTACTTCACTATCGAATGGAAACTCCTTACAACTTTAAGCGCACCGCAATCGGCCACTTTTCCCCGTATGCCAACAACAGCAGCAACAACAGCGCAGGAGAAGGCACTAAACACGTCATTGGTTATGAATATTCATAATCTGAAACCGGCCAATGAAAAATCGTTATGGCTTGCAATGCTACGAAATCGGGTACGGAATGCCTATATGCTACCGGTAGAGAATATCCGGGGATGAACTATTCTATCCTAATTATTGGAAAATGAGTATAATTGAAATATTTATGCTATAATCAAAACTTAAAGTCACTTTGTAATTGGTTTGATTGTCCCAATCAATGATCAGAGCAAGGCAACTCGAATTTATTTAGTGACTCTAAGTATTTTTAAGTGTTCTAATTGCTATAAGATGAAAACAAACAAAATTATCTAGTTGGAATAACCATAGCCTGTCAGTGTCATTGTTCAAAACAAAGCAAATGGATGCTGACTTGCAAAATAAATACACGCGGGAGTGTCTTTTTCAACTTCTCTTCATCTGTGGAATGCGATTAATTCGTGGGATGCTCTCTCTATTTCGTGACACCGGCTTTGGTCGCTAGAGGCCTCCACATGCTACATCAAACTAACGACGCTGCTTATGAAATACATAGTTTACGTGCATGCAATTACGTCATAATAATTGTCCCTCTGTAAGACCAGATAGATCTTTCCTGGCAGCAATAATTAATTCAACCATGTGACTTAGGCTGAGAAAGTGAGCGTGTGAGTTTACTGAGTGGAATAGGGTTCTTGGGAGGATCATCATCTCTCATGAAGAAGGTCTGTCTTATTGCGTTGATTCCTCTGCAGCTTGTCTCTCTTCTTCTTCTTCTCCTCATTCCATCAGATGTCATCGGCGTAAAATGTGTCAAGGAAGAGCAGACGGAGATTAAGCTGTACGTATCCGAATATTGTGATATCATCCAGGTTTTACGTATCATTCATAGTAATTATTTGGTGGCTCTATCGAAAATAAAGGGATACAATCAAATTGAATCAATACGCTTATACTCAATAGGACTACTCGTTTATTTAACAATAATAAGATGGCGTAGAAGCGACCTGTGAAAAATTATATATTGGTTGGTGCATTATCGACACAGCAAGTAGGCCTACAATTCAAGAGTAGGCCTAATTAAAAGAGGTTCTTGTAAAGAAAATGAAATTAAAATTACGTTTGTCTTCTACGCGTATGGTAAATTTATGGAATCTCGCACGGAGATTTTTACTGTTATTGAGGGATGAAGGCTCCAATTTTAAAAAAACAATCAGAGACAGGCTTACACTGCATTCAACTAATTAATTAAGTATAACAATGCAGAAGAACTACTGTTTTAAGGAACTTAACATCAAAGCCTAAAATTAATCTGTCAAACATTGAGCAAATCAGTTGGTAATTTTTTATCGATGCCGAATTATTATCGCCTGAACGTGAAACGGTTTCTTGCAGTGAATACGAGAGCACTCACAAGAAACCGGAAATGAGGTTTTGGGAGCACTTAAGAGGAGCGAATATGCCGAGAAGCTGCGAGGTTTGTCAGATACTGTATGACATTGACAGAGACAGCTGCCTGAAAGAGAAGGACAAGGCAAGGTTCGCATGCATGAAGAAGGCAAAAGCTGACCCGTCTAATTTCACAACCAAGTGGCACGAACCAGGCGCTTCTTCAAGTGAGGAAAGTGCGAAGTTGAGATAGGAGAGAAAAGTGATAAAGACTCGAAAAATAACTCGTGAAGGTGCGAGAAGTTCCAAAGGTAATAAAACTGCTCGGACTGTTTGGAAAGTTCCAAATTAATTCCAACCTGTCTACTCTTCCTGGTGCAGCATCTCTTGCACGTGCGTAAATTAAGAAAACCGAGAAAATAGATGAAGATGCGACGAAGAGGCCGAAATGTTCCGAAGTTGATGCCGATGCTGGACTCACTGCAAAACCCAGACCTGCTGCAGGTTTAGCAATTCTTTGCAAGTGACGACGATCTTGTCGGGTAAGAATAGAATTCTATGATTATTGCAGCAACTTTTAATAAAGTAGGACTAACTATTATAACAGTACTGTCAAGCTATTTCAGATCTAAGGCCTAAATCGATTAAATATATCGAATTTAGTTATTTAAATTATTAATGACTGAAATGGTAGCCTTGCCATACATTGTGACAATAATAGCCTAATAAGTGTGTTTTCTATTTGTTTCAGCCCAACATTCAAAATAAAAAAAGATCCAAAGGTGAAGAACTTCCGATGTAAAGTTGTACAGTCAACTCACAGCGACATTCTACAGAGTGTCGACAAAAATGAAGCAAAACACTGAACGTTGAATCATGTGATTTAAATCGATTTTTAACTAAATGCCTTTTAAATTAATTTCATAATTTTAACTAAATGCCTCTGTAATTAATTTAATAATTTTAACTAAATGTCTCTGTAATTAATTTCATAATTTTAACTAAAAATTAATGTCTCTGTAATTAATTTCATAACTTTAACTAAATGCCTCTGTAATTAATCTCATAATTTTAACTAAATGCCTCTGTAATTAATTTCATAATTTTAACTAAATGCCTATGTAACTAATTTCATAATTTTAACTAAATGCCTCTGTAATGAATTTTATTATTTTAGCTAAATGCCTCTGTGATTAATTATAGTCACATCGCTCCGGTCGAACCTCATGTTAAAAGGTATGACTGTTATATTAGGAGGAATGGAGATTATGCTTAATTGTGTTTATACAAATACACATACTTTTAATATTGAATCACTTTCATGCACCAATATTTGTTGCTGGAATTGCCCGATCACTTGCAAACATCTGCCTCTCTTCAGATTCAGTTTAACCCTCAAATTACCAGGAAATTTTGCAACCACTGAATACCAGTGGGGTCAAAATGACCCCAATGTAAACTTGCATTGTTTTGGTTTAAATTCTGTTGTTAAGAATTATAATATTGCTTACATTGAAAATGTACAATTGTTTCACTGGTATTATGTTTGAAATCAATAAATTAGTGAAGAATTGTTAGTAAAGAAAAAGGTCAGATTGTTGACACAATGTCAGAGTCTCTGACTAGCAACTGAAGCAAATGCTCTATGTTTGAAGTAAATAAATTCGTGAAGAATTGTTAGTAAAGTAACAGTCAAATTGTTCACACAATGTCAGAGTCTCTGACTAGCAACTGAAGCAAATGCTCTTGCAATGCTCTTTGCACACATTACGGCCGCATTTAGCACAGTCAGTGTGTGTCTTTCTGTCTTTGTCTCTTGGGCAGAAGTCACAACGAGCCCTTTTCTTGGGAGGCTTATGTCTGCTAAAACAAACCACTCAGTAGTTTCTTTTGTAACTATACTACAAACAAATAAATTGTATCATTTATTTATTTCTCATAGTGCTACTCTGACACAAGTCATGTCCATGCCTTTGTCACTAGTAGAATTGATCACTGCCGTTCGGTACTCATGGGTATGCCACTTGTACTAATTGGGCGCCTTGAACGAGTTTTTCGTTTGGCTGCTCGCCTTATTGGCCGCATTTCTAAATATGCCCCCGTCTCTTATAATATGTGTGATGTTCTTCACTGGCTCCCTGTTTCACAGCGCATCTCCTACCGAGTTGCTGCACTTGTCTGGCGTTGCCTTACTGATTGTGATCCATCATACCTGTCTATCCTTTGTCGACCTGTCTCCGACCTTGCAGCCCGTTGAGCTCTTCGCTCTGCGACAACGGGGGAGCATTTGGTTCCTCGAGCTCGCACTTCTACAAGATAGCGCAAAGCCTTTTCTACTGTGAGTCCCGCTAACTGGAATGGCCTCCCACTAAACGTGCGACTTATGCCTAGACTAACTTCACCTGCTTTTTATAAGTGGCTCAAAACCTATTATTTTGGCTGTGGCTGGACTGGGAGCGCCTCTGAGTAGGTTTCTTGAAGAAGCGCTATAGAAATTCACGAAATGAATGAATGAATTAAAATAAATGTATTCTATTATATAATTATATTAGAAATGTCATATATTTGTCAAAACCATGCAGTTTACACTGGGGTCAAAATGACCCCACTGGTACTCAGTGTATATATTTGATATCAGCGCCATCTAGTGACAGAAAATGGAAAATAAAACTTGGCATTTTGTACAAGACAGGAATACCGACAAAGTCATAAAATTTCGTGTGGATATCACTTATTTCGGATGTGCAGCACTACTGCAAACATGCTTTGGGGTCATTTTGACCCCAGTGGTAGTACGAGGGTTAATAAACTTGCAGCCGTTAGAAGTAGCCTAAGTTTACTCAAGATAACTAAACTGGATATATAAATTACAGCGAAGATCCACAGCTGTTCATTTATAAATATCCGCTGCAGATGATGAAACGGTACCTCTTACGTAGGCTTATTGTAAATCTTTGATAATTTATCAGCACTTACAAAAGCCCAGTCAGAAAGACCAGCTTACTCACAGGCTCTGTATCAAGTCAAGTCCGCAATAGCCAGAAGTGTACTGCTCGTTCCAGTGCCAGGTCAAAATCTGGGGATGTCAAGCCGAAGAATTGACGAATCTCTTTAATAAATATGCTGGCTTAACAAACTCGATCCCCATGTTTCAAAAAGCCTCCACCGAATAATATAACCACGACCCTCAGAGACTCACAGTCTTCACAGAGGGTCGTGATAGAACCATCCAACTAGAACGGATTAATGAGCAAGATGAGGTTCTTCAGTCTCGAAGGTAGATGCGCTCTGTGCACAGCGTGCATGATATTTCCGCTCTGGTAGAAGTACGATCGTACAGTCCGAATCGAAACGTCTCTGAGCGTCGGTGGACTTCGCAGATACTCGTCCGTCCAGTCGGCCGCTGTCGCCATCAACCTCCTGACGGACTCCGACGGTACGAGTCCGTTCCTCACGAGGAAGACGTACAGGTACTGCGCAAGGTCCACGTAGTCGTTAGCGATCATACGCAGCTCCGTCTCAAGGGCCGCGTGGACGCTGAGGGGCAGGAGACCCGCGGCGGCCGACGGTAGGGCGCCTGACTCGGGTGGATCGGTCGGGGGCTGCTGGAGGACGGGGTAACAGACGGTCGCCTGGACGAGCAGACGGAAGAGCTGTTTGTAGCACTCGCGTGGACACTTGAGGGGCGAGTAGAGGGCGCGGTGCAGCGGTTGGCCCCAGAACAGAACGGTGCTGTTCGTCAGTGGACGGCCACAGTCACCGCCGTGAATGAGAAGCAGCTCGAGGATGCGAGGATTGGCAACGTCGATCGATATCAACACCGACTGTAGCGTCACCTGTCGCTCGATGAAAACAATGTACACATGATAAATTTGCATAAATTTTCATATATTAGGTCTATGTTATTGGTAATCAGATATACATCGATGGCGCCGTTGTCATGTCTACATGTAGGAAGCATGGACATTGGTGGCGCATTAACCCTCAGGCTACCAAGCTTTTTTTGTAACACTGACTACCAAGGGGGGGTGGTTACCCCCCTGGATTTTGGGTTTGGTTTGAGATATCATAACTTGTAATACACCTATGGATTCAGCATTCATTTCTGCACAAAATGGTATATTTAGGTTAAAAATATATGAAAGCACCCCGAAGTTATGAATTTTTTACCGTAGGCACCCCTCGATTCCACAAAATGTACACTTTCGCATAAGCAAAATATTAGATTCTGTGTGTTTTTAACATAATTTATTTAATTAAAAATAGTTTACATATAATAAAGTCCAATATTCAACTATAAAAACTAGTAATAAGTTAGTTTTAGTTACAATAAAAAGAGAAAAAACATGTAAAACATGCTGAAAAACGTTTATGCAGACTTATCGGTTTGCGTTGTAAAAAACCCAACATTTTCACACATTTAAATTTATTTTGAGCACTTTCGGTCATCAAATGTCAAATTAATTGGTATCAAAAAATAGCGCTAAATACCCTCTATAGAATGACATAATTTATTTCTCTTAAAAAATAAATTATGAATAATAATAATTTTTAATAGGAAAAACATGAAAATTTTATGAAAATAAAACACCTTTATTTATATTTTAATTTATTTTGAGCACTTCCGGTTGTCCAAAGACAACTCACTGAGCATGGAAATGTAGCCCCACATTCCCTCTACAGAATGGTGTAATTGGTGTCTCTTCATGTCAAAGGACGGATAAGATACAGCCGATAACCTAAGGGGGTGGTATCCACCCCTCTGGTGCCTCGTGTATATCGGGTATAACTTTTGAATGGTATGGTATATCATCACACATTTTAGCTCAAAATGTGTGCAAATGAATCCTCTACAGCTACCTAAAGCGTCAAAATTTTATTCCTAACGAAAAAAGTTTGATTTGGGAAAAACCTAGGGGGGTGGATACCACCACCCCCTGGTAGCCCGAGGGTTAAGCAAAACAGTAATGGGGTAAATCTACATTGTAAATACACTCAGCGTACACACTGTCGGACAAGTTACCTTTGGTATGAAAATAATTTGATAATTGATAATTTGATACGTTAAGAAATGGAAAGGCAGGCAATTTTAAAAAGTAGATTCTAAGTCGAGAGATGCAGGAAATTTTATCAAGAAAAATCTGAAGTAAATCACTTAACAATGTAATAAGTCACTGGGCAGAACGAACCAATAATTATGGATGGAGTAACAATATCTATATTCAGCAACTGAGAAATATCGTTCGCAAACCGTTCTAGTTTAAGACATGACCAGAGAAAACCAAATGGCATATGCCTCTCCCTTTCCTTTTCCTTCTCCCAATACCTCTAATTCCGCCTCTGCCTCTGCCTCTGCCTCTGTCTCTCGTTCCTCCAATTAATCTCCCTCTTTCTCCTTCTGTCCGTTAATCTTTCACCCAAACTCAATCAACTGTGACGAACCCGAAGAAGCGTGAACCATGAAATCAAAGCAGAACTTCCTCTGATCTCCGTCCTATCGACAGGATTCAACAGACCGTTCACCTAAACACGACTCCAGTCATCCGTGACCACTCAACACAGTTCAACAAACCGTGAAATAATAATTATCTCAGCAAATCGTCTCCTCATTCACTCACCTGTGATCCTTCGGAAAGCAACACCTGCACAGAATCGATTCTCTGATGTTGAATGGCGTGATCGATCGGAATCTTCCCGCACTTCCTTCCTCCAGGATTGTTTATATCGGCGCCCGCAGCCACCAGGGTTCGAATCGTCGCACCGGGATTCGTGTCCTCCACCACAGTGCAGAAGTGAGCGAGGTGCAGCGGAGTGCAACCGTTCTTACGGTGCGGCTCATCTGGCGACGCACCATAGTCAAGCAGCAGCCGGACGCAGGTCGTATGTCCCAGCCACGCTGCCTGGTGTAGGAGGCTCTTGTGGGCGAGCTCAGAGGAGGACAGCTGCCCGGCTGACAGTAGGGTGTTGAGCCGAGACGTGGCACTGTCCTTGATCGCCTCTTCAACCTCCTGCAGGAGAGTTTCGTTGACGCGAGATCCGACGCAACCTCTGAGAGCCATCACGATTGATTGGACGTTGTGATATGAGTAGTTGATGCTGCTGCTGCTGATGCTGATGATGATGATGCTGCTGATGATGATGATGGTGATGCTGATGATGATGCTGCTGCTGATGATGATGGTTGTGGTGGAAACAGTTGGTCATCATTGCGAGACATTATTGTCATCATTGTTTCATCGATTCGATGCTGGAACAATTATTGTCATTGTCACGGATGTGTGAGACCTGAGACAAAATAATTGATGTGAGGATCAATAGCGTGAGAGGAAAGCGATGATGACGATGGCAACGACGATAATGATTATGGATGACACATGATGGACTGAACAGGTGATGTTGCTGCAAATGTTGTTGTGGCAATGATGGTAATGGTGGTGATGATGATGATGATGATGATGATGATGATGATGATGATGATGATGACGACGACGACGACGATAATGATGATGATGATGCTGATGATGATGATGATGACGACGACGACGACGATGATGATGATGATGCTGCTGCTGATGATGATGATGATCGTGGTGGTGGTGGTGGTGGTGGTGGCGGCGGCGGCGGCGGTGGTGGTGGTGGTGGTGGTGGTGGTGGTGGTGGTGGTGGTGGTGGTGGTGGTGGTGGTGGTGGTGGTGGTGGTGGTGGTGGTGGTGGTGGTGGTGGTGGTGGTGGTGGTGGTGGTGGTGGTGGTGGTGGTGGTGGTGGCGGCGGTGGCGGTAACGATGACGATGATGATGATGATGATGACGATAACGACTACGATAACGACGATGTCTTATCTTACTTATTCCCATCCTAAGCCGCGACAAATGAGAGGCCGTATCGATCTCTGGTCATCTGCTGCAACCAGCGCCTAGTCTTCAACGAACCCGGCATCCATCCGGAAAGGGGAAAGGGGCAAAGGGAGAAATGGGAGAGGGTCTATGGCCTCCCATCCACCTCCACAAAGCCACTAAGCTTGAAGCAGGCAGGCAGACAGAAAAGCAGGTAGAAAGGCATGCAGACAGACAGGCATTATCGCAAGCAGTTACACATACATACAGACAGGCAAGCAGGCAGGCAGACAGACACGAAGACAGATTGACAGGCCGCTAAATTATGGAATGGCAAGAAGCCAAGCGTCTAAGCACCGACGTATACAATTATTTATACGCTGTCTGGCAGCCATGCAACGACGCAGGTAGGCAGAAAGGCAGGAAGGCAGACTGACAAGAAAGACAGAATAACAAGAACGCAAAGAAGCATATATGAAGCAGTGACGCAGAGAGCCAACTATCCATCGCAGGCAGTCGAGTAGACGTCTGCATGCATGTTTAATGATAGGAGAAAAGCGGAGGGAGTCTTTGACGCCTCCAGCTCCATTCGTTAGGTGGCCTATTATTGCTCTGGTCAGCTCTAGGGGTTAGGTAATTAATTATTCCCACGGCTCACAACTATGTCTATAATTATCTTGCCCGAAATGACATCCTAGACTTGAAAACGTAAGCCAACTGCAGACAAACAGGTAGACAGAATGACGGACAGGAAGACAGACAGACAGTCAGACAGGCAGACAAACCAAACAGACAAGCTAAACAGACAAACTTATGTAAATGATGTATATATACAATCAGCGTGTAATAATATAAACCGTGGCACAGATTTACGATGAGAGTGAGGCAAAGGAATTCTACCTGTTTCATGGTCATCACTATTGTCTTCCTCATTCTTCCATCTTCATTAATTCTTCCTTTTTCATTCTCCTCGTCCTTCTTCTTCTGTACCTTGTTCTTCTCTTCTTCGTCCTCCTCCGCTTCATCATCGTCATCACCATCATCATCATCATCATCATCATCGTCATCATCATCATCGTCGTCGTAATCATCATCATCATCATCATCATCATCATCATCATCATCATCATCATCATCATCATCACCATCATCATCATTATTATTATTATTATTATTATTATTATTGTTTTAGGCTATCATTATTATTCAGACTCACGTGTCCACGTCCTCGATGTCTTCCCTGCTCATCAACGATTAGAAACAGTCATATCTGTGTTCTGGCGGCAGCTGCAGGGTATCATCATGCTCTGAAACACAGACTACGCATCACAACGCAACGCTGTTTGCATGTTCGCTCTGACTTTAGCTGCTGCTGTCCGTTGCAACCCTGGATTCGGAGGACACACTATACATGTATATGTATATGGCGTCTACTGCAGCTTCAGCCACCGTTGCTCTACGGCCAGCACCCGCCGCGTGGCCTACGTCTGCACAACGCCATGTCCAACGCCCAACGCCATGTCCAACGCCCAACGCCATGTCCAACGCCCAACGCCATGTCCAACGCGGCCGTGCACCCGATCGCCTCCTCGCGTGCGTGTGTGTGTGCCAAGGAGCCAGACCGATGTCCGCAGCAGACGCCTACTGTGCTAATGGGAACAGATCTTGCGGGTCCAAGAAATCCATAGTTTAAGCTGGCGGCACTTATACCGTTATACGCTGATCGTTATCAACTCGGTCTTATATGATATATCGAGCAGAAATTAGACGTAGCCTCCATCATGTAGGCCTAACGTAAACTTAGTGTAGCCTAGCCTATAGGTATTTTATCAAGGCTATTAGGCCTAGACATAACAGAATGAAATTTACTTTACGGACAATTCTCAACAATCATACATGTAATAACAATAGTGACTATACAGTATACAACTATCGGCCTACAAATGTCATGTAGAGATGACATTGTGTCCTATTCTGTTTGACTTAGGGGTAGGCTAAAGACAATTAACCCATTAGTGCCCAGCGTCCGTTATAAAGGACGCTTAGAAAACTCGTTGCCAAAATAAGAGGCAACTGCATAATATGGTCATCATTATTTTTTCAAATTGGTGGGTCAATAGGCTATAGATTCCACTATTGAGATCGCCGGATTATGTTAATTCGAAATATTTTATTTCTTGTGCTAATGTGTCTACTGTAGCATGTCGAAAATCTTCGCTACCACTAGTAATATTATTTCTGTTTGGTATTGAATCAGGAGGAATTTAGAGAAAGTGTAAATGTTGTTTATGGTAGTCATATGGGTCAATATGCTGACAAAATATTATCCCAATTACCGCAAGTTTTCCTAAGGAAATTTTGATTTAAAAGTTAGCGTCCGTTATAACGGACGTCGGGCCAGGCCCGGCCTTAGGGCAAGGCGAGCGAGGCAACCGCCTTGGGCCCCGCGCTTCCAGGGGCCCCGCGCTGCTGGCTATAATTTGTTCTTTGACGATATTGACAATGATTACGTCGTATAAAACAACTGTTCTTGCAGTCAATTTGCAACGCGAATGTGACATGGTGATTTTGAAAGAACGAAACTTTGCTAAACCTTAAGGCTAGTCTACTTTTTTGGCATTGACCTGCATGTAAAATTCTCTCCAGAAAACACTAATTAGAGCCTTATTCATTTTTCTTCAAATTTGCAAATGGACATCCGCATGCATTTTGCTGGAGGGGGCAAAACGCAATGATAGTGTTGACAATTTTAACGACAGCTTAGAAAATGCAAAACAGGAAATTTAGTATATGGATATTTTCAGAGAGGTGCCTAAATGTAGCCTAAATTTATCCGTTTCACTTTGTGAATAATTGGCATCATTAGGCCTAGTGCTTTGGTGCGAAGAAATTTGTCAAAAGCCAAAACGCAGACCTAACATGCATAATTTGAAAATCAAATATGTACATTGTATAATGTATAGGCCACGTCAATGTGGCTTGTTTTGAAATAGTGCTCTTAGCTCAAAAGAAATTTGGGAAACAACGTTAAGTGTTCCATCTTAAGTGACTCTCCCCCCACCAGTGCCGCATTGACAGGAAATCAACTGCGTAAATTTAAGCTTTAGGACCTGCTGCTGCCTTGGGCCCCGCAAACCCTAGGGCCGGGCCTGCGTCGGGCACTAGCCTAGAGATGACGTTTCTACAGCAAGTCTCCAAGCGTCATTGTTCCAACAATGGCTCCGTCACTGCATAACTTGCAATATGAAGTAAACATCAGCCTGCAATTTATTCAGATTGGCGACTCACTATTTTTTTTATGAATCTTGTAGACTTTTGCATTTCTGACATGAGTTTGGGTACGGCGGTGCATGTACTTTAGGAACATGTATTTGTACAGTGTTATACACATTACACAGCCTACACAGGTCAATATGCCTTGAAACCCATAGCAGCCAGGCGCAAAGAACTAGTATCATGCCTCATTATGCTGATGATATGCTGGCCTCACCGCTGTGTTGTGAGTGGCTTCTACCCCCCCCCCTTCCCGCGAGGGACCGGACTCAATCTCTGTCCTTCCTCTCCCATGTCGACC
The DNA here is from genome assembly GCA_945859605.1 of Lumbricus rubellus. Taxonomy (NCBI): domain Eukaryota; kingdom Metazoa; phylum Annelida; class Clitellata; order Crassiclitellata; family Lumbricidae; genus Lumbricus; species Lumbricus rubellus. The sequence continues at coordinate 3,038,307 of OX243812.1, forward strand.
ATCCCCTCCAGACGTAGGCTTTAGCTCATTTCTGAATCCCCTGTATAGGGTATATATACCAGTAGGCCTATAATAGTTTCCAGCGAAGATCCTGCGTGGTCGAGTGGGTTGTAGCCCGCTCGCCGCGCTGGCGGCGCGGGTTCAACTCCCGGTCGGATCTTTACAGCGGGTGGCTCGGTCGCAATATAAACGTGGAGTGTGAGGTTGTTCTCTGCCTCCGACACTAATCATCTTCGATATGAAACAGTGTCGTTAAGCCCTGAACATTTCATTTTCAATAGTTTCCAGTGCATGAACTTTTGGGATGGTGGACGAGGTCACGAGGGTCATGTGCAGGTATAGTCACACAGCGAGAAGAAAGCCATGTCTGTCTTTCAAACTTCCATGTTCCATCCCTACAATCAAGGCAAGGGCAGTGTTGATAAGTAAGATCGGCGTGATGCATGTCACATGCCATGAATCAGGCAATGGAATTGTGACGGCCAATCAGTCTACCTGTTTGACATAGACTACATGTAGCTTTATATCTCTTACAAAGTTTACAAAGGTGGCAATAGTTTGACTTCAGGCAACAGAATGGCTGTAAGTTTTCACAAGTTTCATGGTGTACCATCCAGTACTCAAGGGCTTTGCGTACCAGCTGCAGTACTGTAAGCATGATGTACAGTACAATGCGATGGTAACAATCATTGGAATGTACTAGGAAACACAAAACTGTCATTGCAAGGCTTGAGAAATGTGATTGAAACCTTTATCCTGGGAGCCACAAGTACTATCACAATGCATGAAACGCTCGTGAATAAGCTGGTGCCCTGCACTGGGCATTAGATAAATGGAAATAATTAGCTCGTGAAGTGAATAGATATTGCAAATCATCAAAAACATTCACCAAGCATTGTATGAAATAAGTATAGAAGACCAGATTCTGCAATGGTAACCTGAGCACTGGGCTAGTGCCCGACGTCCGTTATAACGGACAGTATGGAAAGTACTCATAATGTAGCAGGAATCAATAAATAAGTTTTCCACCATGTTACTGCACCAAGTTGTTGAGATTACAGAAACTACAACTTAACTTGTTGGGTTTTACCACTTTGGGCACTAATGGGTTAAGGGGCGGATTAAGATGAAGTTCATTCAAACCGCTGTTTAAATGATCAATAAGGACTATAGGCCTACTAACCAACGTTTAACATATTTTAAAACATGTTTTTGTGTCCAAATGTCACAGCATTGTTAACCAGCAGTTAAAAATGTCTTCTCTGGTTGAACACACACACACACACACACACACACACACACACACACACACACACACACAATATATATATATTCTTGCAATAAATTGTAGGCCTAAATAGGGTAGGCCTATACAGATATGGGCCTGCAAGTAACAGAGTTACCCTGTGCTTTCAGTTCTCTGAGCCTGTGCTTTCGGCTCTATCGACCGACGTAGCCTACGTAGGCCTACATGATCCATTTTTAACAGTAACAGAGTGTGCGACCTAGCTAAAGGTGTCTATTTTAATGTGCTAAATAGCAAGCCGACAATCAATTAATCATATCTATTAAACGAAAAACTGATCGATTTGTAACCGGTGAGCAATTACCATCTACAGAGTTTCCTTATTAACCGTTTGACTAAAATTAGCCTAAGTCTTAAAATTTTCAAAGCGCACACTCCGTATTACATCTGTCGATCATCGCTCAATAGACCACACCCCTTTCAGTAGGCTGGTACCCGACTACCCGGCTGTGCATATTTTAATAGAGACGAAAGATTGAGAGGTAAGATCACTCACTATTCCTTCAGTTTCGTATCGGGGTAGGCTACATCTTACGACTTAATTGTCCGGGTGTTCGGGTGTTTAATTGCTTGAAATCTTTGAATACATTCATCTTCTTCTGCACGGCAGTTATTTGCCTTATTTGTCACACTGCAAGATGCTATGCAAGCAATAAATCTTATATGCCTTACAATAATCACAAAGCCAGATTTCTATAGTAGGCCTAGGCATACAATGACAGTAGGCCTAACTGCGTTAGATTAGGGCCTATAGGCTTTCGCGAAAATGTTCCTACCGTAAAGTAATAATTGAAAACCTTCTACCAATTAGGCCTACACTACCTTAATGAGTTCGAGTTAGGCCCTATACCATAACTGCTGTGTCTGAATCAGATTTACGTATTTTTAAAGTATTCACTTTACATACAATTTTTTAAATAAATACTGATTAAAATTGCGGTAGCTGTCTACTACTAGATGGCGATGAACAGCAAATGTTTCTCCGATTATACATGGACTCTGTAACTAACGATATGTAATCTGCGGTTCAACGGTTGTAATCAAAATAAATATAATTAATTATTATTGTAAATGTTGTAGAGATGTAAGATGGCTGCGACTCCTAAGGAGAAGTTTGAGGCGGCTGTCAATGTTATCCACAGCTTGCCGAAACATGGTGAGTTGTAAGAAAATCATTTAGGCGTTATCTCGACACGGACCACCATGGACTACTCTTACGGACAACCCTTTTGACTCGACGCAGCGCTCGTGAATAAGCTGGTGCCCCGCGCTTGGCTTTCAAGTGGCGCTTTAGAAATTTGGAGATTACGATTACGATTATTGCAGGCAATTACGCTTGGATTTATGTAGTGGTACTTATTAATTTTTGCTTGATTCTTCAATTTTCTTCAGATGTAAAGTCATCACCCAGTTGATTTGGTTTGGCACTCCTGAGCAGCTTCAAAAACTTGACTACTCACTGCTCTCTCAAACTTTTCCTCTCTTTAACTTCTCCAGTGTTCGAGACTTAGGTGTCACCCTAGATAGTTCTCTTACCTTCACTGTTCTCGGATTGACTATTGTAATTCTCTCCTTATCGGCCTGCCTAAGGTTCGTCTTCTTATTCTACAATCTGTACTCAATGCACTGCTAGGCTCATTGCCCGTCTTCCTCGATTCTCCCACATTTCTACATTCATGACTGAACAACTTCACTGGCTTCCACTCTCGGCCTTCATACAATTCAAAGTCCTGATTCTGGTCCTTAAGTCTCAAATCGGTCGTGCTCCGAAGCATCTGTGCGATCAGATACTTCGCCCCTTTCTGCCACCTCGCTGCGTCCTCTTAGGTCCTCTGATCGGCTTGACCTAGAGCTTTGTGGTAAACGTGTATTTTAGCGTCGTAAATTATTTTCACACTTGGCTCAATCCAGATCATTTGCCTGCATTGGTCCCTCCCTATGGAATCGGCTTCCCCCATCAGTTTGCTCTGCCATCCTCTCTGGTAGTGTATCCTCGTCTTTCTCTCGTCTAAAAACTTCCCTTTTTTCTTGGGTTTGAATGCACTGGGAGCGCTTCTGAAAGGTTCTTGCTGCGAGAAGCACTTTATAAATGCTCAGATAAGATAAGATCTGCTTACAGCTTGTGGGGGGGGGAGGTTCAACAATTGTCAAACTTATAGTATCTGGGACCGAATGACGACACTAACCCTAGTCTTAACTGTAACCGACCCCACGGAGCCTAACATGATCCTAACCGACCCTCACAACGCCTAATCTGAACCTAACCGACACGTCGTTCCCGGATACTATAATTATGGCCAACAATTTAACTGACCCTCACAACGCATAACCTGATCCTTGTCGACACTCACAGTCCCCGATACTGCAATTCCGCCAAGGATATTATGTTGCTGTGGCATAACTTGCGGACCACTAAATTGCAGACAGTGTTATTGCGTGGGATGAACAGACAAGATTGACATCTTCGTTATATAGTGTATTTTACGCACCATTATCAGCAATATTTGGAATAACTTCATATCTCTAATGCCGCCTTTGTGTGGAGATTTACATTGCTATTTCTTTTCTACAGAAGGTTGAGCCTTCCATGTCCATTCTAGCAACTATCCAGCTATACTTTAAGAGCTGTTGTGCTTCCTAAGGATTTTCCAACATTGTGGTTATGCTCATGGACTTGAAAATTGGAAACACATCTGAGAAATGTAGAAAGAATTGCTATTCTTCTGAGCAGTGTTGAAATATATTACTTGTGAAGCAGTTTGATCAGAGTGATGTATAGTTGAGCTTATACAAAATTTGAGATTGACCCCATGTCCTATACAGATGGCAATCAATTTAATTATACAGGTAGAATGTTTGGGCTCCTGTTTTATGAAGTCATATTGAATGTTTGGCTCCAGTTGTATGAAGTCATATATAGAATGTTTGGCTCCAGTTGTATGAAGTCATATCTCTGACATCTTACTTACAGACTTATTGTAGGTGATAAACATCCATTGTCATCTTAAGTGTCACTGGATGATGATTTATGCTGCTTAACAGGTGTTTGATTAAAGTGAAAGTCTTATCACTGAAGACTTGTCCTTTGCTTGCAACCCTTGGACTGTCTACGAGGATTATGACAGTTGTATTCATTTCTTAACCTGTTGATTTGCTGCAATTGTGCCGTAAAAGATAACCGGTGTAAGAGTCCAATAATGATTGGTCCACTTATTGATCTCTTTTTTTTCAAAGTGTTGGATGGCCAACATAGTAACTTATCAGAACAGTGATCATTGTTTCTCAATGCTTGCTTATTTATAGCTTACAGACCTGTCTATTTTTTCTACAGAAATCGAAAATTCTCATTTTCTACACCTGTTTACTTTCAGACCAAACTTATTAATTTTACCTGCAAATCTACCAAACTCCGTGCCAAACCTGTTCACATTTATTTAAAACCTATTTTCAATCCAGACCTATTCACTGTCATTCCAAAACGAATTTACTTTCATTCTAAGCCTGTTCACTTACGTTCTAGACCTGTTCATTTTTACTCCAAACCTATTCACTTTCATTGCAAACCTATTCGTTTTCTTGCCAAACTCATTCATTTTTACACCAAACCTATTTTTTACTCCAAATGTATTAATTTTCATTCAATGCATAATCAGTTTAATTCAAAGCCTTTTCATTTCTGTTCAAAGTGTGTTCATTTTTTCTCCAACATTAATCTAACCCCAACGGTCACTTGAAAACCCAGCCATTCAGTCAAAGGTTGGCACCCATGCCTTGAATGTGTATACCCAAAACCTGGCCAAAGAAAAGTAGAGTGATTATAATATTTCAAGTAAATTGCTGTATAAGTCGCATGCTTACAGATCACAATGCATACTGTTACACAGTGTTCTATGACCTGAGAAATCATGTATATAGTGACCATCATGATTGAAGCGCAGTTCCTTAGGCCATTCCCGAAGCAGCCATGTGTATGAAGTGTTGGCACTTCATTTTCTTAGCCTTAGCACATGATGGTGGGTGGCTATTCCTCTCCTGCACTCTTTTATCATCTCGCCAACGTTGTATGGTCAGTGCACTTGTTTTTGCTGAGTTGACTAGGGTCACAAGTGGGGCAGAAATCCTGAATCTGATTTCTGCCCTCACTTGGATTTTAACCCCAACCTCCCGATTGACTATCCACCATGCTAACCACTAGACTTTCAAGCACCCCGTGTGGCTGTTTAACCAATGTTTGGATAAGGCCAAACTGCAAGTTTAGCTTTTTAAGTCTTGAGTTTATGAGTGCCTTCTTTTCTAAAACTAGTTAGTGATGCTTGTCAACTACGTGCTCAAGATGGACTTTGGTACACAACTTTGTTTTCTGAAAAAATTTGGTACCTCTTGGTAATTTATTGGATGTAGCATATTTTTAAATACCTCATGAAACAATTAATTCTAATCAGCTCTCGTTCCTTCCCCCTCGTTACATGTTTCCATTCTTTCTAGATCTGTTCTTGCATATCTGTCTCTCCTCAAAACCTATTTCTTCTCTCGGGATACATGCACTGGATGACCCACCGAATGGTCACTGCTGTTGAATAGTGGTGCTATATATGTTTCAAATTACATTACACTGCATTACAACTCTGTGGTGCATCAACATCTGATCTGGTAGGGTCGTTCCAGCCTTCGTATGCGATGATGCTCAGCTTCTACGGTCTGTACAAGCAGGCGACACTCGGACCGTGTAACATCAGTAAACCAGGATTCTGGGACGTCATCGGTAAAGCAAAATGGTATGTGGCTCTTTCGTGCGTCTCTATCTCTAACTTATCTCTGAGCAAAGAAATCCACCACTGCCATTTTTCAGGTGGGGGAGCCAGTCCAAAGACTGGGTAAAGGAGGAGGTGATTCTAATCATGTTTTTTATTTTTATTCATTATGAGGATTTATGTTGTGTTGGCTGAGGGAGGAATTGCAACCTATGCCAAAAAAATTGTCAGATGTTGAGGGTTCATTTTGAAGGAGAAATTGTTTTAATGGGTATACATCTGTATATATCTGTTAGTGTTTGTGTGGTTATGGCAACTAATTGTTTACTGTTCCCTATGAGAATGGTGGAGGAAACAAGTACACAGTGCTATAGTACGGTATGCAGTTATTCAATACTTGATGGCCGATAATATAAGGTCATGACCTTGAGCCACTGAGGTCACATTGATAGGTTATTTTAAGGTGACATGACCTCATTTTCTCAAATGGGGGCCAGACTTTGACCTTGTTATAAGAATTTGCATAATAATTTGGAATGACCTCCCTTCAGAGCTGTGCTTATTACATCTGGTCACTCAAACTGTTTCATAGATCTCTCAAGTCTTTTTTTCTTTTGTTGTAGCTGGTCTGGGAGCGCTTCTGAGTAGATTTCTTGAAGGGGTGCTATATAAATTCATAGAATGAATCCTGAGTGTAAAGGGATTCTGGTGGGACGTACTGAAACGGGTTTCGCCATACATTGTGTGAGTATTGAATACACATTTACGATTTCAATTAATATCTTATTACCGGTAAATATATTGTGTTTTGTTTTGTTTTCGCAAGGGATGCGTGGCATCGACTTGGTCAGATGCAGCAAGAAGTAGCGATGACTCAATACGTTGAGGAACTGAAGAAGGTTGAAACAACTCACTCGTAAATTATGCTTTCAGTCAGATTTTTCTACTACAAAGGATGTTATAACAATGCTTCGGTGCCATGCTTGGAATAATATATTATTGGTCTCGATCTTTCATTTTTGTATCACGATTGTTTTTTTAATTTAATTTTTAATATTTAAATTATTCTTGTCAATACTATTATCATTGCTATTTTATTATTTTTTTCCAATATTATTGTTGTGTAGCGAATGTGTTATAATGTGTCTAAAGTTATCAGTTTGTTTTTATTCCTCTTTTATAGTGTTCTTCTTTTAGGCATGGAATGATCTCCCTTCGTAGTTGCTTGCTGTACTGCTGTCCGTTTCTACGACCAAGCCCAGTAGTATTAATATTACCTCTGACCAATCAAACTCTGGTTTATAAATCACTCAAGTCTTTTTATGTAAACCATAGCTGGGCTGGGGTGCTCCTGAGTAGGTTTCCTGAAGTGGCGCTAGGTAAGTTCATTGAATGAATGAATGAATAAATAACTGTTATTATAACTAATACTGTTGTAGTGTTTTCTAGATCAGTGTTTCCCATGCTTTTTGGGCCATGGAACCTTTTACATTCTAATGTTTTCTTGCGGAATCTCAATCTCAACTAAGCGCATTAAAGTATGCAGAGTGCAGCTGGAGAAGCAAACTAAACGAGTGCTATTGTCGAAAGTAGAAATAAAATGACACTGTTTTTTTTTTTAAACCACGTCTCGTGGATCACAATACTGGGAGAATAACTCTTTTGTTTCTTTGCATGCATTTTTTTCTATAATTGGCTTGATGCTTGAAAGCTTGCTTCTTATTGTCAGCTATATCATTTCGTTAATGTCTTTATTATTTTCTGTTCCAGTAAATGTAAGAATGCAGCTTCGTTCAATTTTTATACGTGGCAATTGGCAAAACTGTGCAGTTAATTGGGGTATACTTTGACTAGCCAATTCCAGGCATTGGTTGATTGAAATTCTGCTTCATTTACGTGATATGTCAAAAAGAAGTTTGTAGTCTTCATTGGGACAGTTAGCTGGGTGTTTTGCCTACTTCGAATGGTATCATATCCAATTCATGGTCGGAAAGTATTCAAAAAACTTTTCATGGAACTTTTGCACTTTCCGTGCGGAACCCTTGGGCTTCAGGAAACCCACTCTGGGAAACGCTGTTCTAGATATTACTATTTTTTATATATCCGACAGTTTCCGAAATAGTTCTTTTCCAACAGGCAATTAAGAGAATGTCTAAAGACCACGCAATCAAGAATGGCCATTCACGCAAAAAGGTCCAGCTGCTTTTCGATGGTGACCCTACAGGCAACTTCGATAAATTGTCTGATGCAGATTGGAAGCTGATGGAAAAGGTAGATAGTCTGTTTAGGGTCCCTGGGGATTTGCCAGGTCAAGAGGCGCCCCAGATCCCTAATAAGCTCCACTCCATTGGTGTACAGATAGTACAATGGTGCTTAGCATTTTGTACTCAGTTGAGAAGTTGGGGTAGGGGCTTCAAATCGCTGCCAGGTCAGGAATTTGTCTAGAGATTTATTAGCCACCTGCTATCCGTAGCCAACTCAACTGTGATGAGTACACTGATTGTACACTGTCGGTGGGAAGGTGGGATGGTGAGGGAGAGAACTGAGACTAAGAAAATGAAGTTGCTAACACTTCATAACCATGGCTGCCTTAGATCCAGTTTCAGGTATTTCTTCTCTATTATTATTGGTATTATCATAAACTTTTATTACGTACTTCAGGTCACTGGCGCCCTCGCATAGAGACTAGATGGTTATTTACCCTCCCCCCAACTCCTACTTTTTTAAAACAAATTTCTTTGCACTAAAGCACTGATGACACTGGAATAATTTACATAAATTTAGCATTTTAAAAAACCAGTATGAAAAATACAGTTCGATCCAAATTTCTTGTTTTCAAACTCTCCCTAATAATAATTAATTCCTCACCTTTGTGTTTTGCGCTCCTTCTAACATATTTGCATGCACTTATGCTTGAGGACTGCCTTAACGCTAATGCTTATGCTTCCTCCCCAAAAGGTCATTTTAAACAATACTTGACCCAGGCTACATGACCTAACCGTACCTAGAGTTGATGTGCTTGCCAATTTAGAAGCTTTATTTTGAAAATCTTATATCACTCAGAATAAATATTTCTCTTTTTTATTTCTTCTGCAAAACTTCCATGCATTTGCTGGTAGTCTAATAAAGAATATTTTTACTTGCTTGCTTGCTTGCTTATTAGGTGAGAAATTGGATTTCTTATTTAAGGCAGTGGCAGTCATTGTTTTCTCCGATCCATTCTTTAGATCATTGAGACAATGCCTCACACAGACAACGTTCAGGAATTTGTCGAGCGACTCGGCGATTTCTACGAAGTGGTTGAGGACGATACTCCGATCGCTCAGATGGTTCGAAATGCCAGTCCCAAGAACAACAGCGTGGCAGGTCAGACCCACGCAGCAACACGAAATGGAATTGGTCAGCACGATGGACGTGATGAGTCCGGTAATGCGTCGTCGTCTAATTCTACCGGGAGCTCACCACTGCGTGTCTCACCAACTGCCAGCCTTGGTAATTCATTCTGTCAGCCTCAGCCTTGAGTTGGCCACAGGTCACGAGTTGACTTCCAAAGATTCAAGTCCAACTAACTTTATTAAAAATATTCACATATTTATATAATAAATATATATACAAGCACAAAAATAAACTCCTCCTATAATGGCGTGGGGTATTGTGTTGTTCTTAAAATATTTTATTTGGGTGAACCAGCAAGGGCGGATCCGGGGGGGGGCAATCCGACCATGTAACAGTTTGCTGGCCGGAGGTCCTGCGTGTCTTTTGGACAAACTTCAGTCGCTGCTTAATGCCGCTGAGATGCTCATTTATAATAGGACAAAATACGATCACGTTACACCACTGCTACGCGATGTCCTGTCCTATATCGAATTGAGTTGAAGCTCAGTTTGCTGGTCTGCAAATCTCTTCATGGGACAGCGCCTGAATACATCCACGACTACTGTTCCAAGACCCATTCCTCCGCTTCCGGGCTGTGACTCAGGTCGCTTGGGAAGACCGACCTTCGTGTACGGAAGATGAGGACACACGATTCGGCGACCGCGCATTCTCGGTTGCTGGTCCCAGATGCTGGAACAGTCTTCCACCGGACATTAGATTGGCCGCCTCAGTGGACTCTTTTAAATCAAAGCTTAAAACTTATCTGTTTGCTAAGGCTTATCCTGCAGTTAGCTGTTTGTGAGGCGCCCTTGTAGCGGTATGGCCGCGTTACGGCACCATATAAATTGTCATTATTATTATTATTATTAAACACAAAATTACAACACCATCAAAATCACAACACCATCAAAATCACCACCAAATAAAAATCACACACACACGCACAAGTCTTCACGAGTGTACAACCAAATTAACTTATCTTCTATAACAGAGTTCTTTTCTTCCGCCGTCGTCGTCTTCTCCAAAACCAGCAACAGGTTGACTTGACTTCGGTTGTTTCACCGTCCGCTCCAGATCATCACCGTCACCTTCACAGGTTGTCACATCAACTTCACAGGTTGTCACATCACCTTCACACATCGTCACCTTCACAGATCGTCACCGTCACCTTCACAGGTTGTCACATCAACTTCACAGGTTGTCACATCACCTTCACACATCGTCACCTTCACAGATCGTCACCGTCACCTTCACAGGTTGTCACATCAACTTCACAGGTTGTCACATCACCTTCACACATCGTCACCTTCACAGATCGTCACCGTCAACTTTGACGCTCGTCACGTGTCGACCAGTTGAACGACTTGTTCCTTCACTTCCCGACACCAGAATCAATTGCTCCACACAGACACCGTCCGATGTAGACACTGCCTGCACTGTAGACCTGGAAACCGATCAGCTTGGATTCGTCTGATTTCCTCCACAACAGTATCGATGGCGTCACACAGAAGGCAACGAATGCAACTCAGACCTATATAGGATCAGCCCTTGCTGCACTCATTAACCAACTGTCGACCGTCCGTCCGTCTGAATTCACTTGTAGATCGTCTCACGTACACGATTCAGACAAGATAACAACTTGCTGCTAGTTATCTGTCTCTCCAACAGTCTCTCCAACAATATCTCCAACAGTCTCTTCGATTCTGTTTGCGTGGCCATGGATCATTCATATCCCACCGTTGCCACCAAATTGTCAGCCTCTGTTTTGAGTTGGCCACAGGCCACGAGTTGACTTCCAAAGATTCAAGTCCAACTCTATTACAAATATTCATAAATTATATATATTATATATATATATATATCTGTGCCTACCTATGACACAAATAAAGTTTGATTGGTCAGAGTATGTATTAAATGCAGTTTTGAAGGGAGGTCATTTTCTAGATGGATGGCCCTACAACCGAGATAACTCTGCGTTGCCTGGCAGCTAGGCAAGCTTGTTGTTGTATGTTTTTTGTAGAGGGTTCAATGTTTTGAAATTATGGAATTCTGACGTTATTTTGGTGCTTGGCCGTTAAAAATGGTTAAAAGGGGTCATTGTCATCCGATAGAGAGTAATTTAGCATGGAGAATGGGAAGGGAGAGAAGGGGTTGTGCAGTTCTAAAAATTCCTTAAAATAAGCCCTGCTGCAGTTTCTTCCACCATTTCTAAGACGTTGAAGTGAATTGTTTGATGCTTATTTAAATGTCAGATGCTTCACATTCCACGTCAGCAGCGGCAGCAGCTGGTCGGAGAGTGAACGGACCGGGAGAGCCAACGAGTGACAGTGGAAGCGACGCAGAAGAGTTCTGTGACACTTCCGACGTCTCACACTTACAGGTAGATGAAGATGTAGATGAAGATGAAGATGGAGATGGTTGGATGCTGTGCCTGACGTGATCAACGGTCTAGAAACTGTGAAACTATAATTATGAATGTTGAGTTATTAGTGTTGATGATGGGTAATTAAAATGAGAATGCAGGAAATGCACTGAGGAAGAATTAGCCGTGAAATGGAAGAAAAATTATCAATGAAATAGGAGGAAATTAGCAACGAAATAGAAAGTAATTAGCCTTGAAATAGAAGAAATTAGCCATGTAATGGAATACAATTGGCTATGAAATAAAAGGTAACATGACCATGAGATAGAAGGAAGTTAGCAATGAAATAGAAAGCAATTTGTCATTAAGTGTAAGGAACTCACTATGTAATGGAAGACAATTTACCATCAAATAGAATTAAATTAGCACTAAAATAAAAGGCAATTATACTCTTGATAGAATCACGTGCATGTATTGAATCAGGTAAAACCTCAAACGAACATTTCCCATGCAGGTGTAAGCGCAACACATGTAGACTAAGTCCATAAACTAGAAGATTAAACTTGTGTCACGTAGCTGAATATAAACAACTTCATACTTAAGTATACCATTACAAGCAGTTAGCTAGCATGTCTTTAATCAGTTTAAACTTGGCAATAGCCATCATAGATAATGATGATTATGATTAGATTACATATGGTTGTGATTCCATGTGATTTGTGATTCCATGTGATTTGTGATTCCATGTGATTTGTGATTCCATGTGATTTGTGATTCCATGTGATTTGTGATTGCTTGTGATTTGTGATTCCATGTGATTTGTGATGATTGTCTGTTTGTCTTCAGGATGACACGGTTATACGTATGAGTTCTTCTGTGTTAAGTTCCGATCCAACGCTTCGTCTTTCAAACTTTGATTCTGCGTCGCAAAGTCTCCCCATCACAGGTATTTTTCGTCGGACTTCATTTACGTCACCCAAAATATTTCAACAACGTTCTCTCTGTTTCAAATTTCATTTACCTGTGGGATGTTTTTCTCCTTGGTTTTTTGGCATACTGTTAATGGTATATTTCATGATCATCATAAGCCATTGGCTCTAACACATTAGTGTCCGATGCCATTTTCACTAAGTTCTTCCACCCTTATCCTTAATTGCATAATATTAATATATTTGTTGGTAGCATTTTTAGAATTTGTTTTGAAGTAGATTAATTAAAAGTAGGTTTTATTTGAAGATGCAATTTATGATGGTGGATTTCTTAAAAGGTGCAATTATTCCATATTGTACGAGTTGCGTCTTTGTCACCTTATTCAGGTTAAACAAACAAGTATTGTATCGTATTACAAATTTTTGCTGAGCTACTCTTTCCCACCACATTTTCACACTGAGGCTGAGGCGGCCATCGATTGGCACCTCATGCATCATTATCATGGCGCTACAGAAGCCATTAGATTAGATTCGTTTTGTCAAATTTTTGCTGAGCTACTCTTTCCCACCACATTTTCACACTGAGGCTGAGGCGGCCATCGATTGGCACCTCATGCATCATTATCATGGCGCTACAGAAGCCATTAGATTAGATTCGTTTTGTCATGGTTGTCGCTGCTGTAGGAATGATGAAGCGTCACTGTTGTTGCTGCTGCTGCTTCAGGGACAACGCCCCAGTTGAGTAGTCGGACCACCACCGGCGTCAGCGTCAGTCGCCCACGACCTGTTGACCGTGTGACAGTGGATGGGTCCCAGCCAACGACGACGACGACTGAGGTTACTACGACCGATCCTTTGGTGCTCGCTCTCAGCCGACTCCAGCAGGACATGAACTCGGCGCTCGTCCGACTTCAGGCGATGGAAACGCTCTTCATGGCTCAGAAGGAGGTACGACACGCGGTTTGAACGCATTCTCAGAATAGTTCTCCGAGTAGTTAACCCGATGATTCTCCACTTAATTCTCCTCAATAGTTCCCCAGTTCATTTCTCAAAAAGTTCTCCAGATGATCTTCAAAATTATTCTCCAAATAGTTCTCCAAATAATTCTGCAAATTGTTCTTCCAGATGATTGTCGTATGCTCTCAATTTATAATTTTTCAACATTCAGAACTTTTAAAGACTAAACCACCTCATGTTAGCCAGAATGGCACTTAAATTGCACGCACTTAAACAAGTCCAAGTCCACACTTCACTCTACAGACTTCTAAAGCGCTACTCGAAAGCCAAGCTCAGGGCATCAGCGTATTCACCAGCTTACCCACTGTGATGCACCGTAAAATGCAGTGTTCGATTTTTCTGTTCTGTTGTTTTTTGGCTTTGATTCCGTTACCATGACAACGGTCTTGTCCTGTTTCAGGCTCTTGAGAAGACGAGATTCAATCAACGCAAGCCGAACGTAAGTTTCATCGTCGTCATCGTCTGTATTGTTAAAACGTCTTCTTTTCCTTCTCTTATACTCACCTGCGTTCTGCTGTGGTACATCGCCCCAAACTCTGCAAATTGCCTTTTAAAATTTAAGACTATTGTTGATGCGCTAGCCATATTAAATTCTAATAAGAGTCGTAAACAGTTTTTGATACCCAGCACTGCTAAGCTGAATTGGTTTTATTTCATAGAAATGGAGATTGTTTGCTGGTGTCAACTATCCAACGATTGCTTTCCTCATTTCGTGGCCAATCGTCGTTCATGTCGTCGTGCGATACATGACAAGAAAACGTAACTAAGTAAGACAACTTCTTCGTTCGTTTAAATCTTTACAAAGGATGCTAAGTACGCGATTGTTTCTGTAATTGTGCAATATGTGTGTCATAATATGATTAACATTTTGGATGAGATTATTAAGTCCAAGTTTTCTTGCAATATTCAAAATACTTTCTGAGATATCACGGATTCCGTGTTCCAACACTCGGAAAGCATTTAACGAGAACACTAGATTTCTACAGTGCCTCAAAATACAAGGGGATGGCATCGAACAATTGGCAATTTAAGCAATATAATGAAAGATAACATTTTCAGGGAATTATAGCTCTAATATATGTCTGGAAGACAAGTCCCTATATATGTTGATGTCTAGTTTGTGTTAAAGGGTAAAAGTGGTATGGGTCCATCGTACATATTACGTATGCAAAAAGACGTATTTTCGACCGCCTCACCTTCGTATAAATAGTCTAATGTGGACGTCATGATTAGACATTTATTTTGTGTACGTACATTTTGCCGAGGTCCTACTCTCGTCCCTCCTCCACCATCCGTACACAAATCGCCTAAATCCCGTGACCCTCCATGGCACTTTTTCCGTGCGTTCGTCATATATGAACAGGTAGAAGTGGTATATTAGTGGTATGTTGGGTTGATACAGTTTGTCTTTTTGTTAACAGGTGGCGTTCCACTCGTCAATTGATTTCCGGCAGCAGTGGTTGATTTGTCCAACTGAATCATTCTGGATCTATGCAATGTTTGCATTGTTGATTTTTGAGAGTTCGATCCATTGACTGCCATCATATTTTTAGACAATTATTTGTTTGCAATAATGGTGTGGTGTACGTGTGATTCAAGCATCTGACTTTTAATGCTGAGAGTTTGAGACGAAGTATACGCAAGATTATTATTTGAAAGCCATGCTGCCATGACTTGAACATTTGAAAATATGATGTAATTACTATGAAATGTTATTTAATTAATTATACAAAGAATATATGATGTAGTAATGTACCTAATTGTAAATTAACTCAGTTACTCAGGTGTTGATAATGAAGCAAGAGGTTTTTCTGTTTTGTTTTTTATCCTGGTACTAAGCTTCAAGCATGAAAGCCTAGCATCTCCTCCCAACCTGTAGACAGAAGCCGCAAATATGAATCTTCTACCAATCCAGTCTAGATGTGTCTTCTATAGATCCAGTCTTCAATGCACAAGGCTTTGACCAATGGCACATCAAAAACTAAGTCATAGTGAGGTAAACATGTAGGTCATCCTGCTCAAACATAACCACTTGTGAAGTGATGGAGATTTATAAAGCATCTATAACAGTGCAATGCTAATTATGAAGTAGAACAATGCAATAAGATGATATTAAATATTGGTATATACGTTCTTTATTCTGCTCAAAGCCAGAAAGAAACATTGCAAAGCGCATGCACGATGAAGTAAAAACAAATTCAAATGCAAGACTGAGAAAATGTTTGTACAAGATATTAATATGAAACTAGATTTTACCACACAAGATGCCGGACTTGAGTTCGGAATCACAAAGAAGAAAGTGCACAACAACTTAACAACGTAAAAATTAATATCCTAGACAAAGTTAAGATGTTGAGCGAACTAGTTGTCATCATACACTGACATTTCTTAGTGTTATGTAAGTTTAATCTGCCTTTGAAGGCCACAGCATTTAACAGATTCACATTTATAAAAAACAACTTTCTATAAACAGAATTTCAGTTCATCTGCCTATCATCACCATATATTTTAACTACAGCTGATGCGTAAGTTAATATTGGTGAGCAGTAACTTTCCTGTAAAGATACAAGAACCAACTTGTTTAGTGCTTTGGCATTGTGATATAAATCATAGCACTGAGGAATAATTATGAGCAGTTTGTGAACACTGTGGTTGACTGGAGTTTCATGTTTCAGAAACCATGAACCAAAATTTCAGATATTTTGATATGATATCAATGCCATGCTTGAAGTGCAGGGATTATACACTCAAAATTAACGCGATGTATTAGTTATGATTCTAGTCAAAGTTCTCACCATTTGAAGGTCTGGAATTTGTACTTTGTGATACCATTCAAAGAAGTAAGTTACGCTGCGTTGTTGCTTAGTACAGATTCTATTTTGGTCTGACAGTCACATTTATTTGGTTCACATTAGGTCAATAGCTGGCCACGAGTGGCACAATGTTTGCCAGCTAAGCCCATCCAATGTGGTTGTCTTTGTTATATGCATTCATTATTTGGTTCTTTGAATGGCCTACCTTCTTACGATTATTATGTGAATGCATTCATTGTTTTTTATCCTTGAGATTCAATTGCATATCTGATTGGCATGATTCACTAAGTGGTCCTTGTGTGTTTTGTTTTTAATTTAAAATCGAATTTTATGTGATATTACAACCTGTTGAACATTTGTACATGTATGTGATTCTGAATTGTAAAAAGTGCAAAGAAATTCCTTTCACTGAATCTACAATATTAAAAGCAAATGTAATGGAAAAAATTTATATGGCACCTTGCTGTAATAATTATCGCTGGTGGCGCAAGAAAAAGCGTAACTTCAAATTATCTTTACTCTGAGCACCTCTGATTTAGTGTGCACTGCAAGAGGCGATACATAAATTTATAGATACAAAACAATAGTGTGAATTTCAAACTTAACAATGGTAGACAGACAACTTTATGAGTTGCAGAACTCATCAGCAAACGTTTGGCCCTAGGTTTCAAATTCCAGACACAAAGACAAAAACCGTTTTGCAAGTCTTGCAAACTCATGTGACTACTCCGAATTTCTCAGTAAAAAGTAGGTTGAATTTCCAAGTACCAGTAAATGCCTCAAAAGTGGTGATTCCATGTTCTATAGTGGCAGTCATTTTGTTTCTGGCTGGTGGAACATAGGCTACGCAATTAGGCACTTATTTTGTCAAATATATGCTAGGCAATTAGGCACTTACTTTTGTGCAACATAGGGTAGGCAATTAGGCACTTATTTTTTGTAAAACATCAGATAGGCAGTTAGGCACTTACTTTGCAAAACATAGGGTAGGCATTTAGGCACTTATTTTTGCAAACATAGGGTAGGCATTTAGGCACTTATTTTTGCAAAACATAGGGTAGGCATTTAGGCACTTATTTTTGCAAACATAGGGTAGGCATTTAGGCACTTATTTTCGATAATCTGCCTTTGAATGTATAAATCTGAAGGTCTTGGGTCAAGTGAATCAAAGGACTTGCTATATACGTTATGCTGCTGAGACATTCTGCAGACATTCATAATGGCCACCTAGACAAACATGCATAGCAGTTATTAAAACGTTCATTCAAATATGGCAGATCTGCAATTTTTTCAATCTAAAATCCACGACTTTTCTAGTCCATCTATAATGGATATGGTAACAGTAAAAATGCATGAAACTTGTATAGACAACCTGTGGTGGATGCTGGACAATAAGCTTTAAAGAGACAAGTTTTAAGTTGAGAACAAATCAACACAAGGAAATAAGCATAGCGAAAATAAAAGAATATGCTGCCAAAGCGTGGTCAACATTTAGGTATGGCCAGACAAGGATCAGATGACCTAATTGAATACTGATCAGCCAGCGGAAAAGAACTGATCTGAAGTACAATTAGCCACAGCTCCAAGTTGTATAAACTATGAGCCCCAATTTGAAAACAGTTCTTTGCTGAACAGGAAGCTAGTGTAAAGATTTAAACATTGGAGTTATATATTCATATTTGAATGTAATAGTTCTGGTTCTATTGCAATCATTCTACAGAGTAGACCGCAAAAACACAATCTAAAGCTGCTCACCATAAAATATGCTGCATTAATGTGAACTGTTAAGGACAGATAAATATTGGCCTTCATAGTACATTTAAATGTGTAGTATGAAAAACAATTTATTTTTCACTTGGAGACCAAATGTTTGATTTGTCCGTAACAGTTTCAAACTGTCTGCTCGATAATTTCCAATTACATTAAGTCACTGCGACATTCAAGCTATTCTTGCATACATACAAACATGTTCAATCAGAACATCTGTAATACTAGAGAGCTGCCTTTGTAAAGTACTTTCAGAGTTGCGGAAGAAAATAATGCTCCTATGTATGCATACACAATTACACAAATGTGTGTGCATTTTTTAACTTATTCACTGTGGCACACTTGCTGTAGGTTAAACAAGCTAAAATATTGAAACCGTTGAAAACATATTTTCCATTTTTTACACGAACAATCATGTCAGCATATAAGCTTGTTAACAATTCCAGCATAGTTTCACATTTTCACAGAGTCATACAGGTTGCATTTAACTGTTATTCTAATACGAAGAGACAGGCAATTACAGTTTGTTTACTCGAAATATTGGCACTTTAATTGCAAGTGCATTGTTACACTGTCAACAATAAGACTTCGTTGAACTGATCATGCGTTCGATTGTTTCTCATTTTATCATGGAAAGCATTTTTACACAACAACATTGATTCTCGAGTTTTTATATTTCTGTTCAGTGTGTGAAGTGAAACAAAATATTTCTCTTATAAATGTTGGTTTAATTGCGATGCATACAATACAATACAATACAACTATTCGAGACTGTCATGAAAGTTCAGAAGTGCACACGTAATAGAACACCAATGTTGTTGCGCAATTGTAAATGAAAAACCAATGACCTCTCAGTGATGGCTCGAACCCAGACTGTGTGCAACAGGCCGAGCTAATCAACTACTATGCCATGGTGCAGCATTTATCGCAAAGAACCTTTAGGCAGAAAAGTGTTGGCACTATTCGACTATCCAGTGTTATTGGGTATCTAAGCCAATTTCTCTGATTGACAGCTATGACTTGGTCAGTTCCAATCATTGGTCATGATTTTTCCGTCAGCGTTCTGCCTTCACGCAGGTCCAGTAACAAAATGTTGTCTTTCTCCTCTTATTTCAGACTTTTTCTTAATTTATTTATACCATCCACTATTTCCTTCATCCATCATCGAGGTTATGACATGGGTTTTTTATATCCCTTTTTCTGCATTTGAAATCAAGCACGAAATTTACACTCTGAAATTTGACATGAAGTCAGCAGAAATTCCTATAAACATCAACAATATTAAAAACGTAAAAAACTTTACAGCTGAAATAGAAATATCAAGGCTGCAAAGTTAAATAAAATAACTTCCATCTATATCTTAGTCTTGGTCAGTGGATGATGAACCCTAGCTCAACTTTTTGCCGCAGCAGCAAAATCAGCTGAAGATGTTTGGGAGGGGGGGAATAGGACTTGACCCGCTGATCAGGTTTTATTCATGTGCAGCATGTTAACAACTTTAGATTTTTACCAGTGTTCATGTACTGTAATAAACTAAGTTAGTTTGTAATCCTGCAACTCAGTTTTGACAACTAAATCACTGAGCAACAATAATTTCATTCATGACTGCAATGTTTAGCTTTGCCATTATGAAATTTGGCCAAATAAAATCTCACAGAACCTAATTAAAATGCAACAACCGAATACAGTCAAACTAACTGAGTGCGGCAAGAAGGGGCACATGTACAGCAGAAACACCGGGTGGGAAACTTGCTAGAGCACACCACTCTGCAAAAAACGAACTTGCAAAAATGGTTTATGTAACATCTAGTTGTTTCGATTTGAAAATGCTACGCTGTGAATGCTTTTCATTAAGAACTCCAAACCCACATGAAATTCATGAATACCCCAAACCTTCGGCATAATTTGTTAAACCTCAAAGTGCATTATTTAGGAATGCACAATAACTGCATAATTCGCGAAAGTCACAAACTTTTTACAGAATTATTTATTAATGTCCAAAATTGCTGCATAATTTAATGCCTTAAACCTGTTGCATAGCTATTTAGCATGTGGCATAATTTACAAATGCTCAAATTCTTCAAAAAATACTAAATCCCAAGCATGCTGCATGACGTATGGCTGCCCTAAATTCTTGATGAACACCCGGTGACATCATTTTTTACCGATCGCCAATAATTTTGGAACGGTCAGATCTTTGCTTTAAATGCTTTCATGTGGTGCTTAGTGGATGGTCGGCTTGAAGCTGTCGATTCGGTTGCGGTGAAGTCCGAACCCATCAACCGGTTCGCTCCAATCCTTCGCCTGTTCGGCCGTTGTATATCTCTGTGATGTCGTCTTGTTGTAGACAGGCAACAGCTCACTCGCATCTGCTGGAAACACCTGAAACAGACATCCATAATAATATTATACAGTCTAATCCAATTCCATCTAAAGAAGTCTTCCATAGCTATACTATACTATACTATACTATTTTTGGATTTATAAAGCGCCTCTCACAGTACAACCTAATCAGAGGCGCTCCCAGTGCGAAGAACTCCGTTGAAATGACTAAACCATCATGATGCACAGGACTTCAAGAAAACGTTGCTTTTCAAGTAAAATCATACTTGAGAAATTTTGTAAACCACTGGATAAGTGTCGGTGAAAATTAAGTTGGCCAAAAACCAGAGAATCAAGAGGCTAAGGTGGGTATGCAATCTAAAAGAGATACATCTTTATATCTAGACCTGCAAGACAACAAAGAATCCAAAACAGACAGAGAGTGTGAAAATTAAGGAAAATAGTCACACAGACAGTAAATAAAATTTAGTAACAAAGGTAACTGCGATGAACTTGCTGTGGCTAATGAACTTGCTTCATTTAGGCCGGATCCATAGTAACTGTAAATCTCAATATTATTAATTATTAAATACAGATTAATTACATGTTAATTGTAATGAAATGAAACAAGAGAGAGGTACATGCCTTAAGCGAAACCATTGCATCCGTTCCATATCCATCGACCATATTCAACCACAGATCACCGTTGAAATACTTTGCATAAAGTCTCGATATCGGCAGACCATAACCATAGCCAGCCTATGTACATTGTACACAAAAACACATGAATATCACTACAAAAGTACACATGCATTGTGTACGGATTACACTGAGTATACAATAGACTTGGACACAGCAATGCAGTCTGAAACCTAATCTGGAGGAAAGACAATCCTGCTGGAAGGGGGGGGGGGGGTCCTAAGTGCAAGATAATCCCTGTAAGATGTTGGGAGATCAACAACAACTGGTTGTTTTGAAGAGCAGTAACAACTAACATAATTTTTTTAAACTAAATAACAATAAATATGTGCAAACTAGATATAAATGTTTTCATACGTGTGCTCGTGTCAACTGTTTAAAGTGAAAGAAGGACTTGACAGTTCTAAGGGTTCCCAATTATTCCAAAGCAGTTGACCGTGGTATACATAATCCCTAGATCACAAAGTACAACAGTCGGTTATTTTAATTGAAAACTTAATAATAATTTATTTTAATATTTAAAGTAGAACAATATGTTACAATTCACGCACACAGCGATACGACTGCAAACTGCAACTATAACATTTCTACACAATTTCACAAAGGTTTCATTTCAATTGTTACACTCGTTACATTGTTTTATTTTGCATCAATTAATTCAAGTTACAGACCAGAGGAGTTGTTTCGATGGCGTCAGGCGAAGGAGGCCTTGGAGCCGTTGAGTACATGTAGTGGAAGAGCTTGTCAGCATCGCTTCTTGGAACTCCGCCTCCTTGATCCGAAATCTGTCAATCAAATCAACACGAAATATTTCAATTACTATGAAATGCATCAATCCAAAAAGAAGTTTTTCATTCAAAAATCAATCAATCACTTAGTTTATTAGAAGTCATCATCATCAATAACCTTGGACTCAATGCCCGTAGGAGTCCGACGCCACTCTCTGTCTGAGTCTGTCTCGCGCCATGTTGCATGTGATAACACTGCAACATGAAATCGTAATCCTGAATATGTATATATAGCGACACTTCAAGAGAAACTCTTCAGAGGCGCTCCCATGTCCCAACATAACAGAACCAACTCACACAGTATATATGATTTAAAAAGAGTTCATCTTCTCAGCTCAGTGAAGATCATAATAATTATGAATTCTGCCTCCCTCGAAGAGACCGACATCTTACCATGATCGTCACATCTTCACGACCTTTGCAGATGAGCGTCTGTACGTCTGGCAGAGAATGATTGTCTTGATGACACTCGACCACTGCACGTAACGCATTCTAGAACCAGAACATAATAAGGCATTCTAGAATCAGAACATAGCAACGCATTCTCGAATCAGAACATAGTAACGCATTCTACAATCAGAACATAGTAATGCATTCTACAATCAGAACATAGTAACGCATTCTACAATCAGAACATAGTAACGCATTCTACAATCAGAACATAGTAACGCATTCTACAATCAGAACATAGTAACGCATTCTACAATCAGAACATAGTAACGCATTCTACAATCAGAACATAGTAACGCATTCTACAATCAGAACATAGTAACGCATTCTACAATCAGAACATACGCCACTCAATTGGAATGCTGGACGTTCTTTAAGCAGCAACAACAATCAAACGTATATTGATGATCATCATTGTCATTATTGTCGTCGTCATCATCATAAAAATGTTGATCATGAGGAGTAGGAGAAATTAAGTAGCTGGGTGGAAGAGAAACAAAGAAAAGACTGGTAAGAGCACTGATCTTCCCAGTGGTCCTATATGGATGTGAGACATAGACAAAGACACGGGATATGGAAAAGAAAATCAACGCGTGTGAAATGTGGATTTGGAGAAAGATGCTAAGGATTTCATGGACGGAGAAGAGAACTAACGAATCGGTGCGCGAGGAGCTCGGAATAGAGAGGGAGGAGACACTGCAGCAAACAGCAACTTGGAGGAAATTGAGCTACTTCGGCCATGTGATGAGATCTAATGGTTTGGAAAAGGAGCTGATGACGGCATGCGGTGAGGGAAGGAGAAGATGCGGAAGACCAAGGAAGAAATGGTTGGATGAGGTACAGGAAAAGTCTGGCATGAGACTGGAGGAGCTACGAGAGGCGACTAGGGAGAGGAGACATTGGAGAGAATACATCAGGGCTTTCGCCAGAGCTCCAGAAGCTGACGGCACCAGGTGACCAGGTGTGGGTGGAAGATAGGAAAATGATGAGAGGAAGTGTAGCAGTCGATGATGACACCATCATAATGATAATGGCAGTGATGATAATCATTAATAAAAGTCATATGACTATTATTTTCTTTATATTTCTTAAAATTACATGACAGGCTGCAAAACTGCAATGAGGAAGAATTATATATACCTTGTAGAGTTCGAAGAGCATGTAGTAGAGATGAGCAGGAACATATGTCATGAAAATGCGGTCACTACGATCAGTGACAGGGTCGTCAACGGGATCGTAGGCTGAAAGAACAGCAGGCACACACAAAACAAACGTCAAAACAAAATGACAATACAAAGCAGAGCACACTGTCTCAAAGACAATTGAAGTAGAAAGCACAGAATTCAAGACTCAACTAACGCAAAGTACACTGAGATGAAACGGTGCAGTCAAAGAAATATTGTCACCGAAAGAGAGTGAAAAAAGGAAATATCATTGTGCAACACGATGTTAACTGAAAGTAGTTCAATCACAACAAGCTGGTCTTTTATATAAGTTCACAGAGCATCAAATTCGAGATCTTAAAAGAAGCTAAGATCAAATGAAAAAATAACAATTGTATGATTTCTTCAACTATAAAATATTGACAAAACGAAATAATAATTCATTTAACAAATTAATTGGAGCACTTGCCTATGCATAAAATATTGAAATATTTCTTATAATGCTAATCAGCACAGCGACTAGATAATGATTAACTTAAAATAGTAATTCTAGATAATTAAACTTTTAAGGACTACCGTAACAGTCATTGCCTGTGTATATAAAATCAAGTGGGAAAGATTTTCACGAGTAACTCACGTTTGTGACACCGGAATTTATTCTTTGGCGCTGTATTGTAGTATTGCTCACAGAGAAACCGGGCGTTTTCATATGCGTCTACGAAAATCAATGCCAACACTAAATTAATCCAGAACGTAATTTTGTTATGATAGATTAAAAAGTGCCAGTCAGTCACAGACACTTTGGCGTGACAAAACAACGAAAGAAAAGCGCATGAAATAAACATTTAAAAAAACCAATAGTTCATGTCATAGGTTACAAAGCAACCCTGTAATATAAATAATTAAAATTATTATAATTTAATACCTATTATAATATCAATAATTATTATTAACTTAATTACATATCGCAATCATAAAAAGAATGAATCATAACTGCTTGATATCATGAGTTGAATGACATCAACCGTTCATTTAAATCTATCAATCAAATCAATCAATTAACCAATCAAATCAATCAATCAAATCAATCAATCAACCAATCAAATCAATCAAATCAAACAATCAACCAATCAAATCAATCAATTAACCAATCAAATCAATCAGCCAATCAAATCAACCAATCAAATCATCTTGCAGACCTTTTCCACACATACAAGCCGACAGTTTTGTGACTGCCGAGTGCCAGTGCCATGCATTTCAGTCATGTTCTACTTTAAGGTCAATACAATATGGCACAAGAGGAGATGCAGTCAAAGAATGGACCCTCCTCTTTAAAAAAGGCTTTGGACTGACTCCCACGGCAGAGTTACCGCTTGTTTTTTAATTCCTGAAGAGATCGCCCGCAATGCATTATTTCGCAATAAAACAATATCAAAACTTGAGTATTTTAAGAATATATTTGGATGCATGTTTAAAAGTTAAAGAACATTGTTTGTTATCAAACAGTAACATATCTTGACAACAGTTAATTCTGAGCTGAAATTGACAAGATTTCTTACCTGTAGCGACGGAGAGAACGTCGCAATTTGGATCGAAGCAACCGATATGTAGAGTTGGATTATCCGTATAACTATACATCAACACTGAAATTAACACAATCAACATCCATAACATAAAGTCATACATCAACACTGAAATTAACACAATCATACAGTGTATTAGTCTTCATCATTTACCATACATTGTCAATCACCATACATCACTGAATCACCACACTCATTGGGATGCACCATGGCTTTTTCTGTGATAGGCCCAGAGTTATAGACCAGCCACCCTCTTGAAAACTGAAAACTGCCATTTTCAGGCACACCAAAGTCAGGAGCACCTATGAGTAGTTTAATTGAAGAGGTGCTATATAAATACTTGAATGAATAATTGAATCACCAAGCACCATTGAATCGACCTAAGTCAAAATCAGCTGTTTATGAGGCGCCCATGTATCCAAGCAACATGGTACCATATAAATTTCCGCTATTATTATTATCATTATTCATTAATGAAAGATGAATTTACAGAAAATATCATTATAATCTAACAATGCTGATGAATGAGCATTCGCATGCTGATGCGGCTGAGATAGAATCGATCGAGGAAGTAGTGAATCCTTCCTTCGAGATTCGGAATGAAGTCGTACGTTTCGTTCTTCATCTCCATCACACCTTGAGCCATCGTCTCAACCACCGTCTTGTGGCGCTCCTGGATGCAGTCCAGCACATCGTTGAACCTTCACAGATATACATGCTTAATTAAGTAATTAACTAATTAATTAGTATCGTTTAACATTATACATGTATCTATGCATGCTAGTCAAGTTCTAGTTAAGGTTTTGTTTTCTCATGAATATATTGTCTTTGTATATAAGTAAATAACTATTGTGGGGGCACGGTGGTGTACTGGTGGATTCGGTGCCTTGGAACCAAGGATTCCAGGTTCAAATCCACTTCAAATCGCCGTGTAGAGACCCTGAGCATGTCCTTCTCCCACAATTGCTCATGCACTTCGGCATGAAACTCTGATGCAGTGTCAGTGCTGCAGTTGGGTGCATAGGCGTAGGGGACATTTCAGCGTTGGGGGGGGGGGCAAAAATGAGACTTTTGCCCAAATTTTTTTTTCGTCCGGCCGAAATCTTAAGAAAAAATTTCCGTTACGTTTGCCCGAAAATTCTGACGGCCTTTTTCTAGTCATCCGGCCGAAATCTTCTGAAATTTTCCGTTACTTTTTGCCCGAAAGGTTTTTTGTTCGGGCAAGTCTGATTTTTCGGGCAAGAAGACCCGGAAAAATAAAAAAGTAAAATTTTTTAATTTTTATTTTTATTTTTCCGGGTCTGCTTGCCCGAAAAATCAGACTTGCCCTAAATTTGGGGGGGCATTTGCCCCCCCTGGACCCACGCCTCCTACGCCCATGGTCGGGAGCGCCTCTGAGAAGTAAGCCTGAAGAGGTGCTATAGCAAATGCGGGAAATAAATAAAATATCATTCCGCCATATTCCGTTAAATAATTCTTTGTCGTCTTGCCTAACTCTATCATATCACTTGTTCATGCATTTGTATTTTCACGCTTGGACTACTGCAGTTCCATATACGGTGGACTTCCAGCCTGTCGAGTGGGTCCCCTAAATAGGGTCCTGCGCACTGCTGCCCGCCTCATAGGCCGCATTTCCAAGTTTGGCCGAGTCTCAGAGTACATGAGGGATGTACTCCACTGGCTCCCTTACCCACAGCGCATTACGTACAGAATTTCCGTCTTTGGTTCGGCGCTGCTTTGAGGGTTTGGCTCCTTTATACTTGCAGGAGCTCTGTTGCTCGACCACGCTTGTTCAACGCTGCTGCTCTGTTCGCTCAGCTGCACAAGCGGAACTTATTGTTCCACGCTCACGGACTGCAATCAGGCAGCGCCGTGCTTTCTTTGTGGCTGGCCCTGCGACCTGGAATGAGCTCCCTGTTATCCTTTGTCAAATACCTATTGGCATTTCTACTTCATTTCTTTCTCTTCTCAAGACTGTCTTATTCGACCGCGGTTGGACTGGGAGCGCTCATGAGTAGTAACCTTGAAGGAGCACTATATCAAATTCTCAGTAAATATGTAAGTTTGTTTGTTTGTTTGTATGCGAACTTTCCTCTTAAGTTGTGCCTGGGTCAGGAGCGCCTCTGAAACGTTATCTTGAAGCGGCGCCACATAAATTTGATAGATCTCAGTCACAGCATTTCAAGGCACAATCACCGATGTTGACAGACAGATCCTGGCAGAAGCTTTTCTTACCAATAGATGACAGTTATACCTCACGTAAAAGAATCAAAATAATAATAATAAACCAGTGCATAAAATACTTCCTTGTGATTCTGATGATAGTGCAAACTCATGACAAAATATTAATATCACTAGTCATAAAGTCTGGTGCACAGCATGCTGGTATTAATTTGCTGGAGTGTGACAGTGGTTGTTCTTTTCAACAAACCTTGTCAGCGTTGCTGCTTTGAATGGATCTGCCTCTTCAAAATGAAGAATATCGTCAAAACTTGCCGCATACCTACAACACATTTCAACTGACATTTGCTTATACAAGCTCATCATCAAATGTGCACAATACAGACTGTGCTCAAAGGATGTCTTTAAACTAGAGTATCATAATTATTTACATTGTCAAAAAAAACAACGGGTGTACTCACTGAAAGTGATATAACTTTTGTTCTGTTTTAAATATTTCGGTGAAATTTTACCATTGTACGTATTGTATGAATTGGCTTTAAGCCTGTAAAATTTGAATTACAAATTCTTACTTATGACCAAGATGGCTTTTTTTATGCCCACCCCTGTAGTTATCAGTTGTTAAGTGTGCATATGAATTGTCCAGCGAGAACAGTATGCAGCATAAGATAAGTTCTTACTTAAGCCAACCACATAATATTATGTTATGTGATCCATTTATGCATAAAACCAGCCATAAGTTGATTTATTTACTTTTGTAGAATAAAACACCATTTTAAAGAGAAGCACATCGTCATTACGACACCAAAAATCATCAGTCAATCTCAGATCTGTCTAACTGAATTTATGGATAAAAGGACCACTTGTTAAGTTCTCATTGCTAAAAATACAGACAAACGATGCGAAACGACCAAAATTTGTGTTATTGCATGAAATTTAAAATCATAACTCGTACAAAATCAGCCATAAAGCACCCTTAAATTTAACTTTTTCTAAAAGTTTTATGTTTTTATATGAAATATATACTTGTAAAATGTACATTATAATCTCTAATAATCTAAGAATTTAGAAAAAGAAAAATATTCTTCTGATTTATGACTGGCTTTGTGCAGATGGGTCACATGTGATTTAACATTCTAATACCTGAAATTGTACTTACCAAGTACTGGTACTGTTTAGTGAAGCTCTAATGCAATTGACATATTATTTGTAAGTATTTCAGAAGAGCTGCAATCTATGTTGTCTCAGACAAGCAAGCGCTCTAAAAATCCATCTATCATTGTCGGACATTCAAGTGACACCTTCTTCTATCCAGAACCTTTCATCTCAAGTCCCGCTCACGGTCTCCAGGTCAATTGCAGCTAACAGCTGTTTATCGGACTTTGTCCAGGACTTCACTGATTTAAACTACTGCAACTCTGACCCTGATTTCACTTGAAGAAATCTTCTAAGATTTGTGCATTATGACAGCAAGCGGTGGAGTTCATCAGTAGATTAGATATAACTAGTATTATGTATTTATTAAGCATTGCTATCAAAGGGTCAAGCATCATCTCTGAGTGAAGGACTTATTGCTCAAGGTCCCTACACAGTAAACATCTCATTTGAGTATGGTTGAAGCCATTCTCTCTGCATTCAACTTAGGTGAGCACGTCATCCAATCTGTTATCATCTCTCATTAATCTCTGATAACTTTCCATAGAATTGTCGCTATATAAATTTACAGCTACGGTAATTCAATTCATAAGCTTTATTGAGCAATAAAATGCAAGTACATGTCCATTTGTTGCAACAGTTCAAAAGGTGAAACCAAAAGGAATATTAATATCATTCCACTAGCATGGTCACCCCTTTCTCATTTCTCTTTTAAATACAGCAACACTAACCATCAAAGCATGATTCAAAACAAGCAAAAACACTTGTACAGCATTGCATACAGATCATATGAATATTATACATATCAACCATTCACCATACTTGTGTTATATGCACACAGTGACTCAATCAACTACCATTATTTCACTGTGTTTTAAAATTATGTACATTGTACTGTAACAATACAATTGACATTACGAGTACCATGCTTACCATCCTTCAACCAGCTGAACGGAAGGCATATTGAGCAGCTGCTGCGGTAGAAGCTGAAACTCCTTCATGATGTTCGCCAATCGAACAGGAAGTTCCTTACGCATGAAGACGAAGGAGTTCGTCGCCGAAACATTCTTCTGACCTTCAAAAGTAAATTTAGGTTTCAGGTAATGAAACCATTCCACCCAACTCTGTCTTATTTTCCAAACAGAGCCTTCCAGATATTAACGTCCGTAGTTCACCTGTGTGCGACCTGGTGGCTGATCAGTAACGTGCCCGCTCGCAGAGCAGGCGGTGGTGGTTCGACTCCAAGTAACGACCTTGGGCAAGTTGTTTACGCACACGTGCCTTTGTCACCAAGCAGTGTAATAATATTTGGTACTGGCGTATGCTGGAAAGTAAACGGCAAGTCTTGTGACAACACTGGCCCCATGTCCAGGACCTTGGGATTCGTCCAATGCCAGCTCAAGGGCTTAGAAAAGGAGATAAGCGCCTCGCCAACGGGCCTGCGGCTTAGGGGTGACTTTAACTTTTAAACTTTAAGTTCACCTGTTCTGGCCTTCCATACGAATCTTTGGCCACTATCCTTGCTGCAGTGATGTAGTCAGGAAAATTTCAGATGGGTTTCATTTTTGAAGATTCTCCAATGGACATCATCATAACATACACAGAATTACAGCTTTAAGAAATTAAGAAATTAGTTGCTTTTGAGAGAGGTTTGAACCTTTAAAACTACCCCTAAATATGTCCAATCTTGCCAGATAAACCCTTCCACCGAAGGACAGATTTAAGAATCTGCTGCACCACGTCAAGTTTTTATATCACCTGTAAGATTCATGTTTCCGTTTGTGTTGTAAAATGTGCAATTCAAAACACAAGATTAAGAACAGCACAACTTTAAAATGCTTCAACATTGTACACTGCCAGTAGTATCATCTCAATATATTTATCTGCTGTTGTCTATCTCAGTTTTGAATTTAATAAAAAATGTTGAATAAAAAAATAGATTTCATGTTTTGCTGCCCTCCTGATGTGCCAGGTCGTTGTGTGCCATCCCATTATGTTGTAAATCCACATTTAGCCGATCTTATTCATCCGGTTAAACTACATCAAATATTTTTTACGCAATTTTAGTTTTATTGACGTTAAAATGTGACCTTTCAGACCATCAGTTTTGATTATCGAACTTAGCGCTCATGTTGCATCCGCTGCGTAGGGTATGGCATAGGGCCTACAAGGCCACTTTGAAACACCGAAGTAAACACAATAACAACACTGTTAAGGTAAATCCAACGCAATTACTACGCACCGAAATCGATAAACTGTTGGATCGTAAGAACACTCGGATGAAATCGTCCGTAATAGTCGAGAATTTTGGCCCTGTTTAGCAACAACAATGTTAGTCTCATTTTTGCGACTCTTCTGTTAATCTCCGCCGGATCGTAAACACAAGTTACATAACACGACCAGAGCCTTCTATTACTGACGACGTCGAATCAGCGACACCTAGCGAATGCCGTCTATGTCAGACGACCTCGATCACCTAGCGTTCAATGCTACATCTGGCGAATATCCGATCAATCAGAATTTATTTAGCGCTTTAATTATTGCTACTCAGAGGCGCACCCGGCTGAGATCAAGCGAAAAAGTCTTCAACAGTTTCTCAAACTGTATGTGTCGTAAAGTCAAGGGACGCCCAGGATGTTGGACCAACCACAGAAGAAATGGCTCTGCTTTGTCGGAGACCGCTCGAGTGAATTAGGCTAAATTATATTAAGGAACCGTTAAGTCGCTATAGCAAAGCGCTAGCGGTGCGCGGCGGCCTATGCAAGTGGAAAGTGGAAGCAAAGATAACTCAGATAAGTGGATGCCCAGTCTGATAGGCCTATTATAAACATCGCCACACCAAAGATGCAATCCTAAATAAACGCTGCGGGAAAGAAAGCCAGTGCAAGACCTCGCACAAATATATAGGCCTAGGTCTAGGCCTACAGGTAATTAAGCGATCAGACTTGGTGCGCGGCAGTCCGGTGGACCCGCCCTGCCCAGCCTCTCGAGCCAAACCCACGGGAGACAGCAACTGGCAGCAAAGATCGAGGCACGTAGGCCTACATGTACAGTTGTACACTGCCCCAAACAGTCGGGTTCAAACTTTCTCTCCTAACCTCCCGGGCTGCATACCCGACGTGAGTTTTAGCTCATTTTCTCATTCCCTCTATTTTTCACTCGGCTCCCGCCCTGTATAGGGCTGGTAGGCTATTTTAATTACCACAAATAGGCCTATGCATATGTCGATCAGCCCGTGTGCAAAAAGCTTATTTAAAACTTTAGGCCTGGGCCTATTCTGGAACTGGTAGAAATATTATTTCAATCGCGACGTTATATGTTTTAGGACTATAAATGAGTGTCCTGTAGCCTACGTAGCGTCTGGTGTCTCGAGTTTCTCACTTTCGGCTCTGCTGATTTTGTCGTCTGATGGTATTTCATTGCACATAATAAATATTATAGGATGAACCAGAGGGAGGCATCTCATTTAGGCCTATCTTATTATGATTAGGCCTACGACTCAACCTCAGTTTCATGCTGAATTTCTGTTGATTGATTCTTCACAATATTATATATATATATATATAGGCCTACAGGGTGGTCCAAAATAAACCGCACAGTGATAGTTTTCTTGATATAATGTATAGCAATTCAATGTTTAATGCCATTTTTCTTGCGTATGATGAAAGAATTTCCAAATAAGACATGGAAACGTCGTACTATCGATGACCGCATTAAAAAAATTGATACCGACGGTACCACAGCTAGGAAGCCGGGTAGCGGACGTCCGAAATGAGCTCGAACAGATGCAAATATCAAGTTGGTAAGCGACCTTATCTGTAGCCAGGAAGACAAACCGCTAAGCCATAAGAGCCCACGGTAGATCGCACGTGAAACCGGCATTTCACGTTCAACTGTTAAACGTATTGTAAAGAAAGATCTCGGACTTAACCAGTACAGGCGCAAAGTTGGACAGCAGTTGAGCAGCGATTGCGTTTCATTGACCGCGAATTTGATCAATGGCGTCGTCGGCTTCAATGCGTGGTCGAGCAGCAAGGAGGACACATTGAACATTTTATGTAACGAAATCCATCCATGTAATGTTACAGTGAAAATAATTGCTGTGTTTTTGTGAATTTTCACGGTTATATTTGAATTGGTCTGAATAAAGTACTATCAATTTATCACTGTGCGGTTTATTTTGGACCACCCTGTATATACCGGGTGGCGCATAAAAAACGTTCCCAAACTTTGTTAATCTGGCAAAGATCTAATTTTAGAGATATCGAATATTAATTTACACCAAAATATTAAGCAATCATTTCTGTGCACACATGTCAAATTTCAAGAGAGTACGTTTTTTATATCACACTCTGCGGCAAGGTTATGACGTCGTAGGCCTACCTGTTACAAAATTTTGCACAAACCTACGTCATTAAAAAGGTTCCCAAACTTTGTTAACCTGGCAGGCTGGCAATTAAACAATTTTAAAGATAAACTAAATCATAGTATATCAAACTAATCATAATTCATATTTGTACAACACAGCCAAATTTTAGCACAAAATACTCAACCATTTGAGAGAAATTGTTGTTAGAACTGTATGACCCATGGCCAAAATTTTGCACAGTTGTTTAGTGATGATGTTTCACGCGAGAAAATGTTTGATTGATCCTCCGCTTTCTCTTGTGACGACCCTTAAACGCTATTTCCACTGTCCTGTTGACTTCTGTTACAGGCCTATTTGTGTGTCGTCTAATAGAGACCATTTTACTTCAATGACCCGCTTAAGTTCGTCAGCATTTAGAGACGGTTTTCTGCTACCAGCATACACATTACCGTACACAAGCTCCTTTAGGGCGCTACATGCATAGTCGACCATAGGATTTAGATCGGGAGAGTTTGGAGGCCAGGCATCACTGTGGATAAAATCAGGGATGTTTGCTTGAAGAAATTTCTGATCCAATCTGCAACGATATGAAGGAGCACTGTCTTGTTGAAAGATGTTATTGTCATCAGGATTGAGTCTACGTAGGCCTACTATGCGACGTTCGGGAATTGAGCTTAGGGCGTAACAAACCAACGTAATAGGCCTACTCTTCATTGACTTTGGTTTTCAGAGGATCAATGACGATGATGTCTGTTTTACCGGGCATCGAAACTTCAGCAGATGCCATTAATTTTTTAGAGAAATGATAAAGTCTTTTTAATCGCATGATAAAGTCTTCCTGGCGCAATTGAAGACTTTCGTTCGCGGCGAAATAAATGACGTAGTTTTGTGCAAAATATTTTAACAGGTTCGACGTCATAACCTTGCCGCAGAGTGTGATATAATAAACGTACTCTCTTGAAATTTGACATGTGTGCACAGAAATGATTGCTTAACATTTTGCTGTAAATTAATATTTGATATATCTGAAATTAGATCTTTGCCAGGTTAACAAAGTTTGGGAACGTTTTTTATGCGCCACCCGGTATATATATATATATATATATATATATCTGTCTGTCTGTCTGTCTGTCTGTCTGTCTCTGTCTGTCTGTCTGTCAGTAGATGTAAAATTAATTCTTTGGGAATTTTTTCATTGAAGAAACAATTAGCTAATAAATGAGTTTAAATGGTGCTAAAGGATTAGCTGGGGGTTTTTTTCATTGAAGAAAAAAGCCAGTTAAAATAGGGTTTAAACCAGTTAAATTCTTAGTCTTTTTAATTTTCTAGGGGTCTTTTATTATTTCCTGAGGGGGGTGCTCGGTAGTACAGTGGTTAGCGCGCTGGACTGTCGACCAAGAGGTCGTGGGTTCAATTCCCCGCCGGGGCAGAAATTTGTAACGAGATTTCTGTTCCTCTAGCCGACTCAGCTATGATGAGTACACGGTCAGTGGATGATGAGACGGCGAGGGAGAGGATTGGTCACCGCCCTTTGGAAGTCTTTTATTATTTCGATCAGCAAGGAAATCAAGGTCGTAAGAATACTGCCGAAAAGTCTCTAGCTAATATATTTAGTGCGATGTGTGAATAAGCGAATATCTCGAGAAAATCGGTATTGGTTACGAAAATTATGCAACTACCGGTTGAATTGTTAAACGCAGCTCCCGTTCCCCCTCCGCCCGCAATTTGCATGTAATTCGCCCCATTTCTATACAGGTAGACGTTACCAGGAGCGGTACTACTGTTACCAAATTCTATGTACGTCGAAACGAAATAGTATCCGGCTTTACCGGGAGTGAAACGGGTCATTCCCGCACTTATAACACCATCGGTTTTGAATCTTACACTATCGAAAGTAACTCTTGTGTGAGTTTTAGCGATTAAGAATTGCCAAGTTAAAGAATGAATGCTAAGCGCGGGACCGATTGAGATAGAATCTACATACTGCTTCGTAGCTGCATCGCTGACGTTGTTGGGTTCGTGTAGTCCTGTAATGTAAGCATCATGCATAAAGATGGACTTATACACATTTATTTTAGACGGAGGAGTGCCATCGAGTGACTTAACCATCTCTAACATGATTTCATTGTTTATTCTAAAACGAAATCCATCCATCGATTGTAATGTAATAGGATTGTTTAACGAACATTGTAGTTTATTTCGTATACTACCTAAGAAAATAGTGAATTCTTTATTTTCTCCTCTCAAGTCCTTACAACCCATTGAACGCAGACGATCGGAGCCAACGTTTAAGATTAGATCACCAGTCATGGTATCACCAGTTTTAGACACCTTCAATGTAACTTTTTCATCAACGTATTTCTTATTCGTCAAATGATTATCGTTGGACGGAGAATCGTCGTGATTCGTTATCAAATCAATGGCTTGACCCCAACTTAAAGCCTCATCCATTGCTGCTGTCAAAGGTTTCGTTGTTGGTAGTCCTTTAATTTTGTGACCACCCATTTTTAAATTTCCAGTCGCGATGTTTGCTCCATCCAATCGAAGAAAACTAGCATTTACTTGACTAAGAGTAACACCTCCAGCGATTACTCTTTGTGATGAACCAACATCGGTGTGACCAAATTTATCGACAGGCATTTTATATATAATAATTTTTAATGCAGATTAGTCATCGTATACATATAATTGCATTACCTGAATCCCTCCTGTAGGATCATTATCCTTTGTCAGTACTGGAACTCTGTAATATTGATACGCATCCGTAGGTATATAAATATCAAAAAATTTCGGAACAGCCTCTGAAGTAGTTGAAGAAGGACGTAATGATAGGGGTACAAACACTGCTCCATCATTGCTAGCGGTTAAACCTAATTCATCTATATTTGCGCTTTTAAACGCAATTCTCCAAATTTTAACTGGCTCAGGACATTTAATTTGTAACCAAGTGAACACACCTTTACCTGGAATCCAAGCTGCGTCGGTAAGATTAGTGAAAGCATGGTAGGCTTTGCTTCCGGAAAAACAAAAACCGGCACTAGCAACGAATCCTGTCACACTTACATCAGCTTCCAAGGGAGGAATATACCCAACACGACACTTTTTCAGAGATTTATCGACGTAATTCTTTGTAGCGGCATCTTGAGCTGAAAGAGGATCGCTTAAATCGTTGATATTATTACTATTCATTAGGATATTTTGGTAAACGTCGATTTTTCGATCGTTAGACGCTCTACCGATTCTCATTATATTTTCTGCGCCTATTTTGCATAGAAATCCATCCATCGATTGTAATGTAATAGGATTGTTTAACGAACATTGTAGTTTATTTCGTATACTACCTAAGAAAATAGTGAATTCTTTATTTTCTCCTCTCAAGTCCTTACAACCCATTGAACGCAGACGATCGGAGCCAACGTTTAAGAACAAGTCGCCAGTCATGGTATCGCCAGTCTTAGACACTTTCGAAGCATCAACGTATTTCTTATTCGTCAAATGATTATCGTTGGACGGAGAATCGTTGTGATTCGTTATGAAATCAATAGCTTGCCCCCTACTTAAAGCTTCATCCATTCCGGCAGTCGAAGTATTCGTTACTGGGAGACCTTTTATCACATGTCCATTCATTTTTAAATTTCCAGTCGGCAGATTTGTCCCATCCAATCGAAGAAAATTAGCATTTACTTGGCTAAGAGTTACACCACCAGCGATTACTCTTCGTGATGTTCCTCCAGCAGCGGTGTGACCGAATTTATCGACAGGCATTATATATATATATTTATATATAATAATTTTTAATGCAAGCCGTTTATAACTTCTTGGAAATTCATTCCATCACCCACCATCTTCGTCACATACAGACACAAATGACCACAAAATACTTCGTTATCGGGTTGTATTCGCTCACTGTTATATAACACTGGACGGCGTAAATACTTTATCAGTTCCAGAGGGGGAGGAAGGCCGTAACTATCGAAATATATTTTCTCATTACCGCTCTTTAAGAAAGCACACCAATGCTGACCGGTTCCTTTAGAATCGTCTAGATTCAATATCCCACATTCAATCCGTCTAGGTTTATTCGGCAGCTCGTCTCGCACGAAAACGCCTCTAAAATTCGGAATATTCAGCTTCTTCGCGGCATCCAATAATTCAAAATTCGTTAACGGATGATTTGGAAGAACTACTCCACAAACATCGATTTGTTTGACGCTCATTTATTTAATATAAACATTAATTAAAAATTTTCAACGAGTAGTGACCATATGCCAAAGTATGAATTCCATCCTCCATTATTACCCGTTTATCGTCATCTGCAGATAATGCAACTTTATTAATTTCTTCTGTATAAATATCGTGATGATAAGATCTAATAACATTCATCGTTCGTTGTTGTTCTTTTTTAGTAAATAAACAGTCTTTATAATCTTCGTGAGTAATAGTTTTCTGGACAACATTCTTCTTAATACCTTTACATTTCTTGTGCTCATCTCCAGCAGCCATCTTATAAGAATACAACTTTGCTCTGAGTCCAATAAATTCTTTTATCTGTTTCCCACTAGCTTCATCCTTGAACATTCCAATAACTTTTTTATTTACTCCAACCTCAATACCAGATGGATGATCTCTCGGGTATTCACTCGTGTCGAATCGAGTCTTAATATCGCCTGCGATATCTGAGTAAAAGTCTTCAGTTTTAATTTCGTATGTCAAAGAATCTGTATCGGTAAATAATAATTTAGCTCTATTTCCGTATTTATCCTTGATGTAATTGTAATGAAATTCATACATCAACGTTTTGCTCAAGTCTAATATACACATGCCAAGATATATAGGTTTATTATAGTACAATTTAGTTTTTTTCATGTGAACGGCTATTAGATTTTCATCGAAAATAGTACATCTCTCGTAATTAGGTTTAGCGGCTAGTTCAATAGCCCTCTCCTCATGACACACTAACTCTACATCAACACGATTTTCAATGTTCTCACAAGTTTTTCCAAAGACACTGTTATTCATTAATTTGAAAAAGTCTTTTTCAAAGTCATTAGTAGCTTTCGTTCTAAGAGCTGTATTTAAATCGATATACTTTTTCAACCAATCACTTTCTTCGAATAGTACACCTCTATGCACCTTTGTTATTTTCAAACCCAAGCTCTCATACAGCTTCAGATTATCGTAGTGCAGCACATACTTCTTTTTATCGTTTAAGTTTGGAATTAACTTTTTGACTTTGTTAATCTCAATGCTTTCGGGGGCTAACGGAAAATCGTTATGCAGGTCGTGTAACTCTTTAGGATATTCCAAATCAACTTCCAATATGCATGGAATACTTCTCCAATTATTTAATTCATCTTCGTTCATCCATTTGAACCCGTGAGTAGGTAAATTTTTGATCATAGCCCATCCATATAGATTATTCGCATCCAGGTAAGTAATAAATGTAGAATTTTCGTTACTATTGAAATCGCTCATATATTTATTATTCGCTTTCCCGTAACGATTTGATATTGTGCTCACTCCTCCTCTCATCCCTTGCCTAAGCATCAGAATCATATCGTAATCATTCAATAACTCCAATTTCACGCCTGTCAATTTTAAAGCGGCATCCCAGGCTAAACCAGGAGATGTAAAATACCATGCAGGGTCAAGCGTATAGTTCTTCATACACACATCTCTAAAGTTTTCGAAAACATCGGCAAGTAACAGAACATCCGAAACGTTGTATAAATCGTGATATTCTCTGAATGTTTTGCATCCAAATTCTTTCCATACCGTTTGTGCAGGCTCGTAGTCTTCATCGCTAATATTCGAATCATTTAGCTTAGAATAGAAAGCGGATTTTGGTGGTAGTTCGGTTTCATTAAAGGTAGTAAATGAATCGACGTAGTCATAAGGATATATGCCTTTTCTCAGCAAAAGATCGAGCTTCTTTCCAGTATATCGTTTCCCAATATTTTTACACTGGTCTTTGCTTAGGTTCCTCGATAAAGCATCAAGACTAGAAGCCATAAATTTAAAACTGTCGATAAAACGCAGTTGTCGCTTGACGGTAATCTCTTTTCCCTCTTTATTTACAAACTTATCAACAACGACCTCTCTGCTAAAAGATATATACTTTTCCTCGTTATTAGGTATGCAATTAATTTTCTCTCCATTATTACCTCTCAGTTTCTTAATGAACAGATGACAATCGTACCCGGAAAGATTATGAAACACTACAGGGAAAAACTTGGGGACTTTATAGTCTAAATTACAAATGTTATGAGCAGCCCCTCTAAATTTACCGCTAAGATGACAGTGATCTCTCACTCGGTCTTCGCCCAACGTTTTTTCACAGATATGGCATATAGTAGCTCCATCAAAACACTTCTTGTCCTCTTCTGTAAATATCATCTTCTTAGGGAATTTAAATTGATTATATATTTGTTTTATATTCTCTTCTAGTTTATCTACAAATATTTGACCAACATCATCATCTTCGCTTTCAGCCGTAAACGTCACAGGATCTTGAGAATATACACTATCGTCGAAACATTTTATGTGGTAACAAAAGGAGCTAGGAATATGCTTTTGATATTTATTAGTGTACGACAACTCTGGATTTGGTTGGCATGTATCGATCGGTTTTACAAAAGACTCAAAATCTGCGTAGACTATAAACGGAACCCTCATAGAATTGTTATAATTTTTAAAACTTAACATAGTTCCTTTTTCTGGCATTTCTATTTTTTGTGCGTTATGGTGTTTGCAGTACTCATTATGGTTGTTAAGCGCTCCTGGCGTTGTGAAACCATTCATACACCTTTTACAATAATACATCGAATTAGTCCGAAATCTCATCAATCTGTTAAAATTCTTGATCCAGCAATAATGTTTCCTTTCTCCGTTGGAAATAAGCAATAGATCTACACAAATACTACTTTCACACTTAGACAGATAAAGCGGGTAGACATGTTTTTCAAAACCGAATACATTAACATTAATATTGTTATTTCTCTCGAATTTACCTATCACATTAGCATCAGCAGCAACTGGAAACTCAATGCCACTCCAATTAAGTTTTTTCGATTGTTCTGTCAAAGCTTTCGTTATTTTTTCCGGATGGACATCCACCGGATTCAAAGCTCTAGTGATACACCATTTGAAGCATTCTTCGTCGTGGTTTTTCATATTTATAATAGCCTTTTTATTAGCTAAGAAGCTGGGTAGAGGAATGTAAGAACTACCTCTTAAGGGTGTATATTTTACCGTATTTATATCTAATTTTACAACGGCTTTAAATCTCCAATTACTTCCTTGCATCTGAAAACTAGCAATAGACTCCATGATTTTATCTTTTTTTCTGCTGTATATTTCATTCAAGTCGGTTGCTTCTAAAATAACTTCTGCCCTGGAAACGAATGGTATATCCTCAGAAGTCACTATTCCAGATTTCATATCTAGTCGTTCCATAGTACAAGTAAGAACTAAATTAGTCTTTGTCTGGCGATTACTCGACAACAGATTAACTACCTGCGGTCTGACGAAATCAAGAAACGACGAGGCATCCATTCCATTAATTCCATCTATTCTATACTGCTTGGTGAATCCTTTAATAGCCGACGCTGTTTCCCGAATTTTAGTTTTATCGAATATCCTGGAAACAGTTGACTTCAACGATTCTAGTTTTTCATTTACGACTTTATTGTCTCGTTCAGGCACATAACTAAGTAGCCAATCCGCAAATTCATTTATTTTTGTCCTAACCCTATTTTTGTATTTTCTCTTAGGCGCTACTGGTTTGTACTTACCAGGTGTAGGCGTAAGCGTAGGAACCTTAATGTCAGGAACCGATGAGTCGAGCAAGTGTTCAACATGGTTCATGTTTCTTAAACTACTTTTCTTTAAATCCATTTTATCTTACCACGCAAAAATATTAAAATCCATAATCCACTTATCTGTGAGATCGAAGAACCACTTATCGAACACTTTAATTGCAAATCATTCTATCTCTCAAACACTTTAATTTCGTATCTATCTCTCCAGACATTTCCGTTATGATAAGCTATTATACCAGCACTCTGACCATACGCCTTAGCAGCTTTATACATCGATGGATACGAGGTAACAACGCCAGTCTCTCGATCTATAATATCTACTCTTC
Source organism: Lumbricus rubellus (assembly GCA_945859605.1). NCBI lineage: Eukaryota > Metazoa > Annelida > Clitellata > Crassiclitellata > Lumbricidae > Lumbricus > Lumbricus rubellus. The sequence goes on from OX243812.1 coordinate 3,079,483, forward strand.
TCGGTTGTTTCCTGATACTACCCAGCGTGTCATGTCGATATGACACAGACTTGTAGTCCGTCGGAAGAATATTCTTTTCAATCAATACAGCTATCATTTGAGGTTTGTTGAGATGTGAAGTGCCTGTAACATTGTTATGCTTGGCCAACATTCTAAGCTCTGGTAGCTTCATAATATATAAGTATTCTTTAAATCAATTTTCCATACACAACACTCATTTTCTGCCCATCCGATTGGAACTGCAGCAACCTATCTGAAATTACGACTGCATACGCTTCTGTGTCGGCTGGCACTGCTGCATTGAAAAGAGCCTTAATTTGTATATCAACGACTGAAGATTTCAAACGCTCGGATTGTTTGCTTACATCGAACACGAACAACGGGTATAATTCTTTATAATCTACAGGTGTTATATTGCTTTGGGTAATCAACTTATCCATACCATAGAATTTTTGACTAAAGGAGGACGCGTCTCTGTACGCTCTGGAGAATTGTTGATTAGGAAACGACAGGTTATGGTCGACAGCTGGATATCTTTCTTGATTCATCATCACATATATGTTCTTAAGGTCGCAGTGATTAAATAGCGACGGATTACTTTCCTGATTACCGCTACGGTCCGTCTGAAATCCAACGATGATATATCTAGGTTTCTCCGGTGAAGTTTTAACGCTTAATCTCCAACTGAAACTTGTCGATTGAGGAACTGTTATTGTGTCGCATTGACGAGCTCTATACGCAACTGGCAACGTTAATTTCGATTCAATTGTCTTATACAACTGCATTCGTTCCATATCGGAAGGAATAACGTGTGGAATAAACCATGAAATTTTGTTTATCGCAACTTTTCCAGCAGCTGCAGCGTTATCTCGGAATATGGCATCATCGTCCGCTTTACGAACTAAAGTCAACGTCTGTTTGAAGCCGTAAATAATCTTGTCGTAATCGTCGCAAAACCCAAAAATATGCTTCAACGGAACAATAAAGCTGAACATTCCTTTAGTGTTTGGTTTGCGAATGAGAAAGCTTTGTCTAGTGGCAAAGCCGGGGTTGTCCGCAATAACAGCAGTCGCTCCAGTGTCTTTATACCACAGCTGATTTAAGCCTTGAGTCAGCTGAAAATCGTTTGGATACGTAAGTAAACCGAGCATCGTTGTAGCTTGACCCGGATGAAATAGCGTTTCGATTTCTTGATTAGATAACTGATAGGATATTTGACTGAATAGATACATAAGCCCATTATTCGTAAGAGCGACTAAATCGGCATTAACGTATGCGGTGTCATCAGCTTTAATTAGTCTTCCGTCGAATTGCAGATACGATTCTGCTGGGTGACTGTATAAGTCTTGTAATTCAATATTTATTCTTATTTCACCAGAACTGTTAAGGTTAGTTCTCGCTACAGGTTCGTACTCGTGCCATTCGTATCGCTCGATACCTTCATCGATCAATGGTTGCTCTGTGAATCTTAGAATATCGGATTGCATTTTATAATACATATATTTTTAAATAAGAAAATAAATTTTTTGGTCTAAATAAGAAAATAAACTTAAGCAAAATAAATTTAAACTGCCATTTTCAAACCACCTCCGTTTAAGCGTTTTACTAGATCTTGAATTCTAATAGCTCCTCCCGTCATTTGCGGATTCGACCCGAGTAATCTAGCTAGAATTACTTTAGTTTCCTGAGTTATCGGCTGCTGAACGGTGGTTGGTTGGAGTATCTTATTGAGTAATCGTTTTCCAACGTCGATCGCCTTATCCTTAGCAACACTCCCAATCTCTTTGACAGCTGTGCTCGCAATTTGTTTGGCTGCATTCGATGTCAGTAGTCTCTTGAGAAATCCTGCAATGGAATCGAATATTCCTGCTCCACCGACAACGTGTACTTTTTTATAACTTCTTCTCGCAACGACCAGCATTTCTATATCATCAATTTTTAATTAGATCATCAATTTTTAAATTAGATCATCAATTTTTAAATTAGATCATCAATTTTTTATATTCATCTTTGGTTATCACTCTTTGTCTTAGTAACTCATCCGTCATACCTACAATTTCATTTCTTACACCCGTATTTCCCGCTTTGTAGCTATATATTCGCAACTCTAATTGTTTTACTAATTCGTTAGGATCTGAAGGAATGGTAATTATTCCGCTTCCTGTTTTACCTCTTAACTTCATGTAATCGTCCCATATGGGTTTTATTATCTGTTTATATTTTACACTTCTAGACGATTTAGGTTTGTTTGGTTTATTTGACTGACTCATGGCATTCGTTTTAGTTAGAATCTCGGCGTATTCTTCGAGATCACGATTATCATAAATTGAACTGTTTGGACTAGCTAACGTTAACAATTCCCATAATCCTGGAGTTCCTTGATAAGTTGTGGTTCCAACTGTAATATCATTTCCTTGGATTGAGGCTTCGCTGTCACCGATGTAGAATTTTCCATCTCTTGATCTTAATCCGAATGTTGTATCCACAAGTCTTCTATCGGAAGCATATTTTTTAAGGTATTCAACTGCAATATTTCCTAATTCTAACCTTCTAATGTCTTCTACTGGGTCATCGTCATCGTACGCCTCTATAGACGGATACTGAGGAAATTGAATGGTTTTCAACGAATCTGGAAGTGCTTTTAGAGCAAGTGATGTTGCTGCAGAATTATCCTTTATTGTCGACAGCAAAGCGTTTTGTTCTTTCGAAATTGCTGATTGAGAGTCGACTATTGGTTTGTAGATTTTCGTTAATTCTCGTTGAAGTCCAAGGTCATCTATTCTCTCTGAGAGAAAGTTTTGTTTAATATTTTTTTTCGTTTTTAAAAACTCTTCGATAATAAAATCTCTCTTTGCAGGATCGCTAATTTTCAGTAGCGACATTTTTTATTATAATGTTTAAAACGTAACGTAAAACGTAAACGTAAAACGTAAACATAAAACGACACGTTATGCATCGTAGTAATTAACATAACATATGGAGTCTTTTTCGTTTATAGTAACTGGTGAATCGGAGTTGTTTTGTATTGTAATTATTATATCCTCTGCGTCCTCTAGTACTGTACCATCTTGAAGGCTCAGTCTGAGTTGTTTCAACTTCTGTCTAAGAGAGACTAGACACATTCCACTGGTCATTCGGACTCCAAGGCCTACTTCTACTGTAATATTTGTCTTTGGTTCAATCGTTATCGCTTGCTGAGCAAAAATCTCATATCTGTCGCCTGCTCGTTGTCTTGCAGGAGCGTGAGTGACCACTTTAGGCATCCAAATTATCGGACTCACACGAGGCTTCCGTTTGGTGATAAATTTGTGTATTGGGTGACCGTATCCAGACATTTATATAAGTGGTTTTTTAAAGTAACATTCCAAGAATAGGAATATTTTTAAATGGTGAATTGGGTCCAAGTATAAGACCTTCACCGCTGATATATCCTGCTCCTCTTTTCATAAACAGACCGGAACCCGATATCGAAACACCCTTTTTCCACGGAGATAGAAAAAGACCTTCCCCAGCAGGCACTATCTTACAGCATATTCCTCCTTTCTTAACGTACAGCACGCCTGATCCACTTATCGGATGTGAGATCGAAGATCCACTTATCGGGTGTGAGATCGAAGATCCACTTATTTTATCGACAATTTTGGAACCAGCTGCAGAACCCAATCCTGTTAAGGCTCCTGTGGCTAAACTCGGAAGAACACTAGACAGTAGAAACTTTCCGGCTGTTGCTAAGAACGGTAGAATAGCGCCAATAAATCCGCCTTCGACTCTCGCATTGTCTTCTAATTGCTTTTTACCCATTTTAATTGTCACACCAGTTCCATTCTGATACGCTTTAGTTAACTTGTTAATTTGCCTCTGGTTTAGAGCTAATACATGCTCACCAGTTATATCTTCATGAGAAAGTCTTATACTCACTCCAGTCCCTACTTGAGCAGCTCGCTTAATCTTCTCTTTTTGCCCTTCAGAAATATTAACTTTGACCTTAGCGTAAGCGCTCATCTTATATTAAATATAAACTTTAAATTAAACCTCTCTTATGTGAAATCGTATCGACAATTCCTCACCTCTTAAATTAATTAGTTTTCCATTTTGGTCTATTAGTTTTGTTTCCATCGATGAAATAGAGTATAGCGTTATTGGAAGATATACGAGATTGTGAGGAGATTCGATTATCTTGTAACCAGGCCCGACCGATGGAAAGAAAGAATAAATTATGTTCTCCGTAGTTCCGTTGGCATACGATGATCCTATTATATCACTGGTAACACGTAAACTATTCACGCTGTTTATATCGACTATGTGCTCGGATTCGTTATATCCTTCGGAGTATACACGACTCTGAAATCCTAGAACCGTACTAATTGAATTTGGTACTGTAAAATCAACTTTATAGTTCTCATCAATTTCCAAAACAGCCTTCAAAGTATTGTTATTTGGTTGCAACTTTATACATTGTCCATGACCTTCTTCTTTTAGAATTCTCTGTATGTATTCGTTTAAGTCATCGATTTCATAGCAACCGGTTGGAATGTCTAAATCTTCCCATGTTACACCGTTATCTGACGAATATACGAATTTATTATTTGTTTCATCTATATTAGGAAAACTGTAGTAAGTTTCAAGATTGACAAGAGCCATTTCATACGTTTTACTTTTGTCCAGTTCGATTAGTGGATTAAATTTCGTTCGAATTCGTGTGTTCCTTTCGCTCAACAAAATGCAAAAGGATTCTTTAGCTTCTGTGTTGCGTGCAATCGTTTGAGTATTAGATAAAATTTCGTCAAGAAGGGTTTCCATTTTAGATAGCTATTTTTAAACCTAGAATATAAAATCTTAAATTTTGTTATCATTTTATTATTGCTTTTATTTAATGTAAAATGTATCTAATCCACTTCTATACCTACCCTTATTTGTTTTACTAGTAAGGTCTATAACCACAAAACCATGCGTTTCATCCCACGCAGTTTTGCATAGTTTTCGAAATTCTTCTATAGTCATATCATCTACACCTATATGATCGCTGTATATATGATTAATATTTTTGAGGTCTTGAGGGAATAGACATATAAAGTTAGCATTCTCTCTTATAGTTTGTCTAGGTAGCTTGAAATAATTTTGTGCTAGGTAAAAGCAATCTACATTACTATGCCTACCTCTTATATAATACGATTCGCATTTATTTTGCCTCTCTAATTGTAAATCATCAAAAATCATGAGATTCTTTTTATCTCGACTTAAGTCTCGTGGATCTGGAACATCTTCAGAGGTTTCAAAGAACTTGCAGTCAATATCGGATTTCTTTTCCATGTTTTTAGACATCTCCTCAACAACGGCGGTCGGTGATACATTTAATTTCATTATCTCATCTCGATTATCAAAAAGTCTTATAATTGCTTCCTTTGGTAATTTCTCTTCGAATGCTTTCTTGAGTATCTTGTATTCTGATTGAAAAAGCGATTTTCCAAAGATTTGCAAGTTATCATAGTCTAACCAACCAGGTCTCAGTAATAAATTAAGTAGTAATATTGTCTTGCCGCATTGAGACTTACCGACGATCAAACCTCTAATGCTTCTTGGTAGGAGAGGACTGTTAAAGCGTTTACTTGATTCTTCATTCCACGATAGGTCTTGGACTTCCATTTTAATTATATTATATTAAAATGGAGCACAGCTCGTATTGCGTAAAATGTAAGCGACAAACTGAGTGTAGAGATATTCAACGAGTTGTCAGTAAGAATGGCAGACCTATGCTTAGATGTGTATGCGTTGAATGTGGCGCTAGAAAAACTCAGTTTACTAAAATGTCTACTACAGTACAAGGAGGTGATTTAGTCTCAGCTCTCAATTCTGCTACTTCCAACATTAAACTTCCATGGGCAAAATATCCGGGCGAAATGCATCTTCCAGGACATTCTTTCACGGGTCCAGGAACTCGATTGGATTTGCGATTGAATAGTGATGGGACGCCAAAAGATTGGAGTAAACCAGTAGATAGAGTTGATGCAGCAGCCTATCGTCATGACCTAGCTTATGCTAAACATACTGATACAGCAGGGAGAAACGTCGCTGACAGAGCTATGATAGATGAATTAAATAATATATCTAATCCTACTTTCCGCGAACGAATTGAAAGATCTATAGTAAAACCAATATTATCGACGAAGACCCATTTTGGAATGGGATTGAAAAAAAAGATCTGAGATGGACAGACCAACTTGCTGACGAATTGCATAAACCTATAGTCAGGAAGTTCAGGAAGCGAGTTGTTTATGTTCAGGGAGTGGACAAAGTTTGGGCAGCAGACTTGATTGACATGCAGGCTTATGCTAAATTTAATTCTGGTGTGAAATATTTGTTAAGCGTCATTGATATATTTTCCAAATATGGATGGGTTATTCCGATAAAAGATAAGCGTGGAGAATCTGTGGCAGATGCTTTCGTTAAAATATTTAATACGAGCAAAAGAAGGGGTGATAAACTTTGGGTCGATAAAGGAACAGAATTCTACAATAAACAGGTAAAATCATTAGGTATGGAGTTGTATTCAACTGAGAACGAAGAGAAATCTTGTATCGTGGAAAGATTTAATAGGACAGTAAAAGAAAAGATGTTTAAGTATTTTACAGCAAACTCAACTCAGAGATATATCGATGTTTTAGATAATATGGTTAATTTATACAACAACACAAGACATTCTTCCATTAAAATGACTCCTGT
>OX243812.1:3091202-3373702 GCA_945859605.1 Lumbricus rubellus
GAGCGTTTACGGCTTGACGAGTGAAAGAATGAATGCTAAGCGCGGGACCGATTGAGATAGAATCTACATACTGCTTCGTAGCTGCATCGCTGGCGCTGTTGGGATCGTGTAGACCTGTAATGTAACCATCATGCATAAAGATGGTTGTATGCACATTTATTTGAGATGAAATATTGTATTGCATCGACTTAACCATCTCTAAGATGGTTTCATTATTTAATTTAAAACGAAATCCGTCCGTCGATTCTAATATAATTGGTTGGTTTATTCGACCTTCTATTTTATTCGTTGTATTTCCTAAAAATATATTAAAATATTTATTTCCATCCAAATCCTTACATCCCATCGCCCGCGAAAGATCCCTACCGATGCTGCTTAAGAATAGGTCGCCAGTCATTGTATCACCAGTCTTTGACACCTTCGGTGTAACTTGTTCATCAACGTATTTCTTATTCGTCAAATGATTATCGTTGGACGGAGAATCGTCGTGATTCGTTATCAAATCAATAGCTTGACCCCAACTTAAGGCCTCGTCCATCCCTGCTATCAAAGTGTTCGTTGTAGGCAAACCTTTAATTTTGTGACCACCCATTTTTAGATTTCCAGTCGCGGGGTTTGTTCCATCCAATCGAAGAAAACTAGCATTTATTTGGCTAAGAGTAACACCACCAGCGATTACTCTTTGTGATGAACCAACATCGGTGTGACCAAATTTATCAACAGGCATTTTATATAATAATAATTTTTAATGCAAGCCATTTATAACTTCTTGAAAATTCATTCCATCACTCACCATCTTCATCACATACAAACACAAATGACCACAAAATACTTCGTTATCGGGTTGTATTCGCTCGCTGTTATATAACACTGGACGGCGTAAATACTTTATCAGTTCCAGAGGGGGAGGAAGGCCGTAACTATCGAAATATATTTTCTCATTACCGCTCTTTAAGAAAGAGCACCAATGCTGACCGGTTCCTTTAGAATCATCTAGATTCAATATCCCACATTCAATCCGTCTAGGTTTATTCGGCAGCTCGTCTCGCACGAAAACGCCTCTAAAATTCGGAATATTCAGCTTCTTCGCGGCATCCAATAATTCAAAATTCGTTAACGGATGATTTGGAAGAACTACGCCTTCGACATCGATGTTTTTCACAGTTGCAGAACTCATTTTATATTTCATCTAAATGTTTTAAAAAGTAATTCGATTTTACTTCCTGCATTACATTATTAAATAGTTTTCAACAAATAGTGTCCATAAGATAAAGTATGAATGCCGTCCTTCATTATTACCCGTTTATCGTCATCTGCAGATAATGCAACTTTATTAATTTCTTCTGTATAAATATCGTGATGATAAGATCTAATAACATTCATCGTTCGTTGTTGTTCTTTTTTGGTAAATAAGCAGTCTTTATAATCTTCGTGAGTAATAGTTTTCTGGACAACATTCTTCTTAATACCTTTACATTTTTTATGCTCATCTCCAGCAGACATCTTATAAGAATACAACTTTGCTCGCAGTCCGATAAACTCTTCTATCTGTTTTCCACTAGTTTCATCTTTGAACATTCCAATAACTTTTTTATTTACTCCAATCTCAATACCAGATGGATGATCTCTCGGATAGTCACTCGTATCAAATCTAGCTTTAATATCTTCTCGGATATCTGAGTAAAAGTCTTCGGTTTTAATTTCGTATGCCAATGAATCTGTATCGGTAAATAATAATTTAGCTTTATTTCCGTATTTAGTTTTGATGTAATTGTAATGAAAGTCATACATCAACGTTTTGCTCAAGTCTAATATACACATGCCAAGATAGATAGGTTTATTATAGTACAATTTAGTTCTTTTCATGTGAACGGCTATTAGATTTTCATCGAAAATAGTACAACTCTCGTAATTAGGTTTAGCAGCTAGTTTAATAGCCTCCTTCTCTTGACACACTAACCTTACATCAACACGATTTTCAATGTTCTCACAAGTTTTTCCAAAGACACTGTTATTCATTAATTTGAAAAAGTCTTTCTCAAAGTCATTAGTAGCTTTCGTTCTAAGAGCTGTATTTAAATCGATATACTTTTTCAACCAATCACTTTCTTGGAATAGTATGCCTCTGTGCACTTTTGTTATTTTCATGCCTAAGCTCTCGTACAGCTTGAGATTATCGTAGTGTAGCACATACTTCTTTTTATCGTTTAAGTTTGGAATTAGCTTTACGACTTTGTCAATCTCAATGCTTTCGGGAGCTAACGGATAATCGTTATGCAAGTCATGTAACTCTTTAGGGTATTCCAAATCAACTTCCAATATGCATGGTATACTTCTCCAATTATTTAAATCATCTTCACTCATCCATTTGAACCCGTGAGTAGGTAACGGTTTGCTCATAGCCCACCCATATAGGTTATTCGCGTCCAGGTAAGTGATAAATGTAGAATTTTCGTTACTATTGTAATCGCTCATATATTTATTATTCGCTTTCCCGTAACGATTAGATATTGTGCTCACTCCTCCTCGTATCCCTTGCCTGAGCATCAGAATCATATCGTAATCACTCAATAACTCCAATTTCACGTCTGTCAATTTTAAAGCGGCATCCCAGGCTAAACCAGGAGATGTAAAATACCATGCAGGGTCAAGCGTATAGTTCTTTATACACACATCTCTAAAGTTTTCGAAAACATCGGCAAGTAGCAGAACATCCGAAACGTTATACAAATCGTGATATTCTCTGAATGTTTTACATCCAAATTCTTTCCATACCGTTTGTGCATGCTCGTAGTCTTTATCGCTAATATTCGAGTCATTTAGCTTAGAATAAAAAGTGGATTTTGGTGGTAGTTCGGTTTCATTAAATCTAGTAAATGAATCGACGTAGTCATAAGGATATATGCCTTTTCTCAGCAAAAGATCGAGCTTCTTTCCAGTATATCGTTTCCCAATATTTTTACACTGGTCTTTGCTTAGGTTCCTCGATAAAGCATCAAGACTCGAAGCCATAAATTTAAAACTGTCGATAAAACGCAGTTCTCGTCGGACTAGTATTTCTTTTCCATCTTTTACAAACTTATCAACTACGACATCTCTGCTAAAAGATATATACTTTTCCTCGTTATTAGGTATGCAGTTAATTTTCTCACCTCTCAGTTTCTTAATGAACAGATGACAATCGTACCCGGAAAGATTATGAAACACTACGGGAAAGAACTTTGGACATTTATAGTTTATATTACAACTGTTATGAGCAGCCCCTCTAAACTTTCCACTAAGATGACAGTGATCTCTCACTCGGTCTTCGCCCAACGTTCCTTCGCAGATATGACATATAGTAGCTGCATCGAAACACTTCTTATCCTCTTCGGTAAATATCATCTTCTTGGGAAATTTAAACTGATTATATATTCGTTTTATATTCTCTTCGAGTTTATCTACAAATATTTGACCAACATCATCATCTTCGCTTTCAGCTGTAAACGTCACGGGATCTTGTGAATATACGCTATCATCGAAGCATTTTATGTAGTAACAAAAGGAGCTGGGAGTATGCTTTTGATATTTATTAGTGTACGACAACTCTGGATTTGGTTGGCAAGTGGCTATTGGCTTCACAAAAGACTCGAAATCAGCGTAGACAATAAACGGAACCCTCATAGAATTGTTATAATTTTTAAAACTTAACATAGTTCCTGGCTTTGGCATTTCTATTTTTTGTGCGTTATGTTGTGAGCAGTACTCATTATGTCTGTTAAGCGCTTCTGTCGTTGTGTAACCACTCATACATCTTTTACAATAGTGCATCGAATTAGTCCCCAATGTCATCAATCTGTTAAAATTCTTTATCCAACAATAATGTTTCCTTTCTCCATCAGATATAAGTAGTAGATCAATACTACTTTCACACTTAGACAGATAAAGCGGGTATACTTCTTTTTCATAACCAAATACATTAACACTAATATTATTATTTCTCTCGAATTTACCTATCATATTAGCATCAGCAGCAACTGGAAACTCAATACCACTCCAATTAAGTTTCTTCGATTGGTCCTTTAAATCTTTAGTAATTCTCTCCGGATGGCTATCCGTCGGATTCAAAGCTCTGGTAATACACCATTTGAAGCATTCTTCGTCTTCGTTTTTCATATTTATAATAGCCTTTTTATTAGCTAAAAAGTTGGGAAGCGGAATGTAAGAACTACCTCTTAAGGGTGTATATTTTACTGTATTGATATCTAATTTTACAACAGCTTTAAATCTCCAATTACTTCCTCGCATCTGAAAACTAGCAATAGACTCCATGATTTTATCCTTCTTTCTGCTGTATATTTCGTTTAAGTCGGTTGCTTCTAAAATAACTTCTGTCTTAGAAACGAATGGTATATCCTCAGAATTTACTTCTCCAGATTTCATATCTACTCGTTCCATAGTACAAGTAAGAATTAAATTAGTCTTTGTCTGGCGATTACTGGACAATAGATTAACTACCTGCGGTCTGGCTAAATCAAGAAACGACGAGGCATCCATTCCATTAATTCCAGCCATTGTATATTGCTTGGTGAATCCTTTAATAGCTGACGCTGTTTCTAGAATTTTATTTTTATCAAATATCCTTGAAACAGTTGACTTCAATGATTCCAGTTTTTCATTAACTGCTCGTTCAGGCACGTAACTAAGTAACCAATCCGCAAAATCATTAATCTTGGATCTAACCTTATTTTTGTATGTTCTCGTAGGCACTACTGGTTTGTACTTTCTCGGCGTAAGCGTAGGAACCTTAATGTCAGGAACCGGTGAATCGAGCAATTGTTCAACATGGTCCATATTTCTTAAACTACTTTTCTTTAAATCCATTTTATCTTACCACGCAAAAATATTAATATCTATCTCTCGAACACTTTAATTTCGTATCTATCTCTCCAGACATTTCCGTTATGATAAGCTATTATGCCAGCACTCTGACCATACGCCTTAGCGGCTTTATACATCGATGGATACGAGGTAACAACGCCAGTCTCTCGATCTATAATATCTACTCTTCTCGGTTGCTTCCTGATACTACTCAACGTGTCATGTCGATATGACACAGACTTGTAGTCCGTCGGAAGAATATTCTTTTCGATCAGTACAGCTATCATTTGAGGTTTGTTGAGATGCGAAGTACCTGTGATGTCGTGTCGCTTGGCCAACAATCTTAGCTCTGGTAGCTTCATAATATATAAGTATTCTTTAATTCAATTTTCCATACACAACACTCATTTTCTGACCATCCGATTGGAACTGCAGCAACCTATCCGAAATTACAACGGCGAAAGCTTCGGTGTCGGCTGGCACTGCTGCATTGAAAAGAGCCTTAATCTGTATATCAACGACAGATGATTTCAAACGCTCAGATTGTTTGCTTACATCGAACACGAACAACGGATATAATTCTTTATAATTTATAGGTGATATATTGCTTTGCGTAATCAACCGATCCATACCATAAAATTTTTGACTAAAGGAGGACGCGTCTCTATACGCTCTGGAGAATTGTTGATTAGGAAACGACAGGTTATGATCGACAGCTGGATATCTTTCTTGATTCATCATCACATAAATGTTCTTGATATCGCAGTGATCAAAGAGCGATGGATTACTTTCCTGATCACCGCTACGACCCGTCTGAAATCCTACGATAATATATCTAGGCTTCTCGGGTGACGTTTTAACGCTTAATCTCCAACTGAAACTTGTCGACTGAGGAACTGTTATTGTGTCGCATTGACGAGCTCTATACGCAACTGGCAACGTTAATTTTGATTCAATCGTCTTATACAACTGCATTCGTTCCATATCGGAAGGAATAACGTGTGGAATAAACCATGAAATTTTGTTTATAGCAACTTTTCCAGCAGCTGCAGCGTTATCGCGGAATATGGCATCATCATCAGCTTTACGAACTAAAGTCAGCGTCTGTTTAAAGCCGTAAATAATCTTGTCGTAATCATCACAAAATCCGAAAATATGCTTCAACGGAACAATAAAACTGAACATTCCCTTAGTGTTTGGCTTACGAATGAGAAAGATTTGTCTAGTGGAAAAGCCGACGTTGTCAGCAATAACAGCAGTCGCTCCAGTGTCTTTATACCACAGCTGATTTAAGCCTTGAGTCAACTGAAAATCGTTTGGATACGTAAGTAAACCGAGCATCGTTGTAGCTTGACCCGGATGAAATAGCGTTTCAATTTCTTGATTAGATAACTGATAGGATATTTGACTGAATAGGTACATAAGCCCATTATTCGTAAGAGCGACTGCATCGGCATTAACGTATGCGGTGTCATCAGCTTTAATTAGTCTTCCTTCGAATTGCAGATACGATTCTGCTGGGTGACTGTATAAGTCTTGTAATTCAATATTTATTCTTATTTCACCAGAACTGTTAAGGTTAGTTCTCGCTACAGGTTCGTACTCGTGCCATTCGTATCGTTCGATACCTTCATCGATCAGTGGTTGCTCTGTGAATCTTAGAATATCGGATTGCATTTTATTATACATATATTTTTAAATAAGAAAATACAGTTAAGCAAAATAAATTTAAACTGCCATTTTCAAACCACCTCCGTTTAAGCGTTTTACTAGATCTTGAATTCTAATAGCTCCTCCCGTCGATCCGAGTAATCTAGCTAGAATGACTTTAGTTTCCTGAGTTATAGGCTGCTGAGCTGTGGTTGGTGGGAGTATCTTATTGAGTAATCGTTTTCCAACATCGATCGCCTTATCCTTAGCAACACCCCCAATCTCTTTGACAGCTGTGCTCGCAATTTGTTTGGCTGCATTCGAAGTTAGTAGTCTCTTGAGAAATCCTGCAATGGAATCGAATATTCCTGCTCCACCGACAACGTGTACTTTTTTATAACTTCTTTTCGCAACGACCAGCATTTCTATATCATCAATTTTTAAATTAGATCATCAATTTTTAAATTAGATCATGATTAACTTTTTATATTCATCTTTGGTTATCACTCCTTGTCTTAGTAACTCGTCCGTCATACCTACAATTTCATTTCTTACACCTGTATTTCCCGCTTTGTAGCTATACATTCGTAACTCGAGTTGTTTTACTAATTCATTTGGATCCGAAGGAATGGTAATTATTCCGCTTCCTGTTTTACCTCTTAACTTCATGTAATCGTCCCATATGGGTTTTATTATCTTTGCATATTTTACACTTCTAGACGATTTAGGCTTGTTTGGTTTATTTGGCTGACTCATGGCATTCGTTTTAATTAGAATCTCGGCGTATTCTTCGAGATCACGATTATCATAAATTGAACTGTTTGGACTAGCTAACGTTAACAATTCCCATAATCCTGGAGTTCCTTGATAAGTTGTGGTTCCAACTGTAATATCATTTCCTTGGATTGAGGCTTCGCTGTCACCGATGTAGAATTTTCCATCTCTTGATCTTAATCCGAATGTTGTGTCCACAAGTCTTCTATCAGAAGCATATTTTTTAAGGTATTCAACTGCAATATTTCCTAATTCTAACCTTCTAATGTCTTCTACTGGGTCATCGTCATCGTACGCCTCTATAGACGGATACTGGGGAAATTGAATAGTTTTCAACGAATCTGGAAGTGATTTTAGAGCGAGTGATGTTGCTGCAGAGTTATCTTTTATTGTCGACAGCAAAGCGTTTTGTTCTTTTGAAATTGCTGATTGAGAGTCGACTATTGGTTTGTAGATTTTCGTTAATTCTCGTTGAAGTCCAAGATCATCTATTCTCTCTGAAAGAAAGTTTTGTTTAATATTTTTTTTCGTTTTTAAAAACTCTTCGATAATAAAATCTCTTTTTGCAGGATCGCTAATTTTCAGTAGTGACATTTTTTATTATAAGTATAATGTTTAAAACGTAACGTAAAACGTAGACATAAAACATAACGTAAAACGACACGTTATGCATCATAGTAATTAACATAACAAATTGAGTCTTTTTCATTTATAGTAACTGGTGAATCTGAGTTGTTTTGAATTGTAATTATTATATCCTCTGCGTCTTCAACAACGGTACCATCTTGAAGGCTAAGTCTGAGTTGTTTCAACTTCTGTCTGAGAGAGACTAGACACATTCCTCTGGTCATTCGGACTCCAAGGCCTACTTCTACTGTAATATTTGTCTTTGGTTCAATCGTTATCGCTTGCTGAGCAAAAATCTCATATCTGTCGCCTGCTCGTTGTCTTGCAGGAGCATGAGTGACCACTTTAGGCATCCAAATTATCGTACTCACACGAGGCTTCCGTTTGGTGATAAATTTGTGTATTGGGTGACCGTATCCAGACATTTATATAAGAGATTGTTTAAAGTAACATTCCAAGAATAGGAATATTTTTAAATGGGGAATTTGGTCCAAGTATAAGACCTTCACCGCTGACATATCCTGCTCCTCTTTTCATAAACAGACCGGATCCTGTTATCGAACTACCCTTTTTCCACGGTGATAGAATAAGACCTTCCCCAGCAGGCCTTATCTTACAGCATATTCCTCCTTTTTTAACGTAGAGCACGCCAGATCCACTTATCGAAGATCCACTTTGTGAGATCGAAGATCCACTTATTTTATCGACAATTTTGGAACCAGCTGCAGAACCCAATCCTGTTAAGGCTCCTGTGGCTAAACTCGGAAGAACATTAGACAGAAGAAATTTTCCGGCTGTTGCTAAGAACGGTAGAATAGCGCCAATAAATCCGCCTTCGACTCTCGCATTGTCTTCTAATTGCTTTTTACCCATTTTAATTGTCACACCAGTTCCATTCTGATAAGCTTTCGTTATCTTGTTAATTTGCCTCTGGTTTAGAGCTAATAAATGCTCACCAGTTATATCTCCATGAGAAAGTCTTATACTCACTCCAGTTCCTGCTTGAGCAGCTCGCTTAATCTTCTCTTTTTGTCCTTCAGAAATATTTACCTTGACCTTCGCGTAAGCGCTCATTTTATATTAAATATAAACTTTAAATTAAACCTCTCTTATGTGAAATCGTATCGATAATTCCTCACCTCTTAAATTAATAAGTTTTCCATTTTGGTCTATTAGTTTTGTTTCCATCGATGAAATAGAGTATAGCGTTATTGGAAGATAAACGAGATTATGAGGAGATTCGATTATCTTATAGCCAGGCCCGACCGATGGAAAGAAAGAATAAATTATGTTCTCCGTAGTTCCGTTGGCATACGATGATCCTATTATATCACTGGTAACTCGTAAACTATTCACGCTGTTTATATCGACTATGTGCTCGGATTCGTTATATCCTTCGGAGTATACACGACGCTGAAATCCTAGAACGGTGCTAATTGAATTTTCTACTGTAAAATCAACTTTATAGTTCTCATCAATTTCCAAAACCGCCTTTAACGTGTTGTTATTTGGTTGCAACTTTATACATTGTCCATGACCTTCTTCTTTTAGAATTCTTTGTATGTATTCATTTAAGTCTTCGATTTCATAGCAACCAGTTGGAATGTCTAATTCTTCCCATGTTACACCGTTATCTGGCGAATATACGAATTTATTATTTGTTTCGTCTATATTAGGAAAACTGTAGTAAGTTTCAAGATTAACAAGGGCCATTTCATACTTTTTAGTTTTGTCCAATTCGATTAGTGGATTAAATTTCGTTCGAATTCGTGTGCTCCTTTCGTTCAACAAAATGCAAAATGATTCCTTAGCCTCTGTGTTATGTGCAATCGTTTCAGTATTAGAAAAAATCTTTTCCAGAAGGCCTTCCATTTTAAATAGTTATTTTTAAATCTAGAATATAAAATCTTAAACTTTGTTATCATTTTATTATTGATTTTATTTAATATAAAAAGTATCTAAACCAGATCTGTACTTACCATTATTTGTTTTACTAGTCAGGTCTATAACTACAAAACCATGCGTTTCATCCCAAGCAGTTTTGCATAGTTTTCTAAATTCTTCTATAGTCATATCATCTACGCCTATATGATCGCTGTAGATATGATTAATATTTTTGAGGTCTTGAGGGAACAAACATATAAAGTTGGCATTCTCTCGGATAGTTTGTCTAGGCAGTTTGAAATAATTTTGTGCTAGGTAAAAGCAGTCTACATTACTATGCCTACCTCTTATATAATACGATTCACATTTATTCTGCTTCTCTAATTGTAAGTCATCAAAAATCATGAGATTCTTTTTATCTCGACTTAAGTCTCGTGGATCTGGAACATCTTCCGAAGTTTCAAAGAATTTACAGTCTATATCAGATTTCTTATCCATGTTTTTAGACATCTCCTCAACAACGGACGATGGAGATACATTTAATTTCATTATCTCATCTCGGTTATCAAAAAGTCTTATAATTGCTTCCTTTGGCAATTTCTCTTCGAATGCTTTCTTAAGTATCTTATATTCCGGTTGAAAAAGCGATTTGCCAAAGATTTGCAAGTTATCGTAATCTAACCAACCAGGTCTCAGTAATAGATTAAGTAGTAAAGTTGTTTTACCGCATTGAGACTTACCTACGATCAAACCTCTGATACTTCTTGGTAAGAGAGGACTGTTGAAGCGTTTAGATGAATCTTCATTCCAGGATAGGTCTTGGACTTCCATTTTAATTATATTATATTAAAATGGAGTATTGTGTTAAGTGTAAACGAAAAACTGAATCCAAAGATATTCAACGAGTCGTCAGTAAAAATGGCAGACCTATGCTTAGATGTGTATGCGTTGAATGTGGCGCTAGAAAAACTCAGTTTACTAAAATACCCTCTACTAAAGCACAAGGAGGTGATTTGGTTTCAGCTCTAAATTCTGCTACTTCTAACATTAAACTTCCATGGGCAAAGTATCCTGGTGAAATCCATCTTCCAGGACATTCTTTCACAGGTCCAGGAACCCGATTGGATTTGCGTTTGAATAGTGACGGGACGCCAAAAGACTGGAGTAAACCAGTAGATAGGGTTGATGAAGCGGCCTACCGTCACGACCTAGCTTATGCTAAACATACTGATACAGCAGGGAGAAACGTCGCTGACAGAGCTATGATAGATGAATTAAATAATATACCTAATCCTTCTTTCCGCGAACGAGTTGAAAGATCTATAGTAAAACCAATTTTATCGACGAAAACCCATTTTGGAATGGGATTGAAAAAAAAGCTCTGAGATGGACGGATCAACTTGCTGACGAATTGCATAAACCTATAGTCAGGAAGTTCAGGAAGCGAGTTGTTTATGTTCAGGGAGTGGACAAAGTTTGGGCTGCTGACTTAATTGATATGCAGGCTTTTGCTAAATTTAATTCTGGTGTGAAATATTTGTTAAGCGTCATTGATATATTCTCCAAGTATGCATTTATTCAGCCGTTAAAAGATAAGCGCGGAGAATCTGTGGCAGATGCTTTCGTTAAAATATTTAATACGAGCAAAAGAAGGGGGGAAAAACTTTGGGTCGATAAGGGATCTGAATTCTATAATAAACAGGTAAAATCATTAGATATGCAGTTGTACTCAACTGAGAACGAAGAGAAATCTTGCATCGTAGAAAGATTTAATAGAACAGTGAAAGAGAAAATGTTCAAATATTTTACAGCGAATTCAACTCAGAGATATATCGATGTTTTAGATAATATGGTTAGTTTATACAACAACACAAGACATACTTCCATTAAAATGACTCCTGTTAAAGCGAGTATCAAAGCGAACGAATGGGTTGTGTGGATGAATCTATATGGAGACGCTGTACCTGAAACTGTTAAACCTAAATTTTCAGTAGGAGATAAAGTAAGAATTTCCAAGAAGAAAAAGACATTTGAGAAAGGCTTCACAAAAAGATGGACAGAAGAAATATTTACTATAACACACATCCAATACACAGACCCTATAACCTATAAAATATCAGATTATAATGGAGAACAAATACAAGGGACATTTTATGAAGCTGAACTGCAATCGACAACGCAAGATACATTTAAAATAGAAAAGATTATAAGAAAAAGAGGAAATCGGTCTTTGGTTAAATGGTTAGGCTATGATGAGTCATTCAATACATGGGTTAATAATAAAGACTTGATATCATTGTGAATTTACTACTACTATTAGCAAACTGATTTACTACTACAGCTTTTGTGCAATCATTACTTCTCTATGAATAACAACACGCTGTAATAACAAGTTCTAATGTACATTCGCAGCCTGTTCTAAGAAGAAAAAGACATTCGAGAAAACAAAATTCTTAACTTTTTGGAACGGATGACTAAAAAAAAAAAAAAAAAAAAAAAAAAAAAAAAAAACCTAAAAAAAAAAAAAAAAAAAAAAAAAAAAAAAAACCTAGAAAAAAGTTAGAAAAAAAACCTAGAAAAAAAAACTTAGAAAAAAAAACCTAGAAAAAAAATCCTAGAAAAAAATTAGAAAAAAAAGTTAGAAAATTTTTTTGTCTTCTTGTCCTGTAAAGTTGGCTATCTCGTGACAAAAATTTATCTTGGGGACAGAACCGGAAGTTTGGTCACAGATTCGGACGATTTTTCAACAAATTGCACCGCGTAGGATAAGACTTTATCGCATTGCACCGCGTGTCATAAGATCTATCGTATTGTGCTCTGTGTGAAGTGTCAACGATGTTATAGGCCGGTTGCTGCGTGGCTTTTAATAGGTAGCAGGTGTGCACTGTTGCTGTATTTGACAACAAAGACCTGACAAGTCTACGTTAAAACTAGACTCAACGTATTAGACTTGTGTCGATCAATAATGTTGGAATGTCTGTCGATGGATCAATAATTCTAGCTGTGGTATAGTTCACATTCCTTTCTCGTCCCCGGCACGAGTATGGAATGTGGTGTTTCCAGGGAGATGACAAACACGTTGGCTGTTTGCTTGGTGTTAACAATTGCTTTGTCGATGCGTGGTCGGAGACAGGCTGCAAATTGATCGTTCCACCCGTCGCCGCAAAATGTTTTAATCGATTGTTGTGTGGACGGAGACAGGCTGCAAATTGATCGTTCCATCCGTCGGCGCAAAATGTTTTAATCGATTGCTGTGTGGTCGGAGACTGTGCTGCAAATTATTCGTTCCTTCCATCTCCAGAAAAAGGTGTATAGATTCAGAGAAACTGTTGAATGTCCCTTTCATCCAGTATAATTCGTTGTGGGTTAATGAAATCTTCGTAATCATGGTCTGGGTCAGCTGTAATTGGAAGAAGGTTCAAAGTTGTTGGGGCTTGTTGAATTTGTATAGGATTGATGTCAAAAACTCTGGATTGAGCAGAAGCGATGCCGGGTAATTTTAGTCGTTCTGCCAGTTGAATATCTGTTCCAAGATGCTTAAGAATCCGATTGTGGTGTTTAGAAAATTGTTTAAAACTTAACTCGGAAAAAATTAATCTAGGATAAATTCGGATTAGCATATAGAAAAGAATATATCGCTGGACTGTTGCGTAATTCATACGAAATTCCTGCTGGTACAATTCCGTAATGTTGTTACCTTCAGGCAAGAAATTGCGGGCATTTGTGTAAATCTGTCCTCTGTGATAGGCTACGACAAGATGTAGGTTATTCGTCGTCCGTCCTTCTTGTAGTACTCGTTCGTGTGCAGCTTTTAATAGGTGTAGATCAGTTAAGTCCAGTTCAATGAAATCTGTATTAAGATACCAGTCAAATCCTTCGACATTGTCTATTAAATGTTGCTCGTATTCATCGATTTTTTGTCTTATTTGTGGAATTATCGCTTCGTTGAATATGTGCGTGTCGTGTGATTGAGCGATACGTCTTTCTGTACATCTCTTTTTCGGTGGCTTTTCAAGAATTTGATTTATCTCCCGCATCTTACCTTCGAAAATTTGCCTAGAAAGGGCATCATCTTGAAAAACAGAATTTAAAGCAAGATGTATGGCGTCATCGGAATATTTCGCGATATCACGAATTAAAGAAGCCATTTCTGATGTAGACCTATCCGCACAAGCACAGAACGTTGAAAGCCGGCTGAAGTCTCAAAATTATTTGCAACAGACAACTGTTTAGTTACTGTCATGACAACGGTGGCAACAACTCCATGCAAAACAGGGATGTCCGATTTCTGAGTCTCGAGATTATGTAAAAAAGTCGCCCAAAATCTCGAGACATTTCAAAAGGAGCCCAAATATCGCGAAGTGGTATGGTTGAAAATTAAGCCTACAGCCGATTGCGCCTTTAAAAAGTAGCCCAACGCATACACTTTTGTAACACCCTAGCAACTCCGTGCAGTACTGCAGACCTTTATTTACAAATCACCATAGGGACTACTGCGACGCAGATCCAGCAATCAATGTAACCGACCGTGGTGTTTGCGGTAATTATCGACTATGCCGCCTCACGCTGAACCGCGGGTCGATACATTCTCTCCGCCACGATCAGCGACGCATAGGTAAATATTGACCAACGAAGGCTGTTGTCCACTTTGGCTTTGCTTATGCTGTTCGGTGCACGACATCCAATAGAAAAGACGCATCTTATCCAAAACACTTAAGAATTTTAGCTGACCATTTTATCTGCTTTATTAGCTTCTTTCAAAATGGCGGAGCTTGTTAGAATCAATTTTAAGAATTTTAACTAGTCTAATAGAGTAATGAGTCAGTTACTTGTGGTGGTGTCCCGAGGTAAGCGATTTATATAACGTCCTTGGCCTATATTCCACTTCGATAGCGTCTGGTCCCAGTGCTTGGTCCTAGTGCTTGGTTCTAGTGTTTGGTCTAAGTCTTTGGTCCCAGTGCTTGGTCCCAGTGTTTAGGCCTAGTGTTTGGGTTCAGTGTTTGGGCTTAGTGTTTAGGCCTAGTGTTTGGGTTCAGTGTTTGGGCTTAGTGCTTGGCCTCAGTGCTTGGTCTCAGTGCTTGGTCCTAGCACCATTTAATCTGTTTTATTAGCTTCTTTCAAAATGGCGGAGCTTGTTAATTCTATTACTACTACCACATATATTATAAATATTATATGTGATGATAGCTCTAAGTCTAACCGATGTAGCTAACTGGGTCAGATATGCAACTCCATTGATGGAGTGGCGTCATAGAAATTTCCTTACCGAACAAAATTAAAATTGTGAAATTGACATCTGGCGCACAATTAAATTTAATCATAATTATCGATTCAATTGCAAAACGGGGAGGGATACCGATACGTCGAGGCAAATTCAAGACGCCAAGAAAATAAAGCATCATGCGAAACGATCGACAGCCGCCCTAACAGACGCAGGCCTACGTAATTAGCCTATTAGGCTATAGTAAATTCTTACATTGCAAGAAATGAATGAAATCAACATGAATCTATCAAATAAAATTTTTACACTCGTTGTCAATCGCACAAATGTTCAATTAAGAACAACCGGAAGGTAGGGGTCTATAGGAATGGATTCATTTAAATGCGGACTGAACCGGATAGGGGTGGTGTGGGTTGACCTATGCATACCCGGTACGTCATTGTGTTGATTTGATTAATGTAGCTATTTCACTGAACACCAGCCACGCAGCATTCACCGGGAAGGAGGTGGGAGTCGTTGAAAATATGTGGACAAAAATGAATAGGCCTAAGTAGGTGTTTAATACAGGCCCCAAGCTTAGGTCTACATGTACGTATTCATAGTCGGAATGTTGATTTGATCGTTGTAGCTATATTTCACTGAACTTTAGTCACGGAGCAGCAATCCATCCCTTGTTCTGCTTTGGATCGACCAATATTATTATAGGCTAGTTGTCCTGCTATCAATTCTCATCCGTCTCTATCGTATCTGCCTGTCAACTCTGACCTACTCGCAACAAAGACGCTATACCGGTACTGCGAACTTGTCGACTGTCGTCCTCGAATGTGGCTGTAAAAGTCGGCCTCCTGCAGCAGTGGCCCAGAGTTTCTACTATAAAATCCAAGGATAAAATGTAAAGAAGGCCAGACTTAGGATTGTCGCTGCAATCGCGCAATAATATGGTCAACTGTATGATATTGCTGACTGCTGCTCTTGTCGGAAGCATAATAACAGGTGAGGACAATTTACTCTGCATGGTCATCTTTCGGTCCGATCCCTGTACAAATCTAAGCGGAATTATTGCTTCTAGACAGAGACTGCGATTCTATTCTGACCAACAGGCTCATAATAGGATAGGCTTATATGTTTACGGTTCCTCTCCAGCGATGAACAACTAAGCTGCACATAGCTCCCATTAAACGGCGGGACAGGCTCCCTGTTCGTCTGGTAGGCTTACGTCAAAGTTCGTGGATGACAACGAAAGTAATATTTGTCCGATCCCTGTACAAATCAGATCTTAATCTGAAATAAGTCAATCTGAATGTTTGTTGACTGTAGGAACGCCGACGCCGCCACAGAAGCCGAAGTCATACGAATTACCGCAGGATGCCATGTAAGTTTGGCAAAGAGACTTTCACGCAAGACAGTAGGCCTAACTGTAACTGTTACCAGTATGAGAATTGTGGAAAAATAACTGGGGGGTTGGCCTATGATAAACTTGAAATTGGGGTATGAAAAACATACTTTAACATGGGGCTCTAAAAAAGACTGGGGGGGGTTGAACCCCCCAACCCCCCCGGCAATTCTCACCCTGGTTGTTACATAATATTATAATAGCCTACTCATATAATTCATGCCGTTAGTAGGCCTATTGCAGTAACTAAATACTTTTCACAACAAGGCTGATAAAATTTAATATTATATAAATATTATATATCTGCATATTTAATAGGCCTACCTATTTATCTTTAGGCTTATTTATTGCATCGGATCAATCAGACTTTTTTCATCAATCTCTCAAGTCTTCTTTTGTCGTGACTGGGCTGGGAGCACTTCTGAGTAGATTTCTGGAAGGGGCGCTATATAAGTCCATAAAATGAATTAATTAATGAATGACTGGAAGTAAAGTAAAGAAAATAAGTCTAATTAGAGAGTATAAGTATAGTTGATGCGGACCCCAGAATGGCCGAAATGATTAAGAATAGTAACGCCTAACGTATTGGTCAATTGGAGTTAGAAATAACAGATGAAGCAGACAATAATTAATGTTCCTTGCCTTCTGACGTGTAATATGCCTTCTAACATCAATCAACTTTCTTCTACAGATAAAACAAACTGTAAGATTTTGAACTAAAAAAGAGATTCATTCATTGCTCCCAAAAATAATATTATTGTACACGAGATCATTACAAAGCAGCTAAAGACAAAAAATGCTATAACAGAAATTGACGATTTAGGCCTAATATAAAAAGATAAACTAAAGAAAGAAAGAAAGAAAGAAAGAAAGAAAGAAACAAATAAATAAATGCGAATTGTTTCCACATACGTTGTCTTCTTCTGTCTATAGTTTTCCAAAAAGGAATACTGTGAGAGCTTTCGCCGCCAGTGATCGAAAAGATGACTTGAAATACCAATGGATGGGATCCGATGGCACAGTTTACACTGAATCTGGTCCTGGAAGGCTGCAAATAGCATCCACTCCAGCCATCACCAAGCAAGAAACAGACGTGGTATGACTATTCCAATTATTTTCATCCAATCTGATCGTATCTTAATTTTATAATTTCTTTTAGACCAGTCAGTCGGCAGACATCTTCGAAGCTACAGTAGCCTACTGTTTTTCAAACTCGATGGACATGATGCTAGCAAAATCGCTTCAATAAAAAGGGATATTTAATTTCGGTGCTTCATCTTTCTTATGCAGGGTAGGCTTAGGGCTATTATAATTACATGTAGGCCCTATAGTCTACATTGCACCAGTAGTCCCAATCTTTTGCTGTCATAGAGACTATCCCCATACAAGCAATGAACGGATGGAGTTGTAGGCCTAAGCTTCATGCAGCAACAGAATTAAGTGTTCTAAATTTCTTAACTGATTTCAGAATACCTCATAATTTTTGATGAGTTTGATCATAAAACTATAAGCCCGTCGTGATAGAGTAGATCCACAGAGATACAAAGTGCAGAATGAAGTCGAGTTTCCAGAAAGCCAACGAGAGAAGTTGGCAATGAAGGGTCTGAAGAAACACGGCGAAGGGGGGTCGCTTAGGATGACAGAGATTGCAATGCGCAGATGTGTGATTCGGACTTTGGAGTTTGAGGATGAGGTGAGACTTTATTTTGGAGTGGAAAGGCCTGAGCGACGATTGTTAGAGGAAATACTGTTGGTGCGACCTAGTGATTTGTATATTTCATGTATATCAGCTCTAAGTAGGCCTACCTCCTGCAGGCCATTGATCCGTGCTTGGTTTTCTTTGTGTAGGGAACAAAGATAGTGAAGCTGATGACGATGAACATGCCTTCCGAGGTCTTCGCTAAACTGGCGAGTAACGCTTCCGTTGGGTTCTTCACGAAAGCAGACAAAACGACCGCATTCCCAGAGTTCGCAAGCTTCAAGGATCGTTCCGAATGTCAAGGTCAGTATACATGTACATGTATGTCAGCAAGTCGGTCAGTCATTTTGGGGTCGTGTCATAATCTTGTGCTGCAAGGGTCATCTTGACCAACGTCACGTGATGTGCCAGATGTGGCTTAACTGAATCATCATTATCTTAGATTGCAAATTTATGTAGCGCCAGTTGAAAGCTAAACGCAGCTTATGCACGAGCGCTGCGTCAAATCAGATATATCGAGTGGAAATCAGAGACCGGAGATGAGAGAGAGAGAGAGAGAGAGAGACAGACAGACAGACAGACAGACAGACAGATAGACAGACAGACAGACAGACAGACAGACAGAAGAGCAGCTAAGACAGGTCTCGTCGAAGAAGTGAAGGTCTCGAAGGTATAGGCATACAATTTGTTAAGTTTTGTCTCCATAGTACCGGGGTAGCACTTATCTTACAGAGTTATGTTCTACCTATTGTTTATTTGTTTGTTTGTATGTGCACTTGTTATGGCGCCCCTTCAAGTTCTCTCTACTCAGAGGCGCTCCCGAAATGTAGAGCGGACACTGCATCGGAGTTTCACGCAGAAGCGCTTAGCAATTATTGTGAGTGAAGGACTTGCCCAAGGTCCTTACGCGTCGAGGTGGATTCGAACCTCGAACCTTCCGGCTCCAAGGCAACGACGCCACCATTACACCACTGCGCCCCCCAACTATTGTTCTGAATACGGTTCAGTTCTTCTCCATCTGTCGTGACAGTGCTTACGAAATAAAGGAAAGATCAGATTTCTTCCGGAATCGGACGAAGCATGGTCCTTGTAAAAACACGTTCACGTTGAACACACGTTCACGTTAAACACACGTTCACGTTAAACACACGTTCACGTTAAACACACGTTCACGTTAAACACACGTTCACGTTAAACACACGTTCACGTTAAACACACGTTCACGTTGAACACACGAGCAGCAATTCGTAAAAACAGGTTTAATCTCACTGAGAGGATAATTTTTGAAAAAATAATCATGTCTAGGCTACAAACTGTGTCCGGTGAAACTGAATCCAAAAGTTTTCTGCTGAGCCCTGCAAACGTTCCAACTCGCTGGAAGGGGGGGGGCAAATCCAGGGTGAGAATTGCCGGGGAATTGGGGTTTCAAACCCCCAGTCATTTTTAGAGCCTCATAGTAAAGTCTGTTTTTACACCCCGATTCCAAGTGGATATTGGTCCAACCCCCAGTTATTTTTCCACAATTCTCACGCTGGGCAAATCGCTTCATTGTTATTGAATTATAGAGCTACATGTATCGTTGTATGTCTTTCTTAGGATCGTGCAATGGTACGTGTTCGGACACGTGCACTGCTGATGGCCGCAAGTACGACAGTCTGGCAGGTCTTGGTGGAGTGCGTGGCGTCTGTGTGAATGACAATTTCATGTGCAATGATGCGGATCCATACGATCATCTGTTCAATGTCTTGATCCATGAGTTCACTCATACCATTCATCAGTATGGTCTGTCATCGGAGTACGCCGACAAAGTAAGTCGTAACATGCTTACTCCACTAACATCAAGAATCCTGTTTACTTTTACATAATACCCATAACCGAAAGATCCCATAAATTCGTTCTGATCACTATCTCCCTCACTTGTGCCTGTCAATTTCAAAATTCCGCTTACGCTTGCACCCTCCTTTTCAGTCGTACCGGTACCGTGTATTTTAGATTGCGTTCTGTGGTTGTCTGTGAAACTCCAGCGTTATCCACCGTTCAATCTCCTCGACATTCACCTCCTGCTATGATTTTGATAATTATGACAACGCAGTTCACCAAACAACCTGACTGTCTTGAGACTTCAGTTTATACAGCACCGGTTTGCAAGCTAAACTCTCTAACGCTATTTTTGTGTGACGCAGGACAACCTTTGGAGATTTGCATCTAAGTTTTACAATTAGCCTACGACCTACATGTACGTAGTTGACATTGAGTGCCACGGTTGCCGACTGGTCATAATTAGAGCTGTTGATTTAATCGCGTTAACGCGTGCGATTAATGCGTTAGAAAATTTGCGATTAAAAATTTTTACGCATTAATCGTACGCGTTAATTAGATCTGATTAAAATGGAATCAGAGGCAGAAAACTCGCTGTAAATGGAAGTCTCATACTTAAAACTAGTGATACATTTTTGGTAAATATTCCAAATAAGAATTTGAGTATTATCGTAGCAATTCCTTGCTCAGTTATCGGTGGAGATCAGAGTGTGGTGAGGTGTGGTGGGGTTGTGGCCGGAGCGGCTCGAATTCTAAATTTCCCGGGCAACGCTGGGTATACCCCAGCTACCCCAGCTAGTTAATTGATAAGAGCATCCCTTTAACCGACCAATGTAAATAAACTGGTCTGCCTATCCAATTGGCTGAATAAATAATTAATTTTTATATTCAGAAAACGGTTGTCTAATTTTTACATTTTGGTCTATGTCATTTTAATTAAATGAAAAAATTAACGGATTTTGAGCAGTTGACTGATTTGAACAGTGTTTCGATTATGTCTGCTATACAAGACTGTTCAACAGACTAAATGCAGAAATTCAATAGCCAAAGGTTATTGAATATGTTTCCAATAGAAAGAATGCATTCAGTCATTAAAATTTTATGCTTCGGGGGTCCCTAGAAAAAAATAAGAATAATATCTTTGAAGGAAATGTATTGCGATTAATTTGCAGTTAATTGCGATTTAAAAAAATCGCGCGATTAATTTCGATTAAAATTTTTAATCGAACAACAGCCCTAGTCATAATAGCGCTCGACTTAAAACGCGTGCCGGGACGAGGCACTCCGAGACGGTTGCTGTGAACAATGCCCTTGTGCAAATCATTCACTGACAATAATTTTCACTATGATAGGTCTAAATGCATAAGGTCTGGCCTATTGACCAATACTAATTCTAACAAGTACACTTTAATGGGCTTCTTCTAATGGGCTTTAGAATAATTTTGTGTGAATAATTATCTGCAGATTCGCAACGCCCATCAGAACGCACGATCGAATGAGATCTGGAACTTAGGTTCCTACGCGATGTCGAATGAACAAGAATACTTTGCAGAGGGAGCCGGAGTATTCTTCAACGCTGAAAGACTTCCAAACAGCACTGGAGGAATGAACAGGTATGCACACACTCTCTCTCTCTCTCTCTCTCTCTCTCTCTCTCTCTCACACACACACACCTCTCTCTCTCTCTCTCTCTCTCTCTCTCTCTCTCTCTCTCTCTCTCTTTCTCTGTGCACACACACTAAAGAACAGACATACATGTACCCGCGAACATACATAGGCCTACATGCGCTCATACCCACTGACAAACTAATAGAACAACAGTCATTAAAACAAGAATACTTTAGCACAAGAGTAGAATGCTCGATGCGTAGAAAGCACATAGCCTATTAAAACATCTTTTGCAATTTCATCGCTCGCATCAACCTATTTAGAGCTCTACAGAGATATTCAAAGTGAAGTTTCGGATGTCATAATAATTATCAGAGAGGATGATATTACGTCGTTCAGCGTCGATCACTATGATCATTATTAGCCCATTGTTAAGCTTAATATGCATCCCACCGTACTATTTAAACAACAGTTACTGCTGCTGTTGTTATTGCTGCTGTCGCTGTTTTATTAAAACTAGAAGTTTATTAGAAGTCACTAGAAGTTACGTATTATTGACTGTTAAGTGTTAATGTCTGTTGTCTGCTAGTTGTGGTCATCCGGCCGGAACTTATTGTGCGACTGAGACCGATGCCAGGGATTGGTTGAAGAAGAAAGATTCAACGCTGTTCGACTTATTGTCCTACACATTCACCAACAACAGACCGAATCTTCCAGGAGGATTAGGAGTTTGCGTCACCGTATAGAATATCGATCAAGACCAGCTGAGCATTTGAACTCCAGTTGAGATAATTATTATATTAATTATTAACGGAGATTTATTGACGCTTTTCGAAAATACAAAGGATCAACTGTGATTATTGTGTCAAACTCGTTATGGTTTGTGTTGGTAAAACCGGTAGGCCTATCTCTATTAGGCTATAGTTCAGAGGAAGATTAGTAAAATGGTTGCTTAACAAGTAAGAACGTAGGTCTATAATATTAATATCCCTCCTTCCTCTCTGCCAACGTTATCAACCGCCTCTCTTGCGGGAGCATCCTCCTCTAGAGTCTTGGTCAGCTTCAACTCAGTCACCGGTCACTGACATGTGCATGTATGTAGGCCTATGTGTGTAGCCTATAAATGTATCTTTGCATTAGCTGTAGAGCCTTCCAGAATCTGCCTATGCATGTCTCGGGTGCATGGGTACTCGCATAACTCCTGATTGAGAACACTACAACGGTTTTATGGTACCATGCAGTAGCACAGCTCACACATTTTCGAAATTCTAAGAAGCCCCTAAACTGAATATGATTAACAAACCATTGATTTCGTCACAGAAATTAAACATTCTTAGTAATTGTCAAAGAGGTTTAATAAACGTAATGCAGATCACTTATTCTAGTTCTGTCAATAATTTCTTAACACGAAAGTTTTTCATCTATCACAAAACTGTGTTCGTCGGAGTCTATATTTAAACATCAAAGCATGCAAACGGTAAATAAACTTTCGATCACCAGTTCACAAAACAAAACTGAATGGATGCGTGATTGATGGCAAAACGGAATAACCGAATCATCTGAGGTTAAGGACGGAATGTTCTATTATCTTGGATGGTCGAGGCTTTCAAACCACAAATGCACAATTGGGGGAAGGTTAGAACAATTAAATGAAACAACTAAAAATTTACCTGACAAAAATGTATAACATATTTTGGTGTCTTACGTAATACTTAACCTATAGCCTACCGTTGTCGTAAGGTTACAAGCGGCTAGATTTCACACAATGACAATACTATTATAGAATTGCATAAAGTGCAGAGTGGGTGGGTGCATGGGTGGATTAAAGACAGGAAAGTAAGAAAGCTGTTCCTAATCAAGAGGCATTCATGTGAGAAACCATCGAGGTGGTGAGGCAAGGAAATGAGATGGTAGTAGCGAGAGGGCAATGAGGCGAGAAGGCTGCGTGAAAGGCAGGACATCGATGATATTAAGTAATTTTATGAAAAGGGAAATTGGTTGAAAGACAGTGCTGCGAGAAAGCAGCGAGGTTGTTGATGCATTTCAGTAAGAAGACAAATAAACGAGAAGGATGTTAAGTGAGAACATTATTGATGTGATAAGGCGATAAGATCTGAAAACAGTTAAATTTGAAGACGCGATAAGATCTGAAAACAGTTAAATTTGAAGACGCGATAAGATTTGAAAACAGTTAAATTTGAAGACTGAAATGATTTGACTATCGCATAGAAAGATTTATGAAGTGCGCGCATGGGCGCCGCAAATGGCACTTGCACCCTCCCTGGAAAATTGACACAATTGTTTTGACCGCTATTGTTTGGTTTTAGCAAATTTCTTGGCACTAAAGCACTAACGATATTCGTGATGCAGGATGTGAAGTTGAGAAATTTACATTTAGAAACCTCTATAAAAAATATCCATGGTCATAGATTTATGCTTTGCAGTTTTTAAGTTCTTGCTAAAAAAGTTAACCGTGACCATTGTGTTCGCCCCCTCCTCCAAAATTCTCTGTGATGATCGTCTATAAGTGCAATGACAATGCAGAGAGATGACAGAGAAGACGGAATCGTTTTATCATTTGCAGCAACCTCTCTTCTTATCGACATCCTCCGACAGCTGCAACGCCTTCTCCATCTCCTTGTCTTCTTTCTCACGAAGTAACCTACGACCAAAGTCATCGACGTATAATTACTGCCAGAAATACGAGATTTACGATGCATTGTTATTTCCCAAATTCTTCCATGTAGTCTACACAATCATGTTGATAATAATTAATGGTAATAATATACATGTAGCTATGGCACCTATGAACACGACAGGTCTATCCACTGTAGCCTGGCTGCCTGGGTTATGTTATAGGCCTACTGCCTCTTGTTTAATCAAACTTCTGTCTCTTTAGTTCGTGCAGTATTTTTATGAGATTGTTCCATGCAGTGAATACATACCTGGCCATGGCTTCAATCGCCTCACACACATTCTGTCCACTTTTGGCGCTTACTTCGTAGAACAGACTGCCAAACTCCTTTGAAAGAACAAGAACATTGACTGGCTGACTGATTGATTGATTGATGGATTGATTGATTGCCTGGTGGATCGGCTTATTTATTTATTTATTTATTCATTTCCACCAATTTTAATATTGTAAATGATTGTTTGTATCTCTTTACTCGGCTGTTGATTTATTTTGCCTAAAGCCTTGAGGGACTTATTCTCCCCGAGGTAGCCTGCTGGGCAAATTGAAAATGGTAGATCGTATATCAGAACAGTTGATGGTGCAAGTCCATATAATTTTATCTTAGTAGAGACTCCCTATTGAAGGCTTTACTACTGTGGTGACACCATACAGCAACAGCAGTGTCTGTACACGATTGGCTGGCTGGTTGGTTGTTTCCATATAATAAGCAACGCAAAAGCACTACTAGTGCGAGTTTAGTATTGATCTCAATTCAACGACACTGTGATTGCAAAGATCATTAGCGTCGCCCTCCTCCTTTATACAGGATTGGGACTGGCACTGCCACAGTATACCAGCAGGACTACTCCGCTCGTTTATATTATCGGGCGCCCGACTTCTTAAAACAGGTTCGTGTGTGAAATACTATTACAACTGCTATTTACAGACCAACAGTTTACAAAGAATTCATTTCAAGAACATCTCATTCGTTTTATTGTGATGTCACTCGTACATGTACAATGTAGGTGTTTAACTTACGTCTGACAATCTGGTTCCGTCCTTTGAAGACACGACTTGTGTCTGACCTTCATCCACCAGATCCATCTTGTTGCCAGCGATGAGCACAACCGTTCCATCCTCCGTTCCTTCCTAAGCATAACAAGAACACCAGCATTCAGCAACCGCGACATCATTCTGTTAACTGCGAGGCTCTCATACGACGTGACATAACCTGACTTTAGATTCTCAGGTTCTTTATTGTCGTTTTTAGGTTCCAAGTTTATGGTGAAACCTATGAATTTCTCATTTAGGCCTATGCATATGATTTGATTTGTCCATTGTGGTCAATTTTTAGTTTATAATAGGGCTGTTGATTTAATCGCGTTAACGCATGCGATTAACGCGTTAAAAAAATTTGCGATTAAAATTTTTAACGCATTAATCGTTCGCGTTAATTAGATCTGATTAAAATGGAATCAGAGGCTGAAAACTCGTTTTAAACGAAAGGCTCATACTTAAAACTGGGGATACATTCTTTGGCAATTATTCCAAGAAAGAATTTGAGTGGGCTATTATCGTAGCAATTCTTTGCTCCATTATCGCCTAACATGCGTTAAACGCTAACGATGAGCCGTCGACATCGGCCGCATCGCACCGTCCAGTCCACTAAAGTTGATTTCTCGCCCCGTCAGACTACCCGGGTACATTGGTTGAACTCCAGGAGATGCCAAGACCATTGGATCCAGGTTTCAAATGATAAATGTTTACAGAAGGACAACTGAGACAAGGTTTGGCAAGAACCACAACCTCTTGTGAAAAATTGTGACTAAATAGTGAGGTTCAATAGGCCTATAATAGATCTAGTAGACCTACTGTTGTTAATTAATAAGAGCATCCCTTGAACCGACCAATGTAAATAAACTGGTTTGCACATACAATTGGCTGAATAAATAATTAATTTTGATAGTCAGAAAACGGTTGTCTAATTTTCATTTAGGTGTAGGCCTATATCATTTTAATTAAAGGTGGCTCAAATGAAAAAATAACGGGATTTTGAGGTTTTGACTGATTTGAACAGTGTTTCAATTCAATTCTGTCTGTCATACAAAACTGTTCAATAAATTAAATGCAGATTAAATAGGCCA
This sequence comes from Lumbricus rubellus, assembly GCA_945859605.1. NCBI lineage: Eukaryota > Metazoa > Annelida > Clitellata > Crassiclitellata > Lumbricidae > Lumbricus > Lumbricus rubellus. Next base: position 3,117,555 of record OX243812.1, read on the forward strand.
AAGCCAAAGGTTATTGAATAGCCTATGTTTACAATAGAAAGAATGCATTCAGTCATTAAAATTATATGCTTCAGGGGTCCTTAGAAAATAGTAAGATTAATATATTTGACGGAAATGTATTGCGATTAATTTGGCGTTAATTGCGATTAAAAAAATTAATCGCACGATTAATTTTGATTAAAATTTTTTATCGAACAACAGCCCTATAGTTTATAACTTTCTCGTGAAAAACGCCTCTGCATGATATCGCTCACACCTTCATAGGATTTCACATAATAGGATTATAGCGTGATTTGAGGATGCATGTAGAATTTTTAGATTATAATTATTAGATCATATTAGATCAGAATAGATTACATGGGATTAGGTTAGATATCATTAACCTATTATACCTGAACGCTATTCATCCAGTTGCGGATGTTTCTGAATGTTGTCTCACTCGTGACGTCATACATGACGAGAACGCCATCTGCCTTTCGGAAGTACTGCTTCGTGATGCTGCGAAATCTACACAAGTAAACAGTGCATTATGAAAAACAGTGGAAACAAACATGCACATTTTGTGCAGTGCTACGTAGCCTATAACGTGACTCATTGTAATAATTGCATTGCAAATTTACAGTCCATGTTTACGTGCGTAAGCATGTACGCAAGAATGTAAGCCAATACGGTAGAAATATATTATACATGTAGGCCTATGTAGCCTATGTTCGTTTTTAGGAAAGTATGCAGGCCTAAACGTAGGCTACATAGTACAAACATAGACATACGTGCGTTTGTAAGTATTATGTATGTATGGTTGTGTGTATGTGAGTGCGCGTCCAGTGTCTGTTCATGACTGTATCACAGTCTGCATGTATGAATGCAGACTATATATATATATATATATATATATATATATATATATATATATATATATATATATATATCGTATGAATGTTGCTGAATCATGTAAGGCGCACCTTTTCGTCTGTCATCATTATTGTCATGGGCGGAGTTTATCAGGGGCTAGGGGGAGCTAAGCCCCCCCCCCCCCCCAAGAAGGCCCAGATTTAGCTTTTTTACCATGAAAATTATATCTTTTCCCGGACGGTTATTTTTTTTAAAACAAAAACATGTTTTAAATAATTTCCGTTTAGTCACTGAATGGCTAAATTTATGTAATTCAAAATTATAAACGACGTAAAACCTAGAAAAAGTAGTATTCAAAAAAAGCGCACTGCAGCCCGTTTACTGGACTAATCATCATGTCGAAAAAATCTTTCAAGGTTGACGAGCTCGTGGAGGCAGTAGTAGAGGAGAAAGTCTTAGACGCCATTATCGCTCGTCTAGATGAGAAAATCACAAAGACTATTCAGAAACTACTTAAAGCTCAGACCGATGAATTGAAAGCTTCTATGGAGAAAATTGCCTGCAACGTTGCCGAGAAACTTATTGCGCCTGTCAATGACAAAATAGACATTTTGTCAAAGGAAAACACCGTGCTTAAATCTCGCATCGAACAGCTAGAGGTATACTCGAGATCTGACAATCTAATTTTCCATGGGCTGCCAGAGTCCGATACGTCAGAGATCGTCTCCGGCCATGATTCGCATGCTTCCCACGCTACAACGCCAGCGGAAAGCCACGGTCGCACGGAAAAAGCAGTCATGGATCTCTGTGAAGAATCTCTCGGCGTTGTGCTAGACCTTGCAGACATCTCAACAGCACACAGAATTCCACGTGGAAAAGGAGACAAAGTTCGTCCGATCATTGTTCGTTTCACGACACGGCGCATCAGAGATGATGTTTACCGTGCACGGCGCAAACTTCGTGAACGTCAGTCTACGCCTGTCTACATCAATGAGAATCTAACAAGAAGCAATGCTCACATCTTCTCGGAAGCTCGCCGTCTCTTAAAGATTAAGAAAATTTCTGGAACGTGGACGAATGGGGGTTTCGTCTTCATCAAGAGAACCACAAATCCTGGTGAGAAGCCTGACAAGATAACTGATATAGAAGACTTAAAGAAATATTAATCAGCTGTTATAGACACTACTGTATGCTGGTTTCTCGACTACCTGAGCTTAGTGAATCTTTTCTATGTGTAAACGTAAAAATTGACAACCTAGCCATTCTTGCCTAATGTCTCTTTCTCGTAGCTCATGCTCTTATTGTAATCGATTTGTCGATAACAAATGTAAGAGAGTGCTTTGCACTATATGTTTTTCTTTGTGCCATATGTCTTGCACTGACCTGGTTGGTCGTTTTAGTTCCTTCATTGTATCACAATGGTTTTGTATTTTATGCACAACAAGTATTTTTCCGTTTAATCATATCGAAGATGACCAAGAGTTTTTAGATTCAGTTTCAAATTCAGTCTCAAATGTAATAGGGTGTCATGACATGACATTTAAACCAGTTGAACACTATGACGATGGGCGTGCACTACTGTTAGACGAGGATATTGATGCTGATGCTAACCTTTTCACTGGTAGAACAGTATGTTCAAGTACATATTTAAATATGGAACAGATATTTGAAACAGTAGCAAAGCTGGAATATCATGATGGTTTTTCTTTTTTGTTCATCTAAATTGTAGGAGTTTATTTCATAAACTAGCAGATATTCAATTGTTGCTTTCAATGTGTAATGCTAATATTCTGGCAGTCACTGAAACTTGGTTGGATGCCAGTTTGGAAAAAGCAGTATCAATCCCTGGTTACAGCTTTGTGCATAAATGTAGACCATATGACAAGGGTGGTGGTGGAGTAGGTTTCTTCATCAAGTGCGGTGTTTCTTTTGAAATTATTGATTCAGAGTGGTCAAATCCCATAAATTGCTTTGAATACATGTTCATTAAAGTTCACCAAACCAAGGGCAAGGATATTGTAATTGGTGTCCTGTATCGTCCTCCTGGTGATCCTGTTGACCAGTTTAATATAGACATTGAACGCACATTATCCAAGTTGACTAGTACTAATCCAAAGATTATTCTTGCTGGTGACTTTAATATAAATTTGCTGAAACTGGATGAACATCAACCCACGCAAGATTTCTTTAACATAATGACATCCCATCAAATGTTGCCATCTATACTGCATCCAACTAGAATTACTTCTGTTACTGCTACCCTCATTGACAATATATTCAGTAATTTTCTTACAGATAAGCAGGAGTCTTACATATTACTGAACGATATATCAGATCACCTACCTGTTATGCTTTGTTTAGATATATCTGTGAAACGGACTCAGCCAACCTCCTCTACCAGTAGGCTAATTAACGAAAAGACTATTACTCAATTTGGTATTTCTTTGGCAGAGACTGATTGGTTTGAAGTTGAAAGGTTGTGTGTTATGGATAAACCGTGTGCTGCTTACACCTGCTTCATGGATACCTATAAAGATCTTTACAATAAAAACTTCCCAGTGATAACTGATAAAAAAAGAGGTTGCAATGTAAAACAACCTTGGATGACCAGTGCATTACTGAAATCCTGCCAAAAAAAGTCAAGACTTTACTCTAAATATCTGAAAAATCCCAATGATTCTAATAAAGCCATTTTTGTTAAATATCGGAATAAATTCAAACAAATTAGAAAACATGCTGAAAAAATGTACTATACAGACAGATTCCAGAAATGTGAAAATGATCTTAAAAAAACTTGGAAAACTATTAGGCTTTTATTAACTAATAACGATAATATTCCCACCCCTGACACATTCAAAATAGACGGAGCAGATGTCTCTAATAGACTAGAAGTTGCTAATAAATTCAATGATTACTTTGTAAACATTGGTCCGACGTTAGCTGCCAAAATTGGTGAAAACTCAGAAGCATTTGAAACATTCTTAAAGGACTCGCAGAGTTCTTCTTTCGGACTTTTTCCTACCAGCAAGCATGAAGTGATTGATGTTGCAAAACAATTAAGAACAACTTACAGTTCGGGTATGGACGATATTAATCCTAGTGTTGCAAAAGCCACAATTCAGCTTATTGCCGAACCTCTGGCTCAAATTATAAATAGTTCATTTTTTACTGGCATCATCCCACCAGAAATAAAAATGGCTAAAGTCATACCTCTGTATAAATCAGGTGAAAGACACAAAATAAATAACTATCGACCCATCTCTATACTTCCATTTTTTTCCAAATTCTTTGAAAGGATCATGTATAACAGATTGATGGATTATTTCCTTAAAATGAATGTACTATCACCTAATCAATACGGCTTCCAAAAACAACATTCCACATATATGGCACTCCTGGAAATACAATGTAAAATCTTAGAATCTATGGATAACCGAGAACTTTCTCTAGGAATATTTTTTGATCTATCCAAGGCCTTTGATACTGTAAACCACAAAATTTTATTAAAAAAACTTGAACACTATGGTATCAGAGGTGTAAGTAAGGCATGGATTTCTGATTTTCTTCACAACAGATCACAACATGTTTATTTTAAAGGTCATTTATCTGTTGGTAAACCCATCAGTTGTGGCGTACCTCAGGGTTCAATTCTGGGGCCATTATTATTTCTAATATATGTAAATGACCTGACGACTACTTCCAAAGTGTTTCACTATATATTGTTTGCTGATGACACGAATGCCTTTATATCTGATAAGTCAATAGAATCATTGTTTGAAAGAGCTAATCATGAGCTCATCACCATTTCTTCCTGGTTTAGAGCTAACAAATTATCGCTTAATATTGATAAAACAAACTTTATTCTTTTTGGATCCCGCCGTAAACTAACGCCAGTGTGTGATTACAGATTGACAATGGATGGTCAAATGATTATGCCGACTGAATCGTGTAAATTTTTAGGTGTGTATCTGGACCAGCACCTCACCTGGAAAGAACACATTAAGCAGATATCTAAAAAAATAGCAAAAAATATTAGCGTGCTATCAAGAATCCGTCACTGTCTCTCTCAAGCTACATTACAAGGCTTATACTATTCCTTAATTTTTCCATACTTGTCATATTGTAACATTTGCTGGGCCTCAACTTATAGTTTTTATTTAAAAAATTGGAGAGTTTGCAAAAACGTGCCATTCGAACTATTTTCTTATTATGCTGGTCTGTCAGTACCAAACCAATTTTTCGAACCTATAACATACTACGATTATCAGATATATATAAGTTTCAAATCAGTTTGTTCATGTTTCGCTATCATCACAAATTGTTGCCTAGGACATTTGATGGTTATTTTTGTCAGGGAATTGCTGTACATAACCATTTCACTAGAACTCTGTTACACTACCGCACCGATGTTGCACATACTAGGATGAAATTATTTTCGATTAAATGTTCTGGCCCTATGATATGGAATAACCTCCCAAAATATATTACACTTATACCCACCATTAACATGTTTAAGAAAAAATTAAAAGACTGTTTAATCTCTGTTTACTAGATTTAAACAATTGGTCATAATTTGTTTTTTTCTTGTTTTTTGTTTTGTTTTGAAATCTGTGTGTCATTTCATTTCAGTTTGCTTTCGTTTCATGTGTAAGATGTTGTGCTTTGCACTGTTTTTTTTTTACAATAGCCAAATGTTATTGAGAAAGGAAGGGTCAATCCAGCCTCAGCGGGTCCATACGACCTTTTTGGATTGACCCTTTGACTTATGCACCGATCACTCGAAAGTCATTGAATTTGTACTGATTACTGCTCTTTTGTACGTGTTTGATGCTTTGTCAATAAACGGCTTACTTACTTACTTGACTTAGCCCCCCCCCCTAAGAAGGCATTAGCCCCTCCAAGAACGCAAACCAAACTCCGCCCATGATTATTGTTATTTATTTTAGGCCACTATTGTCTTTGTTTTTTCTGTTCCTATGCCTACCTCTCTTGTCCGGCTGTATCCCAGAGTTGCATTGCAATGATGTGATTGTCAACTCGTACATTCTTCACTTGAAAATCGACACCTGTTGCACACATTGACATATAAATTATTATGTCCATGTATTACCTAATGAATCAACCGTACATTGTTATTATGTGTACCTGGACTATAGACTATTGCATATGAATGTGACATGTTCTCAGCGTAATTATATCATGTTTTATAAAATGTCAATTAACATGTTTGTTAACATGTGATGATGCGACTTATACCATGTTATATTGCTGCTTATCTGCACCAGACAATAGCCTAAAAGTAGACAATGAGTTACTTGCCGATGGTAGCCTGGAATGCAACTTTGAATTCATTATTGCAGAAGCGGTGAATGAAAGTACTTTTTCCGACGCTCGAATCGCCAACGAAGACAACCTTGAAAACGCGCTCAGGAGTCGCAGCATCAACCTCCTTTAGAGCAAAACATATAAGATAATAAATTCACTGGCGATAAAGTAAACGTCGAATATTTATATACACCGTGAGGCATAAAAAAGGAAGTCCCTGGAAAAATCGTTATAATTTTATAAAAGTTCAAACAATGTCAATGAAATTCAGGGAAGTTATTGCTAAATAGCAGGCAATGTAAAACGAATTACAGTTTGTACTCAAACTGTCCGCCTTTAGCTTCTACGCATACGCGAAGTCGCTTGCGCCATTCACGCACCGGCACCGGTGTAAAGGTTTCAAATTACCCCCCTCCTAAACATTACCCCCCCCCTGAAAACTGTAATTTGCATCAATCATCGCATTTATTGCACTAAAAATATCAGAAAAATCATCCCGCTACTTGTTTTCAATATTTTCATCTGTAACTAAAATACTAAATCGCCGCTGAAATTACATGGAGAAATGGCTTCGAGGCTATTATTTTTTTCGATTAAAATATTGACAACAAACCACGAAGTGGGATGCCGCATGAAAATCTTCAGGCCAAAACAAGAAGCGGGTTGATTTTTCTGATTTTTTAGTGCAATAAATACGATGATTGATGCAAATCTAGTTCCCGGGGGGGGGGAGTAATCTGAAACCGGTTTCAAGTTACCGGGGGTAATGTTTAGGAGGGGGTAATTTGAAACCTTTACACCGGCGAGTCAGTAATTCGCTGGTCAAGACCGTTCCAAGCTTGCATGCTTCGCTTCAACGTCACGGACCTTTGTTTTGTACACCATTTCCTGCATGCGTCCCCATATTTTATAAACACGCAAACACCCACAGCGCTGTGCAAGTTTAATTCTGAGTATTTTATATAGCGCTCAAGGAATGAGGATAAGTTTATTGAGAACCTGAGAGGAGAGCAGTTTCTGGTCTGTGTATTCAGAGGAACTGTTTGCACCAACTGGCTGTCCTCTTGCCATCCGTCTACAATGCACACATACACACACATACACGGACGATGTCACACGATGTCAATTAAGCAGTAGCAAGAGAGTAAATAATAGGCCTAATCATACATGTAGGTGTACGGTAACTGTAGCAGTGTGGTAGTCATGAATGCAGGAAGCAAATACAGCATCAATTAATCGTAAATGTAATGATGACGGCTGCATGTAACCTACGCTGAACTGTTGGAGCATATACAAATTTGCCAGTTAGTAGGCTACAACAATGGTAAAGTTAAAGGTAACCACATTTTAATGTGAATCTAAGCACAAAGGGCTGTGAAAATTGCAACATAAAGACAAACGTGAATTGAAGAATAACTTTCGAGAAAATAAATCGAGAGTCAACTCTTTGGAGAGTTTCTTAGAACATGAAGAATTACATTTAGGCCTAGCTTACCGCCGGCGAAGTAAAGTGATCAAATAATAATAACAAATAATAAAAGTACACTTTTAAATTACTATTATTACTTTATAGATAAATAATAATAATTGATATGTAATGAAATAATAATAGTTGTAATAATAATAATTCTGTGGTATTGAAATCATCATTATAATAGTCTAATTATGCTGCGGCATTGATTACCTTCTAGTCTTTCTCGGTGCTCGACGCCCAGAGGTTGACTCTTCCTCGCTATCCATTCCCGAATAACTGTAAGGCAAATATTTACTTGCTGATCAATTTACAACCCTGATTGGCTCTTCTATGCTACGATGTTTATGCAACCAAGTATGTCTCTTTTCACTTGATGTTACATCGTGTTACTTCCTACTAAATTATAGTCTAAATAATCACAATTTTATTTGATGCTATTTGACTAAATCATTTTACGTTATGTTAAATCATATTACTTTCTGTCAATTCATTTAATTTCTGTGCTGAACCATTTACTTCAGTCTAATTCATTTCATTTGTGACGAATGCATCAAGTATCGTCAAATTATTTAAAATGACTTTTAATTTCATTTGACTAAATCTTCAATTTACATTGAGCATTAGCATATCTTGCAGTCATCGATCACTGGCATTTTATTAAATGCAACATAATGCTGCTGTATACGGTGGTTTATACATGTATAATTTTGTATATTCATTCTTTTTGTCGATGAGATATCGGTGAGATGAACTGAACTGATAAAGTGCTACATTCTGAATTTATAAAGGCGCTACAGAAGTTTGTTTGCATTTGTTTGTATGTAAACTTGTTATAGCGCCCCTTCAAGCTCTCTCTACTCAGAGGCGCTCCCGAATGCAGAGGAGACACTGAATCGGAGTTTCACGCCGAAGCGCTGAGCAATTGTGAGTGAAGACCTTGCCCACGGTTCTTAAGCGGCGAGGTGGATTCGAACTTCGAACCTTCCGGCTCCAAGGCAACGACGACACCACTACACCACCGCGCGCCCCACAACTGGTGAGATCAAACTATTCTTGTCGAGTGACTTGTCCAATGTCGATCGTTTCTGTCAGCCGTACTGAACGTATGTGAGAATGTTCTCACAAAAGGCGCTATGTAATACCCAAGGTTACGATTACAATTACCCGACGTCTTCTTGGTCTGTGGCACCAAGATTTGGTTGTCGGCCGTGGTGGTAGGCGACTGCTGGCGACGATATACTCGACTCGTCGAACTCGATTCCCTCCTCGTCGAACTCGATATCTGACTCGCAATTCGGCGGTCTGTCATACATATTATAAACACAACTCGAGTCAAACGCTGAGGTGTAAAAACGAGTGGGTTACAGATGCAAGCTATGTGTAAACATGGTATGACATAGCGTCTCTTCAAGAGAAGCTTCAAAAACACAAACGCATGCATAAGGTACATGTACATGCACACATTACAGCAATTATCTTAATCGCATTATGAAAACTAGCAAGGTTTACTTATTTGATTATAATAGGCGTAGCCTACTTGTTGTTCGCACTTGGCCATGATTTCATGCAACTTATTCTAACCATCCGCAAAAAACCTGCAGACTCTAATGTAAGATGTCTGACTGTTTATCTGTCTTTACACAGACCGAGCACTGACTAACCTCCACGGGGGTTCTGAGATGTAGTTGGAGAGGATTGATCCCTGTTTGCTGAGCTGAGACCTTCTGCCTGCCGCCGTGAGGTCCTGATCGGTCGAGGACCCCAGAGGATGACCCGATCCGTCAGCCATCATTGCCGATCCAGGGGTCGAGCAGAAACTCGCCTGAGTGGAGTATCCCTCACGGACGCTGGCGTTCACTGACGGAACCCTCGACAGAGCGGGAGCCAGTTCACCATACTACAAGGACAGCGATGCTTATAATGACGCATCTTTGAGTTCTTCTGATTATGGATGGATTGATAGATGGAGAGATGGAGAGATGGGTAGGTTGGTGGGTGGATGGATGGATGGAAGGACGGATATATGGTTGAATGGATGGGTGGATGGATGGATGGAGGCAGGGACAGCAGAGGTATGGGTTAACTTGTGCATGATTACAGTGGCTCTATAAATGAAGTTGTTGCAAAACAGTAGCATAAATTATAGAGTAATAGACAATTAGGCCTATATACAACTCTAGCATTGACAGCACCCAATACAATATTATATAGATACTGCAACACTACGATCGGTTGTATTAGATCAGAGTAGGTTTAGTTGAGATTGTAGGCCCCCCTATACGATGATTTAAGATGACTAGGCCATAGCTATGAGATGACGATGAGATGAATGATTAGATGAATGATTAGATGGTCCTACCTCAGCCAGTTCCTGTTGCAGACTTCCGGTCAACTGATTTGCGTCCAAGAAATCAGATCAAATCATTTACCGTAAACATCAGATTCAACTTCACTTCAGATTCAACTTCACTTCTTCAGATGTTTACAGAACTTATAGTTGACGTGTTATGGTCATAGAGAGTGCGAATGTTAACGCATTTTAACGCCATTAAACGCAGATTGCATGCACAAGAGACGTGACTATTCCTGTCAGCCTAAGCACACAGGGAAGGGGAGGTCGACCGGTGGACTCCAAAAGTGAACTATATTTCCACTATGCATACTTCCAGAGCCGGTGACACGAAACGGAGTATTCCCTCTGAAAGCTATCATCATAAATCCAAGAAATCACAAGAAGTAGGCCTATGCGCTTTATATCATTCACATAACTTCTCAACCTGGAGGTCGTGTTTATTTTCATGGCGCGAATTTACCAGCCTACATCTTGGTGTTTCCCTCCGAGGCTCCGATGTGTAGCCTAGCTGCTGATAATAATTATCATAGACATCGTTGTTTGTATGTGCACTTGTTATAGCGATCCTTCAAGCTCTCGCTACTCAGAAGCGCTCCCGAATGCAGAGCGGACACTGCATCGGAGAGTTTCACGCCGAAGCGCTGAGCAATTGTGAGTGAAGAACTTGCCCATGGTCCTTACGCGGCGACGTGAGGTGGATTCGAACCTGCAACCTTCCGGCTCCAAGGCAACGACGCCACCACTACTGTACCACCGCACCCCACAACAAGTGCACATACAAACAAACTCACCAGTCAGCACAGAGCTAAGACATAGTCAGCCACTAATGTGTCACTAAACACCTTTAAAACGGCTCACCCATTGCAATAAGAATCGGTACAGCAATTGCCAACAAATTAATTATTAATTCAATATCATAAATCCCAATGTTAACTCCCAAGGTGCCACTAAATACCTTTACCGCGATTGAAGGAGTGATAGATAAACAGAAAAGGTGAATAGCGTCCTAAAAGAGTAAGAGTTGTATTATTATGCCAAATAAATTTTTGTCGACGGCAGCGGCCTTTGGTATCATTAGCGGTTGTTAAACACTATATCCATCCATCTATCCATCCAGCACTCTATAGAAGGAACGACAGAGTGACTAAAGTCGACTTCTACAACAACCGAGTCTTTTGAAACTAAGAAACACCCATGAAAACGTTGAAACCCACAAACTTCTAGAAACATTTCTGTATAAGTTAACTAAATATATCTGATCAGTATAATAAAGTCATTGATAAAAGTCATTTAATTCGAAAGCTCAATCCGATTTTTAAGACTAAACAAACAAAACTCCCGTCACCAAACTACTGCATACGAAAAACTTGAACTAAAAAGAGGTGACTATGATTATTGATTAAGCTTATAGTTACGGTGTGGTATGTGCAGGTACGCATTTAAATAGCTTTTCGGATTGAAGCAATGGAACCCCACCCTACCCAACCCCAAATAAATAATTTCCGATTTTGTAAAAAGAATTAATTCTATATTTATTGGGACCATGTTCTTTGAAAAACCTCGAAATGTTTTCCCTGGTTACGCCCTCAGGTGCAATACGTGCGACACGCCAGAAACTTTCCTAAACCTGGTGCTGACTGCCGAGCCTTTGGTCCGTTATGCAGCGCCTACGGGTGCAAGCTAGTAGACAACATTTACCAACGCCGAGACCTGAGATGGCAGCACACAGTCAATGTCTCTGTCATCAAACAGTATACAGCATTTGGGATCGGCATAGACTGTGATGTGAACGGTAGGCCGAAGTCTAGTAGGCCTATAGCCCTATACCATTACTAAAAAATTAAAATCGTTATAATAATTTAAGTTATTTTTAATAGTTGTAGGCTAGTCATAATAATCGACAAACACCCCGATGATAATTAAAATGTTTATTATTATTATCATTATTTTTTTATATTATTATTATTATAACACAATCATTTATTGAAAAACAAAACAAGCTTGAAACCGGACTAATAACAGAAAAGTGTTCAAGCGTAGAGAACATTGATATCGTCCCCGGGGAGTGGTGCAAAAGTACCCCTATAAGCAACTGCATTGAAACTTTGTGTGCAAATAGAAAGTCTCTGGAAGAGGTAGGCTAGACAGTTTCTCTTGGGTCACCGGAAACAGCGGCACAACGGCGGCCCAACTCTAATAAAAATTCCCGACTCGCGCTATTGATAGGACCCAATGTTTCAATTGCAATTGGTACAAACTCGTGGGAGACAGGAAGAGAAGAGTATTTGTTACACTTTCGATCCGCAGCATGTTCGGCAGCACCTCCGGATACAGTAGATGACAGAATGATGTAGATAATTATTATTATTATTATTATTATTATTATTATTATTATTTGTGTGAAAGTAACTTTATTATTATTATTAGACCCCCTTTTAAAAGGTTATACGTAATGTCATAATAATTTTTTATGCACAAACTGCGCGATTATTTCCAACATAGGAGGACTAAGCGGTATCATGGTGAACCATGTCACACGCAGGCCGAGAAGTAGGCCAATTCAAATTGTTGTCACAAAATCGTGCACCGAAATCAAGCCGCAATCTGGTCAAGTACTGGCATTGATTGGTCTGAACAAGCATCATTTTCAATGGGCAATTTTGGGCATGCATGGTGCAATTTCCGCGTTGAGTGGACACGGCTAGAATTTCCGGGGGATGCGGAGACTAACCATTTAGTCTTTCTTAGTGTCTCATAGTAAAGTCCTCTTTTAAGACCCCAACTCCACGTGTCTGATTTCCCCTCCCCCAAATTATTTGTAGACACTTCTCACACTGAAGTCAACGATTTGAAACGAACTACTTACATCCGGAGAATAACCGCGGGGTGGACCGTGGAGGGGTTCTTAGGCCCCATGGTAGTCTTCTTTTCACACCCAACTCTGGGTGGATCATAGTCCCTCAGTTATTTTCTACAATTCTATACGGACTACTCTTCCCTCTGTTTTGGGCTGTCGGTTTTCCACTGGCTGCTTGCAATCACAATAACAAGCCAAGATCAAAGTGTTCAGTTAAGAACTTTAGACTATCTATGTTTAGCCGAAATTAATTCAGTGGGTCACATTGAAACTAAGAACCAAATCTCTCTGAAAGACAGACGACACAAAAATCTGTTGTACAACAGTTTAACAAAAATATTCCGTAATCCCAGTAATTGAACAGTATAGGCTTACAATAGGCCTACAATAATACATGAAGCAAACAATTGGAATTCAACAGAACAGGCAACAATACATGTAATTTTTTAAAGTACATTAAGAAAATAATTGCAACTTCATCACCGCAAAACATAAGTTCCATCAGTCCAAGAAAAACAGGCAAGCATGTTTAAAGTTACAAACAAAATACGGGCAGCATAGGTTCGGATAATTTCCCTTGGCTATCATTTTACACATACAATGTAGGCTATTTTTACTTTGACGCCCTTTGACTGTAGGCCTAATCCGACGTCAGACGTAATGCAGTTGCAAATGGCCGACTTTACAGCCACAGCATCTGACACATGACTTTACACAGTTGCTGTTCATACGGTACATAAACAGCCCAGCGCGATTGGTCGATTTATTGTATCACGACGCTGATTGGCCGGAACAGTTCTGACGTAAAAACAAAATAAATGCCAACACCAATGAAATGAGAGAAGCTGTCACCTTGATCGACTACACGATTGGCTGAAGAAGCACGAGGTCATTTAATATTTCACAAGGTCGGGAAAGGTCAGTGATGACGTAAAAGGTCATGCGAGTTTATAATACAAGAAAAAAACTGCTTCCAGCCTGCAGATCAAGTTAAAGGATTGGCTTAGTCAATATCGGGTCGATTTGGGTCAACGTTAACCACAAAGCCAATAAATGCATCCATGATCCATAAAAATTAACTAAGCAATAGTTCCACTCACGTTTTGGTCAGATATATTCGAGGTGAGAAGGCCAGTTACAGGCCTACATGACAAGTAAAGAATGGCCATAATAAGGCCAGTAGTAGGCTACATAAGGCCAGCGCACGCAAAGACCAAAATAATGTCGTCAGATGGTTAACAACTTAATACTAAGACGATAAGCAAAAGCGCCCTTTGATCACCAGAGGTCACGAGGTCAGCTTCTCCGATTGGTTCTTACCCGACGTAGCTCCGCCTCATCCCTCTCATCCCGCAGCTTCCGGTTCATGTCCCTGAAAAAAGACCGGAAGTACTATGATGTAACTTTATTCTATTAGTAAATTTATATGGCGTACTAGGATACTAAACACTACAAAGTGCCATTGCGACAACCCACAGGTAGCCTACCACACTCTAAAAAGCGCTGTAGCCTACACTTAAGAGACTCGCATTGCAACATCACCACTGCTTTCACTCAGGAAGTGCTAGTCCAAAGCCTTTGCAACGGAGGAGGGCGACGCTAATCATTTGCTATGAGACAGAGTCGTACAGAAGTAGCCATTCACACAAGCAGATTAAACATTAAATCCAATTTACATAATAAATACGGTTCTATGGCAATTACCCCCTGGACAATTACCCCCCGGACAATTACCCCCCGACAATTACTCCCTGGAAAACTACCCCCCGGACAATTACCCCCCGACAATTACCCCCTGGAAAATTACCCCCGGACAATTACCCCCGACAATTACCCCCTGGACAATAACCCCCCCGGACAACTACCCCCCGTGCCAATTACCCCCCGGACAAATACCCCCCGTACCAATTACCCCCCGAACAATTGCCCTCCGTGCCAATTACGCCCGGATCTCTTCGCCGCGAACTTTAAGCTTAGCCTCACACGACGCCTTGTTTCGCCTATTTTCGCACTCAAACGAAACGACACCGTTTGCTAAATTCTTCTGTTTCACATAAATAAAACCTTCGAAACTAAGTTTATCTTTCCCTGCCTCAGATTTATAAAATTCCATCATGAGTAGGTATAGATAATTCAGTAGACTGTGTGTAGGCTAATTTTGTGTTGCATTGAATGATCAGCTAAATATTATGCAAAAGCATACAGGTTTCGTATGCCTGAGAGCGGTAGAAACAGATAGCCTACCTACAGAAAGACAGATAGAGGC
The DNA here is from genome assembly GCA_945859605.1 of Lumbricus rubellus. Classification (NCBI taxonomy): domain Eukaryota; kingdom Metazoa; phylum Annelida; class Clitellata; order Crassiclitellata; family Lumbricidae; genus Lumbricus; species Lumbricus rubellus. The sequence continues at coordinate 3,132,682 of OX243812.1, forward strand.
ACAGAGAGGCGTGGAGTGATAGGAGGAAGGATGTACGCAGGTAACTGAGAAATAATGGTAGTAGAGAGGCGTGTGCATATTAAGCATGTACAATAAGTAGCTTATAATTGTAGAGCGAGATAGTGAAGAAAGATTGCAATGCCACAGCAAAGTTAACTTAGGATAGGCTTAGGCAGCGATGAACGTCTGACAAAATACGAAGAGACTGGTAAAGAGATTAACGCGTGAGGGAACAAGCTCACACTCTGGCACGGAGGTAATTGTCTTGGGGGTAATTGGTACGGGGGGGGTAGTTGTCCGGGGGGGGGGTAATTGGCACGGGGGGTAGTTGTCCGGGGGTAATTGTCCAGGGAGTAATTGTCCGGAGGGTAATTGACCGGGGGTAATTGTCCAGGGGGTAATTGTCCTGTCACCATAAATACGTCTGTTTAAATTCCAAAATTCACTGGAAAAGTTAACTAGCCTGCTGAAACTTCCAAAGATTAGCATGTTAGAAACATTTCCAGCCATGCTTAGCCTTGCTTGAAACGATTTATAAATAGCCTACCATATGTATTATGCAGACGTTATAATATTAATTGCATGCATAGATATTATATCATACAGATATTTTAATAGGCCTACTTGTTAATTTTCACTTGTACGCAGGCCTAATCGATAGTCTAAAGTTCCTGTTCGAGGCCGGAATTAGATTTACTGCATTCACGTGTAGGCTACATTTCAACACCCTTTTAAACAATTCTACATTACTTATAAGATTCTGAGGAAAACGAAGCAAAGCCTACCGTATTCGTGACAACTCTCATATGCAACAAATATGAAAGATAATGGAAATACAAACAATATTTGGATAAATAAATTAAGAAGTCTCTTTTAATATTTAAAGGTATAGTTATTAGAAATGCTATAAAGTGGAGGCTAGTACTGTACCTCAGCAGATCAAGTTGTTTGACTAGGCTTTCCCTCTCCAAAGCAATTCCCTCAGTGACGTGAAGAGCCGCACTACAGAATCATGAATGCAACAATCAGATCATCAGCACTTAAATAGACACAAGTAAGATCGATGTAAACAAAAGGCATGTACGTATTCATAATAATGAATGAGGTCTTATTAATCAATAAGTGCTCAAATAAAATATTGTACAGAATGCGAAAGTGAATGAAAGAGAGAATGTACTACAGAATGCGTTAATGAATACAAAATTAATGCGTTATAATTTTGAGTGCTCAAAAATGAATGCGTGATGACGTCATGGACTCACAGCGCTCGCTCTCGTTTCTCCTCCTTCTGCTGTGATCTCAGTTGTCCGATGTACGATCGACTTTCATCCAACAGACGCTGAGACTCATCCAAGTTCTCCTCCAGATCGTCCTTTGCCTACACATTACACCAACAACGACATCATCATTGACAGCATTAACCATAAACTGTATCACCATCAGCAGCAGAAGCAGCATCATTTGCAAACACATTATTTTCATTAGTTCACTCGTTCATTCTTTACTCGGGCAATTAAGTTCCTGAATTTTCTTTACCTTCTGTAGTTTTTCGTTTTCTTGTTTCGTTTCTGCTTCCTGTGAATTCAGATCCATCAGCTTCTCTTCCATCTGCATTGAGGTTAGAATAACACAAGACAACTCTTAACAATTGTGCCTACCATTAATTAAAAAGGCAACACTTAACAAAAGGAAACCCTTAACAAGTGGTTGTTCTTACAAGTGGCTACCCTTAAAAGAAGCTACCCTTAACAAGTACCCTGGACAACTACTCAATTTATGAGATCAGGAGACATGTTATTTTCAACTCTTTATCAAATTTACTAGTACCCACTTGTTTTCGTTAATGTATTTGGAAATGGACTCCATATTATCCATAGGTTCGAATAAGTAGCGAGCGACCTTCTCGATTGGCATAACAATTTATTTATTATAGCAAGAGTCAAAGCATCTAATGCATGGACGAATCGCTATCATACCAGTTATGTAACCAGTAGATAGCTAATTAAGATTATATGAGCACACTTTGGGGTCATTGAGTGCAAAGTGTCCTCAAACTCTCAGTTATCTATCTACTCTCCTCACCTGTCTGTGATGAGAAAGTAGATCCTGCAATTGTTTATCCTTCTCTCTTATCTCTCTTTCCATTTCTTCCTTCAGTTGACGCTCCTTGGCTTTCTCCTGTCAATCACATGAAATCAATCAACGCCCATACAATCAACTCTTACAATCAATTTGCAGTTCAATAAGAATAAAGGTAACATTTTTCATTCTGATTCAATCCTCTGTAACTAGGTTACTCTTTAGTGTAGGCCTATAATGGACCTTTAGCAAGTCCTTCATTCTTAATTGCTTGGCGCCATTGCTGTTCAGTCGTTATGATATTATAACTATAGCCTATGACTAAAGTGTCATTATATACATCTACTTTGTTCTCCCACTCATCACGTTATTTAAGCATGCAGGGTGCAATTACCATAATATCAGCTATACGTGCCTTGTTCAAAATATTATTTTAATATTATTATTATTATAATACGAGTGGGAGAAAAAAGTAGTCGTATACATAGATACAGATGCACAAGTATAATGAAGATACTTACTCCTGCCAGTACTCGTTGTTTTTCTGCCATGATCTGCGTTTCCATTTCTTCGTACAACTTTCTCATCTCTTCATCGTGCAGGTTATTCTTACTGCACAACAAATCACAAGCTTAATACACATGAAGTGAAACCTAATGTATTTACAACGGCACATCTATAATGGATCTAAACAGGATGCCATAGGAGAGAGACCAATGTAATTTAGACTTCTTATAGCCATATGCAGTCACACACACACACACACACACACACACACTATTATGATCATAATTAGCCTATGCGTGTCAGCGTGTGGATTTCACAACCAATGTGAACTTATGCAAAGTGTATAAGACTAATGCGACACAATAAACAACAAGTGCTATGTAATACTCAGATTTACATTATAATAATTATATATTATACAAGAATAAATACGTGAAATAATATATATACATATACATAAATACATTGTGCAATTTGTGCATGCCAACATTCATACATACATGCATACATACTTCCATTTATACATAAATACAAACATATATGCATACATGTATATATACAGATCATAGTTCACATGCATACATACCTACACACACAAACATACACGCTTACATACGACCTGCATATTTACGTATGTACATAGATAAAAGCATGCATAAAACTGTGTACAATTGTATTATAAGAGCAAACACACATGTATAGAAACATACAGAGAAACATATATACACACACACGTACACACACACGTACACGCATGTAACTACATATATAGAGCGTCGTCAGTGAGTGGGTCATTTTAAAAAGACATCATGCAAATTTACAAGTCTAATAAAGTACACACAGTCATATATAGGCTTATTCTGTATGCATGTATATTGCGCACATGTAGACCTGTAAATGATATACATAATTATATATATAGTATAGTATAGTATAGTATAGTATAGTATAGACCAGATGTACTTATAACATATACTCATTGTTGATAGCAGTTTAAAAGGGCGACATTTTACATTTTACACAGAGAAAAAGCGATAAAAAGCAGCATAGCAAGTTGTTGTCAAAAGTTGACTTATTATTCTATCCTAAAGTCAGTCAATCATCACTATATATGGCCTACACAGCCCGCCCTGTGGTCTGTAATTATCGCCTATTCCTCAATAGCCTACCCTAGGGGCTATAAGGCCACGTGGTATAAAATTGGCTACACTGTAGTCTAACAATAATCAAGTGACTTCATCAAAACTCCCCTAAATCTTAACCAACCCTGAGGACCCTACACAAGTTCTTGTGTCCAATTTCCCCAATATTTCATAAATTTACCCTTACTCAAGACCAAAGACCACGTGCGATGAACTTCAAATCGTCAGAAAGACTCCTTCAAACCTTCTGTACACTCTTAACCTAAGCACACAGTAATATACGGTCGCTTGAACATCAAGCCCACACTATGCACCCTTTGTGTGTCATACACTTATGTACACGCTCTGTACAACAGCCCGGAGTCTCCTCAATATATGACAGCATACTGTGTTGCCTGCATAATAGGCCTATACTTTGGCATTATTTTCGTCCAAAGCGCAATACTAGATCCGGGCCTAGGTGGCGCTAGGAGTTCGTCTGACAAAACTTTTCATGTGGGTAGATCTAGGTTGTTAGTGGAGCCACCTATGGATGGACCCTGTCAACTGTTATTATAACAGCTGGGCCAGGCTGCTTCATATCACAGCGCACGACGCAACCCTTCTAAGTATTAATGAATATGCATGAGCAGACCTACGCGTTTAATGAATATTCAAATATAAGAGGCCTTGTTGTTGCATGCTGATTCGCAAATGGGTTATTGATGTTTTGTATAAAGTAATATTATGTATGTCTGGATGGATGTGTCTATTTCTTTGTTGTTTATGTGTGGGTGTGTATGTGTATGCGGGTATATGTATATGTGTGTGTGTGTACATAATTTATGTACAATGCACAATGTGTGTATGAAACTATGTACCGTATGTATGTTTGTTTGTTTGTTTGTATGTACACTTGTTACAGCGCCCCTTCAAGTTCACTACTCAGAGGCGCTCCCAACTACAGTGCGGTCACTGCATTGGAGTTTCACGCCAAAGCGCTGAGCAATTGCAAGCGAGCGACTTGTCCAAGGTCCCTACACAGCAACTTGAGGTGGATTCGAACCTGCAACCCTCCGGCTGCAAGGTAACGAACAGACCCACTACACCACATTATAGGGGCGGTGGTGTAGTGGGTCTGTTCATGCATGTATGCATGTATGCATGTATGTATGCATGTATGCATGTATGCATGCATGCATGTATGCATGTATGCATGTATGCATGTATGCATGTATGCATGTATGCATGTATGCATGTATGCATGTATGCATGTATGCATGTTTGCATGTATGCATGTATGCATGTATGCATGGATGTATGTATGTATGTATGTAGGAAGAGAAGATGCGATCGGAGGAAAGAGGCCGAGGAGGAGGAGGAGGAGGAGGACGAGGAGGAAAAGAAGAGGAGGAAGAAGAAGAGGAGGAGGAGGAGGAGGAGGAGGAGGAGGAGGAAGAAGAGCGAGAACAGGAGGAAGAGGAGGAGGAAGAGGAGGAAGAGGGGAGGAAAATAGGACGGAAGAAGAGGAAGAATTGGACGAAAAAAATGAGGTGGAAAAGATATTATTAATAATTGGGAAAAACAGATGGTTGAAGAGAATGACTCTGAATGAGTGACAGAATAAAGAGTTGTTAGCATCGACGACTGTAGGGCCTATACATTGTATATGTTTACAAGAGTAACAAAGCACATTGAATTTTTAGCAAGAGCTAGGAAAATCCAATGCATGAAATTAAGAACATATGTTTTTTATAGAGATTTCTAAATGCAAATTTTCTGTTGTATCTTGTGCACCATTAGTATTAAATTATCCATGCGTCAATGCAAATAAATTTGTTAAAATAAAAAAATATTTATTTTAAAAATGGACCAATTTTTCAGAAGGTGTTCTCTATAATTATGCAGTCGTGCTGCTCGTGCATAATTGTAAGAAATTCAATGTAGGAGCTTACTTGCGAAGTGCTGCCTCTAGGGATCTGTAATCTGTATGCGCTTTCTTCAGTTCGTGTGTTATGCCGTGAAGGAAGGTTTCGAAGTTGGCAAGTAGTTCCGGTTGGTCAGCCCTCAGTCGGCCCCACAACGTCTTCACGCTGTCCAGGCTAGAAAAGGAAGAATTCCAATTAGTAGCCTAACTAGATTTGAGGCATTGATAAAATTGCAGTTGTAATTAGTAACGGCAAAATCACATTTTGCTTTGCCAAGCAGCAGCTAGGCCTATTTTTATTGAGATTTCGAAACTGAAGCTGGATTGATGAAAATAATTGCTTGTCTAAAATGTAGTGGATGAGCAGTTTTAAAATCAAAGTCTTAAGTTGCGAATTAGAACAAAAGTTACAAAATGACGAATTATCACCACAAAGAAAAAAAACGGAATTGAGAGATCTTTTTAAAGGCGCTCTATAAATTGCCCTTCAGCAGTACAACAGCGATAATTATGAAACTGTTCCATAAGTATTAATTAAAACCTGATAATAATAATTATATTGCGTGTGTGCACTCAACGATAACATAGGATTCGATTATCGTGGCAGTGAATAGGCTACACGTGATGCAAGGTAAGGGGCGTCCAGGCACTTATTTTTCCACACTTCAAGCACTGCCTATGGGGCCGTTCATAAAGTACGTCGCGCTCCAGGGGGGGAGGGGGTGTAAGAAAGTGTGACAGTTTGTGACAGGGGGAGGGGGGTCAAGCCATGTGTGACGTCACACATTTATTATTTTTAATGATGTGTATTATATAATTGTCTAGTCTAATTTTTGCAATTTTTGCTTTCAAATTCAATCTACATTGAGTTACTGCTTAAAAGGAATAACTGTGACAACTGTTCACAATTAACTATTCTACTATTAAAGTCATTTTAATAATGTGATAGTTCTTTTAAGTGGAAACTTTACAATTTAATAGTGAAGTGTGTTTTAGATTAAATTTGAATAAGGTTTTAATTTTTTTTAATCGAAAGTGACACGTACTTTAGGGGGGTCCGAGAAAGTGTGACGTACTTTCGGGGGGGGGGGTCCGAGACTTGTGACAGTTTGTGACAGGGGGAGGGGGTTAAAAATGGTCAAAAATAGCGTAACGTACTTTATGGACGGCCCCTATTCCCCATGACACTACCCAACCTATAAATCCCAATCCTATCTCGCATGTGTCATGGACTGTCGTCGAACTCTAATTTGCAATTATTCGATGATTCTGTCGAGTGACTTCTATAGCGCCAGCAGATGTGTCTCTTACTCGATGGAGTTTTCGTGTGTCGTCGTCATGTCTTCGAGCATCCGATGAATCGGTTCGTCATCTGTTATCGCATCGACATGATCGTTCTCGTACACGTTCTCCACTGAAGTCTCGCGATCTATCCGACCTTCAACGGATTTCTGCTTTTCAAGAGCAGACGGAGACGTCACTCCGAGGAAGCTGCCTACGGATACATACAGTGACAACAGTACAGCAATTTTTAAGGGTCTCTCTAGTTTGTCCCTGTCTATGTCTGTCTGTCTTTCTCTCTGACTCTGCTTCTCTCTCTCTCTGTCTCGAAGTATCCTAGGTTAAAATACTAGAGATCGCCATTTTCCCTACACTTTATCTTATTTATAGAGATAGTTATTTATTTTACGAACACCCTATCTTATTACTAAAGGCAGTCATTTATTTTTGGAACACTCTGTCTCATCATTAGAGAGAGAGTCATTTACTTTTTGAAACACTCAATCGATGAACTCTACAATATAAATGATGTTGATGGCAGCAGCTTGCAATTGACATTAAATATTTTAAAAACATCACATTGCATTTGAATCGCATTAATTAACTCTCGAGTGCAGAAGTCTCATTACAGGTGCAGTTGTATTGAGTCATCGACTGACAACGAGACAGAATAATAAGTAGGCCTATAGAGGGACGAAGAAACAGACACGTAGAGGGACAGAGAGACAGACACGCAGAGGGACAGACAGATAAAAAAAGACCGCCTATAAGACGAAGGAACAGGTGCACAGATGGAAAGACGCGACATACTGCAGGCACACAGACCGACATTGTAGAGTCAAATATCGGCGACTTTACTCTAACCCTAACCGACTATCACGACGCCGACCTGATCTTAACCAACCCTCACAACGCCAGTAAACTCACGCACTACTGTCATTATAGGCCTAGGTCCCCGATGCTACATTTTATGCCGGTAAGTTGATTGGAAGTCCTTACCGAATCCCTCTGTGAACTCTTCAAGGGTCAGGAATCCATTTCCATCATCGTCAAGTGAATCGAAGACGTCCTCCAGTTGGTCAGCAGTTAGTGGAATCTCCGTCTGGAGGCGCTGCATGTCCCTCTTGTTGATGAATCCTTTCTGCTCGACGTCACATACAGCGAACAGCTCACACGCCTTACGCAGCATCATCGACTGTATGTCGTCCGGGTCAAACGATGACGTCCCCGGGTCAGACGATGATGACGTCGCAGGATCAGAAAACACGCTCATCTTGTCGTCTGCTTTCACCGGAAGTAATAGCAAAAACTATCGCTTGGTGGCGTTGTGTGTTTGTCTTTATTACTTTTTAATTTACACGAATTATTCTTATATATACTGATGCTAATTACCGTCCAAAGTAAGAACTCTTAGTCCACCAGAGAACTTGCAAACTGTCCGTTAAATTTTTGGGTCGACAAACTCCAATTAGTTTAGCTGCTCTCTTTCGTTCCCAGACCTGGTCATTTTTCTAAATCCTAACCTTCCTCCACTGTTCTTAAACTTTCGACAAATTTTATCCCACGAAAAGAATCCACAGTCCGGTAAATGTTCGAAGTGTCAATTTCCAATCTAATAATACTTGACTGGTTACAGAATTCAGGTCGAATAATTGTCATGCATTATATCCAAACCTGTTGAAAGCAGTCACATACAGTTTTGGAACTGTCAACAGTAGCCTATACTCAGCCTATAGACAAGGTCTATATGCAACTGTCAAGTGCAAACGAAACTTGACATTCCACTTCGAGTGTCAGTCGGATTTATAGCTGAGTATTTGTTATGAAGCGCCTTTCGTTCAGGTTGAGGCTTTGCCTATAGATAGTCAGAATATGCGGACGGTCCTACTATATATATACCTGAAAATAACGACAACACCTGAACTGATTTAGAACATCTGGAAGTGCAATTAGAAAATGTTAAACAAACATGAAATGAAAAAAGAGAAGGAATAGAATTATAGATATAATTATAAGCACATATGCACATCACGCGTCGGAGTCATGTCTGATAACCCGAGATACTGTAGCATGATCACAGGGTTCATAATTATACACTGTAGGTATATATATATATGTATATATATGTGTGTATATATATACATATATATATTACACAAACACATTATTACGAAACATACATGGTTATATATACATGTACAATTGTACATACTGTGTGGCCTATATGCATATGTTTCTACGATAATGTAGCCTACAACTATAGGCCATGATGTTCTGACTAAACCTCCAGGCGATATGACTCTTATTTAATTGTATCTTTATTGCAGGCATTTGCATGCATGGGTCTGCACTCTGCAGTGTGTAGTCTATGACAGTTGGGCTACTATACTTAATATACTACTGTTATATGTTCGTATTTACGTAGGCCCCTATGTGTGTATTTACGTGTATATGCATGTGTACGTACATGTATGTAGGCTATGTAATGTAGGCTATGCAATGTAGGCTATGTATACACACTTGTGTCTGAATGAGAGATTGTCAGTCGTGCAGTAATTCGCGTTGAAACGGGCAATCTCCTAGGCCTATACTATATATGCGGGTATGCAGGACCTGCATACAGGCCTACAGCTGATATGAACTATCATTTTTTAAACGCATTGTACGAGCACAAATAATAAGTGTATTATTATTGTGAGAATTCTTATTGTGAAATCCTCAATATGTAATTCGTACCGTAAACAACTATACAACAACAATGCAGTGAATGCACCAAATATGATATATGGTACTAATTAATTATACGAGCCTTTGTGAGGTTGTTGTAAGGCGCTATATAAATGTTCAAATGCATACATACAATACATATACAATTTATACAATTTACATGAGTTTATGCACATGCTATATATTTAGAAGGGAGAGAGGGGAAAGAGATAGAGATAGACATACAGAAACAGAGACGGAGAGAGACAGACAGACAGAGACAGAGAGGCAAAGGCACACAGAGGGATACAAAGCCAGAAACAGACAGAGGGGAGAGGCAGGGAGAGAGATGGAGAGCCTATAGGCTATAATAATAATAATAATAGTTGATTATGATGTGCTGTAGTTCAAATCTGATACTGTGATCTCGCGTATAATTTTACAATCGTCTGAACATTGCACAGCATAGGCCTACGTTCATTGATATTATTCTAATCGCAAAGGACGCCGCTGTATACAAGTCATGGATCATAAATTCTCACAAGCGGATACAAGCTGCATACAAGATTGTGCGAAGTATCGACAGGCCTTTAGCAGGTAGACCACTGCTGCAGGCCTATTTAATAGTGATAAAATATACACTTAATATTGTTAACATGAATCCGCATGACTGCTAATCAAGACGGTCTAACAATCTGGCATTTGAACTCATTGCCTATAGCTTTCATTTCCATTGCAGTATAATCTTACTTCACCGGCCATTCTTTAGATAAGGAGATGGAGACATAAAGAAGCACAGAGAGGGAGGGAGAGGTAAGTGAACGAGAGATACAGAGAGAGAGACAGACAAAGAGACAGACAAGCAGACAGACAGAGTGCACAACGAAACATAATTTTTAGAGACATTTAAAAACGGAAATTGCGCAGACTGTAATAATAATAAAATTTATATACAGACCGTATTGCTGTGCATAAACTGAAACTGCGTTACAATAGTCAAGTCACCAATACGTTGTCAATGCAAAAGGAGCCGCTGTCTAAACCATCCCTCGATACACACCCATGGATTTGAAGTGTTAGTGACTTCGCTTTTCTTCATCTCGGCATATAACGGCAATTGACCACCGATTGCAGTCCAATGGCCAATCTGTTCGTCTTATAAATATTCACGTTCGCTAAGGTCAAGTATGGAAATAATTGTATAATTGTATTATAACTCCAGACTTCATAGAGAGCCACCTACGCAAGCTCAAAGCACGGCACCCACTCATATACGAGAGCTACGTCAAGGCAGAGGGGTTGTCGAGCTCGGGTGAGCTGAGAGCGGAAGAAGAACCGAGATCGGGAAAAGGACAACAGAGAACCCGTCGTTATGGCTGATGAATGGGTGTATGACCATTGACCAGATAATTATGGCTTCTGTCACTCTCTCTACTCTATAGGCTTACATCAAAGAGACAGCGATGGTGAAGAACACCCCCATCAGTTTAGCAAAAAATGAGCAAAATCGAGGTCACACGGACGCGCAGAAGAACGGCCAACGTAGCCTATACATTAACATCGATTTGTTCGTTTAAATCAATTCTTTGCAGTGCATAATTATCATCATGCCGAGTGGAATGCGAGAAAACCGTTATTGCTGTGATCTAAATTATAGCAGCTTTAAGCAATAATATCACCGTTCAATGTAGCACGCCCACGTTAACGTAGCCTAGAGCAAAAAAATTAATATGAGCGCACGAATCGCCTTGGAGGCTTGGAACACGTATACAAAGCATGTAGCGGATGTTGCATCCGATGGAAATATTCATCAGTTTTGTTCTTTCGATCGATTCCAAAACGATTGGATCGATTCTGCTTTTGCTATGCGCTTGAATAATTTCAAACAACCTTAAAGAATCAATAACAACCAAACCTACATGTATAATAGACTTACATCATTGTGTTATGTTGCTGGCAGTGACGCAGTTCGCGAGAATCGCAAAAAGGAAGCAATGGAGCGTAACAGAAGAGCAGAGGTTACTTATAGGATAGGGTTGCCAGACGGCCTTTGAAAGAGGCGTGTCCTCCTTTTTGGCCTCATGTCCTCATTTCGGCAGGCAAAGTTACAAACCTGAAAATGTCCGGATTTTGGGCTTCTTTTGCTGCATTTGGTTCTGTACTATTATTCACATCAGTTTTTTTAATGACTGCAATCTTAGATCATTGATTCAAAGCAAGAATGAACTTTTTAAAGTCTCCTGCATGAGCTGCGTAGTTCATTAATTTTGTGAAAGATGCCATAATGTCAGTTATTTCCAAGAGTTACCCAAAAATGTGTGAATTCTTTATTCTGTAGGCTATAGCTAGGCTACCCGGTCACAATGGCAAGGCTGAAAGACTATTCAGCCTGAAGAACGGTCAATTGACAAAGGACAGGAACAGCCAGGGAACTATTCTTGCAAAGTACAATACGAAAAATACACGTGAACAATATGAAGAATATTAAGTAAAATAAGACGAATGAAAACTACAATACGAAGAATGCAAGGTGCAGTATGAAAAATGTTCCATAATTTTGAGAAGCACTGCGTGTGTGTTTTTTTTTCGACGAGGATTGCTGTGGATAGTTGGATCCTCAGAGTAATAAGTTGTGAAATGAAGGTCAGCAGATTGCGGAGATAATTACTTTGCAACAACTTGATAATTAATTTTTAAAAAGTCTCATATGATTTCATTCAACTTTTCTACAATGTAACTTCGTTTCTTCTTTTGCTGCATTTGGTTCTGTACTATTATTCACATCAGTTTTTTTAATGACTGCAATCTTAGATCATTGATTCAAAGCAAGAATGAACTTTTTAAAGTCTCCTGCATGAGCTGCGTAGTTCATTAATTTTGTGAAAGATGCCATAATGTAAGTTATTTCCAAGAGTTACCCAAAAATGTGTGAATTCTTTATTCTGTAGGCAATAGCTAGGCTACCCGGTCACAATGGCAAGGCTGAAAGACTATTCAGCCTGAAGAACGGTCAATTGACAAAGGACAGGAACAGCCAGGGAACTATTCTTGCAAAGTACAATACGAAAAATACACGTGAACAATATGAAGAATATTAAGTAAAATAAGACGAATGAAAACTACAATACGAAGAATGCAAGGTGCAGTATGAAAAATGTTCCATAATTTTGAGAAGCACTGCGTGTGTGTTTTTTTTCGACGAGGATTGCTGTGGATAGTTGGATCCTCAGAGTAATAAGTTGTGAAATGAAGGTCAGCAGATTGCGGAGATAATTACTTTGCAACAACTTGACAATTAATTTTTAAAAAGTCTCATATGATTTCATTCAACTTTTCTACAATGTAACTTCGTTTCTTAGTTATAGGCTAAATTATATGCTAGAAAGGCGACAAGAGAGAGGAAACACTGGAGAGGATACATCGTAACTATCGCCAGAGTTTCAATAGCTGACGGCACCAGGTGCTGCAGGTGATATGCTACTATTGCTACTTAGACGACCCATGACTCCGGAGTCTGGAGTAAAACATTCAAAGTGTCCTCCATTGTGCCCCCTTAACCATCTTTTGGACAATCCTTGGGAGGCAGCCGTGCATATGCAATTTAAGCGACTTCAGCTTTCTTGTGCAGCCTAGGGATATCAGGGCTTGGTCGTCAGTTTATCTAATGTAAAAGACAGTGTGTTGTGCACCTTTGAAAGCCTGCCAAAAGTATTTCGAAGATAAATATCTACATGATATATTGTTAACACGAATTACATCTAGCGTAGGCATATACGTGTAGCTATATAGGCCTATAGGGCCAATAAATATAATATATTAAATTATTTTGAAGAGAAGGTGTACCGGGCGGATTCACTGAAAAACGTTTACAACCCCAAAGACGCACATTGCTGTATAGCCCAACAAAAAAAACAGGCAGAACAAATACTTGTAATGTAATGTAATGTAAATCTTTGAGAATATCTCAGCGCCATGCACAAAAGTCACGTCACTGACGTCAGTGAGACCAACTTATTCATCGGCGCTACATCATATCAAGTCCGCAATATATTTAGCCAGAGCTGCTCTTTGCGTTCCGGTGCCAGGTCCGAATGCGATGCTGAAATGAGCAGTCTCTAGCTGAGCTGTCTGAAATGAACAGTGTATAGGACGTCATACATGTAGACGCCTTGCATGGCTACCAGACAATAATGATATAGAATCGTGTAATAGCTGAATTATTGTGGTCATCCGTTCATACTATGAATTGTACACATATAGGCCCTATATATAATTATATCATATATTTGTATATGTAATATTACGTATGTATACTACGAATTGTACACATATAGGTCCTGTATGTATACTGCAGTGTGCCAGTTTGAAACGAAGATACTAATTATTAGGCCTATTATTGTTAGTTAAAGCTTCACTTACCGAACGAGTCAATAACAAAACACAGACTGATCTGAGTGGTATTAGGCAACACCATTGACCCTATAACTCACTCACCTGCGTGTATGCAATGTATACAATGTGAGCCCGTATGTACAGCGAGCGACCTATTCTACAAAACGTGTTCGAACACAATGAAACCTAACACATTGAGAACTTAAAGTTGTTTACCGTTAGGTCTATAGTATAATATACACGCAGCATTTGTTGCGAAACTAAGCACGCGTAATAATTTATTATAGGCTGCAGCTCTCCCGCGCGCGCGCCTCAGGCAGACGACAAGTGAAGTCAAGAGCAACGTATAGCAGCAGAAGATCAAAATACGCTGGCGGCTAACGTCACTTGTGTCACTTGTGCATGCGTGCGTGTATGTGTATACGTACGTGTACGACCACCTGTGGGTCAATCTACGTAGAATACCTGAGGCGAACGGTATACACATAGTGATGGAGAGAGCGAGAAGAGAAAAGGTAGTTGTATTGAAAAATCGATGTTTGAATTGAGGTCGACCAGATGCTTCCGCATCTCTTGTCTCTGCAACCTCTGCATCTGCGCATATCTCCCTCTCTTTCTATGTCTGCCTCACTCTGATGTGTGCGTGTGCGCGCGCATAAGCCTGTGTACGTAAATATGCAGGCATAGGCCTTATGGATGGTATCTATGCATTTAATTAAATGCGCCTGCATGAGGTTATGCGAGGCGCTATAAAAATGCTCATATAAGCAATATTAAGCATACATGTACATACACACAATAATATTATATACATACATACATACATACATACATACATACATACATACATACATACATACATACATACATACATACATACATACATACATACATACATACATACATACATGCATGCATGCATACATGCATGCATACATACATACATACATACATACATACATACATACATACATACATACATACATACATACATACATACATACATATATATATATATATAGTGTGTGTGCGCGTGCGCGTGTATGAATGCATGTTTGTATTTATGCGGTGCTCAAAGTGTAGACCAAAAGGTACCTGGACCCCTTACCTTTCCATGTAGTGCTGTAATAATAAATGGCAGGACGGCGCTTAGATTTTAAAATAAGTGTGCATGGACGCCGTCCATGACCGTCCAGGCACACTTTATCACTTTTAGCCTTGTAAGCCCTCTGCCTCTGTCTCTGCTACTGTATGTCTGTTTGTCTGCATGCCCTTCCGCCCTCCCACGCGCCCGTCTGTGTCTACGGTGTCTCTCTCCGCCGTAAGCTACATCACGTGTCAACTGTGACGTCATCAGTCAACTGACCAGACGACTTCAGCCAACAGTTATGCTCATTAAAGCGCGCCTTTGACGCACGAGCACCTGCGCGTTACGACCATTCAACGCTGATCACTGGAAACCCCATCAGTCTATTTTTAATTATACATGCGCGTCATACGAACGTTAATGGAATAAAATTACAGTCTCTATGTTTCTATTATTACAGTCTCTATCTTCCTGTTTCTGATCGATTGTACACGACACCGAGCCGGCTATAGGACACGGTGCTCAATTATTGGTTAGGGTTTCTTTAGGATCGATGCTTGGCCCTAGATGCTGGCGCTTAATAAATACACAGAGCTAGGCCTATGAAGTTACTTCAGGTTTCCTAGCCTCGGCACAATATAGATTGCAGATGGCAAGTCCTCGAACTTCGCGTGCCATCTTTACACAATTACCAAATTGCCCCTATAATCCTCCTATAATAGCCTATATGCATTTTGACCTAGGCTATGTATGTGGGTATATGCCTAGGCCTATTATGTCTATGCAGTGTATGCAGTTGCGTGAGTTTATGTTCAATTTTTGGCGTATACACTGTTATACAGTAGGCCCTACTTCAATATATGCCCTTTATATAATTTTATATAATATATATATCGCTGTGCATTCTCAATGTGTTTTGCATGGCTATTTGCAAAGTAATTAAGACATTGGTTGTGAGTTGACGTCTGTTTTGTTGTTACCGCAAGCAATAATCAGTTTCTTGCGTGATAAACCGAATAACAGTTCATGCTAATCATGACTCCTTCTATTGAACTGTCATTCATTTATGGGAGGTACTTATAGCCAAACAACATAGCAAAATGTTCGTCACGCCATCTCAAGACCCGCACTCACATCATAGGCTAGGAGGTTCGAACTAGACACCAGGATGACTGCCCCCGGTCCGTTCACTCGAGTGGTAAGGCAGGGTAGGGCTCCCGATGGTATTTCAGGAGACTTGAAGAGAATGAACAACTTTATTAGGAAACAACTGAAACAATCTTTCACGTAAGTTCAATCGCAATATTTCACTGTTCTGAACGTAACGTCCGCTAGCCTTATCGAATTCCGCAGTTTCAACACATTACATCGAACCGCAAACCGAGTATCAAAGTGTCCGACGCCATACAGTTCGCAAGTTCTTTCACTGTTCTCGACGTACAGAATGTCCACTTATCGAATGACTTCAAGGCAGTTCAAGCCGCAACAAAGTGTCAACTAAAGTGTCTTTCACGATACAGTTCTGCAAGTCCTTTTCGGAACGACGACGATGTTCTCCACTGTATTCGCTTATTGACTGATTGACGACGTGACTGACTGACTGCCGCTTCGTTGACAGACTGAGTGCGTGAACTGTACTCGCTGAACTCTTGACTTGACTTCTCGTGCGCACTTCATGACTCGCGTCGTACCTCACTCGTCATCGTTCATCATCCTCATCATCATCTACTGTTGACTGCTCCTTATATAGTCGACCAGGCTCGGAGGGGAACATAAGGGAACACGCGGGAACATAGGGAACATGAGGGAACATAAGGGAACATAGGGAACATGAGGGGAACATAGGGAACATAAGAAACACGAGGGAAAATAAGGAACAAAAGGAACATCAAGGGAACATAGGGAACACGAGGGAACATAAAACGATTGTTTTTCCATCCCACCCAACCTCACCCCAGAAACTCGAACAAACCCCCAAGCAATGGATTAGATTAAAAACTGATGAATTACAAATATAGTGAAAAAAGAACATTATAATCATGGTGTTGAAGTTTTGGCACGCTGCTGCGTTGCAGCTGCTGCTGCTGCTGCTGCTGCTGCTGCTGCTACAGAACTGTTATTGCTTGCGTTGCAGCTGTCGCTGCTGCGCCGCAGCTGCGGCTGTTGCAGCTGGCGCTGCTGTCCGCTTGCTTGGGCTGTTGATCTTGGTCTACAGATCTTAGCCTACGGATCTTAGCCTACGGATCTTGGCCTACAGATCTTGGCCTACGGATCTTGGCCTACAGATCTTGGCCTACGGATCTTGGCCTGCGGATCTTAGCCTACGCTGTTGATTATATAAGAGAGGTTTTGCCCGTGCTTCGGGGCAGACGAATGGCCTGGTGAAGAACGCCGTAAAACGCGTAGTAGCTGGCTGATGATCTGACTTGACGAGCGGTAAAACGTTTGTTGAGTGACACTGTTGTGGAGAGAGGTAAAATCCTGAATCTGTGCCTCGAGCTCGAACTTCGGCCTCTTCAGGTGCTCCTCCACGTGACTGAGGTTCGGTTTCTGACTACCGCAACCTAGCTGACGGACGAAGCTGCTTTTGACGACGATCCACGGCTGGTGCTGCAGGGACCGGGACGACGGTCTTTCCTGCCTTCGACGACGGTCTTCCCTGCCTTCGACGACGGTCTGCAGTTGGTGCTGCAGGGACGGATACGAGGTCCGTCCTGCCTTCGACGACGGTCAACGGCTGGTGCTGCAGGGACCGGGACGACGGTCTTCCCTGCCTTCGACGACGGTCTGCAGTTGGTGCTGCAAGGACGGATACGAGGTCCGTCCTGCCTTCGACGACGGTCAACGTCGCTGGAGCCTGACGACGCCGGTTCGATTCCTGAACGCTTCGTGTCTACTCCGTCCATTCTCGCAGGCGTTATTGCCTGCTGTGCTCGACGACGCCGATTCGATTCCTGAACGCTTCGTCCATTCCCGCTGGCGCTACATAAACTGCTGCATCGACGTACAAACGCTGGCGCTACATAAACTGCTGCATCGACGTACAAACGCTGGCGCTATATAAACTGCTGCATCGACGCACGAACTCTGATTCCAGCGCTGTAGAAATTGACACAAACAGTTCGTTCTTGAAGTGCTATAGTGATTGTGGTGCTACATAAATCTCCTGAACTCTATATGATCATCGTGGTTTCTTCAATAAAAGTGTTTAAGCCTAGTAGGCTAGTCCTTGGTCTACCGCCAAGGCCTTACTGCGCGGACTGACTGAAGGTACCTTGACGACTGGGGTTGGTACTCGGGTCCTGGTGTTTTTGCCCAACCCCTGGTCCGCTACAATATTACGGGGATTAATATCACAGTATATTAAGTAAGTTTTATAATTATTTGCACGCATGGCCCATGATTTCCATTAGGCTATCCGTTATTCTGTAAGCTCCTCACAAATTAAATTGAAAATTTGGAATCACACACAGCACATTATTATAACAGTTCATGCAAATTAATAGGCCTACAATGATGTAGGTTAAACACCAACTAAACTTACTAAAGCTACTAGCCTGATCATTAAATTTTTGTCAAATTTTTCCTACTGTCTTTTCTGAGGGTGGGACTTTCCTCTGGATATCCTATGTCTAGATTAAACACTGATTGCTGACGTATCTCCATCAACAGGACAGTTGAAAGATTAAAGTTTTGTATAAAAAAGAAGAAATAATTTGACTGGCTATACATTTTATGTCTTTCACACCTCACATTGAAAATATCAAATTAATCAAATTTAATCGATTAGTCAAAGTTGAAATTTTAGATCAATCGATAATTTCCTAACAACAGGCCCGGATTAACCACGGTGCTGATTGTGCTGCAGCACAGGGCCCCAAGTTTCGGTGGGGCCCCCAAATTGTAAAAGTAAAAAATAAATAAAGTGAGGATTCAGGAAAGAAACAGTGCAAATTGCAATGCATTATGCATAGCAAATTCGGCGCCGCTTGCTCTGGATTAAGTTTCCGCCCCAACCTAAGCCCAAGTTTTTAGCCCCCACCCCCATGAACGGAAACCAAACTCCGCCCATGATGTCAGTGCGTGAGTCGTGAGCTCGTGACAATTGTCCTATCTACTTCTTATGTGCTGTAAAGTATATAACAAATTATGTTTCGGGTTATTGTATGTCTGCTGGCTTCTTAAAATTGTGAAAGGCCCCGTCATTCGATCAGCACAGGGCCCCCAAAACTGTAGATCCGGGCCTGCCTAACAAATGCTTTCCGATTTATGCATGCTGTTGTATTAAAAATTCGTGATCCTATCTATACTAATAAAGAAGAAACTATGTGTGTCTGTCTGTCTGTCCATGTGTCTGTTTGACCGGAATGCATTTCCTCAGTTTTCGAGCTTTTCACTCCAAACCTTCACTACTGTTTCCGTCTGGACATGAGACGCAAAGTTGGGGGGTTTTCGAATCTCCCCCACCATGGGAAAAAAATGGGGGGCGAAACCCCCCAAATTTTTTTCCATAAAATTCAGGTATTGATTTCAAACTTTGCACCTAGGCAGATGGCCATCGAAACCACCCAGTTGGGTGGTTGGCGAATCTCCCCCACCACTGGGGTCGCGATGGGGGAGGCGAAGACGGCAGTTTATTAAACACCTTTTAAAACGCTTGCGTGGTCATTATATAATTGGCGAAAGGAGTTCACGAAAACCCAAATTTCACGGGTGGTGTACAGGTGGTTAGGTCGGAGTGTGGTGGGGTGTTGTCGGTCGGGTGGGTGGGTTTGGGTTTGGGGGTGGGGTGGGAGGTTTTTTTCCTCTCCAAAAAATAAAATTTCACCGGGTGTACCGTTGGAGGTTGAAGGGGGTGGGGTGGGGGCGAAGATGGGGTGGGGTTGGTGGAGGGGTGGGTTGGGATGGGCGGGATTGGGGTGGGGGCGGGATGGAGGGTAGTGTGAGGGTGGGGTGGTGGGGTGGTGGGGTGGAGGAGATAGGGTGGGGCGGTTGAACGGGGTGGGGTGGGGGTTTGGTGTGGAGGTGGGGGTGTGGTGAGAGGTGGGGTGGAGGGGTGGGATGGAGGCGAATGGAGAGGTGGGGGCGGGTGGAGGGAGTGGGGTGTACGGGATGTGGCTTTGGGGGTGGAGGTGGGGTGGCGGTGTGGAGCATGGAGGGGGTAGGGTGGGGCGGGTGAACTGCGTGGGTGGACAGGGTGGGAGTTTGGGGTGAAGGTTGAAGGTGTGGTGAAGGCGGGGTGGAGGTGTGGCGGAGGGGTGGGGTGTGGCGGGTTGAGGTGTATGGGGTGGGGTGGAGCTTTGGGGCGTGGAGGTGGGGAAGGAGGTGGAGTGTGTGGTGTGGTTGGGCTGTTGCCGGGTTGAGGGTGGGGTGTATGGCGTGGGGTGGGACTTGAGGTGGGGTGGAGGTGGGGTGGAGGGGTAGGGTGGAGGCGGGTGGACGGGGTGGGAGTTTGGGGTGGAGGTGTTGTGGGGGTAGGGCGGGTGGAGGGGTGGGGTTTTACGAGGTGGGGGTGGAGGTGGGGGTGTGGTGTGGTGTGGTTGGGTTGTGGCCGGAGCGGGTCGTATCCTAAATTTCCCGGGCAACGCCGGGTACCCCTTCTAGTAAAGGCTATAATTATCAGATTCTTAACTGGTTTCCTGCAATAGGTCTACTAAGAACACGTGAAGGCAATGAACCATATGATTGTCATCTGGCGTCGTAGCCTACAACTCACACTCGATTCGATGTGACGGCCAGTTTCGCATGGAATGGCGAAACCAGTTCATAACTGGAAATTCGACTTTGCGTCGATGGTTCACTTTTGATTCGTTATCTGGTCCGATAACGTCCATCTATCTTTATATTATTTTCGACAATGGACTTTGATAGCCTTAGGGTTGCCAGATGACCTTCATGAAATTACCGGACAATGGCTATCACGTTACTGTGCCATATATATATATATATATATATATATATATATATTATATGTAGGCTACATATATATTATATGTAGGCTACACATATATATATATATGTGTGTGTGTGTGTGTGTGTGTGCGTGTGTGTGTGTGTGTGTGTGCATGTGTGTGTGTGTGTGTGTGTGTGTGTGTGTGTGGTGGGTGATGCTTGGCGGGAGGGGGCGAAAAACCAAAATTTTCCCGGGCAACGTTGGGTAAATCATATTTTAATATATATATATATATATAGCCTATAGGCCATATATGTGTGGGTGTGTGTACATACATATTATATAGGCCCTACATATATAATATATAGGGCAGTATCGGTGCCAGGGACTGTTTGAAAGTTGTAACGTGTGAGCCAAACCACGGACGCCTAGATAAACTAGCTTTTAAAATCATCTACATGTAGACTGCCGTTTGAAAACTCAGCCAAGTGCAGTATATATATAATAATAGACCTATATTATGGTGGATAAAATTATACATAGCCTATGCCTTTGTATATATAGTGCTATTAGTGGCTAATTTGAAAATTTGGCGCCTGGACGAATGACTGAATTCGGATATTAAACAATATTAAAAACACATTTAACTATTTATCGCTCAGTTCCATTCTGTAGATAACCTCAGTTGACCTATAGACATGCAAGCAAAATGCGAACGCATCGTTAGGGCACGAGTCTTTGTAGTCGAGACAAATATAATTAATCAGTGTGTGGTTTAAGAGACGGGCTAGAAAGACCACCAGAGCGAGCTAGAGTGGCAGATTGACACCGTCAGACATAAACAGACAGAGATAGAGAGGCAGATAAACACAAACAGATTACAAGCGCCCGTGTTTAAGCCTTAAGGGAAAGGAGGGAGATAGACAGACAGAGAGGAAGAGTTCGTTTGTGCAGAGAGAGACAGACAGACAAACAAACATACAGTGCTGAGACAGACAGAGACATAGCTAAATACGGAGATTCGGTTCAACCATTATTTGAACTATGTATCAAGCCTCCAACTGTATGCACAAGGTATACGTGCATCATACATTTTGCTCTGTTATGTTAGTTTATTTAACGATACCGTCATTTCGACGATGATCGGTGTATGATATAAATTTGGCTTTGTTTCACAAGGCAATCCATTCTACGCGGGAAAATTGTAAGCAGATATTTTTGTGGCCCGAAGAAACTATGCACTTCAAATACACTTGTTGCTAGCAATAATTATTTACCGGACATGGCTGTGTCCGGTAATGTCTAACATTTCTGACCGGACAGTCTGTGGAAATACCGGACTGTCCGGTTCATTACCGGACGCCTGGCAACCCTAGATAGCCTATGAAATCGACATCACATCGTTGCGACCATAGACATCATAATATAGTAAATGTAAGATGTCTATGGTTGCGACTGGCGAGTTTATGACATCGATGGTTTATGACATGACGATAATAGAAACCATGAACTGTCTATAAATGACTAGGCGCGTAATGACACACGGCGTGTGCTGAATCCTTCTTAGTAAACACAAACGTACAAATTTATTAGAGCCGCTCAGGGTAGCTATTCACTGTAGGCCGATATTAATGGAAAATAGGGTATACATTGTATATTATTGACTAGCCAGTCTAGCCTACAAAAGTGACAAGCTTATTAAATGTTGTCTTATTAGTTATTACCTTCGAATACGTGTCACGGCTGCCATATGATCTTTGCCTACCAAGCAATTATTTAGGCATAAATAATTAATGTTCTATGCATGCAATGGCTGGACCTATAGGTCTGTTTCTATGACTGCTTTGACTATGGGTGGTTGCAGAAATGCATGGCGCCGCCTCTGTATGACATTATGTCGTTGTTGGTCAGGTAGGCCCAGTGTGAGAATTGTGAAAAAATAACTGGGGGTCGGCCTATGATAAACTTGGAGTTGGGGTATAAAAAACATACTTTAACATGGGGCTCTAAGAAAGACTGAGGGTTGAACCCCCCAACCCTCCGGCAATTCTCACCCTGGGTCGGCCTATTCAGACCTATTGTTTTTGTTGCGTTGATAAATTTCAAAGTTGTATATTTACATTTGCACCCATGGCCCATGATTTCCATTATATATCCGTTATTCTGTAAAATCCTCACGAATTATTTTGGAATTTTGAATCACACACAGCACAGTCCCCGCGGTTATGAATTAGTTAATTGACCACCGTCTACGACCAAAGGAATTGAGATAATATGCGAGGCACAGAAACGTTTGCAGACGGTAAACAAGAACGAGAACCATGTGCACCGAAGTTTATTTCCGAAGGAAATGCAAATCCCATGGTTTAAGGTGTGTCTGGACGCCGTGGACGGCGTCCATGGCATGCATGCACTTTTTTAAAATCTGAACGCCGTCTTGCCACTTATCCAGCACAGCCTGGAAAGGTAAGGGCGTCCAGGCATTTTTTGGATAGGTAAGGGGCGTCCAGGAACTTATTTTTCCACACTCTAAGCACTGGCAAAACCATTAAAATTTTCGCCGTATGCCTCTTAGTTTTAAGCTTCCAATCAATTATGGTGGAAACTATAGCAAGAGTTATTTGTAAACAGAAAATAGCAACCAAACATTTCTTTGTTAGGACAATGATAGCAATAGGCCTAAACAATCTTATTTTTCAGGTAACATTATGTAGCCTACCTGGATGCGGCGTGACATCTTAGATCGTCAATAAACGCATACGGCCTATAAGGCTGTTAAACTTAGGCCTATACACATTTCGATTATTCAAACAAGTTAAATTAAATTAAATTAGGTTAATAAAGTTACAGACCACAATTAACTTATTATATGAAGAAAGTAAAAGAAAAATGGACTAAGGTAACAGTTTCTGCAAAATTCAAGGTTGGGAGCCTCCGAGCCTGGGATCGAGACGATTGTTCGCTGGTTCCCTTTTTACTGTTGCTGAGTTCCTCTATTTTAGGCCTAACGGTGACAATTTCTAGGCTATGACTCCGTACAGCGTTACAAGGGCGTATTCACAAACAATAGACAACCTTGCTTCGAACCCCATAATATACGTCGCGGTTTTTGATAAATGCGAACTGCAATTAAATTTCAACTGAATAGCCTGCATTGCTTCATGATCAGCTATTAATAATTAAACGTGTTGAACTTAAACATGTCTGAAGTACGCCTAAAGATTATAGCTCCGCCTTTTCCGGTGGCTTCTTCTTGCTATAAGAAGTACGCAGTAGTCGTATGGTGTTTGTATTCGAGTGATTCATTGTCATATTAAAACGAATCGAATTTTACGTAACGCTACTAATAATTATTAATAAATAAATTCAGCATCTTTACTACACACACAACATATTTCTTTGAACCGCCTTGTCGTGCACTCATTCGACTGTTAGACTAGTAAAGGTACGTACAGCGTTTTTGGTTTCAATTTATTATTTATGCCAGTCGTCTGTTGAATCTTCCGACTTCTGTAGCGCCGTGTGAATTTAGTTATAATATCATCACTTTTCTTGAAATAAAAGTGCGGCGATGTCGGCGATCATGTACTATCAGGGGTATACATGTACAATCAGGGGGCGATAAATACACGGTGTCTTTTGCCGTCAATCCACCGGAGTTTCTAATGGCTAAACTAACCCTAACACTAACCCTAACCGACCCTCACGATGCCTAACCTGAAAATAACCAACACTGAAGAAAAAGACGTGCAATGACAACGCTGACGGCACTGCAAAAGACATCGCACATTACATTTACTTTTGCGACAAATAATGTTGTGTACTGTGTAGGCTTCGAGTTTGTCGTGCTATCTCACTTTCAAGTTGACTAATTTATAAGATTTTACATATTGCTATAGAGGATTTAATTTAAAAAATACTTGAAGACAATGATGACATTACTATCTGCTTGATGTGCACTTACCCATAAGAGTTAGGGAAGCTTTACTCCATATCTAATCATGTAATTGCATTTGCACATGACCCAGTTAACTAAAGGACGTGCTAGCCAGTTTTCGTCCATTTGTTCCTTTCTTGTTTCATTTTAGAAATCATTTGTATGGAATACTAGGGACTGGTTTTCAATCGTGTTAAGTACAATTCGATGTATCATAAACAATATGTCACAAGTTTGGCCGAAATGCATACAAAATGGACTGTTTATGATTTTTTAAATTCCAATTTTTTGCTTTAAACATTTCATCGACTTTGAAGTGAAAACACGAACTACGAATTGTTCAACTTTTCATGACAGAGCAAATATTGTTGAGAAATAAAAGGCGATGAACACAATCATATTCAACATATCTAAACAAGTTCTAAGTATTTACTTTTATTTTAGCTAATTAATACATTTCAAATTTATCATAGGCAAGTAAGTGCCAAAGAGTTACTGGTTTTGACTCAGACCAAAAATTCAACCAATGGGAGAAAGTTTTACATTTTACAATGGCATTAAATATATTTTAAGAAATGAACATTGAAACTGCCATTAGTTTTCATGTTACCACAGTTTGTGAAAAGGAATTGCATCGAGAGAAACAATACTTAAGTTATTCAAGTCTACCAGTGTGATGTGATGTACAATACTGCACTGTTAATAGAATTTTATCGTCATCAACTTAATTGACCTGAGGCTGAATTAAAAAATAAACGGCACAGTAGAATGTCTGTTCCAAGTGACGCCTGTGACAACTTGCTTGTTTTGAATTAGCGAATAGTGAATATTGATTTGTTTGATTGATTGATTGTTTGATTGATTGATAATTTGATTGATCAGTTGATCATCGTATTCTCCTTTTCCACTGTTTTTGCAAAGTAGTTATATCATATCCAAAAATTTGGGGGAACAAAATTTTAGGGCTGCCGACTTTCATAGTCAAATACCATGACAGTAGTATGCTCTGCTGCGACTCTACGGTACTTACTGTACAGTACTTATTCTTCAGTACCTAACTACCTATTCTTCCGGCCATAGTACTTCGGGAATTTTTTCCAAATGGACCCAATACTGGGTTGGTGGCATGCACCATTGACCTCTTACCAGTATTGTACAAAAGTTTGTTGACGTTGCAATGGCTTTGCAGTATAAATGTCAGCCATTTCATTGGTTAGTGGTAACTCAAAATAATAGGTAATGTTCAGGATTTACTCTTGAAAATATTTTTGTCTAATGATGCTTTATCTCTGTTGACTGATGTGATTGAACATATTTTCACACTTTGAAGTCAGTTTGAACAATGCCTTCAATTGCCAAAACATCCTAGGTCCAAATTCCTGTTCGATATCAACAACTGAGTTGAATTCTTATTGTTACGATTCAAGAGTAAACAAGTTTTTGCACCCGTGCTATACCACTGTTGCAAGTAACGTCGGTTAGTATTGGAAACTTTTGTAGCCAGAGGGAAGAGTTAAGAGTCCTCTGAGCTGGTGATGAGAGTAAGTCAGTCATGCATTGGATGTTTATGAAGTATGTGCAACTTAATTTCCTTTACTCTCTCAAACTGTGGTATGGAGAATTGGTAGAAAAGTTCTCTGTTTTCATAACCAATCAGATTTCAACTGTGCTTCTCCAATGTATTGTGATTCTCAACAAGTTGCAATGATTTTGCCTGAGGCGACCTGTTTTGAACCCTATGCTTTATGATAATGACACCATGGAAGTTGTTGCGGTAGATTAGATTAGAGTACGGTAGATTAGGTTAGAGTACGGTAGACTTTTGATAAATGAAAGTCTGGACTTTGAATTCAACACCTGATCTTGAGGCCTGAGTCATTGTATATGCACAGACGTATCATTAACATTTTTAAAAATGATTTGCAAGACACGGATGTTGGGTATTAAAATCAGCCTAAAAGAGAAGAAAAGCCACCTCTTAAGCTAGCTTTAGACCAGCCATGGGTTGAAGTGTTAAAATCTTGCAATATTGTTACAGATCTGAGGTGACTAGACCTTTCCCTTGCCATCGCATCTTCTAGCTGTCAGTGTAACTGTCAATGTGCTCATCATACCTGACTTTGTGGGGGGAGTACCAGGTGGACCATGAATCTTGAAACAGTTTCTGCCCTCTATGGGGTTTGAACCCCATCCTCTCAGTTGACAGTCCAACATGTTAACCGCTAGACTATCTATCACCCAACCACAGCCGGATGAAAGTGGTAGACAATCTGGTAGACAGATTTTTACCGAGCATGCAAGTGTGTCTGTGGCCAGTTTCCTCTCTTGGCGTCTCATCTTCCCACCAAATAGAGAATAGTCATTGTTCTCATTTCGTAGATGACTTCACCAGAGGGCACTTTTGGAAACAGATATCTTGAAACTGCTCTCAGCGGTAAAATTGATCTGTCTACTGACAAAATTGTCATATATATATATATATATAATTATATATATTATATTGTGTGGGTGTGTGGGCTTGTGTGTGTGTGTGCTGATCACTTGATTCTTGGTGTACTTGCTAGTAGATAAATGCTATGGAAAGCATTTGTCCGGCAAAGACAATATTAATTAAATGTTAACTGCTGAACTACGGTAATGCTGATCATGTGGCTATACGCTAGAATTATATGTCACAGGTAATCAACGCCCATGATGGGTAACTATTGCTTACCCTGGGACTCAACACTACAGAATAAACTGGGGTCAAGAGACATTTCTTTTAGATTGCTGGCAGATGGTTGTCTTTTAAAAGGCTACCTCAGTGCCTGGCTGTCAGTCTCATTGACTGTATGTTAGTTTGTTGCTTAGCCGCATTAGCCTCTACAGTTGCTGAACTTGGTCTGTATGAGATATTAAGTAGGTCAGATTCATGTTTCTCTAATGCTGAATCAGAGCTAGTTCTTGCTTAGTCGGTCTGTTACATGAGTGTAAATATTGTGACTCTGATGTGAATCACAATTTACCCCTGTACTAAATTGGAAACATTGCTGCTATGAGAAATTGGTTTACCCCCAGACCTGTTGCATCCTATATATACCAAGTCATGCAGCTGGGCCTCATTTGAACAGTGAATGACTTCAGAGGTAATTCACCTGAAGCAGGATATGTAAGTCTTGTTGCAAGAATCTGATTGCTGGCCGGTTGCAAGTACATGTATGTATAATTATTGTATAATGTTGTTGTGTATTATTCTTTCTTCTTTCTGTTCTCTGCCCTTAGGCAGGTTCAAATGTTTGACGTCTCCATTATTAGTATTATTCTATGTAACTTTATTTGTCTATAGCACATTCTATGTACCTCCTTCCACCCTAGAACACATGTATGTATGTGCTGTCTGGACAAGTTTTATTCTAGTCGTTAGAGATGTGCCTTAAAACGCACCATGTAGACCTGAATGGGTGATGGTAAAAAGTTCAGTGCTACTCTGCAGGTTTTATAGGACATGTTTACTAGTATGGCATAATAAGCTTTGGGAGACACCTCACATTGAAACAAATGGCTCATTAATCATGGAGTGTGTATTCGAAGCCAGGTTCTGGCGCCTACAAAAGCTTCCTGTGAGATGCTGTTATCAAGGCCCATAGTAGGATAACTATTTCAAGAAATAGCTCTCAGCATTAGAGAAACATGAATCTGGTGCCTGCTTGAGGTTCTCTTGTAAGATAATATATGCTTTATAAATGGCCACCATATACAGACACTTCATGGTGTTTAGCATATTTAGAAATTCGGAATGCTCTTCTCACCTACCTAAATGATTTAGAGTTCATTAACATTTTGATGTTGGGTTACATTTTTTCCAGTCTCCTGTTGTCAAAGAGAAATAGTTTGATCTTGAATTAAGTGGTGCTCAAATAGCTGGACAGGTCATTACCGGTACTGGTTGCCTCACGCACACTTGTAGAACCCCACCAGTTGAGTCCAATCCACTGTTGGCTTATTTTTATACTGGGTAAACATCCATTCAAATGAGAGCTCTGCGATGGACAGTAGTGAACCTCTTTTGTCCAAGGACAGTCCTTTTATTTTTTTTCATCTGAATAAACTATGGATGTTTATCTTCAGAATCAATACATGGCTGATCGCCTGCCTTGCCAACAGATCACGTGTCTTTGTTTGCACATAATTATATTATATATAAGGATGTAATCTGACCTATTTTTCGTCCATGCCTCAGAATTCTGCATTTATAAAGGTGACTGAGCCATTTAAGTGTTAAGGAGCAGTGGTATAATGATGAATGCAAGACTGTACGAGTGTGTTGGGTACTGTCTTATCTGACATTCGTAAACACAAGAATTTTACTGATGTCTTCAATTTGTAGCCTATCAAAGTCAAACCCTTCTGAGCGGTCAGAAAATCTATTCTGGCTCCTTAGAGACGTCCTTAATGTACATGTAGCTTATGCAGCAATTTTCAGAGTGCTGTTATAATAGTGTTCAAGGCGTCAATCGATAACAACCTCAAGTGAATTCATTATCAGATATCGGATAATTACATGTATAATCTATTGGGAGAAGCCGTGTTGAGTCAATAGTCCTTAGAGATGCATTCTAAGCATTAATAGGCTTCACGTTCATGCAGATTTGTTAGTCAATGGGATTCAAATCCTCACCAGGGTTGAAATTTGGTTGAGATTCCACCAGCACCCCACCCCTAGCCAACTCGTCTATGATACACTGACCATGTGGTGCCAGTGGGAAGATGATATGGTGAGGGAGAGGACTGGCCACCTGCCCTCGTAGTCCAAGAAAAAGAAAATGGTGTCACTAGCACTTCAAGCCCATGGCTGCCTTGGGGTAACCTTAGGGACTGCTCTTCTTTATATCGACGTGTGTGCAGACATACCGGTACTTAGCGTCTCGCTTAAAATCTCTCATACTTAAAATGAAGTTGACCATCTAAGTGGTTTTTGCAATTGCCTAGATTTTTTATGAAGCCAATCTGGTAGCTACCGACTTGTTGAATGAATTGTGAGTTCTATTTTAGTTTCACATGAAACCTTGTGATAATAATAATAACAGTTATAATAATGATGATAATGATGATGATTATTTATATAGCACAGCCAAGGCCAAAGAAAGGGCACTATACAGGAGCTACAAAAGTCATTGTCAGATATATGATTTTTTAGAAGATAGGTCTTGAGCTTTGATTTAAATGTAACATTTGGCACATTCTTGCAGCACTATGGAAGTCATTGTTGTAGTAACTAGTGTAGTTTGAAAATTTTGCATAATTTCTGTTTTGTGTGAACTCTTTTGGGTGTGATGAATAAAATATTTTTCAGTTTTACTGTTGTTTTTTAGAACTGATTTTTTTCAAACAACAGTTAACCATCAAAGATGTCGAGCTTATATCCAACACTGGAAGATATGAAGGTTGACCAGGTGGTCCAGGTAACTTTAACTTTTATCGGTTTTTATTTATACATCAAGCAGCAAAATTTCATATAAAGCTAAAATGGCATATTTTGTCAAATTTATGATGTGATTTCTCATAAGACCAACTCTGTAATAATCATGCTGGCCCAACAAATGAGATGTATGAGGAAAGATGCACTTTCAACAGCATATTGTTTTTAATTCATGCATGCATACCTTATGCGCGTTTTCAATGCTTATATACATACCGCCAGGATGAGTAGCTGAACACTCCCTTAGGCCTCTCTCACATACTCTAGAGACATCACGCTGTGATATGTTGATTGGAAAGGATTTATCCCCATAATGCCATGTATGTAGAAGACTTGTTTGATGTTGATATTTAAGTCATTTCAGTCAACTTCTGATTTCATTTTTATTACCAACTAGCTGTACCCGGCCATGAGTGGCTGTGGCAGAAAAGACCCTCCCCTCCCTGTTCGTCCCGCTCCTTCCGCTCCTTTCCTCCCTCACACCGTCCCTTCCTGAGAGCGGATAGAGCCCAAGAATGGTGAAAGGCCGCATTCGTTTTTGAATTAACGGAAATTATTTTGCTACTCGCTTATGATGTCACGGCATGCGACCTCATTCATGTTTCGTCTGGTCGCTGTCACTGTCAAGGCGTTTCTTAAATCTGGCAACGTGCGGTTTTGTTGAATTTGCAAATGAACGGATTGCAAAGTTCACTTTTTGTGGAAAAGATTGTGTTTTTTCGGAAAAAAAGCATAATACAACACGGTTCTATTGGAATGGAAGGTTTTGTAAAATTTTCGAAACAATCTTTCTGTTAGTTTCCATGAACACTCTTAACAAACTATTGGAAAGTTTCATTTTTATTTATATAGATTATTGCTTTGATCAATGTATTATGACGATGTTTCATGTCCCATGTGTGCTTGCATGTGGAGTAATAAAGAAAATACTTACTTAATTACTTACCATTCTTTGTGGATATCTTACCTTTTGTGAATGTTGATTTTAGGCTCAGCAGGCGTATGCCCACCAGGCGCATGCGACTGCCCATGCGATTGCCCACACGTCAGGGCAGACAGGACAGCAGGCAGCGGCCATGACCAATGCCCTCTATCCGTCACTGATGGAGTACATGGGAATGCAGATAACGCCGGAAATGGTCGGCCAGAATGGGCCACTGGTGCCTCAGGTACAACAATCTTTATTTCACACACTGTTCGGGTGTAAGAGGCCAGTTTCTAATTGCATTTACTGAGCAGTGGTATGACTGTATTTATTATATTGCACCCCCTTCAAAAAAATCTTCAGATGTGCTCCTGATGACACAAGATCACAATTCAAACTTATGCTACAAATTATTTTTTAATACCTGTTGCATATTATTTATATATGTATTTCTTACCTATACAATGTATACATACACACATTTATACATACTTTCTGCCTTTCCTACACCTTACACCTATACATAGATAAATGCGCAGACCGTACCATATGTGCATGCGTGAAAACGGTTACATAGGTACATGCATTCATACATACAGTACACTCTTAATAAAATTCTGGTACATACATATTAAAATACATAATGTGTATTCAGGTACGTACATTGATTAAATTCTGAGTACAGCTTCTGTAATAGCTATTTGAATGCATTCTATGATCTGTACATGTATAGAGCAACCAAGTGGCTCAGAGGTTCACATCCACTGGTCAAAGTCAGGTTGCGCCCATCACTGGCAATGACGTTGGTCTGAGGAAGGCCGAGATCCGCCAGGGAATCCGAGAAGTCATCCTCTGCAAGGACCAGAATGGAAAGATTGGACTCCGGGTCCAGGCTGTCAACAAGGTTTGTAGCCATTCACCTTAGAAGAAATTTCAGGTTACTAAACACCAAACTGTATCTTGGCAATAATGACTGAATGAATAGTGTGGGAAATATTGGCTCATAAGTCTTGCGCTTTAAGTACTCAATAGTCTGGGAATAAGGATTTATTTGGGGACGTAAAGACTCCTTAGTCTGAGAAATGAGCATTCATTAATCTGGGGAATAATGGCTCATTAGTCTGTGAAAATTAAGATTAGCTAGTCTGGGAATAAGTATTCTTATGCAAATAAGTACTCCTTGGTCTGAGAATGCGCCTCCATCTTTTTAGTTTTGAAAATAAGTACTGATTATGCTTACAAGTGTAAGGAATAGCGAGTGAGTGGTTCTTTGTGGGTTATTGTGTTTTTACATTTGAGTTAACCTATAGATCAGATGAAATACATTGGCGTCGATTGTAAATGCGATGACTGTGTTGACACCTTTGCGTATTTTCTCAAAATGTCTGTAGGGTCTGTTTGTGGCGTTTGTGCACAACAACTCGCCAGCTGCTCTCGTCGGTCTCCGCTTCGGTGACCAGATTCTCCAGATCAACGGAGAGAGCGTCGCCGGATGGGACACGGACAAATCGATGAAGTTCCTGAAGAAGGCCTTGCCTGAGAAGATCACCATGGCGATTCGAGACAGGTCAGCATTGAATTCCACTTCAAAGAGCGAATAAGATTGGGTATCATAGGTGTGGCTGAAGACACTGAAACTGAAAGCAATGGTTAAATTCAGCAGATCCACCACCTGAAAACCATGAGATCTGCCACAAAATAAACTTAGACCAGTAGACCTTTCACCTAAACATGTTTCTGTTATAATAATCAATCATATGCACCTTGTTTCGTACATTTTATTCTGATTTGAATAGCAGATACATTGGCTATATTTTGCCAGTTAGGCTTTGGAAAGCTTTTGAGATCCAGAGCCACCTCTGGATGGCCGCAATTTAACCACTGACTAAAAGACAGTATTATAAACAATATTTCCTGTTGCTTTTTCAGACCATTTGAGCGAACGATTTCGATGCAGAAGGACAGTGCAGGCACGGTTGGATTCGTCTTCAAGGAAAACAAGATCACAGCGATCGTTAAGGATTCATCGGCCGCACGAAATGGAATTCTCACTGAACATCACATGGTCGAAGTTAATGGACAGAACGTCGTCGGCCTTAAGGTAAGGGGTCATTGCATAATTACGTAACGCCGAAAATGACCGGTTTTGACCCACCCACCCACCCTGTAACGCTTCGTAACGTTTGCCTTGACCCACCCACCCACCCTACCCAGCGTTACGTAACGATTGCTACGAAAAATCAGTTGAGATTTAGGTCTATTATTGGCCTATTTGAGCGCGTAACTATAATTCATATTTTCATAGCGAATTTAATATAGTATAAGCGTACATGTTAATTATAATTTGACAGTAGACTAGGCTTAAAATATACACAATATTTTATTTATATAAATAACAGTCATGCATGCGTGAACTGCAATTTTCTTAAATTTTACCGCAAGAGTAAAATTTTACACTGCTGAAAAGTTTCATGGACTAAATGGCTCATTAACAATTAATCAAAATTAAGAGGAGCTAGGCCTATTTGTTTCCTTAGGCTGGGCACCCCACTTACTAATAGAAATATTGCCGAGTTTTGTTTGCTGAGCATTAATTTGAAATGTTTAGATAGTGTCCACTAAGTAAAACATGCTTCAAAGTCAGGGCCGGATTAAGCTCTCGGGGGGCCCGCCGCCATATTCTCAGGGGGCCCTTAATCCACCTTGACCTTCTGTCACCATGTTCCTCTCACATGTTAGTGCATGCCTACAATCATGGGCGGAGTTTATCAGGTGCTTGGGGGCTGAGCCCCCCCCCCCCAAAGAAGGCCCAGAGTCAGTTTTTTTACCATGGAAAATGGTATCTTTCCCCGGGTTTTGCCCCCCCCTTAAAGGCTTAATAAAATGACTAAAAAAGGTCATAAACTTTTTCGGGCTGAGAAAAACAATTTCGGCGCCGCTTGATCTGGACTAATTATATACGTATCTGCCCCAAGAACGGAAACCAAACTCTGTCCATGCCTGTAGTTGACCATAATTTTTTTTATAGCACATCGAAAACAGTTAAAACTCTGAGCACATTCTGAACTTCTTTGCATGCATGCAGCATTTCTATAGGCCCATCTTAAATTAATGAAAGCACTTGGCCTAACCGATTGACGATTGCCAAAAGGTTTCAGCGCGAAATTGATCCCACACTTCAAATGCAACTTTATGCAATTTTATTTCCCCTCATCAGTGCTTCGAAGATCTATTTCAAAGTATGGATTAGCGACAAAATCATGATTATAGATGGCAGATATAAATTATATATCGGGGCCATTGACTGCCTTCATAAAAACCAATCAGCAATTGACATGAATTTACACATCACTGTCCTTGGAGTGAAGCTGAATAAATGGGAATGTGAACAAAAAAAAATTCTTGGTGGTCACGGACGGGGGGGCCCCTGACAACGGGGGGCCCGCCGCCATGGCAGACATGGCATACTGGTTAATCCGGCCCTGTTCAAAGTGGTTCTTCGATGTCAGGAATTCATTGGGAATTAGGCCTGCCACGTTGTTCCGTTGGAAAAATATCCAACCAATTCGAATAGCGGTTTCCGGTTCGCACAAACGGGAGAACAGAACTGACCTGGCATGTAGGCCTAACTGATGTCTACTACCGGATCTTATTCAGATAAATAAACCTACTTCGGTTAAGTTTTAAATCAATGTCACGAAGTTTAAACTTTGATCACATCACATTCGATGTAATATAATATTCATTAATGATTTTTTTCATGGCGTTACGTAACGTTCAGCTGCCCCCACCCACCCACCCCCGTAACGTTTTCAATGACCCCACCCACCCACCCTCGAGCGTTACGTAATTATGCAATGACCCCTAACGTCTCTCTCTTTCCTATTCCACTCTTAATTTTTATCGCTGTTTTATTTCAGACTGACACAATGCAGTATTATTACAATTCATTGTATGAACAGATGATCAGTTCATTTACAGGAGTCGAATATATATGTTGGCAGCTATGCAAGGCGTCATCACATCCTACTAATGATTTTATCAATAACATCTGCTGAATGGATGGTTGAGTGAACCTTTTGGAGGGTGGCGGGAAGTGAAACCCTAAGCCATGCCCTAAGCCCTCCCCTTGTTATCTGACAGTAATGGTGGTCACGATAACATGACGTTCAAATAATATTTCTTCAATGTTTATTATATTGTTCTGCATGTTCAAGACAATGGTGAGATAAAGGTAAAATGGCATTAAGCTTTGTCTGATATGTTGGATTTGACCTGTTTTTCCCCATGGATTATGAGTTTTGAATGCAATTTTTACGTTATAAAACAGTCATTGATTGTTTCTGTCATTATTATTACTGAGCTATAGAAGTCATTAGATTTGAAGGTAACATGCATGCATGAAGAAAATCAAATTTATTGAGCTGAAACTCTGAGAAATGCAGAGTTGAAGAGTTAAGAACGCCCAGATTTTTACTGCAATAGTTTTAGTGACTTACAGGATTAAACAGAGGTAATGATTTATGAAGTCGTTTTCATGTAATCTCTTGACTGTAGTTTATTAGAAGAGTTTTGCAATTGATTCTTTTGTAGGAGAAAGAAATCAAAGCGATTTTTGACGGCATCCCACGCACTGTTACCATCACCATCATCCCTTCGTTTGTGTATGATCACATCATGAAGAAGTAAGTATGCAGCATGCTGTAACCTCCATTTAACTTAGGTGCTTGACGTTTCATTCCAATTTAATGGTTTTGTTCAGCACAGAATATGATTTTTAGTTTTAGTCAGGGTGGTTAGAGGGCTGTGCTTGTAACGCAGAGAGTATGGGTTCAGGCAGGCCTTCACAGCGGTGGTGACTGTATTTAGACATTGAAGGAGAGCAATATGAATACAAAACTGTATTTTATTATATTGTTCTACTGAGGTGTTATGCTGAAGATTCAAGTTCTCTGAGAAGAATTCAGACTCGGTCATAGAGAGATATTGTGGTGCATGCGTTTGATATATAATTACAGTTGGAGCGCATTGTTTCTCCAAGTGATAAGCACAGAGTGGACATGGCACCATTTAATTAGAATGCCCACCTTTAAATGCAGGTAGTACGGATTTAATCCTGCTGTAAGACATTTACTGTGTAGGAGGGACTTTCAATCACAACGTTGTAGGAGGGACTTTCAATCACAACATTGTAGGAGGGACTTTCAATCACAACATTGTAGGAGGGACTTTCAATCACAACATTGTAGGAGGGACTTTCAATCACAACATTGTAGGAGGGACTTTCAATCACAACATTGTAGGAGGGACTTTCAATCACAACATTGTAGGAGGGACTTTCAATCACAACATTGTAGGAGGGACTTTCAATCACAACATTTGGCTGCACTCATCAATTAATGCATCACCATCAGATAGTGGTACTTAAAAATTATGTGGGATAATAACAATAATAGTAATACTACTGCTAATAGGAATATTTATGATAAATATATTGATATTAATATAATATTAATTAATTAATAATGATAAATATATGGAGAGTTGTTGCATTATGTACTGATGTGTCTTTGTTATTTTCTAGCATTGGATCAAGCCTTGTCAAGAAGCACATGGATCATTCCATTCCAGATCTGTAAGAGGGGTGCCAGGAAGTGAGACACATCCAAGTAGAAGAACGTCAATTTCTACAATGTTATTTAATCGTTGCGATGTAATCATGACTTACGCGAACTCAGTTTACGCAAGAATTCTCTTCGGTCAACTTGTACAAATTACAGCTGTATTCCTTTTCCAAAGAATTGGCTTACATGGGGGCAAAACTAACGGACAAATTATAATTAGATTGTAAGTAAGTACTTAACAAGTTGTGTAAATAGATATCGACCTATTATCATTGATGTGAAATGTACGTGCATATGCCTGTAACGTGTAGATGTGTATATATAAAAATTAATATATTTCTATATATTTGACTGCATATATATAAGATGTTAAATACATATAGATATATATTGAAATTATGTTAAAAGTATATATATATAATATATAGGCATCATATGATCATAATGTTATGTGTATATAATGCCTATTATATTATATAATTTTTGGGTTTAAATTTTTTTACATTCGTTTTTGTGATTGGACTTATAATTGGCTTGTAATTAATAATGCAAGTTGTGTGATGGATTTCTGTTTGTTTGTATTAGAAGGCATCTATATGTATCTGCCAACTTATGTAGCACATTTTAGTATGCAGTTTAAAGTATGGCCTTAGTTCTTCTCAACATTAATGAATTTCTGACGTAGTTGCAGAAACTGACACTTGGATGTAACCGGCATGAAAATTGGACAAACCACAAACCACATTGCATGTGTCATAGTTTTCACTTACACAGAATTCCTTATTTTCTTATAGTGCTAATGAACAGATTAGATTATATTATGTTGGGTTTTTTATGATCTGATTAGGTTAAATCAAGTCCCGCTGAATGATCTTTTCTTTGGTCCCATTTGAATTTTTTATTAGAAATTGCACAATGCTGATTGACAGTTGACTAGAACTTGTTCTCTGCAGTCAATTCTTGAAAGGAGCTATATAAATGATAGTTAATGCTGTTCTTTTCAACTTGATGTGGACTTCTGGCGTCTTGCTTTATAGGTGGAAACAAGCTTCGTATGATAATTACCTGTTGTAAATATTTTCATTTGTTGCATGCACCTGTTTTTCTTTTTTTTAAATTAATCTGTGTTATGCAAAAGGAAAGAGAGAGAGAGAGAGAGCTGGGTGTTGGATGATGTTCACCATTTGTATTTTACTTGACTATAATAATAGAGATAATGACACAGTTGACCAAACCATAGTTTAGTCCATTTTTACTTTTTTAAAATTTATTCCTCTTGTAATAATTTGCAATATGTCAACTTAATTTTTCTGAATAAATGATTATATATATATATATATATATTCACATTATAATACATCAGAATACTCCACTAAACCAGTCTTTTCACAAAATCATAGGAATCCAGTACAAAAAATTATATGGAAAATATCTCATTTGTAATACTACTATTTCAATATTGATACTTTATTACGGTCTTCCAAGTGATCTTTTCATTTCTTTAACGAAACGGTTGGCGTTAGCTTTTTGTCTGTTTTATGGCTCGACCAGAATCGCTTGAAAATTCGTTGAAAACGTTGTTTATTGAAGCTTTCTCATAAGATGTTATTTGTTGAAAATGTGATCTTGCTGGCAGAACTCGTTATTATATTGCATCGGTGGGTATCGTTTTAAGGGTGTTTAACGAAGCATGCATTTTTTCAAACCGTACGTCATCAATTCAAGCGATCCAGAGATGCCACTCATAGCTTTTTCCATCTAGGTTTTTCGGTCTGCTCTTAAGAACCCATGCACATGTAGCTAAGCGACTCAGTTTAATAGTGGTTTGTGAGTGAAGGGTCAATATAATTATACGCGGCGCATGGGCGCCCGCAGAAATTTTTTCAGGGGGGGGCAAAATTTTTTCGATGGTCACAGTTACCGTAAATGTCTTATTAACAAGAGCTTGAAAAATGCAAAGCTGGAAATTAAGAGTACGAGTATTTTTTAATGAGGTTTCCTAATGCAAAATTTTCAGTTTCATTTTGTGTATCAGATTTAATATGAATAATTTCTTTAGTGCGTAGAAAAAAATTTAAAAAGTAGATGTTAAATTTGGGTTCCTGAAGCGGCACTTTAATATTATAAGTCCATTGAATGAATGAATAAGTGAACAAAAAATAGGTGTAAGTTTTCAAGGTGCAAGAGTTCCTCTAGCTACTTCTATTGATAGCCTACTTAATTTTGTGCAGTTGTGAAAGGTTGCATGACAGCGAGATTCCAATCAAGTAGGCCATAATCGATAGAAAAATACTATTTACAAGGGCGCCTGCCGAAGGGTTAACAGCCAATGGTCACTGTTCCAGCTTTTAACAAGATGTTGATTATGCAAGGCAGAAAATTAAGAGCATGTTTATATCTACAGAGATTTCTAAACATAGGTTTCTGGCTTTCACTGTGTGTATCATTCGTATCATTAGGGCTTTAATGCGAAGAAATATGTTAAAAACCCAAAAGTGGTAGTTTAAAAAATAAATTTCCATTTTCCAGGGGGGGCAAGTGCCCCACCTTGCCCCTATGTGCGGGCGCCCATGACGCGGCGGATTGACGCGTGGATTCGACCCGCAGCAATGTTCCCTCTAACTGCAGAGTGAATGAAGAATGAAAAAGACAAAGAGACGGAGAGCAAAACGGATGAACGTAGGCTACACGTCACGTACTCGTAGAATCTCTTTCTATTCGTCTGTCGCTGCAATATATAATGAGGTCGTTGGTCGCTGACTTGAACCACAGAATAGATAATTTATACTG
This sequence comes from Lumbricus rubellus, assembly GCA_945859605.1. Taxonomy (NCBI): domain Eukaryota; kingdom Metazoa; phylum Annelida; class Clitellata; order Crassiclitellata; family Lumbricidae; genus Lumbricus; species Lumbricus rubellus. The sequence goes on from OX243812.1 coordinate 3,172,409, forward strand.
ATGCGTCTCACGTCTACAGTGTGGCGTCCCTAGCGACTGAACCGTATTCCCATAATTATCTTGTCCTTTACCCGCCCAAAATAATGTGTGATTTGATGTTCGACTTCCCTCCCGAGGGAAGACGACTGCGGGTCTACAGACATAGATCTAGAAATCCCAACCCTGCTGAGGTTGAACACGCGGAATCACCATAGGAGGAATATTTAACAAGAAGTCTCTTTGTCAACAAGGTCAACCACTCGCACATGCGCATTGCGCACTGCCATGTGGGACTTAATAGCAATACATTTATTTGGCGCACGATTTTCCCATGTTAATCCCGCCCACTTTTCACCGGATATGGATATGAGTTTGCAAAAGATGTAATAATAAGGCATAAGCGCAAGGGAGCAGAGCGCCGTCATAGTCGGGAGGCACCGGGGGCACGTGCCCCAATAATTTAGGAGGAAGCACGCCCCAGTCCAAAAAACTCAGGATAAGTTTTGAAATATTAAAATCTTATTCAGAAACAGCGACAAAGAACAGAAATACTGTAAGAAATTCATAATGAAATCAAAGATTTAGTTATGTCTTTATTATCTTCAAGTCATCAGTAATTGCATGAGTTACGTAACACCGGAAGCACACATGGCGTCATATATCAGTTCTTGCGTTCTGACGTCCACTTTCTCGTCAGTGACGTTCAACAATATATTATACTAACAGACGTTCATGCTATGAGAATTGTTGTTATGTAGACCTAATAGAATCCGCAGCTTAGCCATACAAATTCCGTAAGAAGCTTCATTGGGGGGGGGGGGGGGGTTATAATGGATATGCATGGTTGTAAAAAAATACACAGAAAATACAACATGTAGGCCTATAGCATTAAGGTGTGGGTAAGGAGTGGGGCAGGGTGACGAGGGTTTGACTTCTTAAACAGGTGGGACTTCAGTTTCGAGATGGACAGAGGTAGGTGCTTGAAAGACTTCTGGAGGTCAGACTATATTGAACGCAGAGATGGGGTGTGAAAAGACTTTACTATGGTGCTCTAAGCGTTAAGACTAGGGGGTTAAACCCCGAACTCCTCTGACGATTTGATTCATTTGAACCCTGATATTAGCAAAACTAGCAAACGTAGACCTACTCTCGCAGAGAACGAACGAACATTGACGCAAATGCATAGAGCGTAGATGCGTTCAAAGAGTCAACAGTTTTTTTGTCTTGTTCTCGAGTCTTTCGTCTTACGATGCGGCATTATCTTCGGCTGCCCTGTTGATGTTGTGTAGCTGTTTCACAAGTCGTTCGTAGCAAACCCTTCTCAGCTGGCCAGCTCCGTTCTTCAGACATCTGGTTTCAAACTGTGGACCGAGGGCTGAGCAGTAGTTGCAGAATGCTTTCGTCAGTGACCAGGGGGCGCCAATGTATGAGTCCGATGCGGTTTCGATCTCTCTTAGCATTGATTCGTCCGTTTGTGTGGCTGCTCGTCTGATCGAAAGAGAAACGATAACTATAACTAAAACATCGAGCAGTAACGATAACAAATAAAAGCCGTAACATGAACCTTGCGAGTATGACTAAAACTAATGCAAAAATGCTCGGCATACCATTAATAACGAAAACAGATAACAAAATCAAAAGGAGGTTAGGTCTACTAGGCTAAATATTGTGACTTTTATTTCAGTTTAGCGAAGTTTTAAATGACTGTAAAACAAAATTCAGGTGGTTAACGAAAAGCAAGTGGCGTTTGGAAATTAGTATATTTCAGGTATAATATGGTAGGTCTGTACGGTGTACATGGGAGTCGAAGCTTTGATTAAGCAGAGGTAAGGAGTCTAAGGCCAGACAGACAGACAGACAGACAGACAGGCAGACACACATAGCATGTGGACAGACATGAAGATAGACACACACTGTGACACACATGTGCATTATATATGGATATATTTACACACACTCTCACACACACACACACACACACACACACACACACACACACACACACACACACACACAGGCACAGACACCTAAACAGAGAATGTCCGTCTTGAAGACACAAACAGACACAGACATAGACACACACAGACACCGAAATATAGGCACAAGGACAGACACAGGAAGTGACAACAGGTCATCGTGTGTGTATATATCTATATAAATAAAAATGTAACTGCGTTCGCAGGAATCTTTCTCCGCTAGGATCTTGGTAAGTCCTGGACCGATTCTTTTCAAAATTGCAGCAAAACGTTCCGTTCCAATAGGCGCTGGTTTGCATAATGCTTTTTTGTTAAAATCTTTTACAACAAAAAAACAACTTTCACTTCGATTCGACCGATTCCGAGTTCAAAATGCGCTATACAAGTCTTGCGGAACCACCGTTTTCAAACACGCCCGAATTGGGTCAAGGCATGCATAATTATTGACGGGTTGAATTTCAACTCGGAATCGGTCGAAACCACCGTTTTCAAAGGCGCCCGAATTGGGTCAAGGCATGCATAATTATTGACGGGTTGAATTTGAACTCGGAATCTGCTCGGAATCGGTCGAATCGAAGTGAAGGTGTTTTTTCTCAAGATTTTAGCAAAAAAGCAGTATGCAAACCCGCGCCTATTCGAACGGCAATTTTTAAATTTTCGAGATCCTTCGTCCGAAAGATTCGTGCGTACTCAGTTACAATTTTATTTAGGCCCATATAGATATTCAACACATTCAATAGCGGCCCTGTTGCGTTCGCTTTTTCGCGTCGATGTCGAGGAGACACGGCGTGAGGGAGGAAAGAAGGGGGAGGGAGCGGGACGAAGAGGGAGGCGAGGGAGCGGAGGGATTGGGATGGGCGAGGGAGGGATGCAGGGAGGCAGAGGAAGGGACGGAGGGATCGGGACTGGGAAGGGGAGGAGGGTAGGGTGCAGGGGAGGTGGAAGGGAAAGGAAGGGGAAAGGGACGGGAGGAGGTAGAGGGAGGTTGAGGGGATTGGACGGGGAGGGGTGGGAAGAGGAGGAGAAGGGGGAGGGGAGGGGAGCGGAAGGGGAGGGGGAAGTGGGGGGACGGGAGGGGAGAGGGGGAGTGGGCGGGGAAGGGGGATGGTGAGGGGAAGGGGAGGTCGAATGGAGGTAGGGACGGGTGGTTGGATGCTCTTTTCAGCCACAGCAACGCGTGGCCGGGTTCAGCTAGTATTATATATATATTACAGATATTATATAGCCTATATATAGCCTATATATACTGTATATATATAATATAGCCTACATATATATGTTGCTTCTGTTTCCCATTCAATTTCTTTCGGTCCATAAATAAAATTTAGAACTCTCTTCTCCAATCGGACTTTCTTCTTCTGCTTCTTCCTCTCTCCTTCTTTTTCTGCTCTCTCTATTCCACTTCTTCCACCATTGAACCTGCTCTCTTCTTCACGATCATTTATATTTCGCAGCTCAGCTCCAGTTGATCCATTCTGCTGAGGCGGATATTCTCTCTGGACTTGTCATTAATTTCCAATCGAAATTGGATCCTATAGTTCCAAAGTATCCTGGACAGTCCAGCGAACACCTGTGTCTCATGTCCGTCCCCGGTATACTCGTCCCAGTGGACCTATATGGTCGCTATCCCTACTTCGTTTCTCTCCCCAGTTTTGTCTCAGCCAAACCCCAATTCGATGGGAATCAGGAATGTCGCACAAACCAGAAGGTAATGCTCCTTTGTGACACGTGTATACTTTCCTCTGTGGAGATTCACATGGCGCCTGTTGATAACGTCGTAAATACGTATCATAAAAGGTTCGGTCCTTCACCTATGTTTCATGACTTCTATTTTCTCTCCCTCTCCGTCTCCCCTCCCTCTTCCCCTCTCCCTCTTCCTCTTCCTCCTCTCTCTATCTCTGTCTGTCTGTATGTCTCTCTCTCTCTTCCTCCCTCTGCCTATTTCCCTGCTCCTGTCCCTGTTCCCCCTCTCTCTATGCCTGTCTCTCTCTCTGTCTGTCTCTCTCTGTTTCTCTCTGTCTGTCTGTCTGTCTCTGTCTGTCCTCTGTCTCTGTGTCTTTGTCTCTGTCTCTGTCTCTGTCTCTCTGTCTCTCTCTCTCTCTCTCTCTCTCTCTATATATATATATATATATATATATATGTCGCAGCAGCATATTATACACCATTGTCCTACATAACGAGACATAAGACACAAAATAATGATGACGCAGAGCACAATCGCGCCTCTAGAACAGGACAGTTTTATATCCAATTTTTTTTGTGAAATCGAAAAAAGGAGTTCTAAGTTAATGCTGTCAAAACTATTTTCACCATTTGTCTGATGGCGATTATATTAACATTTTTTGATGACGCTGTTTTCCACTATATTAAATGATTATAATGTACATGTCTATGCCTATCATGATGTAAACCGAGTAGGCTATGAGTTAGTTTGATGCAAATTAGGAAGGATGACTATTTTATCGCCAGTAGCCTAGACTGTGGATTTTAACAGATGCTTGTGTAATACGCACATCTACTGCACATCTACATGAGATCGGGTCTGCGTAATTTTTTGATACATTTCTTTCTTATTGCGGTTTTTTTACACCTCAACTTACTGAAAACGGTCCTCTTAGTTTTTGCATTTTTCCAAGTTGAATATTTTCAAGCTATTCAATATATTCATTTATTCGTTTTAAAGAATATTATGGATCAAACTTAATATTAGCCTATTACGATTAAAATATAAATTACAGTTACATTATAAATACGATTCAATTATATAAATACAGGCAAGGTTGTAAATACAACTATAAGATTATAGGATTACAGTAGGCCTACTGTTGTAGGGCCTAGAATCATAAATTATTGCGATTTTAAGTAGCCTATGACCATAGGCGACAAAGTCTTAAATTGGGCTTACTGTTAGACTAAAATTACTATTGTAATCAAGTTGACTCATCAATCATTTATATTTAATACGACTATGGCAGCGACAAAAAGTTACTCCCACAATTACGATTTTTGATTACAATAACTATAAGATTACACTTGCAGCAACAACTATGCTTATAACCAGTCGAATGGACTACTTTCTCTCCCTCTCTGTCCTTCTCTGTCTGTCTGTCTGTCTGTCTGTCTGTCTGTCTGTCTGTCTGTCTGTCTGTCTGTCTGTCTGTCTGTCTGTCTGTCTGTCTGTCTGTCTGTCTGTCTGTCTGTCTGTCTCGTCTTTCTGGCAACCGGACCTGGACCCTCAGTTGGAAACTTCGTCTGACTTGACGGAGCGGTCGTAAATAAGTTGGAGATAAGCTCCCCAACGTCCTCCTCTCTTGTTTTCTTGTCTCCCTACCAAACAGACTTGCATTGCCATTTGAAATCCTCTGGAAAACTGGGCGAGAAATGTCGGGCGTTTAGGTTCAAATCCTCTGTTTTCTTATGACCCAAAGTAGTCTCATTTGCACGTGGATGAAAGACTGACCTCCAGCTATTTTGCCAAAATTGTAACACTGCTGGACACCGAACAGCCCTCGTGAATAACCCGTGGCCCTGCATTCAGCTTTCAAGTTGCGTTTTAGAAATCTCGACATATATGGCTACAGAGACAGAGACAGGGAGCGAGAGAGAAATAGAGAGACAGAGAGCGAGATATAGAGATAGAGGCAGAGATATAAAGAGAGAGATGATGAGCCGCTTGCTGACTTACCCCGGTCGGAAGAAGTCTGGTGGTAGAGACGTGACGCCGGACGGCATCATGAGAAGTAGAGAAGGAAAGAGAATGATGGCAGAAACAGCGACTGATGTAATGCACCTAATCATCATCTGAAACACATCGGTGGACACACAGTAAGTCTACTGTACACGGAGTCATATCTAAAGTTACACATGCTACAGCGAACAAATAAACGGTGGAGACGACATTCCTGTTTAAGCAATAGAATTTCGTTGCTTAACACAAGTTAACAGCTTCAATTTCCTTCATTAACACTTCGTTTCTCTTCTTAATTCCTCTTCATTTTCCTAAAGTAACACCTCATTTTGCTGTTATAAACAACACATTTTTCAGCATTAACAGTTAATTTTCTCTTAGCAGCTCAGTGTCTTCTCTAACCAGACGTTCTCACACCTCACACAGCAAAACATGTACAATGTACATACTGTGCTATAATGTATTTACGGATTTATAAAGCGCTTCTCGCAGCAGGTCTACAAACTAATCAGAGCTGCTCCCAATTCGAAGAACTCCTGAAAAGAAATCTTACGACAATGGGCAGAAGCAGTAGGCCTAGTGCCCTCAGATGAAATCTGAGCACGAGTAATACCTGCAGGAAGGCCATTCTACAACAACCACAATGCACCTGCATTTGAAAGTGCGTGAGTGTGTTGGCGTAGGGGAAAGTACCCTTAGATGGGACACTTAACAGCTTTTTCCAATTTTTTACATTGCAAAAAGCACCATGTTAAACTAAACTGCATTGATGTACTGCATGTGCATTTGACTTTCAAATGGCGGTTGTAAAATTTGACACCAGTCCTATCAAAAAATGTATCATTATTGTCATTTATAAAAAGTACCAAAGTGTCCCATCTTAGGCACCTATGCTCCTAAGATGGGACAGCAATTTCCATGGTATCAGATTGTGAAAATTTCAGTATGCAGTCAATATAATTACAATAGAATGGCTCATAGGTGGTTATGTTATTCAAATTTATCAACAACAGAGAAAATTGTTGAATCTTAAGACTTTTTTAATGTCAATGCCAAGTCCTGGGCCTCTGGGTATAATAAAATTTGTTGCTCAATCCATAAGCTTCGACAAAACTTTCTGCAATAGGCCATTACCTACAAGCAATCAACAAAATCAACGCCATTCATAATTTGTAAACATTGAATTTTTTATACAAATCGATGATAATATGCCCATGCATCATAGCCTAAAAAGTGTCCCATCTTATGGTATCTTGTGGTGTCCCATCTTATGGCATACCGTTGCAGCTTATTATAGACAATTATTTTTATTATCACTCAGCCTATAGCAATGTAGAATAAATGATTAACACTCATAATGAGGCTATTATAGGCATATACCATAAAATGAAATAAATATATAACGCTTTCCTTACTGTGTAAAAAATCGAAGAACGTGACATAGCATCAGCGATCAAGAAACATTTCAAAATCAATAAAAATCAAGGCAACAACATCGCTAGTAGTAATAGTTGGTGTGTGGGATCTAATATTGGGTGATACATCATTTGCAACTGTAAACAGTGGCGTCCTCTGCTGAATAACAATAATAATGGGTGTGTCCCATCTTAGGAACTGTCCCATCTTACGGCACTTTCCCCTACTACTGACGATGCTCTTGAAAAATCGTCTTAATTGCAATTAGCCTACAATACGTAGGTCAGAATTTCTCAATCCATCTCTATAGCCTATCCTTGCTCAGGTTAACTGAACTCCAGCAGGTCGTTAGGCTAAAACCCTCGATGATAACAAAAAGAGCGACGCCATTGTCCGGTACTTACGACTGTTTTGCTGATAGGATGCCGATAATAATTTTCTTGAACAATGGCTTTTCACAAAAACAGTTCTCTTCTCTTGCAGTCGATGACGTGCCAACAACTTTCACTCGGTCCTTATAGATGTCGCTGCAGTCGTTGAATCCGGACGTCCTGCAAGCCACGGCAGGGTCCAATAAAATCACGCGTCCCGCCGTCCATACGTCCACTGTTCTCTCGTCCGACAATTGAGCCCATCCATAATCATAGAGGCGTATACCTATAGGCCAGAAAACATTTCTAGTGCTTTTACAGATTTGAGAGAATTTTAAAACTGGCGAAAAATATATGCTTATTTTTCATCCTTTTTAAGCAAGTGAACGTCGTTGTTAGGCTATAGACATGTGCAATGTAGGCTAAACTGTACATGATAAATCGTGGATTTTTTTTAATTTCGAAATTGAAAATAAAGAATAATCTCGAACTGTGCCTAGAAGTAGGCTAACATTTTCGCGTCTTGTGTTGTACAGTTATAAGGTCCAGTGTTAAGGCCCAGTAGGCCCTATGTCGACCCAATCCGTTGTAGGCGATACACTCTTACGAGACGATGGCAGTTTAATATACAATAACTATTATACTACACTGTGGGTTGGGCGTTGCTCTCTGTTCGGATATGTGTTTTCTAGTTTGGTGGAATCACTGTCTTGCACGCAAAGCTATTTCCTGAAAATGAAAATTTAGCCCAATTTTTTCAAAGGCAATCTTCTCCCAGAGCGATGAATATCGGCGATGTGGGTCAGCGAGGCCCATAGCGGACTAAATTGTTAGTCTGACTGTGGCCTTAAATTTGCCATTGAATTTCGTGTAGGCCTAACACGCAACAATGCTTACTTTAAGCGTCGTCGGACGTTCAGAGCGAAGAATGTACTGAAAACATTTTTTTTGACCACGCCGACTCATCGTTGAAGACGACGCTCGTGAATAAGTTGGCGCCGGTGTCGCGGTATAAAGTCTCTCCCCGATACAAAGTTTCCCCCGAAACATAGACTCCCTCTGGCTGAAACGATGTAGGCCTATTGAAGAAATAGAAATTTTCTGATTTAAAAGTATAGTCTAGGCCTATATTATTTATATTTTCTTGTTAAATAATCTAGCATGTAAAGTAGCGGTTTTATTATTCCTGCTCATCTATCATGTCATGCGATAAACAATTGAACATTGTAAGGTGTGCGATTAAAAGAGGACAACTAATTTTAAAAGTCTCGCGAGCCCCGCACCGTATGGGCATTCGATGTATAGGCCTACATGCTTTTACATAGCCTAAACTACAATTGCTAAGCCACTCTGCTATCGTTTTTCTCATGCACGTTCTGCAAAACATAAAAACATAAAGAAATTAAATGAAAGATATAATTGCTTTGCATGCTTGCATGGCCACATGGGTGCTTGCAGGCCATGACTGAAAGTATGGTATTATAGTCCAAGCTATTATGCAAAACTGCATATCCCCTCCCCTATTTCGAGTTTGACATTTCGGGGACTCGATCGCCGAACTCATCGCCTCACAAAGACGGCGCTGTCAGGATGTAATGGATCTGAAAACTGAAATATATTTTGGGTCTATTATTTCAGTGGTGCTAAGAATTGAATTTTCGAGGCTGTGGAAAACTGTTTTCGTGTGACAGGGAATCAATCTTCAGCGGTCTACGGTCTGACTTTTATATGAAATTCAGTTTCAATTCTGAATTTCAATGTATGTACGCCGACTGATCTGAGCGGAATTCATCTTTTTCGACGCATCAATTGCATGCTGCCGCTTCTAAACGAGAGTTTAACAGACTGCATTGCATGCATACACGTAGGGATAGCCTACCTACATATTACATACATACAAACTGTGACATACATACAAATAATGAAACAATACATCAAAATTTTAATGATCAGCACACTCCACAGTGACATAATAATTGTTCGTTCAACAGGTGGTATAGTCTATATCTTAGTCAAGGTGATCGCAGAGGCAAAGAGGCGCTGGATGGATGATGTATGTGACTGGACCGGACTATCACCTGTGGACTGTGCCAGACGAGCGCAAGACAGAGAGGAATGGAGGAAGCTGCACATGTGTCATCAAGGTGGAAACCTTGATGACACATGTGCACTTACATGTAAGTGACACTTTTTCGGTCGCTTAGTATGCTCAATTGAGACGAAGCTAAAGCTAAATCTTGTAAAAAAATTGTCAAGGAAGCTGTGGTCGCCGAATAGGCCTATATGCCTACATGCGATTAATTTTCGAGATTAGCCATCTCTTTGTCTCTTTCTTGCAATACCATCTTCTGTTTCCTGTTGTCCTTTGTTTCCTTTTGTCTTCTCTTTTGCCTCGTCCCGCGAACAATGAGCGGCGTAGAAATCCCAAATGGTTTCCAATAATTATAATTGTCTTCACTAGGGCCTATCCGCTGGCGCGTCTGATTACAGCGGATACAAGTTTCACCTCGTCGTGTGAAGCAACCGGTGTTTCCTGCAATTAGTGTCTCCTTTTTGCATTGTATAATTTGTATTGTATGAAACCATATTTAATAAAGCGCCTCTAATAGGGCGCTCCCAGTGTGCAAGGCCACGAGAGAAGAAGCTATATAGGTTTTGCTCCGGATGTGGCTTTGTTTGCTCAGTAACTCAGCCATCCTGATGACTCCCATGAAAACTGCCCTTTCTTATCGTAGCATATCTTTAATCTGGATTTCTACAGCGTTCAAGAAGGTCAAGTCCATGGAACCAGCTAAATGACAAGCGTTCAGTAAAAGCAAACTTGATACGCAGAAGGTCAAGATTCAAGGGTCACGGTGTCGGTCAAGAGACAGTTACGGTGAATGTTTAATATTATTGGGAAGGCTAGAGAAGAAAGGGGAGACGGGGAAGAGGTAAAATCAGGGCAGGATTTTGTTTTTATTTAAAGTGAAAGACTGGTGCGGAGTTAACAAGAGGTGACCATCACTAACCTACCGTGAACATAATCTCACAATTTTTCAGTGGCTACTTAAAAGTTAGACGCTAGGGGCACTAGTTTTCTCGCGAGGGCTGCGTCGTGTCAGAAGGGTTCAGCGTATACCTGCAATAAACACCGCTTGCTCGTCTAATAATTCTGCTGATCGATTTTTGTATCAATTAACTGGTGTAAAAATTGTATTTTCTGCTTTAACGTTTACATTTTGTTTGTCCTGAATAAAAACCCTTGGTCGAGATATCTCTATGGCCAACGAACAAACCCATAAGAGCGTCATCTTCACCAGAGGCGGATTCAGAATGACAAATGCGGCCATGGAAAAGACTGAAAGAAAGCTCGTCAATTTTTACCGCCGAAGACCAACTAAAAAAAATTCTGACCCAAGACCAAAAATGTTGCCCCCCCCCTTCGAAAAATATCTTTATCCGCCACCGACCTTCGCTTAAACCGTAACTTACGTATATATATATATATATATATATATATATATATATATATATATATATATATATTAGACTGGTCCACGATACAATGGCAAAAAATTAAGTTTTGAGAATTCTTTCTCCACAAGGCTTATATTTGTCCACTTGGGTTAGATAGTCTCCCTGTAAAATTTCAGCCTGATTGTGCAACGTTTAGAGGTCAACCCATTCTAAACATTTTACTTGAGTGCTGATAATGTCTTTACGTCATGTTAACCATCAATTGTAGACTTATATGGCTTTGTCTAATTTGAGATCCGACCCAGAGCACTGGCAGTTGGAAAAGCCAGTCTCTCGGTTATCTACTGCAAGATAACCACACAGCCTGGAAGCCCTGGATGCACAGTAACTGCATCAGTTTCATCATGTCACTAAAGGGAGGCCCCATCCGGAAAGTTAAAAAATGGCCTGTGATGCAGTTGTTTGTATTTGGGTGCTTGCCAGAATACCAACACAGCTGGTTGTCCGGTGTGTCAGGAAACTGTCAAAGCTTTATCAGAACTACCTAACTCTGAAGACTCACAGACCATTATAAAGAGCAAGTGACAAGATAAAGAATACATATTAAAGAGTGACCTTCAAAAATTGTTTGATATTGCCTCAAAGGATATGATGACAGAAATCCAGCAAGAAGGAGAATTCCTTTGAATGCAAAAAGACGTATTTTCAGTAGCATGAGTGGCGTAGACCTAGAGACAGCAGCAAAAGAGAGCAGAAAAGGCAACGACAAGAGAATGGTGAAAATTGATATGAAGAACGCAAGACAAAAGGCAGTAATGAAGCGGATAAAAGGCAAACATGAACCGCATAGCTATTATTATAATTCTCACTGGAAATTGCCAGGAAAAACTGTTTGGCAATCCCCAAAATGGTGAGCGACATACAAGGTGACTCTCAGGCCAACACCAGTACGTGTTGAAGTAATTGAGAAATGGAATCTCCCCAGACTCAATGACGCTCATGTCGTACATTAACCATTGTGGAACAATGTATCTACTTCTGTCTCAATAACATAAAAAGTGTCAAATGGGTTGACCTCTAAATTTCATTTGTTTTCATTGAAATTTTTTGTGATTATCGTAATCATGATAAGGACAAAAACAAGCCTTGTGGAGAACTGAAATCTGCAAGATTATTTTTTTGGACCACTCTAATATATATATATATATATATATATATATATATATAGTAGGCCTACAGACAGAAGACTGGATAGGCCAGAGTCGCATTAAGCCTATTATTTATAGGCCTATCATAGTCAACGCGGATTTGGCAAGAGCTTGGGCGAGAATTCAAAATAAGTTTTGCTGAAACAACGTTTCACTTTTTGTCGAAGAAAATATTATGTGTGCAATAGAATGCTGTGGTCGCGAAACACATCAAGTGGTGGAATAGAGCATATTGAGTCGAGATTGTTAGTTTTCAGCTGTTTGTCGCATATTCAGGTTTTTATAACGCCAATGAAAACCTCATGCACTGAAATTAATTTCAAATAACTAAACAATATTTTATTAAAACATGAAATCTACTGAATTATTTTTAATGACTAAAAATCCCGGATATCACCATTCCAGTGATTACGGATGGAAAAAAGAACTGCTTCCAGGTGTATATAGACGGTAATAATTTTATAGACATGTCTTGTTACTTTCCCCAATATCTAAGAACGTTTGCGGGTCGCCGCCATCCCTTCGCCACGTTCCAGATTGTCTTGATAGGAGTTGCAACTCCCTCCCACTTCTTCTTCTTCTTCCTATCCACTTCTACGTCTTCCGTTTCCAGTTCCCAATCTCGTTGCCCACCCTCCTTCTCCTCCTCCTCCTCGTTCTTCATCCGTCTCAGATCTCGAAGGAATGCTTCCTCGGTGGCAGACCTCTTTCTGCGCGGATTCTCCATGGAGTCGGAACCACGATGGGATGATGACAGAGGACGGCACCAGAGGATGGCGATGGGAGGCTGCAGATGACGACATCGCATCGCTGACTGCTGGTCGTTGAGGTCTCCGGACTCCACTGCCACGGATGGTGCGCTGAACATTCTGGGAGTGGTAGTGACCTTGAAGACTGGAAATGCAGCGCTTGAAATGACATAGAGTAGGAGTAGGAGGATTAAGCTTGACGGAGACATCACCATCTGGGGTCGTCAGTCGATGTGGAATCTTGCAGATGGACGAAAAGGCTGAAAGAAAAGGAAATAATTAGTCGGTTATTCCCTATAAAGTAGGCCTAATTGCAGATTCCGGTGTTTAACAACTTTTGTTGCCTGTCAGGGTCGCTGGTGAGAAGGGGTGAAGGGATAAGGAGTGCGTGGAAAAGGAGCAACAATATATATTACATAAACACCACGATTTTTGAAATAGGTGGTAAGCGTAGGCTAATAGCTCCCGTGGCCGATTTTGGTTCACACTGATAACCCTGAGGAAAGATATTGTGTGGAAACATTTTACGGCGTGACAGCGTTATTTGGCTAGAAGCTAAAGAGTTAGGCAACGACAGCCATAGGCGCAACCACCCTATGGGACCCACGGGACGCGTCCCCCCAAACTTTTGAGTGGTCCCCTAACTTTATTATTATGGCCCCCCCCAACTTTTAGGACGTGATTCATTATGGCCCCCCCAACTTTTAGGACGTGATTGCACCTATGACGACAGCAACAGAACAGCGGTGTATTCTTGCATAATTAAACAATAGTAAGCCTGTTTATATTAATTCTGGTTCATCATAATGTGGACATTTAAAATTAAAACTATGTGAAGCCAGATAATTATCTGCGGGTGACACTGAATAGGTTGACGGAGGAAAGGGAGGGAGGCAGGGTTCTTTTAAAAAATGTTCTTTAAAAAATGTGCAGTTCTAAATGGCTATTGTACAGTCGTAGAAGCACTACTGTGCAGTTAAAATAGTAAGAAAGGTCATTGTCATCCGATTGGGAGTAATTTATAATGGATAATAGAAAAGGAAAGGAGAGGATGGGAAATTCCAAAATGCCTTTAAAAGCCCTGGAGGGATGAGGGAGGAAGAGGCCGGAATAGCAAAGAAAACATTAGGGATTTGGTTGCCATTCATCAGTTTTACTAAACGTACATTGGCCTAGCTGATTTTGGCTCACACTGATACTGAGGAAAGACCTCAAATAACGGCTGACATTTAAAATATTAACCACAGCGGTAGCAAAGGCTACAGGTCTACTCATCACGGCTGCGATACTTTGATTAGCATCCATTTCGTTTTACACTCTTTCTGACCTTAGCCGTCGTCTTCGCCGTGGTCTTCACACTCATCTCTCCGGTCGACGTCCATTATCTTCCTTCATACATTAATTTCCTATCGCATCAAATCAAATGACTTTAATGCGTCACGAAATATCTAACACGAGCTGCTCTCCACTGCATGTCTCGGTGAATCAGGCGGTGATGGATTTTACAATTTTGCCGCCGTATATATTGCAGGGCTTTTTTAACGTGCAATTGTACACAAAATGTGCAGTTCTAAATGGATTTGTGCAGTTGTAAAAGCAGTCCTGTACATTTAAAACTGGCAAAAAGGTCATTGTCCAGCGATTGGAAGTAATTTACCATGGATGATGGGAAGGGAAGAAGGGGTTGTGCAGTTCTAAAAATTTCTTTACAACAGCCCTGCCGTATTGGTCAAGTTATTTTCTCTATATTTTGTACACTGTTACTGTGTTCCCAAGGCTTTAAGTTGTTTCATAAACTTTAGACAATTCAGAAGATACCAAATGAGAATAGCGCACTTTTAATTTTTTGAACAAAATATATTTTAGGACTTGTAGACCTATTCGTTGCTGTTATTGAACATGCCTATTTAGAGACAACAGAAGTTCAGTTTATTGTAGGCCTACACGTGTGGAGCTTGCTATCCAGTTTAGCAATGACATAAAGTTCGAAATACCAAGGCAAGGCAATCATCATCATCATGGTTATTATCCAGGCCATAGCAGCAAAGAAGACATGGGCGGAGACTTGGGCGGAGACTTGTGGGGGACGAACGAGTGGCCGAAGGAAAGACGCTAGATTTTTGGGCGAACGAATGGCCGAAATCTCCATAAAAACCCATTTTCTCTGTCAACAAAGTTGTTGACCTTTTTTCTTTTTTTAGGCATTTGGCCGAAATCTCTAGGAAAACCCATTTTCTCTGTCAAGAACGTTGATGACCTTTTTGTCATTTGTTCCGTCGAAAATCTTTTCTTCTAACATTGTGACGTCGCCAGTGTGCAGTGTGTTCATGAAGTGTCCATGTCCTGACACTTACGAATGAGGGGGGGATAAATGCATGGATCGTTCCCCGCCAAATTCATTGAGGGAAACCGTCCCTCGAACCCCCAAGTCTCCGCTCATGCCCTCAGATCAAAATTATGTCCGGTGCGGCGGGGTCCCTTACAATGCAGACACCGGAATGCGATAGGCCCTATCTATTTTATGCAATATATAGCCTACAGGGTTCATAACATTATAAATTAGGGCTGTTGTTCGATTAAAGATTTTAATCGAAATTAATCGCGCGATTAATTTTTTTAATCGCAATTAACTGCAAATTAATCGCAATACATTTCCTTCAAATATGTTAATCTTACTATTTTATAAGGACCCCTGAAGCATAAAATTTTAATGACTGAATGCATTCTTGCTATTTCAAGCATATTCAATAACCTTTGGCTTAGGCCTACTGAATTTCTGCATTGAGTTTATTGAACAGTTTTGTATGACAGGCAGAATTGAAACACTGTTAAAATCAGCCAACTACTCAAAATCCGCTAATTTTTCATTTGAGCCACCTTTATTTAAAATGATATAAGCCTAAATGTGAAAATTAGACAACCGTTTTCTGACTATCAAAATTGATTAGGCCTATTTATTTATTCAGCCAATTGTAAATTATAGACAGACCAGTTTATTTACATTGGTCGGTTCAAGGGATGCTCTTAATAATTAACAACAGTAGGTCTATATTGAACCTCATTATTTAGTCACAATTTTTCACAAGAGGTTGCGGTTCTTGCCAAACCTCGTCTCAACTGTCCTTCTGTAAACAAATATCATTTGAAACCTGAAATCCATTGGTCTTGCCATCTCACGGAGTTCAACGCAGTCTGACGGGGTGAGGAAGCAACCTTAGAGGACGATGCGTTGCGGCCGATGTCGACGGTTCATCGCTAGCGTTAAATGCATGTTTTGGTCCGCATGCAGGCAATAATAATTATTGAGCGACGAATTGCCACGATAATACTCATATTCTTTTTTCAATATTTGCCAAAGAATTATCACTAGTTTTAAATATGAGCCTTCCATTTAAAACGAGTTTTTCTGCCTCTGATTCCATTTAAATCAAAGCTAATTAACGCGTGCGATTAATGCGTTAAAATTTTTAATCGCAAAATATTTTAACGCGTTAATCGCACGCGTTAACGCGATTAAATCAACAGCCCTATTATAAATATTATGTAGGCCCCTAGTACTTGCTTCACGGTTTTGTCATTAAACCTCACATGGATTGTGCAACGTACGGCTTCAATAAATGTCAATCACCTATAGTCATACATTTCGGCTTTTGGTTACTTTTGGAGCCCCTTCCTTTAGGGGGTCTTCGGGTCCAGAGGGCGGTCGCTACGCCTCTGTTATTATCTATTCAGCATGTCCACAGCGAGTTATGAATAGCGACATTAATAGATTCGCACAAATTGAAATTTACAGTGTAGGCCTATATATTTTGATTATTTTCGCCAGAAATTTAACCGACAGACGACAGTAGGCTATAGGACTATAGGCCTAACCTAATCTTAATGACTTTATTGAATTAACAAAAGTCGCCGTTAGTAGCCTACTGTAGCCTAGGGGCCTGACCTTATTAGCGTCATTTCAAAAATTAATTGACATTAGCCATAATAATAATCTGATGCCATTCAGAAAAGTAACTAACAGTGGGGCCTAACCTTAATGACCAGACGTCATATTTGAAAAGCAACATACATTAATCTCAGTGGCTTTAGCATCAGTTTGACTGAGACAGAAAAAGCTTTTATGAGATACCAAGGCTCTATATAATTTATAGGTAAAAGATGGTAAAACGGCATTAAAAACCTTGTTTCTGCAAGTTTACTTTAATCAACAAATAACACAGCTTTATTAGTAAATACTAGAAGCATTTAGCCTATCCATAACAAATAATTTTTATAGGCCCATAGACTATTTCATTTCTTGCACTGCAGGCTATGGCTACATTGTATATACATATATAGGCTACGCGTGCTTATTATTCTCAAAATTAATTATGTCGTTAAAACCGTCAAAGAGTGAGGCACATGTGGGTTAGCTGAAGCCATGAAACTGATGAAAGAACCGAGACAGCGTCAGGGACATCAGTTTAAGTAAAATATAAATGTTGTTATTACGTACAGGGAATAAATAGGCTGCGCTAGGCTACAAAAAACTGGAAAGTAGCGAAAAATAGAACCCAATAGACGGGAAAACGGGATTTTTTGGGGAAAAATTTAAAAAAACGAAAACCAACTCTTACAGCTGGGGTCTATAGACAATAGTAGCCAACATCAAATTTATTGACTTACCTTCTAATTTGTGACAAATCCTGCTTTTATCTGAAGTCAACGTTCTTTCGAATAGGTTTCCGCGACGACGCGTTTCGCTCTCGGTGTCTCTGGTTTTCCTATTGGAGTAAAACTACTCAGCTGCAGCTATTCTCGATGCCATGCATGCACCGAAAGGCGCGATCTGTCGCTCTCTTTTCACACCCACTCAAAGTAGGCTACTCATGCACTTTCTCGTCTGCGACTCTGCGTGCCATTAGTCTTACCAGGTGTGCTGACGAGCGCAGTATGAGTCCATCCACATAAAATTATTACGTACGCAAAAATATTATTTTTCGCCCCCTCCCCTGTTGCAACTCGAACATTTTTACGGATCGCCATGCGTACGTACAAATAAGCTGTATTTCCCTCCCACACACACACACACACACACACACACACACACACACACACACACACACACACACACACACACACACACACGCACACACACACACACACACACACTTTACAGACCCCCACTTTAGGCCTACAGAAGCTGATTAACCAAAGACATCTATGAAACATTTATTTTGCCTTATGCTACTATTTATTTTTGTTAATTAAATATCACTTTTATACTTGCTAGCTAAAAGTTGTTAACAGTTATGGTTTACTGTTTAGATCTGAACAGAATTTAATCATAATTTATAGGCTAATGTAATCAAATGCTATCGGACGACTACAGGACAATGCAGAGTTATAAATAAGATAGTGTGGAATTAGACATTTATTTTGCGTAAGCCTACAAGCAATTTGTCAAGAACCCTCCACACTCACCCGTACGCAAATCACCCAAGTCCGGTAATCCCTCCCTTAGCCCGTTCTGTACACGTTACACAACAAATGGACATAATACTTTGGCGCTGAAAATGCACCTCTGTAAACGATGTGGCCATGTTATTAAAATCAGCTATAATAGAAATGCGACGTATAAATCTGTCGTTACATTGCCATCCATAACCAAAATCTACGTGAATTTATCTAATTTTCGTTGGCTTCAGATCCTTTTGACATTAGTCCCAGGTAGGCTTATTACCAAACATTGCCACTGTGTAGGCTATTGCAGCCAGAATCTGATGCCGATTTGAGAATGTGTAGCCTATGGTACTGCGGTACTTGCGCCGAGATGATGAGATCAAGTGTGAAAGAATATCTGTAGGCTATGTTGGCCAACTGCTGGACCTCGCTGCTGTTCTGAGAATAGCCTACTCCACTGGCTTAAGATTCCCCAGTGAATAGAATATAAAGCCATTGGATAGGCCTATTACTTGCAGCTTCCTCTTCAGTTTCTTTTTCGTAAAACCTATTTCTTCTCTGGAAGTCTTGCGCATTGGGAGCTCTTCTGAGCAGTTCACCTTGTTAGGGGCGCTTCATAAATGTTTCGATACCGGTACAATGCAATAGACAACACATTTCCATCCTCCCAGCATTCCTATCGCCGTCAGTTGTTCGCAGTCCAATTGCTCCGTTCAACCCGTCCCTCTTCCGCACAAAGACTGCTCCGCCCTTCTCGTCACTGAAATGTGTCAATGCTAAAAATTATTTGATGTGGAATCGTTGAATATCGATGATTGGTCTATAAATAAGAGATTTTTGCTGAGATCAAAACACAAATGCGACGTTTGCAAGAAATGGTCCTATCAATATATATTTAGGCCTACTCATTGCAAACTCACTTTCAATTTGCAATAACAATCAACAGAAAAAACTATGAAGTTAGTCAAACAAAACCTCTATTAGTAGCCAAATAAAGATTGCTGTGTTATATATTTATGTTGGCAGTTTAGTAGGCCTACTTTGTTAATAAATTAGCAAGATTGCACAATGCACATAACTTATAAATGTGAAATTGATGTAGCGCCCCTCAACTCAATAGTTAACAAATAGGATATAGCCTAATGCATTAATGCAACACTATACCTCACATCTGAGACTGAGAAATCAAGGCGGAATTCGAGTTACGCTTAAAGTCAAGTTTGTGCCTATTGACCCCATACATCTTTAAACACATTTTTATTTACTTTGCAAGCTCTCTTTATCATTAAATTAATTCGTTTTTCGCTACGATAGTCGTCAACAAAACAAACTGGAACGGCCAGGTGAGGCCTATCGTGAAAAACCCGGATGCTCCACAACCAAAAACCTGAAGGTCCAACAACTCCGAAGGTAAGCCTGTTACAGTAGGCCTATCTGCACCTCCAGATTCAATGTCCACAGCAAAAGGAGTAGAAAACCTCCACCCAGGGCCACCCTCCAATTCCCGGCCCAGACGACAATAGCTGTTCCGCCCCTCTGATCCTATGGTAACTCGACCCGGACCACCACGGACTACTCTATCGGACAACCCTTCTGACTCAACGCAACGCTGGATCGTGAATAAGCTGGTGCTCCGCGCTTGGCTTTCCAGTGGCGCTTTAGAAATTTTGAGTTTACGATTACGATTAGAAAACAGTTTGAACCTTACTTCAAACCGCAAAAGAACTGAACATTTTCAATCGATTTCTCTCTTTAAAACAACAGATGGCTGAAGCGTGCGCGTTAATACAAAATTGAATAATTATGGTGAAGATCATTGGCGGGCAGTTATTAGGCCGCTATCGACATGGGATCTTGCATCATGGAGGTCGTCACTGATGGTGACACCAACAATAACCATAGAGGCAAAAATTACATTCAGGCGGAATCAGTAGGCTAGAGAGGCGGTTTAATCATCACCCATTGTTAAGGCATAGCAATGAAATGCTGAAAAATTATTGTCCTGCACGTTAATAAATTGACGATAAATAGGAAAAAGATTTCCTATTTCTGTCGTTTGTAGATCTTTCTCGCATATGCTTCAAACATTTCTTTTGGCAGAGGAACAGCCATTTTATCGATGAGACTCAGGAGTTCAGAGTAATTGCTTTCTTCAAAATTGGCGTACAGCTCCGGAAGCTTTAATTCAGAGTAAATCTCCTTCACTTTTCTTACGCATTCACTCTCATGACGACCATAATTTTCCTTCAAACAAAAACACAATGCAGTTGATAGTATATAATAACAATTTTATGATCTTTCTTTTAAGATAATTTTCAATTATTATATAGTCTTACAAAGGAACATAGCCTATGCACCTTAATTTTGCTTTCCTCTGTAGGAATGGGAGTCAATGTAAAACATATATTCAGTGACATGGCTGAATCCTGGGATGATCATTATTGGCCTAACGCTGTCTTTGCAAATCATGTCAATCAGCTAAAGGTTATAGCAAGTTTAATCTCGGATCTCCATAATAATTATAGCTGAATTAGCGAACCATGCCGCCTGACCACAGGACAACCGAATTGCGCTGTGATAAAGCATCTTATAACAAGTCGTTGGTGCAGAAACCATCAAAGCATTTTCACGATGAAGAGTAATGGCAAAATTGATGTGAGTAAAATATCCTAAATGTCTATTCGCTTTCTTACCAACGCTTAACCCACCTGCAAAGTAGCTTTCTGTTCTTTGTTTGCAGCAAGCAGAGCTTGCACTATCAACCAACTGCACTTGTTCTCCTCAATATCTGTGCCGACCTTACCAGTTGTTGCTGGATCTCCATAGCAGTCAAGGAAGTCATCCTACATGAGCAAAAAACTGTCTTGCCAGGTCCAAAAGATTTCAGCATCACCTCCAAATCAATCATAAAGCCATAACGAATCGCAATCAAGTCTTGCACAAGAAACACCAGCCAAAAAGGTATATCTACGTGAGAGATCACATCTACATAGTTCAACAAGCATATTGCCACCTAAAGTAAATAAAATCACTTAAGATTACCCATAAATATTCTGAATCATGGTCAAAACTAAACTAGCAATAAGCTACAATTATTTTAAAGCGCAAGTAGGAAATCTGAAAAATGCACTATATCAAGTGTAGACACTACTAATCCAAATCACAAAACAATGACACCATAGGTCTGCAATAATAGTACATTATTTGTTCTATAACTGGTTGTAGCAATATAGGGCAGACAAAACATGACCAAACCTAATATACATGTAGGCTACCACCCTCAGTCTGCAGACCCAGCAATAAAATAGCCAATAACACAGACTCCACTAGGTTTGAGATAGTTCTGTGCTCAATTTTACAGTGATGTCAAAAATATCACCCAAATTTCTCAAGATAAACTTTTGTGCGTAAAAACAAATTTCAATATTTCTATGACACAACATTTTCTTAAATACTTTCTGACATGTACACAACGAAAAGCACATTTTTACAATATAATAAAAACAGGAATCCCAGCCAAATCCAATGTATACAGCCCTAATATTAAAATAAGTCTCTTACTTTCTTCTGCAAATTGAATAGAACTAGAGCAAAAGTAGGCCTACCGACATTAAAATGTAACTGTTTGAGCATGACATAAAATCTTGAACAAATTGTCACCCTATTCTAACCTGTATCTGGAACAATTCTCCCATTGCAAGAAGAATTACCTTCACCGCTTCGTGGGATTGTTGATCTTTGATACCAGCCTAAAAATAGCCAACAACAAAAGTATTTTACCTATTGATGCTGGGAAATAGGGTTTGGGTCCACTATTCCGAGGGTCCACTATTCCGAAGGTCCACTATTCCGAACCTAACCCTAAACCTTACCATAAACCCATCTCTAGCCCTAACCCTAACTCTTCTCTAATTCACCCCAGCCCTATATATATATATATATATATATATATATATATAAACACTAACCCTAGCCCACTCTAACCCTAACCCACACTAACCCTAACCCACCCTAACCATAGCCCACACTAACCCTAACCCACACTAACCCTAACCACCCTAACCATAGCCCCAGACCTCACCTGGTCACCTGGTGCCGTCAGCTTTTGGAGCTCTGGCGAAAGACCTGATGTAACCTAACCCATCCTAACCCAAACCCTAACCTAACCATAACCCACCCTAGCATAGCCTTAACCCGCCATAGGCCGGGCCTCTAACCCTAACCCACCCTAACCCCAAACCTAACCCCAACCTAACCCACCCTAACCCTAACCACCAGGTTAACGAACAAATTATATAATAGAGGATATTCGGAATAGTGGACCTTCGGAATAGTGGTCCCTCGGAATAGTGGGCCGTTACCGGAAAATAGAGCAAGGCATTGAAAATATTATGGAGCAAAGGCTTAAATGACAGAATTAAATAGTTGCACGGTGATAGTAAAACACATTTTCGCATCCAAATTAAAGATTTCAGTTTGTCCAGATAAGATTAACACAAACTATCACCAGTTTTATCAATAAACAATATTGTAAAGTCATACAGTTTTGAGAAACTAAAACATCACTTACGTAAACAGGAACAAAAAAGTGCAATAATGCAACTACAATATTCTAAAGCTTTGCAATCACCCAAATTTATATAATTGGGGATGTGTCGTCAAGCTCTTACCATATACATGGCACAGGCAACAGGCAGATAGAGGCCATAGAAAGCCCTCTTATATTTAGCAATGGCCTTGTATCTCTTCAGTGTGAACAACGTGAAGTCAACATGATCAGATGGAGCAGTTATCATGTCCAGAGTCTGACCTGTGACGGTCTGCAGCGTCGTCTACAGTACAAAATTCTTCATTTCAAAGTTCTTCACTTCAAAGTTCTTTTAAAATAAACAGAATTTTGACTCTTATTCAGTGGCTAAAGTAAAAAAATGTTGTCTATCAAATTTAGGCCTACATGACCCCATTAAATAATCTTGGTCATTTACTTGTAGTTACAAATTATCTGCAGCATCTTTTTGTTGCCCTGAGCACGAATAGAACATATAACTACCTACACTTTCTGGTCAAGAGATCCAACTAAAACATAAGATTAGACTGAAATGCTCAAAATTAAGACCTGTCATAAACTTACTCATAATAACATCGCTAATATCCAACCAGCTAGTGCCAAAAACAAGTTCAATCATACATAGCCCAAAAAGTGCTAAAAATATAATACTTTATCTTGCACAAAGCAGAACATAGAACCTAAAAAAAAGCAAGAACAAAAGGGCAAGAATATAAATGGTCAGTTATCAGAGAGCAATATGTCACTAAGTGTTTCAAAAGCAATGAATACAAATGCTGAAGCTTGCTGTCGGACCAACACATATTCACAAGGGAAGGGACGGTGTGAGGGAGGAAAAGAGGGAGCGGGACGAGGAGGGAGGGGAAAGATGGAGGATGGAGGGATGCAGGGAGGGGGAGGGGGTGGGAGGGAGAGGGGGAAGGAGAGAGGAGGGGAGGGGGAGGAGAGGGGGAGGGGAAGAGGAGGGGAGGGGAAGGGGGAGGGGAGAGGATGGGGAGGGGAAGAGAGAGGGGAGGGGGAATGGAGGTAGAGAGGGATGGTTGGATGCTCTTTTCAGCCACAGCAACGCGTGGCCGGGTACGCTAGTAAAGAATAAAAACTGATCTATATATCGTGAGTATATACAACATAAGGCATGTCCATGAAGCGACCAACCCTCGAATCGAGGAAGGTTAAAGACAAGACAAGACAATATACAACATGCCTTGAAATTGATGGAAAAGCACCTACTTCATGAAATAGATCAACTATGTCCATGTAGTATGGTCTGTCTCTCAAATACTTCTTGAGCAGGAAGTAAACGGCAGACTCAAGGAAGAATGCATCATTAATTGCCGTCATACCAACTCCGTCCTGTATGCAAGAACAACATATAAAACAGAAGCTCTTCACAAAGTAAAAACCGTCAAAGTAAACATCGAAATTATTTCACTGATTAGGCTTACTATAATAATTATATCAAACTTCGTTTTGGCACCATTAAAATTGGAAGCTTATTTTTTCCGCAAGACTGGCATAAAAATAATACATACGCAGGAACATAAAAGCAGCTGAACAATAAAGGAAATTATAGTAAATGAAAGTGCGTACCACTTTATACCAACATGGTTTTCCCCGCCGCATCGTAGATGCGTCCATGATGTCATCAGCAACTAAAACAAATGCCGAAAACTGAAAACAACCAGAAATAGTAAAGTTATTACCATAAAATTTTTTTAACACGCCTGCTTAAAGAAAAACTACACTCCTTATATTGACATACATGTATGAAGTACTGAAAAGCATTTCCGGCTGCAATGGATAGTCCATCCGCAGATGACCTAGTTATGAGTACCCTACTTGTATTGAGCATATTTCCGGGGCCTTGCGCTCTGGGAGCGCTTCTGAACGGTTCACCCTACTATAGAGGCGCTTTATAGATGACTATAAGTAGGCCTACTATACAATACAAAACAGCATACAATGATAAATTTATTCGATTGTTCACTTGAAGTTTAAACTGATTGCAGTTAAGGGTCAGCCTCAGGTATATTATACGGTACTTTAAAAGACAAGAATCATAAATTTTGCAAACTGTCCTAAAATTGCCCAACCTGGGTCCCTAAAAGTAACCGGGCCCAGGGTATTTGCCCCTCTGTCCCTTCTTCTCGGGTATGGGCGCAAAATCTGCTTTTGTAGAAATGCACAGGCTTATCAGTGCACGACGTCAATTAGGCCTATTCGGGATTTTTTTCGGGCAGAAGTAAAATCTTGGCCCCCCCACTAATAAAATGTCCCCTATGGCCTACGCCTATGATGACAAAATTAAATATGGCAAGCATTAAATAATACATGCTATTACTAATTTTTATAATTCATTTTGCATTATAGTAATTTCATACTAAATTTTGATACAGTTAATACTTATCAATAAACTGTTAGTGTTTTAATCTCTTCAATAAGTAAATATTCGATAACTAGGCTATGTCTACTTGCCTAATTTATCGTGTAAATTATGCCCAATCGACCATGTTACCGACCAATTATCCTATGACTAATCGTCCTACGACCAATCGTCCTATGACCAATCGTCCTATGACAATCGTTCTATGACAATCGTCCAATGATCAATCGTCCAATGACTAATCGTCCTATGACCAATCGTCCGTTATACCATACCTCGACAGAAGTTTCATGAAAACGCAATACAGTGTATGACATTTTACAGTAAATTACACACAACAAAAACACAACATAAGATTTTCTAAGTTTCGAATTCTTACCCATTCTGAACACCATCCAACAACTCGAGCTCGTTTTATCCCATCTTCGGTGAGCTCATGGCTATCTGCCAAAATGCGAAACGACTGTACAACAGCCAATCCCCGGTCCTTTTTTCCATGAGGAACAATGTACTCGTTAACCTTTACATAAATCAAAAATAAGATGAACGTATTCTAGACCTTGAAAAACAATTCTTAGTGCAGATTGATAAATATATTTCTAAATATTATGTGCAAAAGCAAAAGAGAAATGCAACAAATAGTTAATTAACTGTGAAATAATTATTTTATTGTACAATGTAGCCGCCTTGTTACGTTAACAGTGAGAACAAGCTCAACTCATCTTTTCACGAATGAGTCAGCCATAGAGCCCATAGACATATTTATTTGTGTAGAGTGTAGACGGTTGACCAGTCCACTACCCCATTGTCTGATTTCCAAGCTCGCAGTCTGTAAGCTTATTCATTTGAGGCTATACTTATGTTTATTGTTAATTGCAGAGGCAGGCGCAATCAAGTGAAAGTCTAAACATCTTTCAACCAAAGTGGGATTTGAATCCCTGGCCTCAACTTTACAGTTAATCACATTACTAAGATTATTGTGCACAAGAAATCCAGTATACATGTAGTTTCAACGATATCCTTGGTCCTGCCCATACATTCTAACCTCGATATTATGTAGTTGACTAGTAATTACTCATGAATGTTAAGTTGGAGAGAGGCCCCAGCTAGTTATTTTAATGAGTATTATTGCATTGATTTGTTTAATTAATTGATCGGTACTTCTGACCAGTACCTAGGAGCAAATGTACAGGGTGCGGCCGAAAAAACAAATACCCCATTATGAAAATCGCGATTTCTCAAAAACCGCTGAATATTTTTTTACAAATATTTTCACTCTTGTTCGTAACATAGTTTTGCATATTATCTGAAAATTTTATGTCAGTATCTCATGACATCAGGCAGCAGCGGAGAACAACGGGAGAAGAAAAGATGCAGAAGTCAAGCGCTGTGATGAGAGACACCCAACGCTAAAGAATTCATCGTGGTAGGGTAGCTATAGACTTATATCCTTGAAATTTTATGAACCAAGTACTGGTCTAGTTAAGACAAAGGCCTAAGTTAAATCAGACATTTCCCAAGCCCCTTAGACAAATTATCCGTTGACTGTATTTGTTGCTATACTTTTTTGCCTCGAAGTATTAAATGAGGATCCCTTAGGAACTTCGTTACTAACTATTGGTTAAAAACTAGTCCAGAATGACCCGATACTCATTGTCTTGATTATCGAAAGTGACTCGGAATGCGATCCCGTTAAAACGTTATATACATTATTATTCATGTAGCCCTATTCTATTATACTTTTTATATTAAACCCAATGGTCTATTGGTCTTGTTGATTGTCATTTGGAACAATCTATATAAATAAAAATGAAACTTCGCTACCGTATGTTATGAGTGTTCTCGGAACGTTACGGACCGATTGTTTTGAAAATTTACCAAAACCTTCCATTCTAATATCACCGTGTTGTAAGATGCTTTTTATTCGGAAAAACGCAATCTTTTCCACAAAAAGAGAACTTTGCATTCCATTCGACCGATTTCCATTTCAAATTCGACACTTCCGCCCGTCGATCAGGGTTGCCAGATTTCGGAAACGTTTTGTTGCGAAATCACGTTGTAAAGTCGCCCAAAAGTCACGAGATGAGCAACTTACTGGAAGATTCGATCAGGGTTGCCAGATTTCGGAAACGATTTGTCGCGAAATCGCGTTGTAAAGTCGGCCAAAAGTCGCGGGATGACCAACGTACTGGAAGATTATCGCTGTCGGGAAGGAACGGTGTGAGGGAGGAAAGAAGGAAGAGGGAGCGGTACGAAGAGGGAGGGGCGGGACCGGAGGGGAGGGATGGAGAAGGGAGAGATGCAGGGAGGCAGAGGGAGAGGAGAGGGGAAAGGGGCGGGAGGGGATGGGAAGGAGGAGAGGGTGGAGGGGGAGGTGATGGGGGAAGTAGGAAGGGGGGACGGAAATAGGACGGGGAGGAGACGGGGAGGGGAGGGTAGGGGGAGGGGAGGGAGATGGGATGGGAGAGTGAGGGGGATGGGGACGGAAACGGGGAAGAGACGGAAGGGGACGGGGAGGGGACGGGGGGAGGGGAATTTAGGTAGGGAGGAATGGTTGGACGCTCTTTTCAGCCACAGCAACGCGTGGCCGGGTACAGCCAGTAACCTATATTTATACAAATGGGAAACAATATGAAAATTAGTAACATGATCTCAGGTCCGAAGTATGGGAATCGCCTTCGCAAATCAACTGGATCGTAGTGTCGGTAGATTCCGTTACAATTTACAATAGCAACACATAAATCGGTGCACAACAAGCAACTACTAACATCTGAAACCTAAGGGAAACACAAAGTTAAAACACAAGTACCGGTACTTTAAATTGGATGCAACTTTCCAGATTAAATACCTCACCCTTTTAAACCATTTAAATGCTTCTGTGGTCTCTTCATCCATTAAGCCTGCATCAGCCAAGTCTTTCTGTAAGACCGGAAACAAGTCATCAAAGGCGACAGCATCGTTCAGTTCCTCTTGTTTCTTCTTATCTACAATTTCAAGACGTTCTGGCAATTATGAAAGCAACAAATCTAACACTGTCTTGTTATAAGCTAGCATATATAAATATATATATATATATATATATATATATATCAGATAAGCACTTATGATCACAAATGCAATAGAAAGATCATAAATACAATAGAAAAAAGCAACTGATCAAACAAGAATTCCCTTTGTAGGCTGCCCTGTGTATCTTAGTTGTCCAAATTTTCATAAGCTGAAAAAATTGTCTCTAAGATAGCCTAAGCAAAAATAATCATGTGGTACCTGTTGGAACAGAACGCGGAGACACGGATAAAATCAAGATCGGGAAAGGGGTGAGACAAAGATGTATTTTATCTCCGTTCTTGTTTAATCTGTAAGCTTATGCAGAGACGAGAACCTATAACCTGATTAATTTTTTTTACACTTTACACAGTTTACAGCTTGAGGGATCTTTACTACCTCGGGCGAAAACAATAACAATAATAGAGTATAACAGAGTATGAATAGGGCCGTTCCAGACTGTGATTTAAAAAACAACAACAACAATAACGACCATAGATATAATAAACCTGGATACAGCCATGGATACAGCAAGCAGTCAGATTTGTGATGCATACATCCTATCTATGCTGGTGACGTCATACGGAGCAGAAAGCAGCCTGCCTGCATGCAGACAAACTGAGTCAATAGACCTTTACTTTTCATAATCGTATACTTTCGAATTCTAAAGCGCACACGCTAAAGCTCAACACAGAGCAACATAATTATTATTCGAATCAGTAGGGCTGTCCACAGATATCAAGTGGAGTAGGCCTACCGTCCGATTGTCAGAGATAGGAGGAAGAGATAGGAGGCACTGTCCATCGTCTGGCCCGGTTCTACGACGGGGTGTGTGCTACCGCGGTGTCTCTTCTGTGCTGATGGGATTGCCTATACTCTGTACTCTATGCCGCCTAACCGATAGTAACCGTTATCTGCAACCCTAGGAAACCGTGGTTAAGTCCTTCATAATTATGTTGCTTCTATTTCTGAAGCCTAATGTTTATGGCCTACGGGCACGACTTAATGACCAGGTTGTCTAAAGCAAGGAGGAGTCAGTGTTGTACAGTTTGGTTGTTTGTATGTGCACTTGTTATAGCGCCCCTTCGAACTCTCCCTACTCAGAGGCGCTCCAGACTACAGAGCGGACACTGCATCGGAGTTTCACGCCGAAGCGCTGAGCAATTGTGAGTGAAGGACTTGCCCAAGGTCCTTACGCCGCGAGGTGGATTCGAACCTCGAACCTTCTGGCTCCAAGGCAACGACACCACCACTACACCCCATTAATGTGTTAATTAATTAACAGTGTGCACAAACTAATCAACTGGCTAGCTTTAAACGGCCACAGACTTGATTGTTTAAAAATATTTACTTACTTTAACCATGCTTCTTCACTAGAGTGCAGTTTGACAGCTGGTTAAAGAAATCACATGCTTAACTTGCCTTTATTATTGTAGCTGGGTCAGTGGGTGTAATAGTGGGGGAACTGAGAACATTCAGAAGGATGGTAATTCCAGAATCTGGGTGCAGTGGTGATGCAGTATGAGAATGGTAGAAAAATAACTAGGCAAGGTCAAATATTGATTGATGTGGAGTTGAGGTGTGCAATCAAAAATTTATACAAATTCTCGTAATGAATTAATATCAGAATTATATCATCCATTACGCTAATGTTTATTAATAGAGTAAATCTCTACTATAAATAAATTGCACATAAATGAAAATGTAATTATGAGAACTTCTCATAAATATGTTTATTTAAAAGAAACATACAAAGTACGAAAAAACCTTTAAAAGACACAGCTAAAAAACGATAATCACTTCTGTGAGCAAGCATGTCAATGTCACACTCATCACAAAGTGGAAAAAGTTCAAATACGGTAACTACATACTTTGCCACAAACACACATTAAAAATCTGGCTGTATATTGTACACTGTTATTATTACTTTCAAGCAACAATGAAGCAAAAAGCTGTTTACATCAGTTATTATGTGAACAACGTCTATACGACCAGAAAAGAATCAATGTATTTAAAGAGTCCCATTTAAGCACATTAAAAATCTGGCTGCATATTGTTCAAAACACAATCAACTCCTGTATCTGGGATGCTGGAATGCTATAGCATCTAAGAAATAAAGTAGCAGAAGACAAAATATTCTAGCAATGTCAATATCAATATCAGTATATCACATAATAACAAACCATCTTCTCAGCAAACTCGCTGGCTCAACATCGGGGTCTAAAGCTACGACCCTGCGAACCTCAGCACTCGCCTTGTGCTACTCCACTGCGGAATACTGCACTCCTGTTTGGGCCCGTTCGGCCCACACATGATGTGTCGACGTCAAGTTACATGAGATTATGTGTCTAATATCAGGTACATTCCGAGCGGCTCCCCTTCCTTGGTTGCCGGTGCTCAGCAACATCCCTCCGCCCCACCTCTGTCGATCTGAAGCTTGCGCCAAGATGCTGACCAAGATCCGAAACGACGAAAGACTTCCTCTGCACGCGGACATTGCGTTTTACCCAGGAGTGCGTCTCCCGTCTAGACATCCTATCTGGAGAAATCCTCTGGAGGAGGGTTTGACAGCTATCTCGGCCTGGTGCGAAGAATGGCCCACTATGGAAGTGGTGAATCATTCGCTCGTGGCCGTGCCATCTGTCTGGCCTCCGAGTGGTGATCTCCATAGTCATCTGTGGAAAACTTTAAATCGCTTCCGCACGGATCAAGGTCGCTGCGCAGTGAATCTGGTGAGATGGGGACAGGCAACAGATCCACTGTGCTGCTGTGGAGAAAGACAGACGATGTCGCACATTGTGAACGAGTGCCGCCTTCTTCGTTTTCCGGGAGGACTCCAGGCTCTACATCTTGCTGAGGGTCCCGCCGCAGTGGTATGGCTTGGCACGAACTGCATTCGCTAAAAAAAGAAAAGAAATATCACATACTTGGAGGGACACATGTTATAAACAACATTATTAAAATACCATGCTAACAGAAGCATGAAAAATTTCGTGGCAACTATCATAAAATTTACACTTTTTACATGATTATAAAATGCAATCCAAAATTCAATTACACATTTACAAACTATAATTATATAAACAAATTTGTTCATACTGGAACAAATTTTTTGGATAATTTGTTTGTTGGTTAGTTTGTATATGACATGACTTGATGTTTACCTTAATAATTTACCAGTACCTATTTTCCATTAAGTGCATACACACATTAAAAATATATCTGATTTATTTATTCATTCCATGAATTTATAAAGTGCCTCTTCAAGAAAGTTACTCAGAGGCGATCTCTGTGCTGGCCTGTTGATGTTAATGACATTTAAAAACTATTAGAACAGTTAGCAAAACATTGCACAGTAAGCTGGAAGAGTCACCGTTGGCAGGCATACACAGGTGGTGGAGCCAACCAACAGATTTCGGCATACCTGGGAACGGCGGTCCCAAATTATAAAATTAAAGAAATCGATAGAGGAGGCTTTAAACATGATGTGTCGTGATGGACGTTTGGTAAAAAAGCTGGATAGGCTAAAGTTTAACGGCATTCCAGCTGAACTTGAACCTGGATGCATGCTGAAATACATCACTGAAATCAACAATCCAGTTTCCATTTCTCAAGTTTAATTTTCGTCAATCCAGCTTATATTTCACTTGCGTTTTTTCATCAATCCACCTTCATTTAACCTGTAAACGGTCTTCATCCAGCTTCCATTTCTCAAGTGCTTTCTCATTATTCCGGCTTCTATTTCGGTGGACAAGCTGGTCGTTTTATAAGTGTGGAGTGCAAAAGAAACCGTTTCTATGCGCCCATCCAATACACCGCACTATTACGACACATCATGTTGATTTACTTAATGTTAGAATTTGGGACCGCCGTTCCCAGGTATGCCCAGATTTCGTCGACGACAGCTGACATGGTTCGATGATCAGAGTATCTGGACCAAGTGGCGTCGAAATAGAGCGACATCAACTGACAGTAATGTTAGATGTTGACTGAGGAAAATTTCGATTCAGTGGTGGCATGCGAGGTTTCACTTTCTTTGGTGCCAAGTGATATTGGGCTATCGATCGCCGTATGTCAGGTCGCTCTATTCTGCACCTATCTGCGGCGGCCACAATATTTACTTGCTACCGAGCCGTCATTTACCTTTACCATCTAGGCCTACTTGAAAACTATTATTTTTGGTTGTACTGGAGTCGGGAGCATCTATGAGTAGTTTCTTTTAAGAGGCGCTGTATCAAATCTTGAATTAATGAATCTCATATTAAAAATTTGTCATTCAACTGGTCAGGTTTGATCCAGCGTAGTACGCCTTTATGCCCCAATATATTGAATCTTTACTAACCTGTGAAACGAGCATGCTCCTCCAGTAACACGCCTTGCTGTGCACCCATAAGCAACACATGATTTAGTCATTTTCCATACAATTTTACTTCCAGAAATCGGCACGGTTTAGATGTAAAAACGTTTTAAAACTTTCGCATCAATAACACACGACCACCATGCTCCACGAAGCTTTCTTCCCCGTATGACGTCATTTGCATAGAGATGGTGTTGTCATCAGTTTAAATTTAGATTTAGCCTGGCGTGAACCATCCAGGTTTATTATATCTATGATAACGACGACGACGACGATGACGACGACGATAATTATTATAATAGTAATAATAATAATAATAATAATAATAATAATAATAGTAATAGTAATAATAATAATAATAATAATACCATCAATAATAATAGGCCTAATACCATCAGCCACTTGCTATACTGTATAATAATAATGAATAATAATAATAATATTAATAATAATAAATTGGCAGCCGCATCTCTTCAATCAGTGGTGACAGACGTGAAGCCTCTTTTCTTTTTCAACGTCTGTCCATTTGCATCCAACGCTACAACCTGGTCGCTTTCAAAGGCACTTTTGCCTCACACCCTGAAGACGAGGCCTGACCCACCAGACATACATTCTTCAGTTAATAATAGTCCATAAGTCCCTGGGGGAATGAAGTACCTCAGGGCAAAAAAAAAAAAAAAAAAAATAATAATAATAATAATAATAATAATAATAATAACAATAATAGAGTATAACAGAGTATGAATAGGGCCGTTCCAGACTGTGATTTTATATTAGGCGGTAGATAAGTCCCTGAGGGATCCTGTATACCTCGGGGCAAAAAATAAATAAAAAATAAATAAATAATAATAATAATAAGCCTACACTCTTAACTTTTGCGCTTTACATTTACAAGTTATGCAATAATAATAATAATAATAATAATAATAATAATAATAATAATAATAATAATAATAATAATATTAATAATAGAATAATAATAATACTAATAAAAATGATAATAATAATAATAATAATAATAATAATAATAATAATAATAATAATAATAATAATAATAATAATAATAATAATAATAATAATAATAATAATAATAATAATAATACACTAAATACGTCTCTCTTGTAAACACTCACTTTTTCATTCCTTTAGCCTTTGAGACTTTAGGTCCCATTTGCAGTATTGGCCTCGACTTTTTGTCTGATTTAGGCCGCATCCTAACATTGTCGTCCGGTGATATGAGAGAGACCTGTTTTTTGCTGCAACGCCTCTCTATTACTGTCCAGCGCTTCAACTCGGTGGCCTTTCGAGGCACTTTAGCCGAGTCAGACCCAGAGGAGAGCTAATAACTTTTATCATCATTTAGAACAATGACTACCGCTTCTGTTGTTTATTGTTCTTTATGTGTCTGATGTTGTTTGTCGGAAATATTAAAAGGATAATAATAAAAATAAAAAAAATAAAAATAATAATAATAATAATAATAATAATAATAATAATAATAATAATAATAATGGCACTATCGCGCCCATGCCGCTACCAGAGCTCCTCACAAAAAGTTATATTTATATATATAAATATAATTCATATAACCGGTTAGGCCTTACTGCCCTATATAGCAAACAAATAATATTAAAGCTTTGATTTGAAAGAGTCGACCAATCTGATTGCAGATGGCAGACTGCTCCAGCATCTGAGACCAGCTGCTGAGAAGGCGCGATCTCCGATGTGTGTCATCATCCTTCGTACACATAAGATCGGTCATCTTAAACGACCCAAGTCGATCGCAGCTCGGACTCAGAGGAATGAGTTTTGGAGTAGTAGTTCTGAATGTATTCAGATGCCGTCCGATGAAGCGATTTGAATACCAATAACAGGCTGAGCTTGAACTCAATGCGGAACGTGACCGGCTGAATATGCAGAACATCACGTATTATAATTGTCAAAGTAAGTCAACGTTTGGAACAAAGCTAGTTCTGCAATTAATCAAAATCAAAATCAAATCATTTATTTGACAACCAACAAATCAAGAAGCAAAAGAAGCAAATGTTAGCAAATAATTATAATAAAGCGGTGTATAGGCAGTGGCGGCGCTACGCCAAGGCATGGCAGGGCAAATGCCCTGATAAAAAAGCCTTTGCCCTGGCTGTTGTCCTGGTCGTTGCCTACCAGAAATGTTGCTCTGCCAGAATTTGTTCAGGCGTATTGTTTCTTACTGTTCACGTCCGTCCGCTCTCTGGAATGAGAAAATTCATTATAAGGAAGGCAATAGTTCTGGGATAGGAAACTTCTGGTAGGGCAACCAATAGTTCTAGCAGAGAAAAATTCTGTCAGAGCAAAAATTCTGGCAGGGCAAATGTTCTGACAGGGAAAATGTCTGACAGGGCAAAAGTAACGTTCTGACAGGGAAAACGTTTGGCAGGTCAAAAGTTCTGACAGAGAAAAATTCATGCAGGGCAAACATTCTAATAAGGGAAAAATTCTGGCAGACACAAGTTCTGGAAGGCAAAGGTTCTGGCAGGGCAAAAGTTCAGGCATGCATGGAAAAATTCTGTGGCCGTTTACAACTGATAGCATAATATAAAGCCTAACTGTCGCTCTATTGTTTTTCATATGAAGCGTGAAAATTGGTAACGGCCCACTATTCCGAGGGTCCACTATTTCGAAGGTCCACTATTCCGAAGGTCGGTACTTGTCGGTTAATTCACCGCCACACACAGAAGCCCTATATACGAAATTTTACATGCAGAAATTAATTCACCGCCACACGCAGGGCCTATAATTATTACCGTTTCTTTCGCAATTTCCAGTTCACACTCGCAAAAACGATTGCTCGTCATTTCTTTGGACCAGCAATATACGAACATGATGATTAATTTTGTCGGCAAGTTAGGCGTGATCCTTGTAGCCACGTGCCTTGTCGCAGTGGGATGTTTTGCCTACAGCTACGCTTAAGACATGTTCATCTGTCTTACCGATCCTTTAAACATTGGGGCTATAGTTAGGCCTAGCAAGCGGGTCCCTATGATGATAGGGGCCTTGAGGGGTCGGTTAGGTTCAGGTTAGGCATCGTAAGGGTCGGTTAGGGTCAGGTTAGGCATCGTAAGGGTCGGTTAGGATCAGGTTAGGCATCGCGAGGGTCGGTTATGGTAGGGGTTAGGCATTGTGAGGGTCGGTTAGGGTTAGGGATAGGGTTATTTCAGTCATTCATTAACATAGGAACCCGCTTACTATAACTATGTCCACCATTGGGTGGTTGTTAGCACACTGTCTCGCAGCATGTAGGATGCCATGCTGCTGCAAGAAATTAACGCTGCTTTGTTTATCGTGAACTAAAGCCGAAATTCTTAAGAAATTATACTGGCGTTCATGAGGGCGTCAAAGAAATAAACACGACGTGCTATAAGTTAATCGGATGTTACCATTACATTACGTCACTAAAAACCAGTGGGTAAATATTTTCAGTGCGTAAATATACGGCAAACTGTGGCGGTGAACTAACCGACAAGGTAGACCGACGAGCCCTGTGGCGGTGAATTAACCGACAAGTACCCGAAGGTCCACTATTCCGAAGGTCCAATATTCCGAAGGTCCACTTTTCCGAAGATTGTTATATATCCATACACCCCTCCCTCCGTCCGTCCGTCCGTCCGTCCGCCCGCCCGTCCGTCCCTCCGTCCGTCCGTCCGTCCGTCCGCCCGCCCGTCCGTCTGTCTCGCTCCCTCCTTCCCTCCTTTCCCTCCCTCCCTCCTTCCCTCCCTTTCCTTTCTCTCCTCCCTCCCTCCTTCCTTCACCCTCGGTGTGAGGGAGAAAAGGAGGGGGAGAGAGCGGGACGAAGAGGGAGCGGAGGGAGCGGCGGGAGTGATGGAGGAGGGAGGGATGCAGGGAGGCAGAGGAATGGACGGATGGATGGAGGGAGGGAGATGGGACTGGGAGGGAGAGAATGGTAGGGTGGAGTGGGAGGTGGAGGGGAAGGGAGGGGGATAGGGACGGGAGGAGGTAGAGGGGAATGGGAGGAGATAAGGGGAAGAGGGGTAGAGAGGGGAGGGGGAGATGGGAATGGAAGGGGTGGGAAGGGAAGGGATGGGAAGGGGAGGGAAAAGGGAAGGGAATGGGAGGGGGAAATGGGAAGGGAGAGGATAGGGGAGAGGAGGAGAGAGGGTAAGCGGGATGGTGCGGGGAAGGGAGGTGGAATGGAGATATGAAGGGATTGTTGGACGCTCTTTTCAGCCACAGCAACGCGTGGCCCGGTTCAGCTAGTAATATATAAGATTGATGAATAACATTTTCTGCTCAAAGCACGACTACTGCAATCATGGGCATCCGCAGGATTTCTTCTAGGGGGGAGCAAGGTATAAATTTATTGCGTTGTCGAAAGCAACCGATCACTCCACCTTCGAGGCTCGCACCTTCTGCACTGGCTCCCTCTCGATCCTCTGTCACGGAACCCAGCATACGAAAAATCACAGACATTCATACAGATAATCTGAGGAATTTGCATAGCGCCATTTTAAATTAAGTCCAACTTGTAAAACGCACCGATAATCACGTTGAAAATCGCGTTGTAATAATCACAACCAAAATAATCTAAATTTAATGTACATGTATGTGCATCTATGCGAGAATCCAGGGGCGACTTGCGCCCCCTTGCGCCCAGCTGCGGACGCCCATGACAGCAATTCTCTTTTCCTCAACCTCGAATCCAAAAACCTGAAACGTCTGTAACTAACCCACAGCTTACTAGCCCGTGGTGTCATCAGGACGGGAAACCCAAGCACAATCATAATTATCACTCCCATTCTCAAAATAATTAATCCGTTGACTAAAAATCCCCGAGCTTCATAAGTTCGGAGATTACTGTAACGGCCCACTATTCCGAGGGTCCACTATTCCGAATATCCGCTGTATTTTGTTCTTTATCCTTGGCGGTTATAGGTTTACGGTGAGTTAGGGTTAGGTTTAGGGCTCGGAATAGTGGACCTTCGGAATAATGGACCCAAACCTGACTGATTTATCATAATAGGCGTATAACAGTATAAGCTTAATCTTCGGAATAGTGGACCTTCGGAATAGTGGACCCTCGGAATACTGGACCCTCGGAATAGCGGACCCAAACCCGTGACATTTGCGTGAACAATAGACATATTTACCAGACTCAGTTATAGCCTACTTTATTTGCCGATCTTTTTGCTTCCGAAATGCTGCTCGAAAGAGGATTTGAAAAGCTTCACCAAGTCACTGAGACTGGTCTATTTTTTTTATAGATTTGCTTTCCAATTTATGTCAAAAAGTGTTCGGTTTTATGGCTTTGCCCATCTGATCCTCTGACCAGCCAACCCTAATTGTGTTAGGATCGGTGATTTACAGTTACAGTGTTGCCTCTGAGTTTTCAGAAGAAAACAAGGGGCCGTCCATAAAGTATGTCACGCTCCAGGGGGAGGGTGTAAGAAAGTGTGACAGTTTGTGACAGGGGGAGGGGGTCAAGCCATGTGTGACGTCACACATTTATTTTTTAAAAATTTATTTCTAATTCTTTTTTTAAATATTTTTTAGTAGAATTTAATGGCTTTAAAAATAATTTTCAAAAAATTTGTGAAACATTTGAATTAGTTTTATGTCAAAATAGCATGAAATGCGTATCCCTGAATGTGTTGTTCACGATTCCTCTCGCTAGGAGCGCTGGTAATGCTGCTGCGAAGCCTTGTTTTAGGCCCTATGTATAGCCTTACGGTGTTAATTTTTTTGAAAATTTGAAAGTGTGACGTACTTTAGGGGGGGTCCGAGATTTGTGACAGTTTGTGACAGGGAGGGGGGTCAAAAATAGCGTGACGCACTTTATGGACGGCCCTCAAACAGGTTTCATTATGAAAAAAACACAGAAAAGCCCATGCTATTTATATCGGTGATTTTAGACTGTTTATTCAAATTAAGTTGGATTTCGCTTGATCGGATGAGTGTAAAATATTCATCGAATGAATCAAATCAAATGTAGTTGCAACTTTTAACTTTCGAAAATACGGTAGCCTAGGCCTATGTCAATTGTCAAAGCAGTGTTAGACTGGGCATTCATATCGACAATAACCTAAAGCGATATATGTCGTGCGCGCATGCGCAATGGGTCGGTCGAGCCTACAAGAACTGTAAACACACAACAAGCGTGGCTTAATTTTATGAAGTTTTAAAGTTGTCCAAAGTTTCCGGCCAAATTTTTTCAATACACCAACAATCCAACTTTTAAACCACCTAAAACAGCGGTTCCCAGCCCATGGCCCGCGGACCAAAAGTTGCCCGCGAAGCCTAAAAAATGGCCCGCCAGTCCTCAAAAATGGCCCTCATCTCTCAAAGAATTAACAAAAATAATGAAAAATTGACAATTTGGACAGGATAGAACATATAATTATTTTCCATTACAGATTATTTGATTTTGAAGTCTATAAATAACATCAAACATTCTATTTTGAATCAATTGCAGCAATTTTATATGCATTTAGTTAATTAAATTTGAACATTGTGGCTTCCTAAAAGCCCTAATGTCCTTTAACTAAGAAAAAGTGGCCCTCGTGTCCTCCAACTTAAAAAAAGTGGCCCAAAAGTCAAAAAAGGTTGGGGGGACCACTGACCTATAATAGACCATAAATAACTGCAACAATTGGACCACTTCCTCCCGAGGATGGACCTGACCTATATTATGTCAGAGATGTCGATGTAGGCCTATAATAGCCAACGGCTCAAGAAGGAGAAGTGATTTTGCCGATATTGAAATGTCTAAACGGCTTATTTCTGCGAAGACCAGATTATAAATTATTCGTGAATTGACAACGTAGCCTAAGATCTTGATTGTGGAGTTTCAAATTAAAATTAGTGGGAAAAATTATGTAGCAGAAGCAATGAACCATTTTACATTGAATTTCACTATAAATAGGCTACAATGTATATTGCTCAGTGCCCATGCAAAATATTCATGCGTTGTAAATACAATGGTCAAGTAATTAAAATAAACCCGAATTCCCCCCCCCCCCAAAGAGAACCCCAGACGAAGGTAAAAAATCCAGATCCAGTGGAAAACCCGGCTGTTGAATCCCTTTATGGCGAGCAGTCCGAGTACGGTAGCGCCAAATTTATATAAGCCCTTAGGCCTAGCCTATGTAAACCCGCACTAAGGAGCACGCGACTCGACCTCTGCCCTGGCTACTTGTGTGCACTGCTTTGGCCAGCGTTGCCACCCTAAAAAATGAAAAAACCCAAGTTGGAAAGTCGAAAAAACCCAAGAAAACCCAAGTTGCCCAAATCTTCGAAAATTTCGACAATTTCCCGCCCAAAAATCTGACGACTTGGTTTTTTTAGTCATCCGGACCAAAATAAATCTATAAATCTATAATAGAAATATATTACATTATAATTAATATTGACGGTCATTTAATCAAATAACCATTATGTTAGGGCAGGGACAATGCTTACCATTGGCACATCACTTAGGCTACATTATAATAATTAATACATGGATTTGCTAATCATTGTAGGCTAGGCACGAGACCAGACATTATTCGCTCGATGCTGATATCTCACTGCTATCTCATTTAAGCAGGAGGAGCCTGCATATATTAATATATTAAATAGAGTATAAATACGAGTAGGGTAGCCTCATTAAGGAGGAGGAGGTTGTCGTAGCCGTCGGAGAAGGCATAGAGAGAGAAAGTAATTGTAATTCAAACTTTGTGGAATCGTTTCTCTTATCCTCGGATTACTTATTTCTTGTTTCGTGTAAGTGTAGTTTACTGTAGCTTCATTAAATAATCAAAAAGGCATTCGTATCATGTTCATTTAATTCATTATACGTTTCCCCAAGACTGGAGCAGTTCGAATCCTGCTGAGGGCGATGGCGCTCCCCTAAAAAGGAGTTAGGCCATAAATCTTTCAATTTCCAGCCCGGAAATTCTGATGATCCTTTCTTTTTTTAGTCATCCGGTCGAAATCTTTCCAAAATGTCCACAATTTCCAGATTTTCTTAGTCGGAACAGAAAACCCAAGCAAAAAAACCCAAGTTCTTCCCGAAAAAACAGCATTTTCCCAAGTTCGAATCGAAAAAACCCAAGATTTTGTGTCGAAAAAAACCCAAGCAAAAAACCCAAGATCTTTTCGAAAAAACCCCATTTCCCAAGTTCGAATCGAAAAACCCAAGATCTTGTGAAAAAACCCAAGGAGTGGCAACGCTGGCTTTGGCTATGCCCTGCTGCAAAAAGAGTCTGGCGCCGCCACTGTGCAGAGGAGTGTTAGAAAAGGGAGTAGGCCTACAGAGCAGCGGTTCTCAGCCTTTTTAGTGCGGCGACCCATTGGCAACATTTCGAAAGTTATGACGACCCCCAATAGCAAAATTTACCGAGTTGCCCTAGCTCCTCTTCACTGCATTTTTACCATTGTCCATTGTCATAGATTTTCACCCTCATAACTCGAAAACTGGTTTTGACAATTGAGGTTTCCTGGCTCTTGCGATTCTGAAAGCTAATCCTTAGGCTACCCATTCGGTAATTTGAAGTTGAAATGCCATAAGTTTATTCGGCTTGTGAAACCTAACAACTATTAAACACTATAGGCTTCTCTGAAAATTGGACAATAATAGGCCTAGTTCTTCGTTTCTTAACACTCATTTCACCTTTGCTGATTCATTTTGGGTGGCAACCAAATTAATGAACTTGGGCGATAGGCCGACTTGTGTCCTTTATCAATGCGCCGAACATAAACAATGGTAAAAATGCCTCTCCCAAATTTTAGACTTTTAAAATTTTCCACACTGCAATGACAGCATCTTAGGCTGTAATTATAACGAAATTATCCATCATTTCAGCGCTGATAGTCGTGGTTTTAAGACTTTAAAAGCGTCACACCCCCTTGTTTACAATAATTTTCCATCTAATAAAAATCCTCATAATTTCAGCGCTGAAAGACATGGTTTAAGACTTCAATAAAATATGTTCCCTCCTCCATTGTTTATAATTTTGAATTTACACGAAGTAGCCTAATGGCTGCATTTTCAGCTGTCATCGACTTAATGAAATTGCTCAGTTTTCTATGTTGATAGTCATGGTATAAGACATCAGAGTTTCGTCCCTATTGTTTACAAATTTGGATTTGCACACTGTAACTGTAACAGGCTAACAGCTTAAGCTGCCATCTTATCAAAATAACTCATGATAGCAGTGCTTAAGACATCAATAAGTGCCCCTCCCTATTGTTTAAATTCTTTGAATTTCTACACTGTAATGACTGCCGTTTAAGCTGTCATCTCAATGAAAATGCTCATGTTCAATTCTGGTAGTCATGGTTGAAAACTTCAGAGTGTCGGCCCCCAGTTGTTTATTGGTGGGGAGATTTGGACACTGTCACTGTAAAATTGTAAGCCTTCATATGAACAAAAGGTACTCATGATTTCAGTGCTCAGAGACGTGGTTTAAGATTTACACCACCCTTGTTTTTTTTAAATGGTAAAAGTAGACCTTACATTTGAAAACTAAAATGGCAAAACTTCAACTTGTAGTCTACTAACTGCCGCCGCAATTTAACGATTGAATAATAGAAAAAGTATAATAAAAAATTATTTTAAGTTGCTATATGCTTAGTGTATAACTATTGCTGAAATTACTTTTGCATATTTTACAAATTTCTGAAGGCCCATGCGACCCTTGGCAAATCGTCAGGCGACCCCGTGGGGGTCGCGACCCACAGGTTGAGAACCGCTGGTAGAGTGTCGACTAACTCCTGGAGGAGGAACGTAGGGAGAGGGTCTAGTTCGCAATGTAAATGATGAATAGGTTTACCTGCTCTTTTGATGGTCGCCCTTTCGAAGTCGCCCTTTTGATAAGATAGTTTACAGGCAGTGATACTGTGAGGAATTAGAAATCCCTTATTTATACTTGACGATGTCCTGCATTGCGGGTCCCATTATGTAGAACTGTGTGTGGTTAATATGTCAACGCCTGTATCATTGGTCTGATTATGGAGAACGGTAAGGTCATGCACGTGTTGGTTTCTGTACAACGGTCTGGTCCGGAAAACACAGCATCTTGACCGTCCTGGATCCATGCCAGGGCCTGCAGGCGACAACGGCGCCGGGACATTCCTTTGGCGCATACCCAGCCAACATTCGAAAAAAGGTCCCAAATGGGCCCCATATGGGCAACTTTGTGGGGCCCAGAT
Organism: Lumbricus rubellus; assembly: GCA_945859605.1. NCBI lineage: Eukaryota > Metazoa > Annelida > Clitellata > Crassiclitellata > Lumbricidae > Lumbricus > Lumbricus rubellus. The sequence continues at coordinate 3,215,237 of OX243812.1, forward strand.
GGGCCGCCTAGATTATCTCGATACCAATTTGGCCACGGGCACCATGTCCGCCCCAAATGGGCAGCCCATGTATCAGCCTATATGGGCTTAAAGTGGGCCCCATTTTGGCAGCCTATATGGGCCGCCAGTATGGGCCCAACATGGGCCTCCCAGATGGGCTCGATACCAATTTGGCCACGGGCTCCATGCCCACCCCAAATGGGCAGCCCATGTTTCAGCCTACTTGGGCTTAAAGTTGGCCCCATTTGGGAAGAATATATTGGTGCCCGTGGTGGCACTGTGGCAGTCAGCCGTTAGCCATGTTCTGAAATGTCTAAAACTTAATGTTGTTCTAGTCTCACGATCATTGTTTTCAAGTGCCAAAATCTAGGTCTGATTATATTGTGTCTCAAGTCGGTTTAAGTCGACTTGCAAAAGAAACAACATCAAGTGACTACTCTTCACCCAATTCGACTTGGGGCCAGTTGCGGTAAGCAGAAACGACTCGACTCAACTTGGGATGCCCAAGCCGACTGGGCCCGACTTATTGGGGTCGACTCCCAGGTCTAGGCAAATGCCCAAACAAATACCTTCATTGGCGCCTTTTGACATCTTGGTCCGACCCGGTGGCGTAAATATAAAATGGAATATGGCGAAGACCAAGCACTAAGGGTGGAGCTTCAAAATGTTTATTTTTATTTCGGAAATTTATATAGCGCCTCTTCAAGGTAGGCTACTCAGAAGCGCTCCCGGCCCAACCACGGCTAAATAAAACAGCCTTCAGGCTCTTAAGGAACAGAGCGGAGTGACCTCTGTGAATTAAGCATAGTGTAACAGGGATAGACCTGGGAGTGACTTTGGTCAGTCAATCTGACCCCACTTGGCAAGTTGGCCCTAAGGTGACTTGAGGTCGACTTGAAGTCGACTTCTTGGAGTCAAAACGACTTGACCCGACTTGGCAGAAAAACAACCGACTTCCGACTTGAAGTCGACTTCTGACATGGTAATGGCCATTAGGCATTAGCCTAGGTCTACGAACGGCTAATAATGCAAGAAATTAAGCCAATTTTCCTGGGAAGCATTAATTTAATATAGGCCTACCAATGAGTAATGAGACCTCAACACTTAATTGATGCATGAATTTGTTAAAGTTTTATTAGTTTCAGACTTTCAGGCTGCTTGTGTTTCAGCTTGAATAGTTTTTTTGATGCTTTGGGCCATAGATTCTATAGTAGCCTAGACAATGCGACGGCAAATTATTAGGCCTATGAATTTAGCTTGTCCATTGTCTGTGATTATTCAGATTACACTCATTATTTTTTGTTAATATTAAATAAAAAATTTAACGCTCACGGTCTAAGATAAATGGGATACCGCGGAACGGTTGCACTGAATGGCGTGTTATGATAGGTCTAATTTGTAGCCTAATTCTGTTTTCATAATTATTCGGCCACTGACATCATTTTGCAACCTAGCAAATAGCATTGCAAGCGCTTCATCCTGCAGTAGGCTACTAAAAAACAACTTCAAGTGACTTATCTCTACAAAATTCGACTTGGGGTCAGTTGCGGTGAGCAGAAACGACCCGACCCGACTTGGGATGACCAAGTCGACTGGGGTCGACTTATTGGGGTCGACTCCCAGGTCTAAACAGGGAGACCATTCCAGGTGGTAGGACCAGCAACAGAGAACGAACGACGCTGTCGGATAGCAGTCCGCGAGCGGGGAACCAGAAGCTCAACTTGGTTCGCCGATCGATGGGTGGATCGACGCTGAACTCCTGAGGTGGAACAACAGAGTTCTCGAAGATACGGTGGAGCTAGTCCTTCAATGCACCGCCTAACCAACGCACAGACCCTGCATGCAATCCGCTGTGGAGAAGGGAGCCAGTGTAAGATATCCCGCATATAAGATGACACATGGCCATATTTTGGGATATGACCAACAAGTCGCGCCGCAGAGCGGAGGGCCCGTTCCAGGCAGTCAATCCGGTCACCCGGTAGTCTATGATAGAGGGTGCTGCAGTAGTCAAGGCGGGAAACTACGAAAGAGTGAACAAGAGTAGAGGCAGCACTAAAAGACAGAGACCGTGAGACCACCTTAAGTTGCCGCAACTGGTAGTAACAGCTTCGGCATCGAAGGTTTATATGCCGAGTGAAAGGTTAGCTCTTGATCTAAAATAATACCTAGGTCCCGCACAAAAGGTGAGAAAGTAATCATAGGAAACTCTAATGCTAAGGCTTTCATGTAAATTTTTGCCAGTAATTGTTGGCGCATCCCAAGCCAGATATATTGCGTCTTGGTAGGGTTCAGTGAACTTCAGTCGCAAACGGTTAGAGGGCATCCAGGCCTCCAGGGTTCCATGGCCCTGCAAATTTCTCGAACCGCATCAGCAGCGGCAGATGCTGAGCAGTGAACATAATTATGCCTGGAGATCATCAGCGTACGGTTGACTTAGGATTGTATTTGCCAATAAGAGTGGTCCAAGGTCTGCAGTGTATATTATATATAATAGAGGACCTAGGACAGAGCTTGGGGCAATTCAAACGGGGCAGGTGTCCACTGTCCAGGATGATCTAGTAGTCCCACAAACCACAGTGTAAGAACGGTCCTGAAGATAGGAAGTAAGCCAGTTGAGAAAATTTCCTGAGATGCCAAAAGAGATAGAAAGTCTAGGTATAAGGATATCATGGTCAACTGTGTCGAAAGCAGCGCTCACATCAGACAACGCCAAAAGGGTGACCTGGGAGTTGTCAATGGCCGCATAGATATCCAAAAGAAGGCGAAGAAATAAAGTCTCCGTGGAGTGGTCTTTCCGGAAACCTGATTGAAAAATTGGAAGCGGATCATTTTTTATTAAGGTAGTGGGTGAGCTGGGCAGCTACAACTTTTTCAATTAGGCTACTTTAGACAAAAAGAAACATTTACTATGGGCCTAAAGTTAGTTGGATCCGCCATATCCGAACTTTCACTCATCGGCACTGGAACGACGATTGACCGTTTCTGTGACTCGGGAAGCATAGGCCTACCATCACGGAGAGAACTATTGCAGAGGAATGTTAGGAAAAGGAGTAGAGTTTCGACTAACTCCTGGAGGAGGAACGTAGGGAGAGGGTCTAGTTCGCAATGTAAATGATGAATAGGCTTACCTGCTCTTTTGATGGTCGCCCTTTCAAAGTCGCCCTTTTGATAGGATAGTTTACAGGCGGTGATACTATGATTATTGTAAACTCTATTTAAATGGCATGCCAAGTTCTCGTCTGTAAAACTTCGACGCTTTGGTGCCATATTGAGGCATGCTAATTTGCATAACTGAGCAACAAGAACACTGTTTGAAGCACTTATGCAAGTAGAGGGGGAGGTTTCAAGCAGCAAACTAAAACGATAAAGCCAGAGCCTTGATAAAGCAATCAAGTTTTTCCAAACAGGTGTAGGCTGTCTAGAATCTAGATACTAGACAACTTGAGACAAAGTTCACCTGTTTAATTAACACGCCTTGAATTCTCGAAGATAGGCTACAGGGCAATGACCCCTTCCAGCACATTCTAGCAGATTTATAATTTAATAAAACTGACAATATCTCAGTAGTGACTTATGCAAGTCCGACCCAACGAATCTTGGTCCGACCCGGTGGCGTAAATATAAAATGGAAAATAGCGAAGACCAAGGACCAAGCTTCAAAATAATGTAAATTATGAATAGGCTTACATGTTAGCATGACAAATAACTGCTATTTAAACGAAACTGTGCAACTGAAACACGGTGTGGATTTCATCACTCTTTGTTACACTTCACCCCCACTTTTCGTGACCGAGGACCAAGGGCGGACATGTAGCCTATACAGGCATGAATTAACTTTCGAAATTTGTCTTTTAACTTTATTTCGAAACAGATTCTCCTCTGGCGGACTTGTTCCAGGACAAATACGCCCCTCATAGCCTATACAGGGTGGTCCAAAATAAACCGCACAATGATAAATTTATAGTACTTTATTCAGACCAATTCAAATATAACCGTGAAAATTCACTAAAACACAGCAATTGTTTTTACTGTAACATTACATGGATGGATTTCGTTACATAAAATGTTCAATGTGTCCCCCTTGCTGCTCGACCACGCATTGAAGCCGACGACGCCATTGATCAATTGCGCGGTCAATGAAACGCTGTGACGATTGTTTCTTTCAGCTGATCCACTGTGGTGAAACTTCTACGACGGTATGCCATCTGTTGAAGGGCGCCCCAAACAGCGTAGTCGACTGGATTCAAGTCCGGCTGTTTGGGGGCCACATGTCAGGCTCAATGAAAGAAATGTTCTCACGTCGCAGATACTCCATAGTGTTCTTGGCGGTGTGTGATGGAGTGATAAACAACAACTTCTTTACCATAAACTATGATAAACAATGATGAAGTCAATAATGACGTAAGAGAAAATATATAAATAAGTAAGAAAAATGACATTAAACATTGAATTGTTATACATTAATTTATATCAAGAAACTGTCACTGTGCGGTTTATTTTGGACCACCCTGTATATATATATATACACATATAATTATATATACAATTATATATATATATATATATACTATTACTATATATACATATATCTAATATAATTATATAGGCTACATCTATCTTAGACTATATTCTGAAATAAAGTCTCCCGGGTGAATACTTCCTCCACCTACGAAATGAAGTCTCCCAGTTCATCGTGATATAGGCTACAGTGGCATAGAATTTATAGATGAGCAGGTTAAACTGTTAGTTTACGTTGCTAAATTATTTAACAAGATATTTGCATGGTTTTATATCAGAAAATTTCTTCCATTAGCCTAAAGAGTTTCAAAAAAGGGGAGACTCTGTTTGGGGGTCAGACTTTGTATCGGACGACTTTATTTCGTGACACCGGCGATGCTTAATAGAAGTGCGAGCTCGCGGAACGAAAGTTATTAAGCTCATCGTTGGCGAAGAGCGAAAAACTCGACGGGCTGCGAGGTCGGAGACATGTAGACAAATGTATGATGGAGCACATATCAAGAAGGGCTTAGAAGGCATCGCCTAACATAGGCCTACACAGGCCAATTATTATATATTACGCTGAAATATTCCAAACCTAGGCTACTTTACGAAAATGGCAGTATTAGGATTCACACGAGCTCACCAAAACTTCACCTCTCGCTATCTCCCCAGAGGTCTTTCACTCAAAACTGAAAACATTGCTCTTCCCCAGATCATAATCTATTAACAAAATAATGCTGAACCGGATGCGACGACTGGGATTCCTTTCAAGTTTCCACGATATGTTTCCGAACATGGAGAAATTAGTTGCCGGAAATGATGCTGGGCTGCTTCGTAATGTAATGCTAAATGTCAATCAATCATGTCCTGAGAAACCTTTTTCCACCTCTAGCAAAAACCACCCAGGCCTATAACTTACGCCCAAGACCGCATCCTTTTGCTCTACCAGTTAAAGATGTTAGAAACTTTATTCCGATGGTTCTGTTTGCCGCCCATTAATGACATTGTTAACCTCATGTCCTCGTCGCCTCTCCCACGGTTAATCCCATCATCAGACAGTCCTCCTCCACCATATCCATCCAACGTTTCCAGGTAGGCCCAGGAAACGTTGGATGGATATGGTGGAGGAGGACTGTCTGATGATGGGATTAACCGTGGGAGAGGCGACGAGGACAGCTCAGGACAGGGTCAATTGGAGGCTATCCATAAAGGAGCGGCTGATGCGGGCGCAAGCTTCGCCAGGGCCATAAGTCAAGTAAGTCAAGTAACCTCATATTAGGGGAGACTTGGCACCCTTGATACTAAGGCACCCTTGATACTACGTGACTATTTATTTACTTACTTACATAACTATAGCAAGCAGGGTACCAGCGTATTCAGAAAATCATACAGGAAACAGTTCTAGATGATTTTCTGAATGCGCTGGTACTCTGCTTGCTATAATTATGCAAGTAAGTAAATAAATAGTCACGTAGTATCAAGGGTGCCTTAGTATCAAGGGTGCCAAGTCTCCCCTACTTTTGTTGTTTATTTTTAAATTGCATTGACATGTAACTGGGTGCGGTGTGTCTGACTCCCGGACTTGACCCGCTGCCTATCGATTTTGTCTTGATTGAGCGCCTGTGAATAAGCTGGTTCCCGTGACTTCGCTTTTGTGGGCGCTGTAGAAGTCTCGAGATTACGATTACGATTAATTTATTAATGGCTGATAATAATGTTCGCTAGATGGCGATGGAACTCATCATTTAGGCCTAACGGCCATCGTCTTACCAGCATCACCTAGCGAATGCAAAAGTAAAACCGTTAAGCTCAGTAAGATAGGCTACAGAGTACAGAATTGCATAAGAGTGCTCTGCACATGCGAAACAGTTTTTTCCAGGGCAACGGCCTCTGTTGTCATAAGCCCTTGTCAAATCTGGATAGACTGCATCCATTCCATAGAGCAAAATTATTAGAACCATGCAACGCTTTAATGACTTTTTTATATCTGCAAAGAGTCATGAATGACTAATTAGCTAAATCTAACGGCTAGCCTAGGCCTACCAATCACACAAACTTATTAGCCTAAGACAACATGCACCTCTCCTCTCCCTATTATACAGGCATCCCACAGGTCTTTCAAAAGCAACTAAAACGTTGCTTTTACACAGATCCTATAGCCTAGGCCTTGACTGTGTCTCTTCCCTCAACCTCCCACCCCATTTCAACTCTAAGCATCATCCACTCTAGTCTAGCCGTCTGCCTGCCTGACCATGCAGTGACCATCCGGATCTCAATATAGGCCTACGTCGATGATCCGGATCTTGAACCTCAACCCATCGACTTAATTTTTAGCGCCTCTATATAGCCTAATAGGCTGGTTCCAGCGACTTCGAACGCTTTTTTGTAGGCGCTGCTGAAATTCCGAGCTTATTATTACGATGACTAATAAAAAAAATAGCCTAAAATTCACTTCGAATTAGTCTGCATGCATGTACACCTGCTCTTTGCTTGTTAATGCATTTTCCGATAGAAAAAGTAGATTTTGACCCAGTTCAAAAGTGTTCATTCATCAGGTCCTATCTAACAATATCGACGCCTCCCATGGAATGGGAGGGTGACAGTACCGTAGGCTACCAATATTAATACAACCATAGATCTGGATTGACTAAACCCGCTTATTAATGTAATTCGAAGGTTTTATGCAGCGACGGCTCTGGTTTTATGTATGAGTACTTAATTGTAATTTTTAGACGACCCCGTTGGCCATCGAGCGTTGTAACGGATTTTGTGATTGGCTGGTGATCAGCGGCATTGATGAGAGGGTTCAGTGATGCCACAGCTAGGTCTTTCCACTAGATCTGGGTTTTTTTGCCTTCGTCTGGGTTTCTGGTTTTTTTTGTCGAAATCTGGGTTTTTTGGGTGAGTTGAAATTTTTTTATTTTTTTAAACTTTTTTCGGCCGGACGACTAAAAAAGGTCATCAACTTTTTGCCGGCGGCGAAAATATAAAAAAAAGGTCATCAAGTTTTTTGCCGGCGAAAATAGAAATTTTTTCTTTAATTTATCGGCCGGACGACTAAAATAAAAAAAAGGTCATCAAATTTTTTGCCGGCGAAAATAGAAATTTTTCTTGACTTTTGACTTTTTTGGCCGGACGACTAAAAAAAAAAGGTCATCAACTTTTTGCCGGCCAAAATCGAAAATTTTCTTGACTTTTCGGCCGGACAACTAAAAAAAAGGTCATCAACTTTTTTGCCGGCGAAAATCGAAAATTTTCTTGACTTTTCGGCCGGACGACGGTCTGGGTTTTTCTGGGTTTTTCCAAGGAAATCTGTTTTTTTTCTGAAACCTCAGTGGCAACACTGAGAGGGTTGACAAAATATTTTCACAGCTGAGTTAAAGAGAATAATTCTCACGCAGGTAAGATTAAACATATTGTAATCATTAAAGCGTTACGGGCCGTCATGCGTGGCCGCCGACCCTTTAAAAGAAATCATAGTCGTGAATTAAATACTTTTTACGATTCGTTGGCAGCGTACAGACAGCTGTGATGCTGAGGGAAAAATAGGGTGCACGCGATAAAGATGGTCACCTTCGAAATAAATATAATAGCTTTTTCAATATTAATATTATTGGCATTATCACTATTATTGGTAAAGTCTCAGATGGATTTTGTAGGACTTGTATGAACACGCGTTGGTGTGTATGAAAAACTAATTACTGCGAGACGGGTGTGTTGGAGAGCTTAGGTGGTTGCTAATGAGGTAAGATTATGTCATTTGGATTAGGATTAAGACGATTACGGTAAGTTTCAGCGGAGCATTGTGGGTGACATCTATTTTCGCTTATGTCAATGGAGAATTTTGGATTGGGTGGGGGGGGCTACGGATAGGTAAGTAAAAAGCTGAATTACCACGACGTCCACGAGTGATTGGACACTAATTATGGGTTTAACCGAGTGGCAGGATGCATGTTGCTTACTAACCTAAATGGATATACAATACAATACAATACAATACAATTCACTTTATTGCAACCAGAAAACAAGAAAACAATAAAAGTACAAAACATGCATGCATTGGCTACAAAGGGGGGCCCAAAAGGGATGGACATCCCGCTGGGAAGGGTCACCCAAGTAAAAAAGTCCCAAGAAAAATTAATCAAGATAGCTTAAAAGAAAGAGACTAAAACAAATTAGGTGATGACAGATTGCAGAAAAGCTTATATTGTCAAGAGCATATAGAGAAACAAACTTAACTAAGTACTTAACTAAAATCTTAACTACACATGGTCATGTGCACTTCAAGTAGCATTAGTGGAGGAGAGTAGAAGAACACGAAGTTTCTTTTTAAATACCTGCAGACTACTCGATTGACGAATGTCAATTGGTATTGTGTTCCATACTTTAGTGCCATAAGATTTAATAGTAAACCGCCTAGTATTAGATTGAGCTTTGACAGGGCGAAAAGCAGATGAATTCCTAGTGAAATGCGAATGGATGTCAGAGGCGTGAGGGAGGTAACCTTGGAATACCGAAGGAAGGAGACCGTGTTCGAGTCGAAAAAAGAACTCGCTAATTTGGAGATCCTTTATCTGGTCAATTTTCAGGAGATGAAGTTCATTAAAGGAAGGGCCAGTGTGTTCCCGTTTACGAATACCCGCAATTATACGAACAGCCCTCTTCTGTAAGATTACAAGTTTATGAAGCCTGGATTCGTATGTCGATGCCCAAACAAGGTTGCAATATGTGAGGTAGGGGTAGACAAGGGTATAATACAAATTCATTCTAATTGTCTTTGGCAAGATATAAGCAACGCGGGAAATAATACCAATATTTTTAGCAATTTTAGTTGCAATTTGATTAATATGAACTTTCCAGGTCAAATGTTGATCTATATGCACACCTAAGAATTTTGTAGATTCAACTTGATTGATGGAAATATCATCAATAAGCAAACAGAGATTGTCATTTGGCTTTATTTTCCGGTGGGATTTAAATAAAATAAAGTTGGTTTTATCTAAATTAAGGGTGAGTTTATTTGCATGGAACCAAACAGCTATGCTAGATAGTTCAACGTTCACAGTTTGAAACAACGTCTGCCATGAACCATTGGAGTAAAAAACGTTGGTGTCATCGGCAAATAGAATAAAAAACATTGTTGGAGAGACATTGGCCAAGTCATTAATATAAAGCAGGAAAAGGAGTGGTCCGAGGTTGGAGCCTTGAGGAACTCCATATTTGATCAACCCTAGCTCAGAAAGGACACCATTACAGAGAACTCTTTGTGTACGGCTCTCAAAATAGCTGGCAAACCATCTGAGCTGAGTCCCCCTAATTCCATAGTTGTCTAATTTTTTAAGCAAAATATTATGGTCTACCGTATCAAACGCTTTAGCTAGATCAAAGAAGATTCCCACTGAGTATTCATTATTTTCAATAGCCTTTGAAATCATGTCCTGCATATTTAATAAGGCCATATAGGGGGAATGACCAGGTTGAAATCCATGCTGAGATGGATAAATGATGTTAGAGTTTTTAACATAGCCATAGAGTCGATTATACATAAGTTTTTCATAGAACTTGGAGAAGTAAGGAAGAACGGAAATGGGTCTGTAATTGATTACATTGTCCTTATCGCCCTTTTTTAGTATTGGGACCACTTTAGCTATTTTTATGCCTTGTGGAACAATCCCACTACTAAATGAACAATTTATTATCTCCGCTAAAGGTCTGGCAACCAAGGAGAGATTGGGGGCCGCAATACAGGGGTCTATATCGTCAACACCTTTGCTATGCGTTAAACGTATATCACGGCCAATATCCATAATTTCCTCCGGGGATACCATTAGGAAACCCATAGAGTTCTGCCGAGGGGCCTGTAAGTAACTATGGTAAGGGAGAGGTGAATCTGGTATTTTCTTTGCCAAAGAATGGGCTATGTTGGTGAAGTAGTTATTGAAGCTATTGGCCATTTTTTCTGGATCTTTAACATTTTCTCCGTTAATTTTTAACGATTCAATTTGTGTCTCCTTATTTTCCAATTGCATTATGGAGCGAATGAGTTTCCAAGTCCTCCTTAGGTCGTCTTTATATTTGCAGAATTCAGATGCATAGTAATTTTTTTCTGCTTTGACTCTAATAGCCTTAAATTTATTCCTATATACAGTAAATTTATTTTTATTATAAGCATTTGGATTTTTTATATATTTTAAGTACAATGAAGCTTTCTTCTTACTAGACTTGAGGAGCCCAGCAGTCATCCAGGGTTGCTTAAATCTAGACCCCTTAGCGTTATTTTTTTAGACACAATCGGGAAGGCCTGATCATAAGCGTTTTTATATTTTTCAATAAACACTTCATATGCCCCGTCAGCATCTCCATTATTGCATGCAGTCGAGACATTATCCCAATTACTATCAGCAAGTAGGGATTTAAATTGTTCTGATCTTTCCTCATTAATTATGCGATGGTCATAATAATTCGGGAAGCTTCTCTTGTAATTACCAAATGCAAAGTGTGCGAATACTGGCAGGTGATCAGACAAGTCAGCTATGAAAATGGTTGAATCAATCAGACTATATGGGCCACTCTAGGGATATCAGACAAGTCTAATGACTTTTGCACCCTTTTCAAGCCCAAATTCTTGTGACCTGTTCACATCAGAGGCGTTTGCTTGACCAGATTTCCCACTTATGATTCAGAATAGGCCTACTGTAAGTTTTGTTGTGTCAATGCAACTATATGCAATGCATTATGAAAGCTCGGTTATTATGCTGTTGTATATATTCACACCTGGTTTATGCGCAGATTACATTGTGTGTGCATTGCATTTTCACATTCATATAATAAACTTGCACAATGCACATTAGACATGAGAAGTTTCAACTTAAATTCCTCAGTGCTAATATCTACAGCAAAATGCTTGCCCAGCATTTCAATGCACTGCAATTAGTTATTTTGGTTATTGTTACTGAATTCTCGGTAGATCGTAAACAATATGGCCGCCAACGAATGCAATAAAATTAGAGTGCCGCCTATGGACGATATCGCAACATGCATCCCAGCATGCAAAGCGTGAGGGTCGGTTAGGGCTCAGGTTAGGCGTCGTGAGGGTCGGTTAGGGTTAGTTTTAGGGTTAGTGCAGTCATTCTGATGAAATTGAAGCGTGCTTTAATTTTCGCGGAAATATTGGGCCGTATGTCGGGCCGCTCTGTTGTGCACGCATCTACCGCGGCCATACTGTTTACGATCTACCGAGACTTCAGTCACAATAACCGTTATTTTGAGTAATATGCAGTATTATGGAGAGATGCTGATAAAGCGAAACGATGGAAATGTTTTTATCTGAACACTTTGTGCGTTACGGAAAGAGTAAGAGGGTTGCTCAATCAATCAATCAATCAGTCAGGATTTATATAGCACTCCTTCAAGATCCCTACTCAGTCTGCCGAATTACTATCTCACCTCTCACAGAGAATCTTGACCTGTGGTGTGCATAGCGAATGAGCATTTACCAGCAATGTCGTGCTGATTATGTCAGTTGTTTATACATTTGGCATTGCTCCTCCGTTTTAATATGCAAAACAATACAACTGTATTTGGCATTGCGCTTCGTCTAAAGTTCAGAAATACACTCATGACTGCTCGAGATCAATGCACACATGACTTTTCAGCATCAATGGTGCTGAGCTATTCGTTCATTCATTCATTAAATGAATTTGTATAGTGCCTCTTCATGGGACTACTCAGAGGCACTCCCAACCTCAGTGCTGCCAAATAAAACTGTTAAAATTTTAGAGGAATGCCTGAGAAGGTGTTCTAGAAAGGGGGTTGGAGCATCAAAGGCAGGCCATTCCAGGTTGAGGGTCCTATCACCAAGAAGGTATGGTTCTGCATAGTGGAGGTACGAGCAGAAGGGACTGAAAACAGACTTTGTTCAGTCGAATGAAAAGGGGAGCGGAAATGGCAAGCATTAAGAGTAGGGCTACCGAGCTCATAAAGGTTGGCAGGAGCGAATATGGAGTCGGACATACAGAAGGAAGGATGGAAGATGGATGGTCCTTACAAGTCCTTCAATATACACACGAAGGACTTGTATGGAGTTTTTCTTTTCTAAAGACCATGAGAATGCTCTACAGAAATTTATAAATTGAGTCTTCAACCTATACCCTTAACATTACAAGTAAAGCACTGTAACCTATTAGATACAACATTGCAAAACATCATACGTGTGTAGCACTTGCTTGGTATTGCATTTATAAATCTGTTATGCGGATCGAAGCCGAAAGCAAGAATCGAGTACTTTATCGTTGAAATGAAGTCTGCTGTACATGAATTGACTATTTGGTATGCGCTTTGTAAGCAATCTACATGCCAAAGTGGCCGTGTAACCATGGAAACTGATCCATACTGGCATGTACAGAATAATGCATGACACGACGATGAACTGTGACTTGACCCACTTTCTTGGACTCCTCTCAGCAATATATATATATATATATATATATATATATATACATGTAGGTATGGTGGTGGCTTGGTGGGCGGTTTCCATGGCACCATCGAGATGGATGCCATTAATAAACTCAATGAATTATTGAGTTCACGTAATAGTTTAATGTGGGTCACAGTTAACCATGTAGCCAAGATTTCTGTTGATCTCTTTGTTCATGTGAACCCGCACATAGGGGCAAGAGGGGGCACTTTTCCCTCTGGAAATTGACAGAGGTCTATATTTTAACTCTTACCTTTTGGTTTTAATAAAAATTTTACTCTAAAGCAACTATGATGTACCCAGTAAAAATGATAAAATTTTATTTAGAAACCTTTATGAAAAGTACTGAACAAGTTCTTAATTTTTTGGTTTGTATTTTTCAAGCATTTTTCAAGCCCTTGCTGCAAAATTTGTGACCATTTGTGTTTTGCCCTCTGTAAAAATATCTTCAAGCAACCATGTCTTGGTTGGCACACATTACGTGTACAATCAGGTATTAAACCAGAGAATTTAGGGAGCAACAGTGAAGGATAAACAGCTCAAGGGACCTAGGTCTCCTCAAATGGGGCCACCTATTGTCAAAAGTAGAGCGATAAGTAGGATAAGAGTACAAAAGCATTCATGATGACTCTTCTTATTATCTATACAAAACTAAGGGTGCCTACAGAAATTGTTCCAGGGGGGGGGTAAAACATGGTGGTCAGGGTTGCAAGTTTTAATAAGAGTTTGAAACATATAAATGAGGAAATTATGAACATAGATATATTGACTAACAAAATAATCGAAATGAGCCATATGATGGTGATGATGATCATGGTGGTGTGGTGATGGTACCGATTGTGATGATGTCAGTGATGACCGATTGATTGTCTGCTGGTGACTACATGGTAATGAAGTGCGTCACAGACATGGTTGGGTGGGGAGGGGCACTGAGAGCCAGAAGCAATTATTGCTTGGAGCAGTAAATCTTAGGATGAGAATTTATTTTGCTGTTGTTCTATGCTCTGTTGAACAGTGATTGTCGTCCTCAAAGTGTTGACGGATTTAGGGAGAGACAGGCAGACAGAGACAGACAGACAGACAGACAGACACACAACAATAGAGAGACAGACAGAGAGCAAGACAATGAGAGGCAGAGACAGAGAGACTGGGACAGAAAGGAACATCTGTAGGCAAACAGATAGAGTGAATGGATGGTAGATTAAGAGAGACATTCAGATGGATGCACAGAGGAAAAACACATAAATGGACAGAGGATATAGACAGATGGAAGAAAACAAGGGTACATAGTACACACATAATTATACCAGTATATCACAGTATCCCAGTGTGTTTTGTGTGGGTGTTTTGGTGTCTGAGAGTGTGTTTTGTAGTGGATGTGTAGGTGTATGTATGTGCGTGTGTATGTAGGTGTATGTGTAAGTACGTGTAGGACTGTAGGTGTATGTGTGTGTAGGTGTTTGTGTAGGTGATGTATATGTGTGTAGCGTGTGTGTAATACTGTGTATGTAGGTGTATGTGTAAGTACGTGTAGGACTGTAGGTGTATGTGTGTGTAGGTGTTTGTGTAGGTGATGTATATGTGTGTAGCGTGTGTGTAATACTGTGTATGTAGGTGTATGTGTAAGTACCGGTACGTGGAGGTGTATGTGTGACAAACAAACAAACAGACAAACAGACCAGGCTGAGATTCTGTTTTGTTGTCAATCAGAGAGACAGTCAGAGACAGGCAGACTGACAAAGAGGCAGACGGTTAATGAAGCAGGCATTCAGCCCATCAATCACAGGTCGGCAGGTATACAGCCTGGGGCGCTGCATAGCAGAGGCGGTGTGGTGCGAGGTTGACGGGAGCGTGGTCGGGGAGGGCGGCCGTAGAGTAACGGAGGAGGACGCTGAGCCTCTTGCCTGCTTCTCTGGTGACCCTGTTGGCCTAATTAATTGACAGCATCGGCGGCCGTTACTGGGTCGTGCCAAACGACGGTGCCTCTTGCCCCGGGGGCTAATATTGGCCACTGCGATGATGCCATGCTGTGTTGAGGAGTTCTCACTCACGTTCACCATACCTAAAACTGGCAATAGGAGAGAGAGAAGAACACACAGAAAGAGATAAACAGACATACAGGGAGTCTAGGTGGAAGTACGGAGACAGACTAAGTACAGATGTATGTGTTGAATATGATTTTCAATTGGTTGGACAATAGCAATCAACTGCATATGTAATCATCATCATCAGTTTTTCTGGCTGACGTACACCATAGAAGGAATGGATAATTAGCTGCTGAAGGAGGTTTGCTTTGTTCTTCCTTCGTTTTTAATTAATTCACTCGTCTGCCAAACTTCTAACTGGTGACAAGAAAACTCAGTTGATCTGATAGTGACAAGATTTTCGTGTTGCCTTGCCAGAAAGGATTACAATAACTCTGCATATAATTGCTTACTTGCTTTGAAGGGATGATGAGTTTACTGCTCGCCCCCCCCCTCGGCTGTTCTAACTATGTAGGCATCTATATGTATCCATTCACTCTAATGAGTACAGTGCAGTAATATAACTGTAAACTTCCAAAGTGCCATTGAAGCTGGGCAGCCATTAAGAGATCATGCATGGATACACTAGAAGAGGTAAGTTGTCTGTTTAGAGTGAAAGATATATACAGTATGTGCATACATATATTTACGCATATATATATATATATATATACACACAGATACATACGTGTATATTTGCTTGCTTGCATAAAATACATTCCACACATACACACTTGCCTACATACACATTCAATTATTACATACACATTCATTTCTTAATGCATATATTACATATGTACATGCATTTATACATTCATACATGCTTATATGCATTCATTGATGCATACATACATGCATGCATACACACACGCACATACGTACACATACATGCATATATAAATACATGCATACACACATACAGGCAGATAATTAATAAATACACACATGTATACATGCATACTTGTATAGTTGTATACATACATTTCTGTTATGAAGATCTGTAAACAGTCCTGTTGTGTTAGTTGCAGTTGACTTTATATGGTGTAAGTATAACATAAGATTCAACTGCATTTAGCCTTGTTATCAGGTCAGCCATGAAAACATAGCCTGGTTTGAATGCTCACACAAAAAGGCGCTACATAAAAATATCCAGTAGCAATTGGCTACAGTGGTATGCAGAGAGACCCATTGGGGAGCCGCCTATGTGAGAACAGCAGGTGCTACTGATTGGATATTGTTTCATTTATTGCCTGGCACACCTGTCAATGTAATAATACCTGCCTCCTAGTGCCATGATTGGAAAATACCTTGATGCCAACCAACACTGATCTCACCAGCACAAGTCACATATATCGGATTTCGATGCAGATTATCCGGTGGATTATGGTTTTTGATTGCCAGTTCATGTGAAACAACCATCAATAATTATTTTATGCTTTGGGTATTTAATGACAATGGCTCTATAGAATTCGTTTGATTTGATTAGATTATGGAAATCATTTGATTAGATTTGATCAGCTAATCATTCAATGCGAATGATTTTGTCTGGCAGCAAACACTTTGTATTTTTGACCAGTGTGACCTATTGCTGGGCAGTATGCCCATAGCCAGACATTTGATGTGTCATGCAGTCAAGCATTTGGTGTGTTTTACGGCAAGACATAGATAGATCTGTCATGTGGCCAATAGTCAGACGACTACGATGGATGAGTTTAGAGTTGAAATGACGAAATGTAGGGAAGTGAAAGAATCAGGATAGGATCTGCGAAAAGCAGTTTTTCTCAGGTTCAAATGAAAGACCAACCAACCATCAATTTTATTGCACCAAGATAACAAAAACGTTTGGGATATAGGAAGAGTTGAGTTTTCATGAATTCAGATGATGGTGTAATTGCCTGCAAAGCCCTCCATAGTGCCATTATCTTTTAGCAGCTTTTCCATACCACATGTCTATCCTCTTATCTGGAGCAGTCCAGTTGAATCCCGTTTAGAAGGAATGAACAGTGGAGAGCTCTATGACTGATGAGAATGTTGGCAACAAAACAGTCCTTGATTTGTGATTTAAATATTATGAGAGTTTATTATGATCAGAAAAGCTTTCCAACACACAGAGAGTGTGGGCCTATGTTTATATGGCCCACTTTAATGTTCTAGGTGTTTACTTGGCCATTTCTTTAGCTGTTGATGGTGATTGCTGATGGTGATTAAGTGCGTGGTATGTTGGCCATCATGCCTCTCTCCCTATAATTTATATAGACTCCGCCAAATAATTAAGTATCCTATGTTGAGAATGACAAGATTGGCTATCGTTTAACAAGCATTCAGTGGCCTTATTGCAATCCAGTTTATTGTGTTTACTTACATGGTATTGGTCATGTGAATATTGGATTGTCAGCAAGTAGGCAGATAATGGAAGTACATTTTGAGGTATGTAATATAAGTATCTTATACATGTGAGAATTCATGAAGCACCTCTTACTGTACTATTAATATTTTTACATGCTCAAGTTTTCCAAAATAATTATTCTATTCAAATGTTGTGTAAAAAATTTGTACAGAATTTTTACATTTCTTCCTGTGAGGTTCAGAGCCACAACAGAAGTTTCCTGTGCTTGAATTTTTTAACTTGAGTTCATTTTTGTTTTACCATTTTTATTACATAAAATTTATGGAGAGTCTGATTAAGATGTGTTTTGTTGTTTTTGTCTCAACAGGTAAAACAGTTTCAATATTTCTTAAATTTGTTTCATTTGTTGTTGTTGTAGAACTATCAACAAAATTGAGCAAACAGTTCTGGAGGTTATTGCGACATTTGTTGGAATTTTAAACTGATATCGATTTACCGAAGGAATTATAGTCACCTGCCAAGAAGTGTTTGTATTTTCTGCAGCATCCAAAAGGATTTAGTTTGCATCGGTTAGAAGCAGTTTCCGTGAAGTGATTCGAAATTGAAGATGTCATTGCCGGACGAGGTTCTTACCGCAAACAGTGACAGTTTCTGGGAGGTGGACAGTTTTAAGACGACAGTGAAGCGAACGGAGGATGGTCTACAGATGTGCAACGAGTTGATGAAGCTGATTCAAGAGAGAGCAGACATAGAGAAGGAGTATGCGAAGAGGCTGAAGGGATGGGCAAAGAGGTGGAATGAGTGCTTCGAAAAAGGTAAGTGTTCACTTTTAAATGATGTTTTGTTCTGGTCAATTTTATTTAACAGACTTCTAGTTTTGGATTGTTTAGTTTGGAATTACTTGTTCGAATCTGCTACTAATTATAGCAAATGATTTACAAAACACTGGATTCTTGGACCTCCATTTGATGGTATGTCTGGCATTCTTAACTTGTAACTAATCTAGTTAATGTGGACACTTATGGTATAGGCCCTGTAGGGCTGTTGACTACCTTACAAAGGACCTGCTTGTTACTGTAGATGTCAATGAGAGCGCAATGCCATTTTTATAAGCAATCAAAACAATTTACAGAAAAGTAGCTCTAGGTAGAAGAAGAGGAGCGGTCCTAGCAACTTCATTTCTTAGCCTAAAATGGCATATTAAAAATGAGGGTGGGTGGTGTTCAGTCCACCTCTGCAATCTCATCTTCCTACAGACAGGTCACTCTCTTTATATTTTGGTTGACTAGGGGGAGTAGTGGTGCAGTTGGAGCAGCAATCTCCAGGAAAAATTTCTACCTTGACAGGGATTTGAACCCTGACCTCTCGATTGAAGGCGGTCCAGCATGCTATTAAGCCACTACGGTATTGAGTGGCACTGTGTGATAACAAAGATCATTAGCATCTCCCTCCTCCTTTCTCCAGGCTTTTGACTGGCACAGCCAGAGTGCAAACAGTGTCGGAGTTATTATTGACACATCAACATTCTTGTATGTTGTGTATCCATGTCTTCTTTTCATATAGATAGTACTGCATAGTTCTGCATCTTCAAGTATCTGACGAAAGTAAAACTTCTTTTGACCCTGACAGTGTAACTGATGGCAGCATTCCAATGGAACTGTACGCTTAAACGCCTTAAAGTGTTGCTTAAAGTGTTCGTACAGCTGGTGAAGATGTCCACTCGAGTCTCTCCCACAACACATGCAAATGCTCATCAGTCCATTAGCATTGTCTCGCTCTCTGTCAATCGACATGAGCACTGCAGTTGACAACATTGTGTCTGAATGATCTGTACAGTGTCCACTCGCTCAAGTGTTTACTTAACCTTTCTGCTTAGGACAAAGTGGTGTTATGCCCCTCCCCCCAATCAACCCTCCCCCCACCCAATCCAGCTGTTAACACTTCGTTTTGGTTGATGCACATGCTGTGTAAGTCTCAAGTGCAATGTCACTGATTATCTACCATCCCACTGGCTTCTACAAGTCTCTCAATTCTTTTTTCTTTGTTCATGTTTGGGCTGGGAGCGCCTCTGAGTAGTTTCTTGAAGGGGCGCTATATAAATGCAATGAATGAATGAATGAATGAATGAATGAATGAATGAATGAATGAGTCTATTTTTCACCAGTAGAATAAATGAATAATGAGCAACACTGTTCTATGCATGGCATTATCTTTATTATGCAGAGTTGAACTGAGACTATTGGGCCTTGTTGTTGAAATCACGCATAGGACTCTAAGCTGCGGGAGTTTACTTGTTTGCAATATTTTTTTATTGATGTATGATTAAATTCCTTTACGCCTTCGGGGTGGGGTCTCTGCATGTTGAAACCAGAGGGGTCCTTGCGCAATGGCATAAGTATTAAGTACTGGAACTGTGAACAGTGGCCTGGCCAACATTCGTCTTCTATGCTGTATTGCGATGATTATGCATTAAGACCATGTTGAATTTTTGCATGCATATTTACATATATGCACATACATACATTATGCGGTACACACCTGTACATATATACATGCACACAGGTACATAACATAACATAACATAACATAACATAAGCTTATATTGCTCCCAAGAACAAGACAAACATAACATAATACAATTTCAGATCAGTTGGGCTACAAAGGGAGGACCTAAAGGGACCAAAGTCCCGCTAGCAGGGCCACCTATGCACCAGTATTACATATATATATATATACATACATGCTCACAATGCCTCACATACATATATACATACATGCATACACACATACATAGTATTACGTATACATATTTACATGTACCTACATACAATACATATATACATACATGTACCTACACATGCACAATTTTGCACATGTACACTACATATGTATGCACTATGCACATATACAGACTCCAATGTTTAGTTCATTTATCTTTTCACCGCATTGCCTATTCTTAACAGGACCTGAATACGGAACGAACAAGTCGACGTGGAAGAAGGCGTTGGATGAGGCGGATCGAATGGGAGACGTTCATCTTTCGATCCGAGATCATCTCGTGAACGATGTGCAAGCGGAGGTGAAGGAATGGCGCAACGATAACTACAAGAAGCAGATGGTTGGAGGATGCAAGGAGGCGAAGACATTCGAAGACGAATTCAAGAAGGTAGGCAGTAGGCACCCCACTACAATCCCCCCTCCCCAATTGAACTGTTCAGTTCTCAAGCATCCTTGATACGAGGGTTGACTGCGTATTGAATAATTTTTCATTTTGCAATGTGCTTGTGTGTTCAATGAGTTTGATTTATGTGATGTCTTTTGTTGTGACACGTTGTTTGCTTATCTCACCTGTTGTGCGAAATGAATTTCTGTTTTCAGGTGTTGTTATTTTGTATGAGTCGCATACATGTAGGCCCTATATCAATCAAGAATGTGCCTTTTTAAAAGCGCCACCTTCAAAGATATCATTTGACTATTTCTGTTACAAGTGCAACATTCAAAAAGCCATCATTTGTTAAGAATGGGATATTTATATGAACCGATCGATATATGTTTGGCTTTTCTGGGCTTCTATCATTATTTTGTTTTTTCAGTTTACAGTGTATTTTCAATTTGTCTGGTATATTTTTGTCTAATTTTTATATCCTCATCTTCTATACACACATATTTTTAGGCTCAGAAGCCTTGGAGCAAGCGCCTTGCAAAGGTTCTCAAGTGTAAGAAGGATTATCACTTGGCCTGCAAGCTAGAGAAGACAGCGTCCAACCAAGAAAACAATGCTCGGAACAGCTCCGATGTTTCTGCAGATCAGGTAGACAAGACAGCAGCACTGATGTTTTTCCTATTTATTCAGAAGATTTATGTAGAGCATTTTTACATAAGTACTCTGCCAATACCAACAAATGCAGGTTTTCAGTTTAAAGATCTGTGTAAATATTTCTGTTTCAAGACCGTGCAAGCCCATACCTTACCATGGGACCAATAACAGAGAAAGTGTAGTGCTGTCTAAGAGCATTTCATGCTCGAGGAATGAAGAGTTGACCCTGGTTGGAAGAACATAGAGTATGACGCCTCTACAGTCTACACCCAGAGTAGAGTGACAGAGTTCTTGCATGGTGTCATTGTAATAACTTACGGTAAATAATTTTCGTAGCCAGTTTAAGTACAGTTTGACTGTTTGAGAAAGTGCATGCAGCTGACATTTCTGAGTGTTCTAGTCACCTGTTTTATCTTCAACTTTTTTCTCTGATGGAACGCAGCTGAAGAAGTTTCACGAGAAAGTGGAGAAGTGTCGCAAGGATGCCGAGGTCACAAAGGTCAGATACGAACAATCGCTGACGGAACTGAACGCGTACAACGCAAAATACGTTGAAGACATGACGGAGGTCTACAACCGGACGCAGGAGTTCGAGGACCGGCGACTAAAGTTCTTCAAGAAGGTTCTGTACGACCTGCATGGCTGTCTTGACCTCACGCAAAACAAAAGGTTTGTGTGTGAATGGTTTCACTTGAAGACTTGACCATCATTAAATGCACTAGACATCTAATGATCTGGTCACTTGAAGTGAAATTGCAATAGAAATCATAAACCATCAGTTGAAAAATCTTCTGCTTCATGGAAGCTGGAAGCAGAGATTGGCATGAGTTGTTAAATTGCTAATTAATTATAGTATTTATAATGGAGTTGTTGGAGAATCTTGAAAAATTATAACGGGAAAATTAGATTTTTTACTGGTAACAAAGATAATTAAAACTAGTTGTCCACACTAATATGTCGAGGCTAATAAAATAAAGTAGCTGACACTTTATACCCATTATTACCTCCCAGAGTAGCTTGTGGGACCACTCTTCTGCTTGCTTCTCCTCTGGTCAGTATGGAAGAATTCAGTTTTTAATGCTCTGCTGGATAATTTATGTAATTGTTACGTGAGAAATTATTGTGCAGTGTTGTCGTTTTTGTTTTGTTGAGCAGCATTGTTGAGATATACACTTTGTTTTGTTGAGCAGCATTGGTGAGATATACACTTTGTTTTGTTGAGCAGCATTGGTGAGATATACACTTTGTTTTGTTGAGCAGCATTGGTGAGATATACACTTTGTTTTGTTGAGCAGCATTGGTGAGATATACACTTTGTTGTTGTTGAGCAGCATTGGTGAGATATACACTTTGTTGTTGTTGAGCAGCATTGGTGAGATATACACTTTGTTTTGTTGAGCAGCATTGGTGAGATATACACTTTGTTGTTGTTGAGCAGCATTGGTGAGATATACACTTTGTTTTGTTGAGCAGCATTGGTGAGATATACACTTTGTTTTGTTGAGCAGCATTGGTGAGATATACACTTTGTTGTTGTTGAGCAGCATTGGTGAGATATACACTTTGTTTTGTTGAGCAGCATTGGTGAGATATACACTTTGTTGTTGTTGAGCAGCATTGGTGAGATATACACTTTGTTTTGTTGAGCAGCATTGGTGAGATATACACTTTGTTGTTGTTGAGCAGCATTGGTGAGATATACACTTTGTTGTTGTTGAGCAGCATTGGTGAGATATACACTTTGTTGTTGTTGAGCAGCATTGGTGAGATATACACTTTGTTGTTGTTGAGCAGCATTGGTGAGATATACACTTTGTTGTTGTTGAGCAGCATTGGTGAGATATACACTGTGTTGTTGTTGAGCAGCATTGGTGAGATATACACTTTGTTGTTGTTGAGCAGCATTGGTGAGATATACACTTTGTTGTTGTTGAGCAGCATTGGTGAGATATACACTTTGTTGTTGTTGAGCAGCATTGGTGAGATATACACTTTGTTTTGTTGAACAGCATTGGTGAGATATACACTTTGTTTTGTTGAACAGCATTGGTGAGATATACACTTTGTTTTGTTGAGCAGCATTGGTGAGATATACACTTTGTTTTGTTGAACAGCATTGGTGAGATATACACTTTGTTTTGTTGAACAGCATTGGTGAGATATACACTTTGTTTTGTTGAACAGCATTGGTGAGATATACACTTTGTTGTTGTTGAGCAGCATTGGTGAGATATACACTTTGTTGTTGTTGAGCAGCATTGGTGAGATATACACTTTGTTGTTGTTGAGCAGCATTGGTGAGATATACACTTTGTTTTGTTGAACAGCATTGGTGAGATATACACTTTGTTCAAGAAGAACATCAGTGAACTCGATTCGTTGGAAGACTTGAAGTGGTGGTCACTTCATCACGGAGTGGACATGCCAATGGCGTGGCCAATATTCGAGGTCAGTTGACGCTATAGATGTGTTTATTAAAGTGATACTATCTAATGACCAGACATCAGTGACCAGTGCTGACCAATTGCAAGCGAAGGACTTTGAATGTCAATGCCCATGCTCACATTGATCACATTGCTCACATTGCTCGCATTGCTCACATTGCTCGCATTGCTTACGTTGCTCACATTGCTCACATTACTCAATGTGATCGTCTGAGAGATTACGATCAAATCCATACATTTCAAAGAAATAATTGTAAAATGTTGCCTTATATGATATTGTATTAATCATGTAATAATTTTGATTATTTTAACATTGGAAAAACGCTGGTCTTGTGGTTTGGCACTGTTGACCAAGATGTCAAGAGTTGAAATTTGTTTCAACGTTTCTGCACCTCCCTCCCACCCAACTCAGATATGATGAATACCCTGACCTTGCATTGCTCGTGGGAAGATCGTGCAGCAAAGGAGAGGACTGGCCACGCACCCTCGTATGCCGAGATTATGGAAAAGAAAGCCACTCTTTATTATTTCTATGACTCATTTAATGGATTGCTCTTCTTCTTTGGAGTGCTGCTACATGTGCAGTGATGAGACAGTGATACTGCATACATCTGCATTTGTGTTATAAACATATTATGAGTTGCTCTTGGCAGGACTACACTCCTGAACTGTTGGATATTTCCCACAAGAAATGCGCCGACGTTCCAACCGGTAGCAGTGTCACGCTGAGAAAGATATCCACGGCCAAACACCACGAAGAGTTCGGTTCCTCTTGTGCTGCCATGGCAACGCCTGTAAATCAGCCGAACATTTGTTCATCTCTCCATCTTACTTACTTATTAACTGGTGGATGGGTGGTGGCTTTCTTCTTGCCAGGGGAGAGGAGAAATCTCTTGCGGATCTGTTTTGTGAATGTATGAATCCTCTTTCATAATGCTTGATTTCTTCTGCCAAATGTCTGTTTTTTTCTATGTCTAGTATTATATATATATTTAACATCCATGACAGAATTAGCTTTTAATATCCACTGTTTAATGCATGCATGGAGGTGCTATATAAATCTATTGATGCAAAGCGACGCATGTACCCCATTTCTCTAACAATCGTATATTCTGCTGACTTCTCAATTAATTTACCATGGTGCGGTCCTGCACCTCTGCTGCCTGTTTGAGCAAGAGTGATAATATTGAAGGCCCCTCAGTACAAAACCATGCTAGCCTGACAGTTAAATTTGCGATGATCAATATAAGCTCCTCCGTTGGTCTGCAATCCACAGTCTTCATGCTTGGAAGTGGTTGGACTGTAAACTCTGGTTGCCAATGTAACTAACTGGACCAAAGTGATCTGTTCTGATTGCCCAAAATGATTGCCATTGTCAACATTGCCTCATCAAGTACTTTTCCAATACTTTTCCAGTACTTTTCCAGAGCATTCCACCAGAACTTTCCAATAGTCGCTCTAACCAATGTTGCTAACCGAATCACCTAGTTACTCTAGCAGATCTGTTCTGAATATCCAGATTATCTAGTAGACATGCCAGACACATTTGTTTAGACTGTGTGTCATCAATGTTTCAATGTCTTTTGCTCATTCCAACTTTATCTCTCTTGTATATTCTGACTAATTGGGTAGCATGCTATGCTGTCAGTTGAGATGTCGGGGATTCAATTCCCCTCCCCCTTACTAGGGAAAAATTTATTTTGGCAGTTCCTGCTCCATCTAACCCCTAGCTTTCTTCTCAGCTAGAGTGAGTACGCTGTCAGTGGGAAGATGCGATGGTGAGGGAGAGGACTGGCCATCTGCCGCCCTTGTCATATACCAAGACTAAGAAAATGAAGTCGCTGTATAGCACTTCACGACTAGCTTTCTTCATTACGTGTAATATATATAGAAGACTGTGCAAGAGATAAGCAGGTAAATTTGTATTACTACAGTATTGCATTCAATGACTGAATCCAGTGTTATCTAAGTTAACTAGCACTGGTCGATTGGTGGAATGAATGCGAATGATTGTGGTAGACGTTTGTTTCTAGTCAGTTTCTTTATATTTATCAACTGTCATCGAAGTGCAGGTAGTGGGACATGCATAATATAATGAGTAGTGCATTCTTGTGCTAAGGTTGATTTATGAAGTTTAATGGCACCGTCGTCTTGGACTTCTTTTCATCAAGCTGTGTGCATGCCATAATTATGTGCAATGAATTTGAACTAACGGTCAAATGAAAAGGCTCATCTGTTGGAGGCCAGAGCTTGTCTCTTCAAAGAAGGGCTTCAATGTCTAACGAAGGATAAGGTTTATCTGTAAGGTCACAACTTACATATCAAAGAGGTCAGGTTTACTTATTTTTGAAGCCAACGTTTATCTGCTGAAAGTTCGGAATACTTGCTTTGAAAGTCAGAGCTTAACTTTTTGAAGGTCAGGCATGCTTGTAACCCACGGGTAGAAATGATGCTCAAAGTTGAAATTTCCGTGACAGTAGGAGCATTTGAACAACATGCATTTTCCTGTCCTCATTGTGGTGAGGAATCCATTACCATTATAAATATTACTAAATGATATTATTAGTAATACTTTTTGGACTCGTTTACATGCTCCTGGTCTGTATTATTCTGCCCTTTTGCAAAGTGACATTTATGGAGTAAATCTCTCAACGTTTTTACTGTGGCTGACTGTCGCATAAAAATGCTAAAATCCAACCCTTAAATATCTGTCTTCCCAAAGTTATGTACTGACTTACTTGCCCCTCTTGTGATATTATGTCCACAAAACTAATAACATAACATGCCATAGTCATTTACACAGTACAGTGTAGAGTTGAATATCAACTCTTTGAGTTTGATCCAAGTTTGAGTGAACCGGGTTGCGATGCTATCAGCTATTTGCTCTCGTGACTTTGGATTAACGAGTCAGTCCACGACTTCACTTGCATTCTTGCTCTTTTTTTTATTATTAACAGGTTTATATTTCTGTTAGGGACTTGAGATTATTCTTCATGCTTGCACTGACTGGTAAAATTTGCTTGGCAGATGTGGTGAATCTTTCTGAGATTGCATGCCAAAATGGCTAAATTATTTTTTAAACTGCTCTTGCATGCCTACTGCAATTTTCTCTGGCAAGTGATAATTTTTACACATATTTTGCTCCAAATTTCAAGACAATAGCTTAAATTGATGTACAATTTGAAATTTGAGGGTATTTGAAGGTCTACGTAAAAAGTTGAAAAACTTCAACTTGTAAATAATTTCAGTTTCAAAGCGTAAAAATATAGGAAACTGTCAAAATGTAAATATTTCACTTTCAAGATATATTTAACTTTCAAGAGGTACAAGTTTTAAACAAATTCAAGATGTAAATATTTAATTCTGGAAATAAATCAATGCACATGCAAAACATTTTTAGTCGTGCCTTACCCGGCCTTTGGTCGTTGGACGACCATTGATCTGTGTTGGAATGAAATGTGTAAAATTCTGTAGGAATATTTGACGGAGTTTCACAGCATTTCTCGCAAGGAGAAGACGAAGAGCGCCTACATCAGCGGCATTGGTGACGGTGTCATGCTGACGGCCGTTCAGAAGAGCGACCCCCTCGCTGTTCCAGCCAACAGCCGCACCCCACCGCCACCAGCCACCCTCAACACTTCATCTGCCATGAATGACTGCCGACAAACATCGGCACTAGTTCAAAGGTAATGACGCCTTTCATATTATCATTATTTTTTTTATTGTATCACGATTTTTATTCTATTCATCTGAAACCTTGCATGTAGAGTCCCACCAGGACCACCGTCGTGACCCTTCCCAGCACACGGTGGCTGCTGCTGGGTGAACCATTATTATTATTACTATTATATTTTATATAGTTTTTTGGCCCGTGATACATTTAATGTTCCTTCTGGGACTTAAATATTAATTAAAAACGGAGGAAAATCGTCTGAAATAGCGCCTATTCCTTTATTATTCTTTTTTATTTTTTGTGCAAGATTCTTTTTTGTTTAGGTGCGTTATAAATTACAGTTTAATAATAATGATTATTGTTATTGAATTTTTTCACGAGGTGCATATTATCCCTCTGGAGTCTAAAAAAGTATGCTAGGCGCTGTTGAATAGGCCTAATACGAAAATTCACCTCGTTATCTGCAACATTAGTGAAAGTGCCACAAAGTGTGATGACGGTATAGCGCTGAATGCAGGTGGAAAAACGTTGAAATTGGAACGTCACCTCGCCTACCACGGAAGTTGGAGGCTGCATTTATTAAGGGCCAAGATCTAGCGACCAATTGTGACTGGTTTGATGGCGGCTGACTGGACCTTTTGGTACTGCCATCTGGTATGAACGTGTGTTCTGTTTTTAACTGTTTTATCTGAATTATGTAGCTCCAGTTTGTTTGTGAAATTTGCATTTCAGCCAGAATCCGTTTGGTGAGGACGATTGGGAGGAGTATGACAACAGCGCCCTTCAGGACGACTGCCATGTTGGGGCGGCAACACCACCGACAAACGGGGTCCAAGTGAAGGCGCTGTTCAGCTACGAAGGACAGGAGGGTGACGAACTCTCATTTGAAGCAGGTCAGAAGGAGGCACTCCTGGCGCCATATGGTGCAGCCTCTTTGTTTCCTTTCGGTTTTCTAAAACTATATTATGCCTTAAATGCTGCGTTTGAGTTGTGTTGTTTTGTTGTTGTGTTGTTGTTTTGATTTGAAATTTGTCGAAGTGTGCTGGTCATCTGAACATTGTTGTCTTGATGCAAGGTAGAGAAAAAGGTAATACTATTGTTTTCGTGGCTTTATTGAAGCCCTCAGATGCATGTACGTATGTCTGTATGTATGTATGTCTCTCTGTCTGTATGTGGATGTATGTATTTATCTGTTGTATGTCTGTGTCTGTAGGTCTGTCTCTCTGTCTGTGTCCATATGTTTGTGTGTAGCCTGTTAACGCTTTAAATATGAAGTCTAAGGATTATGCCAAGCACAGGTGAACTATTTATCATCTGCGTTGGTTCCCCTGTCTCTTTTTGCTGCACTCTCATCATTAGAGCATCTTATCATTACAGCTTTATACAGCGCCTCTCGCAGAATTACTACTCAGATGCGCTCTGAAAGTGTCAAGGGTTGCGTTTCTTTTCTTCTTCTGTCGCAATTACAGTTTACGTTGCGTTTCTTTTCTTCTTCTGTCGCAATTACAGTTTACGTTGCGTTTCTTTTCTTCTTCTGTCGCAATTACAGTTTACGTTGCGTTTCTTTTCTTCTGTCGCAATTACAGTTTACGTTGCGTTTCTTTTCTTCTTCTGTCGCAATTACAGTTTACGTTGCGTTTCTTTTCTTCTGTCGCAATTACAGTTTACGTTGCGTTTCTTTTCTTCTTCTGTCGCAATTACAGTTTACGTTGCGTTTCTTTTCTTCTGTCGCAATTACAGTTTACGTTGCGTTTCTTTTCTTCTTCTGTCGCAATTACAGTTTACGTTGCGTTTCTTTTCTTCTTCTGTCGCAATTACAGTTTACGTTGCGTTTCTTTTCTTCTTCTGTCGCAATTACAGTTTACGTTGCGTTTCTTTTCTTCTTCTGTCGCAATTACAGTTTACGTTGCGTTTCTTTTCTTCTTCTGTCGCAATTACAGTTTACGTTGCGTTTCTTTTCTTCTTCTGTCGCAATTACGATGTACGTTGCGTTTCTTTTCTTCTTCTGTCGCAATTATGCTTTACGTTGCGTTTCTTTTCTTCTTCTGTCGCAATTACGGTTTACGTTGCGTTTTTCTTTTCCTATTCAGGTGACGTCTTCGTCAAACTCAGGGATCGTGATGACCAGGGTTGGTGTACAGGGTCGAAGGACGGTCGCATCGGTCTCTACCCCGATAACTACGTCCAGGTCGTTGGACCACCGGGAGGGGGGGCGGGCACCGACAGACCGTGAGCACAACGAAGGACTTCCTGCGTTTTGTTAACGATTTTCATTCCTCCGTTGCAACAGTTTTTATTTTTAGAAACGACTTCTACGAGGTTTCTTACGCGCAAGTTGAAGCTGTCGTCGTTGTCGTCATCGCGTTTTCCAGCGCATTATGTCTTAGTCAGAATTTAACGGATTTTCCATTTTAGCTGCTGCAGTCATGTCTTCTTCAATTCAAATCTTTCTGTTATTTAGATCGGTTTTTTTCTGCAGTCATTGCATTTATATTTGACTTTGTGATGATGATGATGGAAATGGTTTTAAGTTGACTATAATTATTGATGGTTGTTAAGTTATTGGTTAAGCAGAAGGTCATCTGCTGTGAAGATTGAATGCCACCTCTCAGTTTGAATTTGTGGACAGGGCTGCCAAGAAGGGGCGGCCCAGGGGCTTGGAAATTTGTAGGGGCGTGGGCTAGGTAGTTGTATACGAAGTTTATGATTTATGCCTTGTTAAATATTATTACAAAGAATTAACTGCAGTCAGTTTAAACTTCAAATTAACAATTCAATTAAATCATATTTCATATGTAAATATAAAATCGTAGGTTGTACCTACGGTTTGTTATTTCAAAAGAAATTTCTCATAAAGCCTTCTCATAGTTTAGGATCCTATGACTGCTCTGCACAGGGACCACGCGGTATTTCTCACGTCGGCCGTGCTTGTGGGTGCTGCTCTGAACAAGTGAGACATCACTGGTACACGATTTCTTATCGTGGATTCACCGCATCATTCATTTAATGTAATTCCATTTATCACGCGTTATTTATGGCTTTACAAACTAATGAGCACAACTTTCTAATGCTAGAAACATTCCTCAAATTATGTGATCTCGTTATACTGGGTCTTGATTGAAATAGTAATTAATTAATAGTAAGATAGTAATTGTAATTATTTTTTTGAGTTATGGGAAACATTAACAAACTGTTGATGTTAGATTTATGCAATTTCTTCACCAAATGGTGAGCAGAAGTTGAGGCAAGATATACTGTTCGTATGTCACTGGCATTATGGGCTTTCGGGACTAACTGACTATGGCCAGGATATCGTGCACTGAGGACCAAGACATTTAGTTATATTATGTGTATGTGTATGTGTATTAAGATGCTTAAGTATGTCTAACTGGTCTAAACCAGTTTGTTTTATGAACAGAGTGTTACCTTATGTAGATACAATAGAAGTTTGTTTGAGGATTGAAGGATGACTTATTGGATGACGATATTCTGTTATGACGCTTGTTTTTGATGCTGGTATTATGGTGTAAACAGTACTATGTCACTCATGCAACATTTGATAGATCTGGATACAGATGATATTTTATCTAGAATCTCTTTGGTTTTTGGAGTTGTGATCATTACATTAGTTTAGCTGGACTTTCATCAGAATGCTGCATCATTGCTTTAGAGAAGTCATCAGTTTTCAAGTGTTAGCATTTTTTATTCGTTGGTTTGTCATTGAGATAAGAGGATAATGATTGGGACTTTGGAGTTATATCTTGGGACTTTGGAGTTATATCTTGGGACTTTGGAGTTATATCTTGGGACTTTGGAGTTATATCTTGGGACTTTGGAGTTATATCTTGGGACGTTGGAGTTATATTGCTTATGGATATTATATCGCATTTTCAAGCATATCATTTCATATCATGAACTCACGTTTTGGAGTGAATGGTTTCTAAAATTCACTGCATGTGTTATTTAAAGTCTACGAATATTCTGAGAATTCTTCCAATACAAAGCAAATAATATGTATTATTACATGCAATGGATATTAAGATGGTCATTGCAGATATTCTACATGCACAATGGTAATGAATGATATCTGTTCACTAATGCCGCTAAATCATATTTACGAACTTTATCAAACACTGAAATTCAGAATTTACACAAGCCTAATAGCACTAGTAAAATCAGGGGCACAAGTCAAGCAAGCGGATCTAATTCAAGTATGGTACTTGATAATAGTTTCCCAACTGCAACGCAGATCCTTTTTCGGGCTCTTGTGAGCATTTAGGCGATGCTTATTATCAGTTATTGCTATAACAGCAAGAAAAGTGAATTAAATGGCCTAAAAGAAACCAAAATGAAAACAATAATTGTGGTTTGTATTGAGTTTGTGATGATAATCTTTTCGTCAGATTAGTTGCTTTGCGTTCATTCTTTTACGATTTATTTAATCTTTGAACTGATAAATTTGAAAGTTGAAGATGTATATATCAAGAATCTGTCAAAAGCATGAGCTACATTTTTACTAACAGATCTGAGATGGTGATAGTTAAAAACATCCAAGAAGTATACTGATGCACAACGGTCCATGTTATTATGTTCCATGGAAGATTTTTCAACCTCATGTACATACATACACTGTCTTCTATAGCTGAGCTTCTGGTTCCCCCGCTCGCGGACTGCTATTCAACAGAGCCATTCATTCTTGGTAACTGATCCTAAACCTGGAATGGTCTCCCTGTTACACTGCGCTTATTGCCCAGGGTCACTCCACTCTATTCCATAAGAATCTCAAGACTGTCCCATCTAGACATGATTGCACTGGAAATGCTTCTGAGTAGCCTACCATGAAGAGGCGCTATATAAAATATCCTAAATACATAAATAATGAATATAGTAGGCTCATTGTCCATTGTCTTCAAATATGAATTCCCTCCTACTTAGATCGGTTCTAAAGATGTCAATGTATACAGCTTTTGATAGATTCATGAAGTATGCTGCTTGAATATAGATTCATGCCGCTTGAATTATACATGTATACCCATGTATACACGTCCTGTTGATGATTCATTTTTCAAACATGCTCCTTTGTTCCAATTCCATTTTGAATAACTGTTGAGTTTTAGCGACATTTCCAAAGTCTGTGATGCAGTTACCGTTACTTTTACTGGCTGTTAACTTAGAGTTGAGTTTTATTGATGTTAGCAGTATTAATAGTAGTAATAGTACAAGCAATAGCAGTATTGATATCAATATACATGTGCTCTGGTGTTGAGGACAAAGTGGAATTTCCACAGATCTGCCATGTAATGATGTAAGCCTTACCTACCTTCCATTTCCAAGTTATAATTTATTACTACTTTGGGTAAACTAACAGCATATATTTTTGACCTGATGAAAGTTTATTGTTCTATTATCATCATTAATCTTGTGTATTATTATAAAAAAATTATGATACCTTGTGAGACCTCCGAAAAATTTGAACAGATAAAAAGAAATATTTTATGTTCATATTTTGGAGTTTGTTTCAGTTTTGCAGAAGACTTTTAATCTATGGATAATCCTAGTATTTGAGAATTACTTCAGCTCAATTAAACAGTTTTTGTAATGGTTGCTATAGAAACCTCCAAATCATCTTATATTCATATTGGTGTTTGTGGATGGCAGAGAAGTTTTTATTTACCAATGACATTACAATAACCAGCCGTTAATGTGAGAGGAAATGTGAGAAAGAACGACTTGAAAGGATCCCACCAATCCTGATGAGCTGGGAGGACATTGCTACTGACATAATTATTTCATATAAGAACCATTAGCTGTTATCTTTCATGTTGACTCAACGTCAAAGCTGCCATTTGCTCAGCAAGTTTCTTAGATCTGTTTTCTTTTAACTGTAACCAATGTGGATTTGTCCGTTTGAGGCAAATCCTGCATATGGTGCAGTGACATTCGATGTGACTTTAAATTTCATTTTATTCAAACTGGTTGAGCCCTCTTGCATTTGCTGATTTAGCTGAATGAGATTTTGACCCATCAAGAAATGTAAATGTCTTTGATTTTCTACATTTACCACTTATTGAACTACTGAGAATGGTCACTTTGCATTTGTTCATGCTCTGAATGGCCATTTGCACAGCTCCAGATTTCAACCAGCAAAAAATTCTTGTTGAATCACTATGCTTTAAGGACATTTTCTACCAAATGTTTGAGTATAGGCAACGTTAGCATCACATGTTAAAAATAATTTTCTCTTAGTTGTCGACTTCAGGCAGAACATTGTCATGCTACGTACAGTCAGTGAATCTCGTATTGAATAGATGAGTATGAATGATGGTAGCATTGATAACAATGCCATTGATGAGCACAATTGCTATTACGCTTTTGCCTTTACATGCTGTACCATGAGTTTACCATTATTTCATATGCATTGTGTGAACTGTTCTGTGGCCAGAGTAGTTGCTTTGTGAATTTGACAACATGTATTTGCTTTCCATATTTCCTATTATTTGAATTCATTAGTGTTGCGCAATGTGAAGTTAAGGTTTATTGCTGCAGATGGAGCTTGATATTTCAGGTTTCTGTTCTAACTGTGTCCAATCCTGAGGTTTAAATATATGCACAAAAATCTGTACCAATTTGTGGCTGACCTTGAAATCTCATAAGGAATGATGTTCTAATAATTATTTATTGAATCCTTTTCTTCATATTCTTTCAGTTTGTTTAAACATGGGCGAAAATTTATTATAAACACTGGGGAATTCGACTACCTTACTGATTTCAGAGCTCATAAGAAATGCTACAAAAATGTGGTGATTTGGGGGACTAAACAGACTTTACGCTACAAGTATCTTGGAAAATACACTATGGAAATAACCGCTCAACCACCCTCTCACTTCCAAACTGTGACTCCTGATAATGTTGTTCAAATAAAGGTTATTTTCTTTGCAAACTGAATTAAATTTGTGGTTCATATCTCTGTTTTATCAGAAATTGTGTTGTAAAAAATTGCTCTTAGTCCTTAGCATCTTTTCTAAGTTTGTTGACAACATTATTCTGACAACTTCATCATGCTGCAAATCTTGACTATTGAAGAAACAAAATGTTAAAATATAATAGTTTACTAATTTATCATTCTGTGTTCTGTGAATTCCACCGGTGAAAACTGAAAGTAGTGTCGTCTACCTCATTCAATGCTCGGAGAAAACACAATTATTCTGTGAACGTTAACAAATGTCAGCAAAACTTGGAATGCATCTTAGTCATTGTTGTAAAAATCTGTTATTTTAGAGATTTCCTGAGGCTACATCTAGAGATGTTAACTTGGTTAAACTTTTACGTTGTATTAAATAACAAACAAAACTGATTGCTGTCTTAAATTTCAACTTGTCCCTGCATGGAATTACCATATCAGATCTAGTTTCAAGTGCCAGTTATTCGTTCAGTCAAATCTCTGGCTATGAGCTTTGCCTGAAATTTAATGGTACAGCCAACATGAGAATTGAAGAAAAATAACTGAGGGGTCAGACATTGATTTATGTGGAACTCGGGTGTACAATGAAGACTTCACTACGAGTCATAAAGATTAGAGGTTGAACCCCCTGCTGCCCCCAACAATTCTTACCCTGGATGCAGCACCCAAGGCCGTAGCCAGGATTTTATTTCGGGGGTGTTTTTTTGGGGGAGAATTTTTGACGACCTTTTTTTAGACGTCAAAATTTCTCACGACCTTTTTTTAGACGTCAACATTTCTGACAACCTTTTTTAGTCATCGGAAACGGCTTTCTTTCCATTTTTCGCCTAATTTCATGTTTTTTCATTATGTGCTAGTGAATGCATTCTATTATTATTTTTCATTTCGGGTGGGGTTTCATGGTTTTATTTCATGGTTTTTACATCATCTACTAGTAAATGCGTTATATTAATTTGTACATTTTTCATTTTGGGAGGTGTTCAAACACCCAAAACACCCC
The DNA here is from genome assembly GCA_945859605.1 of Lumbricus rubellus. Classification (NCBI taxonomy): domain Eukaryota; kingdom Metazoa; phylum Annelida; class Clitellata; order Crassiclitellata; family Lumbricidae; genus Lumbricus; species Lumbricus rubellus. The sequence goes on from OX243812.1 coordinate 3,250,479, forward strand.
CCTAGCTACTCGTGTGTACAATGAAGACTTCACTACGAGTCATAAAGATTAGAGGTTGAATCCCCCTGTTACCCCCAACAATTCTTACCCTGGATGCAGCACCGTATTTTCACTTCTGCTGTCCTTTGCAAGTCCTTTACTAAAAACACTTTCACAAATTCTATCCCGATTCCTTCTCTTCCTTTGTCTTTCTTGCCACTCAATTCTAAACACCATCCATCACCTGACTAACTTCCTGGCCCTTGGATCTTGACCTGGAACTCATTTTACCTTCAACTCCTCAATTTTGTTTCTATGGAGCACCCATGTAATTTAGACTTTCTTTCCACGACATCGAAATCTCAGGAACACGACTTCACAGATTTAACTTGAATGAATAACTATGATAAATTTATAAATCTCAGCCAGAGTCTTGTTGAATATATTTCCAATTTTAACTGAAAGAATAATTTAAAGCGTGTAAACCCCATCTCATGTCCAGCTTTGTTACAATTAACAAATATATGCCAACAGACTAGATTGGGAGAAACGCTACATACATATTACGATAAATTATTTGACAAGCACGAAAGAACTGAATTATTCAAGATTATTCCCAAACGCAAGTAATAAATCTGTTCAAATAACGTTATTGAAATGTAGACAGACAACGCCATATTGCTATAACTTTGCACTGCAGCACCAATTTGATGTAAGTGAAAAAAACTAGAGAATCAGAGTTTGTAGAATGTCCCAAACGTTTCCCATTCCAAAGCCCCACGTTCATGTTTCCTGGATCCTAATGATGTCCTCATTCCTCCTGTCACCATGGAACACTCATTGGTTGCGGATTTTGAAGGTAAGACATGACAACGGCAGATATTGACAACCTACAACAAGAAAAGAGAAATAAATGTATGCAAGAACTACAACCAACAACAACCAGAAATAACCATCTAACAAAATAATATTTAAATATTATGACAAGAAACACAGTACGCATATAATCAAGACCAGGGGTCTCAAACACGCGGCCCGCGGGCCGCATGCGGCCCGCGGACCCGAATAATGCGGCCCGCGAGAGCCATCTGGTTTTTAAATTTTTTTAAATTTATTTAAAGAAAGGAATTGTTCTTTTGCGATTTGAATCAAGGTTCAAACTGTTTTCTTCTAATTTTTGCTTTGGATATTCAATCTGCAACAGAGTTATAGTGGGCCTTCAATCTAATACCATGCTGAAGCAGAAGTAGGCCTACAATGAGGTTGATATTCCGGTATTCTACACTTTTCTGCTACAAGAAAAATTACAAAATGTGCACCTGCAGTACTGCAACACGCTAATGGCGGTATTTGACAATATGCATAATAATTATTAGGCCTATGTGAACAGCGTTTTCATTAATAATGAAGATTAATAAATCTCAAATGACACGCCTGACAGTTACGGGTGAATATGTAGAAGGTGATTCTGGTTCTTCGCATCTCAAAAGATAAAACCAAAACAATGATTTTCTCGTATATAGTTGGGAAACGTTGTCAGATGACGTGTATCGCTAATCACACCTGATCACCTCTGACACTAGCCTACTGACTATAATATTTTAATATTTAAAGATGCTACAAGCTTAGTTGTAGGTAGGCCTGATAGGCTTACTTAATGTGCTATTGATGCTTTTTATAGGCCCTATCTTTGTGACTCTGAGTTTTCAATTTTGTGTATAATATTATGCCTACCATTATGGTTACACTGTAAGTAGGCCCCTATAATATTAGCTTGGGTGATTTTTACAGGATTATCATTATTACAGCATTGTAACGCTCACCTCAAATAATTAGTTTAACTCGCAAGACATAATTTCATGTTGCGGCCCGCGAGACACTGTAAATTTTCAAATTTGGCCCACACGATGACTTGAGTTTGAGACCCCTGATCAAGACCATCACAATAACCACCATAACAATAAGCTTCATCAGGTACGGAACAAATTCTATACAACAAAACCATAACACAAGGTGCGGGCAGCTGCAATGAATTCTATAATGAATATGAATATTGCAGGTATCAATGGCCTATTTCACGTTAATATTTTCATTTGATATATACACCAAAAAACACCTAAATTAATTTTAAGTAACTAAATAATTTTTTAAAAGTATTAAATTATCTAAATTATAAAACAGAATAATTTGTATATGGTTGAAAAGGCCCAAGAAAGACATTGCAGTGCATTCCAGCTGAAAAAAGCACTGAACAAATTAAGCTTGAAGACAACAATAAGTAAGTGAAGCCTTAAGACGTTGCTTACATAAAACTGCTCAGCATTTGTTTCGTATCTTCGGACGACCTGGCATTGGCAAAGCTGATGAACGCACAGTAGACGGCAGCCCAAGCACACCATTTCAACTGTTAACAAATCGAACAAAAATGAAGGACCACAAATCAGAAGTTTATAAAACAAATGACAAACCATCTCAATCACTTCATGGCACACAGATGATCCTACTCAGTAATATCTGTTTCCTCTTTTCAGTCCTTTGAATTTTAGATTAAAAAAATAAAGTCTCCATTGCGTAGTTTTGTTTTTAACCGCAAATAAAACGAATCAATTAAATATTTATGCAAACATCGAAAGCAAACCGTATAAAGTATAAATTTACCTTTAACATAAGGCCACACATGCTGAAGATCATGCCCAACAGATTCATGTAGTCGGGCGTTGGATCCTCAGCGGGACCTCCAGATGGAGGAGCCTTATATCTGAAAAACAGTATTGTCAATAGAGTTTATTGCATTAAATGCAATAAAATGACTTAATAATCTAATCTAAATGGATTTCTAAAGCTCTAGTCCTTACTCATTCTGGTTTCATTTCATGACATTTAATTTTACTTTGAAAAATTTGCGGACCTACAAAAACTGCTAGATTTATTCCACGTCGAAAAATACAACATTCTGGCGCCATTGGTCTGAGATGAAAAATATATGGTTGCAAAAAGCAACAAATTGTCTATTTGTCTTAGTTGAAACATCTGAAATTCCCTTACAATTTATGTCACTGACCGTTGCTACCGTTTCGAGACAAGATCGACACGCACGCTAACACTGCCACCCTGACAATAGTCTGGAAGTAGTTAAGCAAATGTGTCATGCTATGGATAAGCTGGCTAGCTGGTTAGCCTCTAACCGCCTCCTACTTAATGCTTCCAAAACTCAATTCATCTGGTTGGGTGGACGTAGACGACTGGCAAATGTTGATCGTTGTGCCGTGGCTAAAGCATTTCCCCATGTTACCTTTTTTGATTCTGTCCGGGACTTGGGTGTTATGCTTGATGAAGAACTTAGTTTCTCAAAACATGTCAACCAGCTGACTCGTGGCTGTTACTACCAAATTCGTCAGCTACGGGTCATCTCTCGCTCCTTATCAGAGAACTCTGCTGCTACCCTTGTTCATGCTTTTGTTACCAGCCGCTTGGACTACTGTTGCTCTATTCTGGTTGGTTTGCCTCTATTATTGATATCCCGACTTGACCGTGTTCTTCGGTCTGCAGCCCGGCTAATTGGTCGAATCCCCAAATATGCATCCGTTTCATCTTACATTCGTGATACTCTACACTGGCTCCCTATCTCACAGCGCATCGAATACAGAATTGCTTCACTGGTTTGGCGTTGTCTTCTTAGCTGTGCCCCGACTTATCTGTGTGAACTCTGCTGTCCATTATCTGTTGTCCTTTCTCGCAGAGCCCTTCGCTCTGCCTCTAGCGGTAAGCTTTTGGTCCCGCGTGTTGAATCATCAACCTGTCAGCGTCGTGCTTTCTCAGTTGTAGGTCCTTCTGTCTGGAATAGTCTCCCGTTGCAGATGCGCTTGCTGCCTAGGGTCGACTCGTCAGTGTTCTACAAGCTCCTTAAAACTTTTTTGTTTCACCGTGGTTGGACTGGGAGCGCTTCTGAGTGGATTTCTTGAAGAGGCGCTATATAAATTTTTGAAATGAAATGAAATGAAAATGAAATGAAACTATATAACTAGCGTGAAGCTTCTGCGGCGGAACCTTCCGCCAGATAATGCCTTCCGAAACTGCTTATACGGCGGAAGTTCGGGAATCGACCCGAACAAGAGTTTCTAATGGCTAAACTTACCCTAACACTAACCCTAACCGACCCTCACGATGCCTAACCTGCTATTCGGGTCGATTCTACACGTCTCTCCGGTATACATTTGGCGCATGTGCACATCCTTCCGCCGTATAAGCAGTTCGGAAGGCATTATCTGGCGGAAGGTTCCGCCGCAGAAGATTTATCCATATAACTAACCGGGGTCAGCTGCAAAGCGTGGACAACAAAATGTCAAAACTAGCTTTACTTTATTAAATTAAAATGAACATATAATGGTAGACTTGAACTTGCCTATGGACTTTATTTGGTCGTCGAGGATCATTGATGTTATTCACGGGAGCAGACATATTAAACGAAATTTTAGCAAATGCTCAGATGATAAGAAACAAAATTAAATAATAAAGTCCAGCCAAAGATTACTGATCGATAAGAGCTCATTCCCACAAATTACCGCAGCGGATGTTGTTCTGCGTTAGCTTGCGTATATAACTGCATTGAATGCAATAAGGTCATCTGATTATCGTAATTTAATTTCCTTATTTCTGGTTTCATGGCAGCCAAACTTCGTGGTTTTTGAGCGGATCACACTGCAGTTCATTGCACGAAAAGGCCACATGAGTCCTACTAAAATTTTACTCACCATGACTGAGTCTTTCGACTTTCAATCATTCTCACTCGCATCAGCGACAAATTCTCTATGTATACGCAATCGAGGCAATGCGGCCGTTGTTTAAAAGTATGAACAATTGTACATTATATTAATGTTTAGCGTTGATAAATTAATAATCCTGATTCATGACAAACAAAATTATAAGATATCACCCATCAACGATTAGAGCTGTCATGCCATTACACCATGTGCGATTATCTGTTTCTTTGAAAAGTCATGTGGTTTAGCAAGAAGCTTGTTTTGTTTCAGATGCAAAATCGTGGACAGTGGACGGTGGAATATAATGCTGCGGTGCGAGAAAAGGAGAAGAATTTGCCAATTTCACGCTGATGTAGAAAAACCGACTAAAAGTTAATGTGATAAACAACTATTCTGCCACTCCCACCCGAACAATTAGCTGCATGTGGTTCGTAGCGGCATTGTTTAAACCTGGCACACAATTCCATCTAGCAGAACGAAGTCGCTGGAGTGTTGAATGTTGATGTGGTGTGAAACTAGCACTAAACATTTAAAGAAATAGTTTTAACGGTGTATCCATCGGGTTTTGACAGTATTTATCATGTGATAAGACCGAATTATGAAAAAGGCGCTACATAATTCAGTGCATTAGAGCGAACGACTATGGCGAGCGTCGATGAGAACGGAGTATCGCAGCAGGACTTGAAGTCGACTCTACGCATCGGTCTGGCCGACCAAGGTCTGACGGAAATTCCGCCCAAACTCCTTCGACGCTACGGAACAGATGTTGTAATTGTTGATCTGACTGGCAACAACATCCAGTATCCTTAACATTCTCAAGTAGTTTGATACTCTGGTTTCTTCATATTCCTCTTATCTTCTTAATACTCTTTGATTTCTTCAAATGCTTCTCATCTGTAGCCCTGTTATGCCTAGACAAGTGTATGAGTCTCCAAGATTGGCAGTGTTGACAGGGAAGCTAGCCATGACAGGCAGCCATGTTAGCAGGTTCAGTTTCTATCAGCATTGACATATGACAGTGGGTGGTCACTGGTCACTAAACTCCCTCACAGTTTCATCTTCCTAAATGTATGATCATTCATTCATTCAAATATTTATATAGCACCTCTTCAAGGAAGCTACTTGAAGGTGCTCCTGACTCCAGCCCGACAACAACAAAAAGTTTTAAAGTGCTTATATAATGTGTCAGATTGTGACCAAGGGAACAGGTGCAGCTTATGAAGGAAGCCATTCCATACTGCCGTTCCAACATAAAAATCATGGCTTTGCATGATGTTGGTATGGGCAGTGCATACGTTATAATAGCTTAGGTAGAAACGGAAAGTAATTAAGTACAGTGAGACGTGGAAAATAACATTAATTAACAGAACTTTTGTTATGTTTTCATCCTTAACTGCATTTGTGCAACAGAGATTTCACATTTCTGCTCGATCTTCCGAAAGTTGAGATTTTGATTGTAGACCACAATCATCTTACGACTCATGTCAGGTTTCCGTTCAGCCCTCAGGTCTTGACTCTCTGGATCAACCACAATGACGTCACAAACCTTGGTTCGTTTCTTATAGTCTAGAAGTCTGGCAAAAATCTAATCTAATCTAATCTAATGAGTTACAGTGTAACACAATTGTTAAGCTGCTCAAGACATCAGTCTCATGTCATTTCTGATCGTAAACTATTGTGAAACCACTATATGCTGATGACATGGGTGTACTCTTGGGGTGTTTTAAGGGTTCACCCGAAATGGGTAATTTAAAAAAATAATAAGCTAATTTTGTGTTCCTTTGCGACCATGTTCATTGGTAAATCTCTCCCGGTAATGGAAAACTCCCCAAAAGTCTGGCTATTTTACTGGCTGATGACACCCAATTTCAAGGTATTGATCTCTTTCTCTACAAACAGCTTCTACGTATCCAAAGATCGTCTTCTTGATGATATAGATGCCTAATTCTCCTCCATGACATGATGCCTCCTGTGTTTGAATTTGTCTAAAACTGAATTTGTATACACAGGCCAGAATGCCAAAAATAAATAAAATATAAGATCCCATTTTACTTACTCTTGCTTCATGCATATCAGTAACCTCGGCAGAATCTGCCCTATACCCGACTTCAAAACCTCATCTACAAATGCCACATGTATTTAATTTTTACTGTTGCTTACTTACCTTACTTTGATTAATAATGTACTTACTTATCTTGCATGTGGGCAATGAGCCGGTTACTTACTAGATGAGCGCTTTGAATGTTGGGATGCATGTTGGGATGCAGTCGATAGGTCGCTGCGCTCTATTTTATTGCAATCGTTTTGCACTGAATTGTACTACTGCTATTCGCTCTTCCTGCATGTAAACTGCAGCTGGTGCAAAGAAATAATAGGAGGCCAAATGGCGCAATAGCAGATTGAGATTTCTACTTTCAGTTTTCCTCCTGCGTCTAGGGTTTTTAATCCAGGTACAACTTCTGAAAGTGACAGCTTCTCAAACTGTGTACCACATACAATCATATAAAATTCTCAGTAAATAAATAAGTCATAAGTTTTACGTGTCAGCCCATACATAACCTAATACAAGGAATAATGTTAACGAGATTTGCGAAAAATTACTTCAAATGGCGTGTTGAATTTGGCATAAAACATGATAACATTTGCCGTACAGTTACATTGCACTGGAAAAGCAGATTGGTGCGATTGTGTTTCAGGTTTTTTCATATCAATGCTGGAACAGAGTTTTCCAAACCTGGAGTGCCTAAGCATGATGGACAATCCAGCTGCTCCAAGTTACTTTAACAGTGGTACATATGAGCAATACAAAGACTACAGGTACCCCCACATGTATTCTGAAATATTTAATCCAATATCATAAATTCTGTTAATTTATAAGAGAGCAATGTGAACCAGCTTCCTCCTTCACCATGTCCTCCGTATTGTCTGGTGGGCCAAGTGCCTCTTTATTGTCTGGTGGGCCAACTGCCTCTTTTTGCTGTCTCAAGACCACTTTTTCTTTCTTGGTCTCTTGCGCTGGGTGCACATTTGATTAGTGTGCACTGCGAGATGTGCTATGTAAATTTATAGATTCCTGACCTGACAGTGCTTAGATTTTCTTTACTTAATTATTTAAGTGTGAATTGTGTCAACTTGTTAGGATTATATGCGTTACTATGATTTTTTAAATTGTTTTTTCACTGTTTACAGGCTTTTTGTGGTGAGCCGATTGCGTCATTTGAAGGCTTTGGACGACCAAGTTGTTACAGAAGAGGAACGCAAAGAGGCGAATCACATCTATCCAAGACGTCTGCTTCAGTCGCAGGTTTGCATTCTGTTCAACTGACTAAAACTAAATACACATATGTGTCACAATATTTTCAACTGTGATCATACGTAGAAGTCTGGCACTTCTATCAGATCCGATCTACAATGGTGTGGTTGTTGACGGCCTGTTTCAGTTGTTATTGCAACAGTTTGCAGTATAGCTTCGTTGGTAGCAAGCCACTTCTAGGATGCTTTACAAGCTGTTTGATCCTTTTGGGGTTGTAATTGCAAACAATGTCTGCCATCAGCGTAGATGCTGAACATTGCTGATGCTTGGAGTAAGAATCTAGGTTGGAAGCTTCTGACAGAGAAAACAGCATGGCACTATTCTATAGCTTTCTCGGTTGTAGGGCTGTCCATCTGAAATGACATGCCTTCAAATAGCTCTGCATTTATTAATCTGATGATCAAATTTTGTTTCATAAATCTCTCAAGTCTTTTGTATTTTACCTTGGTAGGGCTGGGAGCGCTCCTGAGTAGGTTTCTTGAACTGGTGCTATATGATGTCTATAGAATGAATGAATGCGGGGGAATCTTTGGTGATGGTGGTAGAATTGGCCAAGCTTTTCAACTTAGCATCATTTAAATAGCTTGACTAGACCTGTCTATTACATCTTTGCCTATAGTGAGCTTTCCCATCAGTGCTTTCAGATTTACTGATTTTGTCCACATAATAAGTGCTGTAAATTAATTTTAAAATGATTAAAATATCATGTCTGTATTTTCTTGTAGGAGTCTTGCTGCCCATCAAAGTCACCATGAAGGATTTTTTAGAAACCGTATCGACAAAGTTCCCTCAATAAATCACAGTTTAATCTGAGATCAATCATGATTGTCATCAATTTTAATTAAACATCTGTCTCCATTTATAGTATTTATATTCTTGATTTTAAAATGACATAATTGGACAATGTACAGAGGTTAGAATTTCTTTCGTTTATGGCTGGGATAAAGCTAAAGATAACTTCATGGTGCTACAGTGGAATGATGGACGTCTTAGAGCAGAACCAGAATAGGATGGCTTGAATGGTTCAGTTTTCATCATTATGTTGGAGATGCAACTACTTCATAGAAATAATGCCAAAACATTTTACAAGTTGCTGAAATCTAATTTTTATTGTCATGGTTGGACTGGAAGTGCCTCTGAGGTTTCTTGAGGAGTCACTATACAAATTTATGAAATGAACAAAAAATAAATTAAATTATAATTAGAGCACTTTAAAGGTGTCAATTTCAGATCAGGTGGAGTCTCCTTACAGATTGATGACGCTTTGACATTTGCCATTACGTCACCAGGACTGGTGTCAAACCCTAGACATGGTGATAAATGTTTGATTTGTTCCTCTACAGTCATAGCACTGACTGCATTACAAAAACACTCAGTGTAACACCTAGCTGATCCTTAAGTTGCATTAATACTGGGCACCGGGCAGTGTTACCCCAATATGCATCTGGTCGGGTACACGTGTCAGAAAATGGCATGGCAAAGATATCAGAGGGTCAGAGGCATTCTGCTGCCTGGTGGAAGGTATTCTATAATTAATTGCATTTAGAGACCCCTCCAAAACGAGGAGTAGCGCTGAAACACGAATTTCACGATTTTAATATTTTAACATGTGTTCATTTATGAGACAGCCACACTTTTCTATCTCAATGTAATTTTCTGATAGTTGATATGCTTTGGTTTTGGTGCTTGTCCATTTTGTTTGCGTACCAATTTTTTCAGAAATCTGTTGAACAACGTACTTAGTATTTATAATCTGTGCACATAATTGATGTCTAGATATTTTATTGTCACGCAGTTTGTTATGACATATCATTCTTTGTTACAGACATCTGAATGCAACAAGTTTTTGGTACAGCTAATATATCTATGGGGAATATGCTAAAATCTTGTCAATACTGCAAGTAGTTAGTTATATGCTAGGGTGACCATACGTCCCGGTTTTCCGGGACATGTCCCGGTTTTTTGTGGTGCGTCCCGGTGTCCCGACGACTTAGGCAAAAGGGCAGAATTGTCCCGGTTTTTGACAAGAAGGAAACTTGGATATTGAAAACGTCGGTTTTATGTAAATAACAGATCAAAATGTAGTTGTAACCCAAAAAAGTCGTTACGAAGTCATCATTTATATGGAATATTAGCCTATATTACATCTTTAGTAGGCTAGTGAATTTGGCTAATAAGCTTAGATTTAAAGAATTATCAAGGTATGTCTAACGAGAAAGTTTTCGCAATGGAGAGAGGGCTACAATTTCACTGGCCACGCCAGATCTATTATAATAGGCCTACCGACCTCGGCAGGTCGCGCCAGGGGCACAATGGAAGTTCGATCGCTCATGAGAGTCATGACAGCACTGAAATACAGCAGTTAAATTTTCTTTAGAGTTTAGACAACTTATAATGCTGTCATTTTAATGTGGAAATTAAAAAATTGGGATGATGAGGGGCAGTGACACATTCCCAACCCAGACCCCTTTCCATGCTCGGCACTGAACGCCTTGTCGGTCGTCCGCCGGACACTTCTCTACGCCCCAGAAACCTTAAATCTTCCTCTGGATTGCTTAATGTGCACCACTTGAGAGAGAGGGTTCTCAATTATAAGAGTATTGCACTAAGTGCACTCGAATAGAGTAGGTTGTAGATATCTACACTGAAGTCTATACTCAGCATTAAATGTTACTGAGGTTATAGAGCTAGGCCTATAGGGTTTATAATCAGTGGTTAAGAAATTACAGGTCTACAATTTATGTTTTCCAAAAAGCGTCCCGGTTTTCGATGGCCAGAAAATGGTCACCCTATTATATGCAAGACTGCGGTTGATTCACACTTGTTAGTGTTCTATGATATATCGCTACGGCTTCTGAGTTCGAACTGCATAATTATTTTGACGATTATTGTTGTTACTTTCACTGTATTACGGCCTGTGTATTGTGTAATTTACCTGTTAACATGGTGCATATTAGGTTCCACACGACACTTAAAATTAGAATAATTGTTGAACAGCTTTATTAAAAGTTGCTGGACTTTGGACATTTGTTCTGCTCGGTTTTGTCATATTCGACTCAACATCAAATTGGTCATTAGCCATAAACTGCTTCAGTGTCTTGGTGAAAAGAATATACAGGGTGGGCCAATAGAAATGCAACAACTTTGACGCCTTATAACTTAAACAATTTTTATCCGAACATCGTGATCAATATACTAAATTGAAGGTAATTATCCATTCTACTACTGTGTCAAATCTTGCGCTGATATACGGCACCGTTTAAATAAAAATTTTGGTGCGGCGCACACCTCTCAATTTTGAATGTAAATAATGAACATCATGGCGCCGCTCACGGGACAGGATAGAATTTTAATCAGAATCTTAAGAGTAGAAAAAGAATAGAATGCACATCAGATGTTGATAGAATTCCCTTATAGAAAATGGAATAAATATGCTCTACAAGTCTACATTGATTGATTAAATAAATTGATGCCACGGGAACGTCTAACAGCCGCAACTGTGGTCGCAAACGTTCTCCCGCCGGTGCATCGTTCACGTCATACGGTTGCCTATCTGAACGCTAACATACCAGAGTTTATTGAACCGGAGAACTGGCCACCGAACAATCCGAATTAAAACCCGGTTGACTATTCGATCTGAGGTTGTCTTCAGCAACTGGTCTATCGTGAACCGATACATGACGTTGAACATTAATTTTGAAAAAATTGATTGTTTACTGCCGGGCTGAAATAACCCGAGCACTGGTGGCCTCAGCCATTGATCAGTGGTCGTCTCGTGTCCATGCCGTCATTAAAGCACGTGGTGGACATATTGAATATTTGACTTATGATCAATTCACTCAAGATATGAATTGTTATTAATTGTTAGAACAGTTACTAGTGATTGTTTAGAATTGAGTCATTGACATTATTCAGATTAAGACTTTTGGTTTTTTCTTGCAGTTTCATGGCAAAAAAGGGACACCGATCATTAATAGCATTATCTCAAAAAGTCGTAATAGTATCTCTTAGATATTTTGCAGAATGATAAAATGAATAATTATGTTCAATCTGATATATAGGCCAAAACGCTCAGATGAAAATTGTTCAAGTTATAAAGCGTCAAAGTTGTTGCATTTCTATTGGCCCACCCTGTATTAGTGTCACCTGATTGCAGTTTGATTTGGTGCTTTACCAATTATGTATTGCAGGCTTTTATAGAATGCATTGGTTAGAACTTCTCTCAATATAATAGCTGTGTAGGGATCCAGTCATAATTTTTATATGCTCCCTACTACAAAGACCATAGTGCAAGCTAAAATTCATTGATGTATTGCAAATTGGAAAATTGCTGTGTGCACGTAAACTTAATTAGAATTGCTTGCCGATTACCCACCTGTACAGTGTACACACACATATATTCCCATGTCACTCTGACACATTCTATAAGCACTTGAAACTGTACTCTGGCCATGCTAGTTTGGAGCGCCTCCGAGTAGTTCCCATGAAGAGGCGCTTATATAGATATTTGAATGAACGAACATAAAATTATATGAAATCAATGCCATTAATTTTAGTTTTTTCTTATTGTAATCATTGTTTATATACACACACATGCAATTGTTTTAACTGTAATTGAATGCACAAGTGGAATGCCAATTGTTTAACTGTTGCAGTCTCTTTATAATTTAACTACTGCAATTATATTATCTGGCAAAACAATAGGCATGCTGGCTAATTTTGTGTAATTATGTTTGACATGTAAATTTTGCCTGTAATAATTAACATTAACAATTATGATTTTATATTTAAAAATTAAATCCATTTAAAATCATTTGTGTTAGAAGACTACCCTGGAAACAAGCTTTGCTTTTGCATTAATAATAATAATTACGACAATTTATATGGTGCCATAAAGAGATGACGTTTGTTCTTAAAACTGTCGGTAATAAAAAGTATCTATTGCCGTTTTGTTTTCATTATAAACATTAAAATTTTAATTGTTCTCGGATCCTTCTAAAAAAATCTTGGTACCGCACAAAAGAGCCTGTAAGAAAGTTTTTCAATTTCTTAACCTCGACCAGAACTACACCTCTATATCACTGACGGTAACTTGTGGCAGGCTAGTAGATTGGTGCTTCAAGCATTTCAGTTACCTTGGGCAAGTCCCTTCACTCGCTATTGCCATGCACCTTGGATTCACTTTTACTGACCTTGCCAGCATAAAAATCAGTGACATACAGCACAGTGTAATAACAAAACAACTACCATACAAGTCTGAGAAAATGCTGCCTGCAAATCAAACTGCTAATGCGTAACATCTCCGAGATTTCCTTCATTCCCCTCTTGCTGCATCTTCTCATCGACCTCTCCATTCTCTGAATCGGTCGAACTTCTTTGTCCAACTACAATTGCTCAAACTCCATCCTTTACCATCACTGGCCCTCCTTATGGAATTACCTTCCCTCCACTTCTGGATCACTATCAACATCTCCCTTCTCAAGACTTTTTTCTCGGGGTTCTGAGAAATTAATGGCCACGACTGAGCAGCAATATAGAAATTATTAATTACATTACATACATTGGTTCCAGACCATTTCCAATTCAATCTATTCCAGACTTCTGCAGTGTCACTCTGAATGGATATTGTTTATCTTGTATGTTTACTTGACAATAAAACCTATTCATGATGACATCTCCAGAAAAACTAGCAAGCAGGCTACTGTTGTCTTCAAGGAACAAATGAAGCATTGTTTTAGTTGCAATTAAAAAATAGACAAAGTAAAAACCAGGCCGAAATGAAAAGACTAATTTCTTGAAGTTTTAACAGTCAATGAAAACCTTTCGATGACGAACACAAACTGGCATTTCGTTAAAACAGTCAGACAAACAGAATTATTTTTCCCAGTCTTTTAAGTGGCTAATTTTTAAAAAGAAATGTCAGGTACTTGATACTTTAAACAAGACTCAAATAAAACACGACTTAAATAAATTTTCATCTTAAGAGACAAAACTCTGTGGCGTAAATGGACCACTGCTGCACAATTTAAAAAAATAAAACCTCACAAACTTCATTTCCGATGCACACAGGTGATGGTTAAACATTACAAATCCTCATTAAAAAATTGACATTCGAACATTGAAAAGAATTTATGCATTGTTAATTTTCCTAAATTGTCTTGAATTAAGGTTTGTGGCTGTGCTAGCTAGATATTAAATCAATGTTTAAGATGCCTAATCAAATTCATTGTGGTTCCAAGAATAGCAACCAGCAATTTTGAAGTATTGTTTTAAGCAGTATCGATGGACAAATAAAGGAATGATCAATTTAAACATGTGCTTCATTTTCAAAGGACTTGGACACTCTGAGGCCCGTTCAACTTCCTTAGAACTTTCCACTCACTTCCTAGGTTATAGTATCAGCAATATATATACTGCTTGGAAAGATGGAACGTTGCACCGCAAACACTACCGAAATAAAAAACATCAAGTCTTCCTAAAACAATTCTTATAAAATACTCAATAACTTTCCCTAACTAACCAATTTTTTAGCTCAGACCCTTTGAATTTCTCAAAGTAAATTGTTGGGAGTGGTCCAACTACATGCCACACGACTTTCGTACACCACATTGGAGAATATGATACAACCAACCACAGGAAATCTGTAGATTACCGAGCTAGCTTACCACTCGGCCAGCATATTTTTAAAGTTTAGTCCCTTTCTTTACCAGGATGCAGAGAGTACTCTTTAAGTTTGGAAAAAGTCGTTGAAGCCAAATACATGAGTCTGAGTAATGACAAAAAGGGTTGAAAACAGTTGGAAATTGATGCCGATCAATAACCAAAACACAATTCACAAAATGCTTAGGAAACCAACCTATGCTTATGGTCAAAAATTTACAGTGCAGTCAATTTACTCCATTCTCGTCTGAAGAAACCGCCAGCAACGGCCGTTTATAGTTCGTGCTTCCTGAAGACAGCGGCGGCGACGGCACAGCTGACAACCAACCAGACGCTTTCTTCTCTCTGCCGCACGCACGTACGCAAACCTTAACAATTTTCGCAACACTAAAATCTAGACGTCTGCTGCCTAAACAACTGTTTCAATTTCCTTAAGCATAGGTCATTTGCCATCTGTTCAAAAGAGTTTTTTGCACAATTTTTTAATTGCAAACAGTCTAACTGTCTTCCTCTTCCTCTTCTGCTCCTTCGTCGAGCTTCCTTTTGACGCCCCGCTGCTGCTGAGGTTCGCCCTCTTCATCTGTAACAACAGACAACATTGTAAAAGAGACATACATACATACATACATACATACATACATACATACATACATGGTCAGATGATCATAAGGTGATGATCATAAACAAGTTGTGTGTGACATATAGCGTGTGTGTTCATGAGCGTCAGGATATTTTTATATAGCACAGTGCTGTACTTAACAAATGTATTCTACATGTCTAAAAAATCTATCAGATATAACTAAACAAGTGTGTTTTAACAAAGCAGGCAAAAGTATGCAGCTCAGCCAAAAGCAGCAATTCTCAAGCATTGCACATAGCTTTAAGTGCAGAGTGATATATCAAGGCATTAGAATCTTAGAATCCTATCGCTGTCGATTTAGTTAAGCTAATTATCTAAATATTCCAGACAATAATGCATTTGAATCAAAACGCAGCTGGTGAAATGTGACTTGCCTGACGCACCTTCTTCGTCGTCATCTTCATCGGCATCATCTTCATCGCCAACATCTCCTTCTTCATCATCTTCTTCATCATCATCCTGTTAAAACGAAACAGCTCAACAGATAAATCAGTGGCAAACAAATAAAGCAATCTTGAAATGTTCCAAGAAAGTAGCGCAACTCAAACCTAGCACTCTGCACCTTTACCACAACAACCTCAGTAACTAAAAACATCATGTTATTCATAGGATGGGGTATAGCATGTAAGAGTATCGTCACTCCTTACCACAAAAAGTCCAGCTATTAATTCTAATGCACAACTTTCGCCTTTCAACATTGTATTTAAGAATGTGCATCTATACATTTATATAGCATCCGTTGCAGTGAACAACAATCTGAGGTATTCGCAGTGTGAAAGACCCATAGAAAGAACATTTCAATGGAGAAAGCTGGTACCATGTAGTGTGGGATCAATGAAGGCAAAAGGTTGAGTTTTGGCCATAGCATTGAAAACAACAAAAGATGAAGTTCTAGTAACATGGTCATTGGCCAGACAGATACTTTGCCTTGCTTGCAACCATGAATGCAACAATACAACACAACCTTTGTTTACATCGGAGTAGTAACCTTGAAGGATCGCCATATCAAATTTTCAGTAAATAAATAAAACAACTTTACATCATGCAACAACCAAACCCAATTTCTTTCTTCCATAACACACCAATCCACTCCAACAGCCTACTCTAACATAGCAACAGACACAAATTTCCAGCATCTATACTACGTAAGTTATCTTCATTTCCTACGTCGCTATTTTCTTCGTCGTCGCCTTCTTCATCATCTTCGTCCTCTAATCCATCTTCTTCATCACCATCTTCATCATCATTTGCATCACCAACTTCTGAAACAATCAACAAATCTCTAAGCATCTCTGCTTCGCTAAAACTAACAGCCTCATCGCGATGCACGGCCCAGAAACGGCTGCTACAAGGTCTGACATGCTAATATCAGTGCCAGCAAACAAAACTCTCACTTCTGTACGACTAACATGAAATCAGGCTGCACAATGTGCACATACATTCAACAACACAAGCCACAGTACAACTACATTCAAAAGAGCCGTCCTCTAAAGTTCAGAAGCAGACACTGCCACACGATAACAAAGCATAACTGACATTGTTCAATTGTGTGTGATGGACCAGCTGACATGTTTTAACACAACAATCGTTTCTGGTTACACTCAAGCCGCATTTCTCGCGTTACAAACCGCTGATAATGCCACAAACTAAACCATCATACTGCTATCTAAAATTGTACCCGTTAGCACTTAATAAAACAGATGAAACCAATGTGATGAAGCAAGAGAGCATACAAATGATGCTGGATATAAGGAAAGATGTTTCTGTATGGTGGTAGAGATTTTGTCAGTTGCTCTGTGATGAAACATAATAAGATTTATCATGCAAAAGAAACACAAGGCAACCATTTTTATATCTGCCACCTTTGACACTGCGTTGACAATACTGAAAATTGCACGAGTAACACAGCTGGCAAGTAAAACACATTTTCTTCCAACGAAAATAAAACGTGGAAAATAATAAGTGTTATAACTAAACAAGAACTCTGCTTTTCATCAAAATATTGTGATTAATGAGCAAATCTAAACTCCAACCAGACAACATTAAACAACAGTTAAAACCAATTAACCCTTAACAGACGAGTAGCATAGTCTTGTCACCTAGACCCTGACGCCTTGACATTTTTACCATAAAACAGCCTATAAACAAATTTTGTTGAACTTGTGCTATCTCAGTTATTTCTTGGACTAGAGACATAATGTAACCACTGTTCTTTAGCATTTTATCTCCTCGTCCCATCTATCCGTCCAGTTTTAGCCCCCAAAAATTTGGGGGTACCCTACGTTGCCCAAAATTAGACCCCTCCCCAAATTTTTTCACTTTTGCATGTTCAAGCACCTATATTAAAATATTTTCAGTGACAACATATTTAGTTTGAGCACGAAAGATATGCAGAAATGAATGCCAGTCAAAACACAAAAACAAATTTGAATATATCTTGATAAATGAGGAAGCTATAATTTTTTAGTATTTAGACCCAAGTCGTAAAAGTGAAAATAATAATAAGGATATTGAAAACTTTTGAATTTGTGATATCTCAGTTATGTCTTGGCCTATGGACATTTTGTAACCACTGTTCTTTAGCACATTATCTTCTCTTTTCTCCTATCTGTCCAGTTTTGTGGAGAAAAATTTGAGGGTACCCTAAGTTGCCCAAAATTATACCCCTCCCCAATTTTGTCACTTTTTCATGTTCAAGCACCAACATGAAAATATTCTCTTTGACAATATATTTAGTTTGAACATGCAGGATGTGCAGAAATTAATGCCGGTCAAAATACAAAAACAATTTTGAATATATCTTTATAAATGATGGAGTTATAATTTTTTAGTATTTAGACCCAACATTGTAAAATTGCTCATCTAAGAAAATAGAGGGAAAAAATCCAAAAATGGTGCATCATAGGTTGGACCACCACAGATGCCGGTAAATGGTATAGTTAGGGAAGAAACAGGAAATTCCGATACCTGTTCAGTCCGGTCTATTGCCCCAAAGTCATAATCATCCGATAAAAGCGACCCACTTTCACGCTCACAGCGTGCGTACCGAATAATATTGGTAAAGTCGGTGTCAATGTCGGAATTTTCCTCAGCCAAAGCCACTTTATAGTCGTCATTTGAACCGTGTGACAAGTTTTTATTCTCATACTAGCTGAACCCGGCCACGCGTTGCTGTGGCTGAAAAGAGGCTCCCCCTCCCCCTCCCCACCGTCTTCGTACCGCTCCCTCCGCTCCTTTCCGCCGTCATGCCGTCAAGGCCGCTTTGGGAAGGCCGCGAATCGCTTATGACGTCAGAGGACGCGACATCATTCATGTTCATTCATATTTCGTCTGCTGTGTTTAGAGACAGCGTTTAGCCGTTAGGGACGTGTTCAACTTGCAAATGGCGGACGAACGGATTGCAAAGTTCCCTTTTTGTGGAAAAGGTCGCGTTTTTTCGGGAAAAAAGCATAAGTTATCACTGTTCTATCGGAATGGAAGGTGTTGTAAAAGTTTCATAACCATCGGTGTGTCACTTTCGGCGTGATCATGTTCCGAACTATTGGAAAGTTTCATTTTTATTTATATAGATTCGTCAAAATACAGCCAGAATTCGAACCTAATTCATCGAACATTCGCCTTATTTCAGCGTCGGAACGTCCACGCGATCGCTTCGTCGCCATTTTTTCCCAAGTAAATATGCGAGATAAATGTCCGATTTGATTCGTCGATTTACGTAATAAAATGCAAATTTTAAGGGGATCCTCCACTTATTTATATGCCTAAATATAGTATCTAGGCCCACATGACGTAAAGTCATCAAAACATAATAAATTTCATTGGCCAAAGTACGTCATTATGTATGGAGCGCCGTACTACCATTCACTACCGTCTAGTCGCGAAGCACTAGTTAAAATCAACTACCATTCACTACCTTGACGGTGTTTAAGGGTTAAATGAAGCAAGATGGATGGATGGATTGTACAAGATTTGACGAGGGCTTAAATGACAACAGAGGCTGTTCCCCTCAAAAATTTGTTAAATGAAGCAAGAGAGAATTTTAACAAATGAAGAAAAAAATATTAAGCAAGAGAGCATACAGCTGAATTAATAATGAAGATATTTCTATCTAGCAGCAGAGATTTTGTCAGTTGCTCTGTGATGAAACATAATAAGATTTATCATGCACAAGAAACACAAGGCAACCATTTCGATATCTGCCACCTTTGACACTGCGTTGACAATACTGAAAATTGCACGAGTAACACAGCTGGCAAGCAAAACAACCTTACAACCTCAAAAGAAAACAAAACGTTGAAAAGGATAAGTGTAATAAAACAAACAAGAAACCTGTTTTCATCAACATAATATTGTACTTAATAAGCACAACGATGTAAAGAATCGAATGAAACTGCACGCTCCAAGAGTCACATCAAGCTTTCTAACAAGCTAGACTATAATAAGGTCAGTTCATCATAATGAGGTCAGCGTATTTAACTAGGTCAATGCATCATACTGAAGTAAAGTTCCAAAGCTGAGCTAAACTTAAAGTAATTCCACCATGGTAAAAAAGAATTCCAGCTGAATGACTAGACTGGGAGCGCCTCTGAGTAGCTTCTTGAATGGACACTATATAAATTCTTGAAATGAATGAATGAAGTCCATTTATATTGACACTGATGAATAACTTTACAGAGTAGAGCAGGTGCATTGTGGAATGTGTCATTATAATTATTAATTATTATTCCTCATAATTATTAATTATTATACCTGATGAGTCGTCTCCATCTTCGTCATCCGCTTCCTCGTTCTCCTTGTCGAAGCCATCGAGGTAGATGAGACTCGGAAGGAGCTGGAACACCTTGACGCGATACTCATCAACGTTGGTTACCTCGCAGTTGAATAGGTCGAGTATCTGGAGTTGCGACAGCTCTTTCTAAAAACAACAGAACTTGCTCAAAAAATGACTATTTTTTGTCAAGTAGATGTGTTACAAAATTTAAAATTAAACTGCTAATACTGTCACAATTTCACCTTTTACGTCTTTCACACAAAAGACTTTGCGAATACAAATATAACATTCAACCTCTAACTTAAATTACTTATAAGTATTAAAGTTCTTGACTTTTCCTACACAAAACCCAAACTGTTGTTATTTGCATGTAGGGCAAAAAGAAGTAGACCTGCTAAATTCAACACAATTAGGCTAATTAAAATACAACATAGATGCCATAATCTCCTTACATCTAAATCAACCCATACAACATAATAATACATGCAATTACAACATCATTTTTGGCCGAAATAAACATAAGCATACATGGCTATAAAACAGATGATAATAATACAACCTAACTTAGAGCTGAGACTGCAAAATGATTTTCTGAAACAGCAAAAGTTAAACTAATTTCATTTATAAGTGGTTTGATTTTTTAAAGGTAAATATTGTGAGTTGCTCAGTAAGACAGCAAGTTTAAATCATTCTGCCATTTAATACCAGGTAACCACTTTTCTATCTGCCACCTTTGACACTGAAAACAGTATTGAAAACTGTCACAGTAACACAGCTGGCAATGAAGAATGCACTTCAGTGTTTGAACAGCAGGAGTGTTTCAAAATTCGTCCCATTCACAACATTGCTGACAACTGGTGGAACATGATTCCATTAAAACTTGTTATGAATTAATTTCTCTCACTCAAACAAGCATTTCAATGCTCCTGCACTCTGGCTTGACAAAAAAAACAGGGCATCACTTACATAGTCTCACCACTATTGGTATGCCTCATTCATTCAAGTACTTATACAGCATCTCTTTAATAAAACCATTCTTAAGTGCTCCAGACTCCAGCAAGACCAAAACAAACAAGTTTTCAAGTACTCATAGCACGTGTCAGAAAGTGACACAGGAACATGCAGAATAACAGAAAATCCAGGGGTCACCTAAAGACAAAATAATAGAAAAATACCTTGATCGAACACTAACACTTGTTGCCCAACACTAGCTGCTCAACTAATTGCTCTCAAACGTCTGCTGGTCTGGTGCAGCGTTGCCATCAAAATATTTCGACAGCATTGCTATATCTGTGATATTATGATCTAGTACTAACCAGTGGCTCCAAGGTATCGATATCTTTGATCTTGTTCCCACTGAGATTGATTGACATCAGCTTTGGACATCCTTGCAGTACGCTTAAACCGCCAGAAATTCGATTGTCACTGAGTTCAAGCTGAAAACAGAAATCACGTAAACACGTAAAGAAAACGGTCGTTAGTCACGAAATTCTTATCAGCTTATCAAACGAGTTGATTATGCACACTTTCTCAACCAGCATTAATCCATTTCACATATTCAATAATTATCAGACTAATAATTTCAATTCCATTTATCCAAATTAGTAAACTGAGTTATTAGGCGTAATAATCAGCTAGCAAGGAAACAATCTTTTAATGCAGACTTATTTCCCATTATAGACGTCATGAAATTAATAGCAATTTTTTAAAAGATGTCAAGAAATTAATACTTTGTTTTACAAGATACATGCAACTGACAAATATTTCGTAAACCATTTAATTTAAATTAAACCAAAGCATTTTTGTGTTTGGTTTATTCAATACACAGTCAACCTGAAATGAATTAAAGACTTTACCTTTTTAAGGTTTGGTAGACTAGGGAAACCTTTGAGTGTCGTCAAACCAACATTTATTAGACTAAGCGTTTCAAGGCTTTTGAATTCATCGGTTAGACCAGCGATTTGAGTGGCTCGGCAGTTGTCGAGGTTAAGTTCGTCAATCTAAACAATCAGAAAGATCATATAATAAACAAAGTGTAATTAAAATGAAGCTGATCATAGAGAGCATACGCTGAAATTCCTATTGTGATGCTATTTGTAAACACTGGATAGGACACCATTTCATGTGAGTGAGTCAGAGAGACAGATAGAGAGTGTCAGACTTTGCAACTAGCACCCACGACTTGTGGCTGCTCCAATAACTTGAGTCATACTGAACTATTGATCCTAATAAATTTTAGCAGATTTACAATGTTACAATTACGTTTGGAAACTTAGCCACGAACTCCAAGCAGTGTCAAAATTTTATTCTAGATCTAGCTCCGCTGTTTATGCCCTGTACACATGTGCCACAGTTCGCCTGAGAACATTATAATTCTTATCATAGTAATTGCAGCTGTCCATTCAGTATCCAACTAAACTCTAGTGGATCACCTTTAGGATTTCTGTATTGGTCTGGTGCAACATGCATGGAGTATCTGGTTCCCTTCTACATGTGGGTGCTCTGCTGAACCACCTCTGATGTCCAACAGTGATATCTTCTCTGGTCAGCTGGACTGTTAGTCCCTTGCAGACTAGGCATTAAGCAGTGACACTCTTTCTTGGTTGCTGGAATGGACTCCCTATATATTGCACTCCTGCTGGTGCCTGGAAGTCATACGACTATGTTCCTTACAAACTTAAAAACTATCTTCTTTAGTCATGGTTAGATTGGGAGTGCTTCCGAGTAGATTATCTTGAAGGGACACAATATCAAAACTCCTTAATAATAGTAAGTCAGTGCTTTCTATTCTGTCTAAATCTGGGTGACCATATCGCTCACCTACTGCATGTCGGTAACCTAGCTGATGTACGTTTTATACCCACCAAGCTCCTCTGAGGAGTTTCTCTTGAAGTAGCGCTACATAAATATAAGATTACAGTTCAGATCAATCGCCTGCATATCACAATGGCTTGCACGACCTATTTCGGTAATTATAAAATAATGACATGTCGTTTGCAGGAATCCCATACACGTTTCAAATTCTGCTAGCAACTTGCAATCACGCAAAACCATCCACTTATTACGAATTTCTTGTTCTTTGTAACATAAGGGTTCATAAAGAGCCGCCATGATGCCATTAGTCATATGCACAGTAAGCAGAACGCGTCTAACATGATTTTCAACAACTCGTTCGTCCTTCAGACTCACGCAAAATACACGATCCACGATGCATATCGACTGTTTTAATGTCTCTAAATGACATCGACTTCTAATCGATTGCGAATTTCGACACAACTTCGTTCCAGCTCGAACATTCGATTTTTGGCGCGCCCGTTAATGAATTTTCGATCCGCCGCACAAAACAACCAACAAACTGTCGATAATCGATAAACGAATAATTTCTTGCCTCTAACTCGATGCATTAGGATGATACTGCGCTAAACAAATGCAGATCATTGGTAAAAATGGTATTAATGTTTCCCCATGTGGTCTTTACCAGCGAGCAACATGGCCGCTTAAACCATTGACGCACGCGAGGACCTACAGCAGCAAGAAGCCGGAGCCGGCGTTTACGGCATTATTATTAGGTCAGCAGATAAAGGCACGTCGTCTTACGTCTTTGGCAGATCTTCCCCGGCATTCGAGTTCGATTCTCTTCTCCATCTTTGAACGTTTTTGTTGAATCGAGGCGACTTTTGCGGATCTGTGAAAGTCGGCAATCGAAAACGAACACCTTTGTTATTCTAGTTTGACTTGATACGAATCTACCACGACGCTCACGCCGGAAACGAAGGGCACGCCGGGTACTTTTCAACCAATGGGCAGCGCATCTGTACGTCACGTGACAAAGAACTTTATGCGTCTAGCAAGTCCAATTTGCAATGGCGCCAGTCCATTACAGGGTTGCCAGATTTAGGAAAAACTTTGTCGCGAAATCACGACAAAAAGTTGCGAAGTCGGGCTATTCCGCATGCCTTACAAAACGTTTTATCCTCGCCGGAGGGATCAATGGACACTGAAGTGGACAGCCATCCTGACGTAAAAAACACGTCACTAATGATTTAATGGTGCCACGAGTCTTTCCGGGAGACTGTTACACATTCAAGTAGGCCTATGTTTTGCATTCGGTAATGAATTTCACTGCAATTTCTAGTTAGGCCTACAGCTAATTTGAGATACAAACCATAAATGAATCGTACACTTGGCGACCGCGAGACAAGTCAAAAGTAGCCCACAAAGCGCGAAAACGAAATTTTCAGTCGCGAGCGCTTTCAAAAGGAGCCCAATTCGCACTTTTGTGACGACCTGGCAACCCTGTTGAAAACTGTTCCTTGTCCTTTTGGCCGTGCCGGAGTCGGGAACACCTCTGAGTAGTTTTTCTTGAAGAGGTGCTAAATAAATACTCGAATGAACGAATGCATGAATGAGTTTATTATAATAGGCATTATAATAGTGGACCCTCGGAAAAATGGACCCTCAGAATAGTGAACCCTCGATCGGAATAGTGGATCAGAACCACAGAATAGATAAAGCGTAGCTGTGCTCATGACCTAGACCTACTCTTAATTTTATTTTATTTTTTCTAATTAGCACTGGTCGCCTATTCGGTCTAAATGTGACCGCGGGCATGGGCTAAGTGCATCTAGCTGAAATGTGGGGCGCGGTGGTGTAGTGGTGGCGTCGTTGCCTTGAAGTCTGAAGGTTCGAGCACAGTATAGGTTCGAATCCACCCCGCCGCGTAAGGACCTTGGGCAAGTCCTTCACTCACAATTGCTCAGCGCTTTGGCGTGAAACTCCGATGCAGTGTCCGCTCTGCATTCGGGAGCGCCTCTGAGTAGGGAGAGAGAGAGCTTGAAGGGGCGCTATAACAAGTGCGCATACACACAAACTATTCTAACAGTAGGCCTACTAAAAATCCCAGTTTTTGTACGATGAATATTACAAGTAATGCGCTATAGAAGCTGATTATAAACAAGATGGCGGCATTTATTGATATACATGAAGATTTTTATTATTTGGCACGTTTCCATTTAATTAATCCCCAGTGAGGGATAAAGACGGCGTAACTTTTTTTAACAAAAATCATTCAAAGCTGCTTTACAGAAAAGTCGCCCAACTCTTATGTGAGTCTTTAGACTTGACCATATTAATGAACAAGATTATCCAGACAGGTGAAACACGCACGTGTCATCTACGTACATTATTATTACACCAGAGGTTCTATGCTGTTCGTGCGCGACTGGTATAGATATAATGTGTTTTACATTGTTAGTTAGAATCTGAATCGTAAAATTTAACTTAAGACATGAAGAGAAAGACATCAGTTATTACAAATAGACACCGAAAACATCCTCCATCTTCCAAGCCTCCTCGTCCTCAGCGAAGCCAACCTTAGTACTGTTCAACCTCCCTCTGGTATCTGGCAATGAATACCTTATCTTTTCTCTGACCTATTACTTTACGTAACTTACATGGCGATGATTCTGAAATACGATGCAACTGTTTATTTTTAGAATAGAAGAAATGGATGATGAAGAGAGAAGAAACCTGGCTGAAAAGCTGGACAAGGATTTGGAGTCCTTCATTGCGAGCAAAGTTGAAGAATCAAAAGCAAAGACAAATGATGAGGGACCACAGAAAGAACAGACACTGGATGAACTAGTTGCTGTCAGTGTGTCATATTATTGCATTTGAGAGCAGTTCATAAGAGCGACACAACAAAGGAGCGATGTAAAAAAAGACAAAATGTATCATTTTTTTAATAATTTAAAAGCAGAAATCAAGTCAAAACATTTCAATCATGTCAGCTACGAATCTAAAAAAAGTACTATAGTGTCGTTCAAAGTCCGATTCCTTTAGAACTGATTTGTCGCTCTTTTGTTATGTTGCTCTTTTGAAACACTAATCTTTGCATGTGGCTTGTTTAAACCTGCCCGTTTTAGCCTTAGCCCCATCTTATGAAGTTGCATTTGCCAAGTATTAAACAGACACCCTACCATGGTCACCCCCTGTAGATCTGACTTGGACCAATTTGAATTATTATTTTCTTTGGTCATTTCTTTCTTTGCTCGATAAACGAATATATGTTATTATTTGGAAGTTTGAGTTGATTAGCAATAGCAGGATATCTTTAGATTTGTCAATTTGCAGGAGTTGAAACAGCATCCTGCGTTTATGACCGAGTATGACGAGACTCAGCCGATGTCTGCGGCCATGGAAGGCTTACAAGCCCTGAAGTACGAGTCAGACTCAACAGACGGTTAGAATCACAACTTCTCTTTTCCAAAATCTGCCCTCTAATTTTTCCACATGGATTGCTGATCTAATGTTAGGGCCCATCCATGTTTTATGTATTCAATGAAGGGGGGAGGGGGGCGGTGTGTTTGAATTCAGGTGATTTTGCTTATCAGTGCTTATGGCCAGGGCAGAGGTTTCGACAACATGTGTATGCATGTTTCAGATTGCTTAGGTCTAAAGTTATGGAATATTAAAGTCAGAATTAAAAATAAAATCACTGACTACAGTGACTATATTTCTGCTTTTTAAATTTTAAGTACCGTAGTATGAAAAACTGTCAACGGTGTTGTTGCTGAGTTACTTACTGCCTTCTTTGTGCAGATAATGTCAATCGAACTGTTAATTTTTTTCGCCATCTTGGATTTTTCTGTAAAAATAATTTACCTCAAATTTATAGAAAATTATTGCTTAACTTTCCACTCAAAGTGTCACATTATCATTGTTCACCATATTTTTTACTCCGGAAATGGCTGCTTGCCATCACGAGGTAAGTGAAGAAATTAAGTTTTTTAAATTAAACTATTGTGTAAAAATTTGATCAATTAAAAATTTTAGTGATTCATTGATTAATTAGTTCTTAAAATTTGTAGCCATAGTTATGTTGAAACTTATTGAACATGTCTTTTGCATTCAATATCAGACAATGCTGAGAGTTTCAAAGAGGACGGCAACAAGAACTTTGGGATGAAGAAATATCGTTGGGCGATCGAAAACTACACGGCAGGAATCAAATGCCTTCCAAGAGACAAACTTCTGAACGCAATTCTGTACACGAATCGAGCGGCTGCTGAATATCATCTAGGTATTCTGACGGTTCTTCTTTTCGTTCTGTGCTGCCAAGTATAATCTAATCTACTGTCAATAATAAAATAAATTAGTGTGGGGCGCGGTGGTGTAGCGGTATGTTCTGTGCCTTGTAGCAGGAGGGTCGCAGGTTCAAATCTACCTCAAGCCACTGTGTAGCAATCTTGGACAAGTTGCCCACTCATGATCTGTGAGGGGGAAGCCACCTCACTCACTTCGGGCAGAGAAATCACCACCGTCATCATCATAAATTATTAATACTGCTATAAATAATCTGGTGGCATCAGTAAATAATCTGGTGGCATCAGTAAATTCTACCATGGGGGGGGGGTCTTAATTGCAGAGAACTGTTATTGCTACAGCTTTCAAGATTTTCTAAAAACCTGTTTTGATTTTCATGTTTATTGACTGAGAGCATAAATCTTGAACACTATTTCTGATGAATTAAATAGCAAAGTTTGTTGTTACTGTAGGCAATTTTCGGTCATCATTCTACGACTGCATCATGGCACGAAAGTTTAAACCCGATCATATGAAAGCAGTTCTTCGAGGTAGACTCATTTTCAAATTAAATCAAAACTGATGTACTAGTACTTGTTTGATTCAGACTTCGATTTGTTGGGTTTTGTTAAATTGCTGAGATGGAGGAATCAGATCAGTTTTAGTCTGCAAAGCATGGCATAAGCGTTTATATCACATAGGAGCAACTCATGATTCCACTGTCTCACTTCAAAGCTGCTTTTCTCACAGTTATGTTCTAAATGCAGTCAATCAATCAATCAGAATTTATATAGCGCCCCTTCAAAATCCCTTCTCATTGACTGGTTGACTTGGGATTGTATGAAATAAATAAAAACTAAATGCCTTTTGTCCAAACACTAACATGGGAAGGAAATATTTAGGTTTTTCAGTTGAAGAGAAATGTAGAAAAGAGGTTTTTAAATGAAATGTTTAAGGAAGCTGCCAGCCACATCGTGGTTTAACGACAGCTTTGTTTGGCATATTACAGCTCTTATAGTATTATGTGTTTTCAATTGTCTTTCTTTTGTCTGTCACAAAAAGGTGTTCTATGTTCAATCGGACGGAAAACTTACGACACCGCCATCACGTGGTGTGACGAAGGTCTTCAGGTTTGTAAGAAATCTAAATGAAGCTCAATTACTTCCAAAATTTTGCTATTGTTACATTTTTGTCATTATATTGAATTGTATTTTTATTATTTATTTACTGGGAGCACTTATATAATGCCCTTTTAAGACTCTCATAAGCTCTCCCAACCTGACCTCGACTAATGTTATATTTGATTGTTTATTGTTATTGCAATATTATGAATTGCATTAGTAAATATATAATTTAATTTTTTGAAATATATTTTATGAACCGTGTGGTGATGAAAATATTTATACTCGTTACATCAGATTCATGTGGTTTCCTGTTTCAATATATTCATAATTTCGTTGATTTGTAGATTTGTCCGGATGATAAGAAGTTGCTTGAACTAAGAACAAAAGCCAACCAGTTGTTGGTAAGATGTTTGATTTTCGTCATTACTTTCATTCTTCCAATTCATGTTTACAGTCTTTGTGTCATTTCTCAAGAAACTGCATTCCTTCAACAATTCATTAAAAGTCCTAATTCTGTTTTTAACGACATGGGTTAAAATTTCTAACTGCAACTTCACAACAGTTTATATCCTACATTGATTGACAGCAATTGCGAGCGAATTTCAAACAAATTCTGAATTCTTTAGCTGGACATGCTGAAGGTTTTGGCATAGAAAATGTATCTCCTTCAGATTCCCTGGAATTCTTTGGAAGACGTTGAATGACTCCGTACTTTCTCTGTTAACAATCCACCATCATTCCAGTCCAGCATCTTTCATCTCTGTCTTCCTCTCATTCTTTTCTCACCATTTCATTGTTATCGTTCGTCAGATACCATTTGGTCTTTCTGCCTCATTTCTTTCTCTTTTTAAGACTGTCTTATTCGACTGGGGTTGGACTTGGAGCGCTCCTGAGTAGATAACCTTGAAGGAGCACTTTATCAAATTACCAGTAAATTAATAAATAAATTGGAATTGCTTGCGAATCATTGTTTTGTCAAGAAATTGTGATGACAAAGATTGTGAATGAATGATTTTGAGCTGTTTATAAAATATTATGTACTCGGTGATTTCTTTTGAATACAGAAGAAGCAAGAGAAGGAGAAACGAAAGGATTTGATTGTGGAGAAGAAGGAACTGGCGATGGAGAAGCAGGAAGGGAAGCTGGAAAAACTCATGGAAGCAATTAATGTAAGAGACGGAATTATTTTATCATCACAACGTTAATCACAGCTGAACATCATCTCGTAACACGTTGACCCTTGACCTCTGTCGCTGCCACATAATTTCATCTGTGTGATTGCATCTTGATTGGTAAATTTCATGGATCCATATGATTGCATCTCCATGTAATTGCATTTAATTTAATTAGTAAATTTGATCCATATGTATTGATTGGTACATTTCATCTTCATTAATATATATTTGCAAATACTAAATACAACAGAATAGTAGCCCTTATTAATAAACATCCAGCACTTTTACAATGACAAAACAGCATTTGATGTTAAAGTTAATCTACGAGAGAACAGAAACTTTCCACTAACACTATCAACCAATTTCTAAATATTGCAGCTGCGCAAAATCACGATCTGGAAAGGAAATGTGAGTAAAAGCAGCGGTGGATATATAGATTTGACGTTGGAGGCGTTAGAATCCTGTCACCCTAGTCGAGCGATGGTGACGTTGGATTCTGAAGGCGTCTTGCACTGGCCAGTCATCTTCCTCTATCCAGAATTTGGAGAGACGGACTTCATAACGTCATTCTGTGAAAATTCAAGGTACATTGTGTGGCTTTTGCAATAGAGAAGGGCGGTCTCTAACTTTCTGCTTTTTGCTTTTCTTTTTTAAGAAGTTGAATTTCTGGCAAATTGTTCATTGCATTTGCTCTATCACGTAGGTCAATATTATTGAATTGGATTTGTTTAAATAAATCCAGTGAAAGCTGTTTTCGTTACTTTTTATCATTGTTATTTTATTGTAGTGTATTTAAGCATTTCTATGGTAAGCCATTGAGGTTATATATATCACATCTTCAAGATAAGCTATTCAGAGGCGCTCTCAGTCCAACCATTTCTAATAAGGCAGTTTTAAAAGGAACACAGGGGTGTGACCTGCAGGCATCCGACATAGTGCAACAGAGAATCCATTCCAGGTTTTGGGGCCAGCCACAGAGAATGAGGGCCGCTGCATTATATAGTAGTCTGCGAGCAAGAGACTAAGAGTTCCGCTTCACTATGCAGAAATTTACTAAGAAGCATCAAATGCTATCTAATGACCAAGCATAAAGTCAATTACAATTGCTTAGTGCCATCGCTTCATGCTTGGTCATTAGATAGTGATGCTTCTTAGTATGCGAGCACTCCAAATGGGACATAGAAGCCAAATCAGTGAGAGTCACAGAGTACAGAGAGTAAGGGCCACCTGGGCTGGTCACTTGCTCAAGGTCCCTCCACCACATTGACCAGCCCAGGTGACCTCTGTACTGTGACTCTCAACGGTTTTGGCTTCTACGTCCCACTTGGTGTGCTCGCTTAAGAGTTGGTATATACAAAAGATTGTCTAATATTTAAATGTTGGTCAATGTTTTTGTCGTTGTTATCATGTTGTTGTTGTCGTTGTTATCATGCAGATTTGTTGACCAGCTGGACTCAATGTTTGATCCAAAAGCTGATCCTCCCGGATGGGATCCAGAACGCCGATACACAACACAAAGCATTGAGGTTCGTAGATCGTAGCAGCATTGGTAACTAATCATTGATATGATGTTCTGCATTTTTGGCTAACCATTCTTAAGGAATTATACCCCATGACTTATGTAATTGTAATCATGACTTTATATAGGTTATTATATTAATTTATATATATGTTGCTTTCCTTACATTCCTCCTCGTTGCTTGCGCACAAATCTTTTATCTGAACCTCGATGCAAAACAGTCATGGGCTCGCGTGCATTCCATGCCTCAGCACCTAGGGAATGGAATCAGCTTCCGCTCTCTCTCCGTAGCGCAATTTCACTTTCTTCCTTCAAAAAGCGGCTCAAAACTCACTACTTCTTCTTGGTTTTCAAGCACATTGATCTCTGATTGCATCTTCCTCTGGCGGCTGACTATCCACGCCTCAGATTCACATTTCGGTGTGACCTTGCGCGCGTTAAAAATTTATTTAATAATAATAATAGAACCACTTAAAGAGAATCTCCTCAGAGGCGCTCTCGACCTGACAGAACCGAACCACAGAGAGAATGGGTATTCCTAAGAGAGGGACGAAATTCAAGGTAAAGGATCAGGACTGATTCATTGCTGATCTATTATGAGGAACTAGAACATCAAGTCTGTTTGAAGAGCGAAGTGGATGATGTAGCATGTGCAACATGGTGGCTTCGGTTACCTTCCAACAAGTGAAGTTGTTACTATGTAGGAACCTTGATGAAGTTCTTCATTCACTGTTGCTCACTGCCTTCGATTGATGCATTCTCATTGGACGGTGGCGCTGAATAAATGCATAATAATTCATTCATTAAGAAAATTTATAAGATCTGTCTACTTAGAGGTGCTACCTATTGATGTTATTAAAGTCAATGTAATCAAAGAGTAATTAATTACTATTATTATTGTTAGGTATTAATAATAGTAAAATATTAATCATGACCATACAGCACTGCTTGTATTTTGAATGTTTTCAACAGATCTACTTCGAAGAACGAGAAAATGAGAAACTACATCGTGTGAAAAAGACATCGACACTTTTGTCCGTTTTACAGGATCGCAGGTTCGTTTGTTTGTATGCGATGGTTCGTTTGTGCGATGGTTCGTTTGTGAGATGGTTTGTTTGTGCGATGGTTTGTTTGTGCGATGGTTTGTTTGTGAGATGGTTTGTTTGTGAGATGGTTTGTTTGTGTGATGGTTTGTTTGTGCGATGGTTCGTTTGTGCAATGGTTCGTTTGTGAGATGGTTTGTTTGTGCGGTGGTTTGTTTGTAAGCGATGGTTTGTTTGTGAGATGGTTTGTTTGTGTGCGATGGTTTGTTTGTGAGATGGTTTGTTTGTGAGATGGTTTGTTTGTGCGATGGTTTGTTTGTGCGATGGTTTGTTTGTGAGATGGTTCGTTTGTGTGATGGTTTGTTTGTAAGCGATGGTTCGTTTGTGCGATGGTTTGTTTGTGCGATGGTTCGTTTGTGAGATGGTTTGTTTGTGCGATGGTTCGTTTGTGAGATGGTTTGTTTGTGCGATGGTTTGTTTGTGCGATGGTTTGTTTGTGAGATGGTTCGTTTGTGTGATGGTTTGTTTGTGCGATGGTTCGTTTGTGCGGTGGTTCGTTTGTGAGATGGTTTGTTTGTGCGGTGGTTTGTTTGTGCGATGGTTTGTTTGTGCGATGGTTTGTTTGTGTGATGGTTTGTTTGTGCGATGGTTCGTTTGTGCAATGGTTCGTTTGTGAGATGGTTTGTTTGTATGCGATGGTTTGTTTGTATGCGATGGTTTGTTTGTGAGATGGTTTGTTTGTGTGATGGTTTGTTTGTGCGATGGTTCGTTTGTGCAATGGTTCGTTTGTGAGATGGTTTGTTTGTGCGGTGGTTTGTTTGTGATGTTTGTGAGATGGTTTGTTTGTGCGATGGTTTGTTTGTGCGATGGTTTGTTTGTGAGATGGTTCGTTTGTGTGATGGTTTGTTTGTGCGATGGTTCGTTTGTGAGATGGTTTGTTTGTGCGGTGGTTTGTTTGTGCGATGGTTTGTTTGTGTGATGGTTTGTTTGTGCGATGGTTCGTTTGTGCAATGGTTCGTTTGTGAGATGGTTTGTTTGTGCGGTGGTTTGTTTGTATGCGATGGTTTGTTTGTGAGATGGTTTGTTTGTGTGATGGTTTGTTTGTGCGATGGTTCGTTTGTGCGATGGTTCGTTTGTGCGGTGGTTCGTTTGTGAGATGGTTCGTTTGTGTGATGGTTTGTTTGTGCGATGGTTCGTTTGTGCGGTGGTTCGTTTGTGAGATGGTTTGTTTGTGCGGTGGTTTGTTTGTGCGATGGTTTGTTTGTGTGATGGTTTGTTTGTGCGATGGTTCGTTTGTGCAATGGTTCGTTTGTGAGATGGTTTGTTTGTGCGGTGGTTTGTTTGTATGCGATGGTTTGTTTGTGAGATGGTTTGTTTGTGTGATGGTTTGTTTGTGCGATGGTTCGTTTGTGCAATGGTTCGTTTGTGAGATGGTTTGTTTGTGCGGTGGTTTGTTTGTATGCGATGGTTTGTTTGTGAGATGGTTTGTTTGTGTGCGATGGATGGTTTGTGCGATGGTTTGTTTGTGCGACGGTTTGTTTGTGTGCGATGGATGGTTTGTGCGATGGTTTGTTTGTGCGACGGTTCGTTTGTGCGATGGTTTGTTTGTGCGATGGCTATACTATTGTTATATTTGTTTATTGTCAGTAACGTTGACACACTGTAACCCGATACAATTTTGGATCAAGTAAAACGTAATAAATCTGATTAATTTAATGTCTGATTGGCAAGCAATTAACTTGTGAGAAATATCTTTGCATCAATGCATGTATGGCTGCTGCTGCTAGGTATCCCCGCTGCCACATATGTCAACGTTCGTCCAACACTTGCTTCCTGTCGTATCTCGTATCCAATACAAGGTTCTACTCTTAGTCTTGAGAACTCTACAGGGACATGCATGGGCGGAGTTTGGTTTCCGTTGTTGGTGGGGGGGGGGACTTAAAATAACTTGATCTTTGGGCCGGAGATTTGGTCCCGAACGAGCGGCGCCGATGTAAGAACATACTATTTTCCCGGCCAAAAAGTTAAGTTTTTTTAGTCGTTCGATTGAAATTTCGTGAAAAGAACCATTTTCACGGCCCAAAAATTGAATATGCCAGGGCCTTCTGGGGGGGGGGACTAATACCGTCAAAAGATACCATTTCCATGGAAGTTTTGTGAATAAGGACATGTAACTGTTTTCTTTTTTTAGGTTTGTTGTGATGGCAGGAACACCAAATTTTATTGTCTTCGTCAAGGATTCAGACTGCCTTCGTGAATATCTCGCGAAGCACTCGTCATGACTTGCAGTTCTACCGTTGAAATATTCCGTCTTGTTCTAGATTTATGCGCAAATGTAAAAATGTGATATTGTTTCGTTTAACAAGATCTGTGTGAATGATCATGGTGGGTTTTTAGTTTTACTTTTGCTTTAGCATTAATCGCTTAATCTTGTCATCGATTTGATTTACTTTGTTGTACATGTAGTCTCATAGACAACGATGGGTTATATTTTATCATGCAGTAATTATACTTCACTGTGTGGACTGAGAGGTTGGATCAAATCACTCCCAGGGTAAAAATGTTTCAAGATGATCATCAGCTCCACTTGCACGGTCCTTAACTCAAGTGCATAGATTAAGAACGATGTGTTGGTGGGATGTGATTAACTCAAGAGACATAGATTAAGAACGATGTGTTGGTGGGATGTGATTAACTCAAGAGACATAGATTAAGAACGATGTGTTGGTGGGATGTGATCAACTCAAGCATAGATTAAGAACGATGTGTTGGTGGGATGTGATCAACTCAAGCATAGATTAAGGACGCTGTGTTGGTGGGATGATCAGACAGTGAAGTAGAAGACTCAGCAACCCTCAACTGGAAACAAAAAAACTGAAGTCGCTATGTTTGATATCAGTGTGTTAATGAAATCAGATGAATGATTGGGATTAGCTTCAGTGATTTTGAATTCAGCATTAGAAGATCTATTGTCCTTTCACTTCAATTTTTCTGCACAGGGACGGTTTAGTTTCTTTCAACTAATAAAATACAATGGTTTTCAGCAACGTATCCTAGACCCAGGAGCATTCAGAATTGGTCCAATCCCTTCCAACTTAAAGCCTTGCCATGTACAATATCTACCTAGTCCTATCCAAACTGTTTAACCAGGTTCACAACAATCCTACAAAACACTCAACAATTTCTTTGTTGCACACATGTACATTGTACATATCTCAACTTTTACAAAGTTTGTTTTAACTGTTGGGAAGCCCTTAAAAGCACTAAGTAACTTTTGCTGTACAAGAAATCTGAAGATGTGGGTCGTATACAGATCTAGAAAATGTACCCAAAACAGAGCACATCCCTATTGCAAAACTACTACTGTCCAGAGATGCGCTACTTGCACCATCATCATCAATGCTAGAAACCTCTAACCACGGTTTGCAGCACTTCCTCAGAAAATCCTGAACCGTGTTCTATTCATCTCTGAACCAATTCAACACAAAAAACTTGGACAACTCTAGTTTTTGATATGGCTGCATCTTCAAACGCAATGACCCCCATCCTATTAACTACACTTGACTTTTGTACATTAATGCAGCACAATTATATGAAACAGTCTCTGTAGAAAATGATTATACAAAATTCTATCTTCTCGTCGATTTCTTTTCCTTAGAAAGCGTACAGAAATACAAATATGACCTGATCAAGAAAATTAACGACCCCCATAATATATGCAATGCAATGCTCTACACATGCTTAGCTAATTTATTCGATCCGGCGCGACGCAAATGACATTTGATTCATAATTGCATAAACATTTACAACAATGCTCTAGAAATAACTTATGAGATGTACACATATTTACAAAAATAGAAATGATGTCATCGTAGTACCAACACAGCTTCGGTCAAACGAAGCGACGTGATGGATCGCAAATTCCCTAATGCCGTTCTTCTTCTCTCTTTGGATTTGCTTTGCTGCCGCTTTTCGATTAATTCTTTACGTACGCTATTGCTGCCGGATTCTTCAAATTGAGTATCGCCTCGCAAAGTCACATCACATAATTATCTACGACTCCTTCGAACAATATCGTCCTTTTTACATTATGTACGTACAAATGTAATAAACATGCAGGGTAACGGAATATGCTCACACGTGAAGACAGAAAGGTATCTTGAAAATCATAGAAAACTGTTGTAGGGTGCAAACATAACTGACAGCTACGCGCGCGCACAGCGAGGGAGAGAGGTAACGAGTTGAAAGAAATGGTGTCTTGCAAAAGAAAACATCCATCACAATCAGAAAGAGATCTCAGGAAACATTGGTGCAAAAAAGTATTGTAAGAAACGTTAGACAAACTTCAGTGAGAAGAAAGTGTCGCAGCTATGACGGTCCTTCAGTTACATTCAGCCGCAAAACAAGACCAGCAAAAAACATTGCCTATCTGATCAGTTCAAAACTAAAAACTACAGTAGCAACTCAAGGGAAAAGGAGAAACGAAATCCGCTAAATTGAAGACTGCACAATCAGAAAGAGACTATTGCATAAGACAGAGACTAAAATGTTCAAATACTGGATCACATTTTTACACCTAAACTAGTTCTGCTGCTCTTGTTCTGCCTGATATTGGGTGAAACATGTCTTTCATCCAATATCCATTAAAACTGTTCAACATCTATTGCATCCTATGTAATGTAAGCCTTCAATTATGTCTACAAAGCCGTAAACTACACTTAATTCAATATCTGCACATACAATAACCGTAGTCCACACAATCAATTACTCTGCACAGCCGTTTATTTAATGAACAGCTGAACAGGTTTAGGAAGAGCTCACTTATTAAATGCCTGCATTAATTATTAGCCTACCTTTCACACATCCGCACCAATCAACCACAGGCTTTGATGACTAAATTCAAACTGCAAGCACAGAGTTCCACATGAAACACATTACCTATCCGCGTCCAATATGCTTCAGTTAACAACACAAGTTCAAAGCAGTTAAAATATGCAACTGAAAAGATGCCTACGTTCAAGCACATGACTGTGGCACACATGCATGCATGAAATGCAAAGCACACGTAAAACTGAAGCAGATGATGGCCACAACAGCCCATCATCATCAATTACAATTTACAACACCTAAATATTGTACACGTAAAATACGATAGTTAGCACAACGAAACCCGTTACTTCGAAACCTACGCAACGACGACATCTGTGATCTCTGAGGACAGATGTGGCGCTATGCAGATAGATGATGGTAATTCACTACATGGATACACTATTCACTACGCAAATAACTTATAAATAAACGCATAACACAAGGAAGACCAATTAAAGAGATGTCCAAATCCTGGAACAACAAAGACGCTTCAACAGACTTTTCACTTCTACAAGCCATTTACATCTGGAAGAATTTCAACTTCACCCGTTTTTTAGGGGCCA
This sequence comes from Lumbricus rubellus, assembly GCA_945859605.1. Lineage (NCBI taxonomy): Eukaryota > Metazoa > Annelida > Clitellata > Crassiclitellata > Lumbricidae > Lumbricus > Lumbricus rubellus. Next base: position 3,287,978 of record OX243812.1, read on the forward strand.
TCCACATATTAAGCAAAGAAAAATTCCATTTCATACCCCTCCCCTGTTTCACCTTATGCATTTTGTGGGCCCTCCACCCCCATGCGTACGTACAACTAAGCTTCTCTAACCTTCATTTTACAAAAGTTAGCTAAATTCATCTATAAGACATTTATTTTTATCATTGGCTATTACTTACAACACTGAATAACTGCATGCAGCTTTTATAAAATGCAATAAAAATACCATTGGATGATAAAAGAATAATACAGAGTTATAAATAGGCTAACGTGCACATCATTTATTTTGTTTAAGTACACATTTTGTCGAGACCCATTTCCCCCAACCCCCACCATATGTACATGTAAGCAAAATCATCTAAATCTGATCACCCCACTCCCTTCTTTGCATACATAATACATGGATGGCCCTTGCTGTACTGTACACTGTTGGTGAATTTGTTAAGTCATGCCAAATAGCTTAGAATTTTTAAGCATATTCATAGGTGCCAAACACCTAAAACAGCACCAGACAAAATACTCCATGACATATACACCAAAAAGGTCCAAATAAAGATTAATTTTCCTTTCGAAGACACTGAAAAATAGTGGCCGCTTATAGAAAAATTAAACAGCAAACTAAAAATTCATCATCCATTTTGCAGATAAGAAACTTAAAAAGCGTAGGACTCGCTGATTGCCACAAAGTCAACGTATGTTCAAGCTGATGAGCAATGTATCCGTGCGCCGCTTCGTAAAAGTCCAACTACACTGTATTGCCGACAATCATCAAATCTAATATCACTTACTGAAAGTTATGAACAATTGCAAATTCTCACGGCTATAACTACGCGTGTGAAATACTGACACATGATATGTGGCAAACGCACATACGTACGCTATTCATACGTACACAAAAAGACGTTCATCATTAATAATAATAATAATGAAATTTAATAAATAACTAATTGTATCAAATTGCTACCATGTACTTTTTACACAACCTCATTGTATGCACAAAATCTTTTGCAGATGTCAGCTACAACAGTTCGTTCCGCTTAACTGTTTACCACACACAGGATTTCATGAAGAAACAACTCTTTAAACGGAATATTTTCAAAATACCTGGATACATTACAATCTATGCCACATAATAAGGTTTAAATCATGACAGAGTTAAACAACTTTGCTGTAAAACTGATTCAGAAATTCACAATGGAAAACAGAACCATCTTAAAAAAGGAAGAAGTGGAAGATGTAATTTTTACAAACATTTCCCACTTTAAAATACGAACTCTTCAAATTGCGTTAATTACAACTTGAAGCACATCTCTGGATTTTGTGCCGATACAATCCAACTCATTCTCGCAAGATTCACACATCCAAACAGACGTTATTTACAGAATTCTTTCTAAATGTTCATACAATGGCACAATCGGAAACTCATGCTGTCCAACATTTTAACAAGTTCATAGACCCAAGACAAACTGCCAAATATATTCCAATACTAATAAACCATACTCTCCCGTAAGATGTACTAATATTAAACACATCCGTAAAGAACAGATCAAAATATCTGGGGCTGTATACATGACGATATCGTAAGTCTTAGTTTAGTGGCTGACTAAATCTGGCTGAAGATATCGTCGTGAATACGGTCCCTGGTGACCAACAAAGGCAGCTGCAACGCCCAAAATCAAATGAATGCCGCATACAATGCTCGGACAATTTGGGACACACACACAATGTCACACATCCATACCCACTTGCCTTCAATGGCAGGTCGGTCATTTAGTGTTTAATGACATCTTTTAGCATCGATCGCCTCCTCCTCCTTTCTCAAGACTACGAGACTGGCACTACCCCAGCCATGGCAGTCATCGTGTCTTTCAGAGGTTTCCTATTAGCGCTAGTGTTGTGAGGCGGAAATCTTTCCCGGAAAGTTTCATATCTTTCCGGAAACTTTCGGAAACTTTCCGACGTATCTTTCCGGAAACTTTCCGATATTTTTCCATCAATACAATATTACTAAATAACAATTTATATTCATAAATATGCTTAAACATCAATCACTGTAAGCTAGATTATTTAGTCATTGCTGATTTTTTCAATCAATAAACAACACTTATTGCTTACTGTTTAGTGTACACACCGACAATACATTTAAGAATTAATTGCAATCAGACTTCACTGTTGTTATGAAGAAAATTTTTATGATTTGGTCACCTAACTCTTCTTATTTTTTTACTTCTGAAAATATGAAACAAAAACAGCAATTGATTCAGTACACTATAGACACCAAATGTTTTAATAAGTACTGCAACAGATTAATTCCTACATACTATTATTGTATGCTTGAAATATGATGTTATTGGCAATGCCATTGCAGTGTGAGACTAATCTATTTTCAAATCTGCTTTTCTTGGTAAGCAGCAAAGAATATGTTTTGGTCTAAATTTTCTATCTATGAGTTGTTGCCTTGAGTAAGCGGCGTATGGACTAAGGAAAAGCCTTTTTTATTATCTTCTGTAACCTTATTTATTTATTTACTGTCCATAATTATTTTCTTTAATTTATTACTTCTGAAATCCCTTACATTCTTTCCTTACTTTCAAGGATTCAGCTAATTTACATCACCATTTTAATGTTGCAATATAATCCTAAATAGCACAGTGAAAGAAATAAATGAGCAGGCTCAAAGCAGCTGCCAAAGTGTCAAATTGTCAGATATTCTGAACTGCTAATGAAAGCATTTAATGGTCATTTTAATTCTTTAAGGTGAACATTTCCCACATTGCCAATAAAAGGAACTTTAAAAACTCAAATTTTCCTATGTTTTCTGATAGGAAAAATGTGACATTATGTATTAGATGTATTTTTCGGTCTATGGAAACTTTCTGGAAAGTTTCCGGAAAGTTTCCGGAAACTTTCCGGAAAAATATCTTTCCGGAAAAGCTACATCACTAATTAGCGCTACATAAATACTCTAGCCAAGCACCTCGACACTAGTAAAGGTCGTTAACAAGGTCTTTTCATCAAGGGGCGAATGGGAATATCTGAACACAAGACACAACCAGAGGTTCAGGTCGTCATGATCAGACGTTCGGGTTTTCAATCAACACTGGACAATTAAATACACACATCGCCCATTCTGCTGGTAAGTAGATGTGTCGGTCACGAATGACGACTTAATATTTCCCATTGTGCATTCATTAAGTCCGTAGAAAACCTATTGCAACAGTACCAATTGTTCCGACGCTCACGTGACAATGAGCGTTTAACACTGCTCGCAAGCATAGAAGCGTTAACAACAACTTTCGGACGATAAAGCAGACTTGCATCGTCGACTAATAACTCTTCTGGTCAAACAATACTTGCGATCAACCACAGAAGGACGCAAGTCTCATCCTTCTATTTTAACTCTTTCTGTTCCGCCACTCCTTCGCTCAACGATCCGCTCAACTCTGAAGCGTTGGAAGTCCGAGCATCTGCGAGAAGACGAGCGCGCCGCTCGACGGAAACATGTTCGACCGCGAGTACACGGGACTGCAGTTTCTCGTCGCCATGGCAACGCCGCTTCCCATGGAGGCGCCAAAGCCCGGGTCGCCCTGCTCGACGGTGCACGGCGGCGCCATCAGGAAGTCGGCCGGAAAGTCGTCCACGCTGAACCGCGGGTACTCTCTGGAGCCGGACTTGAAGCGCTTGCAGGGCGGCGGTTGACCTATCGTTGACACGTCCATGTAGACGTCGTTTGTGAGCATCGGATAGTTGACGTCGGCCGTCGTGTGGCAACTCGCGAACGTTGACATGCGACAGTACGCTTCGGGAAATCCGTCGGCGTACAACTGACCCGTGTACGCGGACGTGTGTGGGATCGGTGGACCGTAGCATTCGCTGTCGCTGTACAACGACGGTCCTAGTGTCGTGGTCGACGTCACGCTCACCGCATCAAAATTCGGACGTGCTGTAAAAGAAAAGTCGGTTGTGCCTGGCTGGCGGTGGTGGTAGTCCTGGTCGCTTGTGTAGATTGGCCACTGCGGTGCAGGAGGGAGATCGGTCGACGGGGCGCCGCTCGGGTCTTGCGTTGGCCTCTTCAGGTCGGCGTATAAGAATGTTGGCGGGCCAACGACGGTCGTTGGCGGGGTTTCCTGTGGTGTCTGGGCGCACGATGAAGCCTCTGTTAAACGGTTCACGATATTGTAATGTCTGCAAAGATCAGTCATTAAAGCAAACGTTCAGCATTTACGAAAGCAACTAAAAAATACTTAATTAATTATAGTTTAACGAACATCCTTGTATTTACACCACGGCTTACCATAACGCTAGCTTTCGCATCCACAACAAAACAAGCCTTGTAATGATGCTATTCGATTGGCCAGCTCAGCAGACTCTGTTAAATCTATACTAAAAACAAACTTGTTCTCTAGAGATTATCCCACCTGTTAGCTGCTTTTAAGGTGCCCTTGTAACGACACCATAACGGCTGAGTTACGGCACCATATAAACTGTTGTAATTATTATTAATATTATTATTGTCACTTTCAGTAGCTGAACTGCTTTTTGGATGTTACACCCAACAATGTCAAAAGAGAAAACCTGTTATAACAAACATTTAATAATGCAACTCTGGTCCAACTCTGAAAGCATACGACATTTCTCAGCAAATGCCGAATACACATTTATAAACAATCGTAATTTCCACTTGTACGATTAACTCTCCGCGCACTTGTACGATTAACTCTCTGCACACTGCATGATGTTATGAAGTCAGAATTCACATTTTGTGCTAAATTTAAAGCAGAGATGGCCGTGCATTATGAACCATGCAGCATACCGAATGATCACTTTCAGCTTCTTGCGATTCATTTTCTTCCACTGGTAATAGAAATGAACCAACTCCTTCACAGAACGCGTCTTTACCTACGAACAGTGATGCAGAGTATTGTAATGTAAGATCACACTACACAACTATGTTACAAACAAGTCTTATTATTATTATTAAGTATTGTTACCTTGTATACGTTCAGGCCTCCATCCTGTAATTGAATATCTGTGCAATTTGGAAGGCTTAGAATCGTTCTGCTGTTCGAACAATCATCAGGAAATGACTTTTCAACTGTCAGATTTAAGCATGTATTTATATACTCTTGATATGTGCACAAAAAATGTTTAAAGTTAAACTTTTACCTTATTGAAAATATGTGACCCGGTCTATGAAAAGGGACCACAACGCGGGATTTATTTACCGAGATACAGCCCTTAGAACATGGTCACCCATCGAAATATCGAAATCGGGTTTTCACTGGGATTCGCTAGATGACTCTTCTGTCTATCAAATTTTCATAATGGTTCACAGAAATCATTTGATATTATTAGGTTTTCTTATTGTAATATTAGAGCACATAAAAGGGGCTGCAAGGCGGCATCCTTATTGTCGGGGTATTATGACAGTAGAATATTTTTTGGAAACGGTTTTAATGATGAATCTATGATTATAATTATAGTAATGCGCTAAATAATTCATTCTACATGTCTATGCAGCGCTTTGATTTCCATGTTTCTAATTATAAAGTGTAAGGTTCAACAAACAGCGATATTCGGATTATTCACTTCAATTGCGTTTTCCGAAGATCTCGTTTTTCAGGTACATCACGTTGTAAAGTTAAAAAAAAATAGAAAAGATAATAGTGCTGTGTCACATAATACATCATTCTTTTCAGAATTTTGTGCTGATCATGGTGGTATACATAAGTCCATTCCCGCGTTGTGGTCCCTTTTCATAGACCGGGTCACATATATCTTTTGAAGGTTAAGTAAGGGAATTGTACCATACTCATGTCTGTATGCCTGTTCAGTCTCTTTTTCCACTAAAGCCACCGATTCAGCAACTTACTATGATCAATCAATCAATCAATCAATCAATCAATAATCAAGATATACATCAATCAAGCAATGCATAATCAACAATCACTTCACTTAAGCAATTCTAAATTTGCCTGGGCATTATGACAAAGGAAACATAGAAACACAAGTTCAGATCTATAATACAAGTCATGATATTATATTATTAGAAGTGTCAATCTTGACTGTAAATAACATTAGCCATAGAAGTCATAGACATACCAGTGATTTATAACTCAAAATCAGACATAAGTTCAAAGCATTGAAAGTTAAATCTGACATCTTAAATAACAAATTAATTAAAATTATAAAGACTGAATTTTTCCCACCTTGTGTTTATGGATTTGATAGAAGTTCTTGCCATACAACCGCAATCCACTTTCAAAGTTCTCACATTCATCCGACGTCCAGAGGTTCAAAACACCTGACGAGTGCAGAAAACACGTCATATAAGACTTTCTGTCTGTTAACACAATTCACAATTACATCAACTCAGTGCATTAACATCTCAATACAAACAGGCAATGCTTAGACCAAAGGAATGTCTGAAATCACATCAGATAAACTAGTAATAAGTTTAGAAACTTTAGACAATAGTCTGGACATCAGCAATATTGTCAAAGCATAATTGTTTTTCTATGAATATTTCAAACCACCTATCATGCATATACAATCATGGAATTGAATCTTCAAAACAAACAGAACTGATTAATGGTTAAAAAGCCCAAGACATACAATCACTTGCAAATGTCTATTGTCTAGAGACTTGAAGACAACAGAAAAGATACGAACTACTGCCAATGAATGTATGAACGTCTTGTAAGCAACACAACAGTTTCAAGCATTGAGCGTCAAAAACCACGCAGCCAACAAACGTTGAAGATTCTATTCAATCCCCATGACTTCTAATCAATTATTAATACCTGTTTCTGTGACTTTACAATTGCAATTAATACCTATTGGAGGTATGACTTCACATCGTCGTCTCCTCAGAGCTTCGTCTACGTTGTAACTGCATTGCAACATCAGATACAACGCCTACAACAACGACAACAAACAAACAATTCTCAATTCCCATGACTTCACAATGCAGGCCAAAGTGACATAAGTAATTGTGGGGCACTAGAGATTAAGTAACAGCCAATAGCAGTGGCAGACATTCTACATAACACTTCTACATTACACTTTGATACATTACACATTGATACATTACACATTGATACATTACACAATGATACATTACACATTGATACATTACACATTGATATATTGCACATTGATACATTACACATTGATACATTACACATTGATACATTACACATTGATATATTGCACATTGATACATTACACATTGATACATTACTACATCTGCCAGTGAACGCAAAAATCCTGATAAATAACTTCCGAAACTATGTATTGTCATAACTCTTGTATTATTTCTCATTAAAAGTAACTATTGATCAAAATACATTTGTAAATAAATTCTTGCAAAATTTATTACAAACCACACCACAGACATTACTAGACAAAGGCAGCGAATAAAAATTCTCACTTACTTGTTCATCGTCCCTGATGTATTTGTCAGAGCCGCTAAGACTGCTAGCGCCATCTTCTGATGTCCTCTGGTGTTGAGCTGATGCATCGCTGCAGTACGCCTCAACTGAATGAAAACAATATTAGACAAATCCACATCTATAAATGCAATCTCTGTAACTGACTGAAGCAGATGAAAAAAGACAAGAAATTCTATGTAAAATTCAAGAACTCCTGGCGGGTATATTAGGCAAAGCAAGGTATGGTCAGGTACGGTTCTGTGTCTCACAATGGGAATGTAAAACAATAGGCACTCGACTGTACATCTTCAGGCCATGAGCTGCCAATGGACCCTAAAAGGTTATTTATTGGGACCAGCACATCACCAACCCTACAGTGATTTAACTATATCCTGAGGCCAGGAGTGCCATTGACAAGAATCTTGACATGAAACTCTATAGATTTTAGGCTGCCATTGTCATCACACGACCGGCTGATACGTCATAGGTTATGGCAACATCATGCTGTTTCAGTGGTCGGCACATTCACTATGCTTGCACAACTTCCATAGTTATAATACTGCGTCACGGTAATCATAATTATATGAAGTTTCCTTAGGATACTATGGTTATCATATGAAGTCTCGTAACTATATGAAGTTTACCCAATGTTGTTATACCACGGTTATTATATATAAAGTTACCTAGGGCTATTATACTGGGTTATTATATATGGTTTTGCCATGGTCATTATATCCATGAAGCAATTCAACGTACCTTCTTTATCGGACAACTTGTACGGATCCCACAACAATCGGTCAACTGTTTCTGGAACTGAAAAGCAAAACTCGTTTTTTTATTTATTGCTCAAACTCTAGAAGAACGTTTGGATTTGCTTAACGACTCTAAAGTTGGTGCCAAGGCATCAATGGGATGAAGATTTAGTGACTTAATTTTCTTAGCCTCAACATATAAGAGCAGGTGACAAGTCCTCTCCCTTGCCTTCTCATCTTCTCATCGACAGTGTATACTACATGTAATCATTATATAGCAAAGTCCACAAATATATTGAAAAGCACAGAACTTTGCACAGTACTAAGACTTAGAACATAATATTCAAATTAAACAGTTCGGTTAAAATGCATCAATTGCATAAAATATGCATGCATGCAATACTTACTGGTCTTTCGAGTATGACTTGGTAGTAATTCAGGAATTTCTGCTTGGTACTTCGGTCCAATCGCTACCTATAAAATCACCAGAAATGACCAGGCTGTGAGAAAGTCCTCACCCTCGTCATCTAAGCTGCCCATCAACAGTGTACAGTCAATGTACTCATCACAGCCGAGTTGACCAGAGGGTGATGCAGGTGATACAGAAATCTCATCCCAAATTTAAACTCTAGCAAGCCTCAGAGTCGCCAGCCACTCAATTGCCCAACACAACATGCAAACTACAATGCTATCGAGCATCCTAAACTGTCAAACAAATTGAGTTGAAATAACTTACAGAGATTCCATCGAGGTCAGGATGCGAGATAGTTTTGCAGTCATATGTCAGAGGTTCTTCACAACTTGTACGCACTTACCTCTTCACTCTCGTCTTCCTCTTCTTCATCAGTCAGCGGCGGTGACTCGTGATTCGGAGCCGACACTACGCCATCGTCAACAGCTGGAAAACAGAACAAAAGCATCTCATTGACAATGTCCAGTGAAGCATGGCACTGACAATGCAATCTTTCTCCTGCCAAACAACCTGAAAGATGAATACGCTACCTCACACTGCATCTTTTCAACAAGCACTTGAACAGCATTTGATTTCATTGTGTCAGCTCGAGACTGTCGATGTTGAGCTCGTCTTAAAGTGGTGCTACATAAATTTGCAATTAATTACAATTACATCATTTGGCTCAACAATGGAAAAGAACATCAACCCCATGAAATGAACTTCAAATGACAGACTTTAACCCGTTTACCGTGTAATAAAAATTTTCTTAGTAAAAATTGGACGAGTTAACTCGGGGATCACGGTAAAGGGGTTAATAAACCAAAAAACTCCAATGTTAAACTTTGATGTCAAATTCACTGTAAGGCATGTGGACTAACATAAGATAAGCTTCAAATAAAAGTCTACTAAGACAGTTAAGCTAAGTTAAGTTAAGACACTGAGCTATATAAATATTCATGTCGCAGCCACCCACCAGGCATCATTGGGTCGACGATGGTCTGCTTCATTTCGATCGTGTTCATCAACTCGTTGAGACTCGTCTCGTGGTCGAGTCCTTCATTTCGAAGTAGATCCCGTGCGATCTCGTCTTTGTCAAGCGTGAGATCCTGGTTGCTAAGGATCTCCTCTTCGCTGCTCGAGTACGACTCCATCTGGTCGGGACGACATGTGACCATCGGTTCGTTGAGATAGCTGAAGATGCCCGTCTCTTCAAGCGGTATCACTGTGGGACGATTCGAACAGTCATAGAACGCGAGAAGGTCTTCAATCGGAAGCAGTGAGTCCTAGAAGAAACAATAATTAATGTGAGGTGAAAGTATCGTGATGTACACTTTATATGATTCACATCCAAATTATATGGTCGAAGATTGTCTTCTCAGCGATGGATAATCTTTGCTAATGTCTGTATCAATACATTTGTCATGCAAAACAATTGCATTGAAGCAAAGCATGGCTACAGATCTGTACTAAAAAAATATCTAGTTTCTTGGTTTCCTTACACTGTAGTACTACATAAACACATCGCTATGGTCACAGTCCATCTTTCTACAATAAGCTACCTAACAGTCTCCGTAATGAACTTCTTTGTCTTTCTTTGCCCATTTTCCACAAGCGTTTGAAAACCATTCTCTTTGATCGTGGTTTGCCGCTGTCAGATCAGGAGCACCTCTGAGGTGTTTCTCTTGAAGTGGCGCTATATAAATTCATGATTATGATCACAACGTGGTTTAGACAATCATCAAGATTTAAGATTCTTCTGGTTATTACTAACATTATCAGCCTACTAGTTTATTATATCATCCTTCAAAACTTTCATTATTACATCAGCCACATTGATATATTTAAAACACAGAACATCAAAACAACTGACAAATACACATATAGTCACCGTACGTCTTCAAATTAGAGTTTACCTTTGGTGGAGTTGAGTAGATACAGCTATAGACTGGTGCAGGCTTTGTGGCTGGTGGCGGTACACAGTGGTTGCCTGCTGCCATCAGACCTCCTCCAGCTCTCATGTACAACACATTGACATCAACATTTTCTTCTGAAAGAGAAAAATAAATTCTCTTCTACAGAAGCAAAACAAGCGGCACAAAAACTGTCAGACACAACTCAAAAAATTCATAAAGATAATTCGAATAATTACAACATTGAATTTTACTTCGCTTCATGTTTCTGTCTGGTAATCTTTCTTCATATTTTTTCACCTCAAATCTGGCCTTTTCTCCTGGGGTCTAGAGAAACATTTCAAAAATGGAAAAAATGCAATACAATAGAATACAAATTATTTTCAAAGTGCACTTAATTAATTTCTACAGAAGTGATAAATTCTATTTTTGACAAGAACTTAGACAGATTATAGTAAGTGGTTAAAGTGGTTTTAGTGAGCAATGAGCATTGGGAATGCCGAATGGGCGAGCAGTGGAAATGCCAAAGAAATTTTATTGTAATGCATACATGTGTTTCTTTGGTTCTATGCATGGTGAGCAGTGGGAACTCAAGCAAAGAATTTCGAGAACATTGGGAACACCGTTCCCACCCATGCTAAACCCTGATTATAGTCGATCCTTACAGACAATTATGACAAAATTTAATGAAAGCACAAATTTGACGTCTGACTGAGCTGTCAAAATAGTAAAGCATGATCTAGGTACTGGAGTCCATTGCAAACAGGTACCCGACTACCTGCAACAGATTCCCAGTATCCATAATTCACTACTAGAATAAACTGCTATAATTTTAGTCATCCCCTATGTTTAAAAACAACTGAAGTCTATTTAGCATCTCAACTTAAAACATGAAACAGGATTGGAGCTAAAAGCCCAACAATCGGCTCTAAGAACTACACTTAAAATGCTGCACATACCTGCAGAATCGTCAACGTAGCTGTCGCGAGGCTACAAAACATAACAATTTAAATAAATATCAATCTTGTGTTAACTTGTTTTCATTTACACATTTATTTTTACAGCAAGTGCAATGCAATTTGCATTTCTATACCGTCCATGATTAGAAACCAAATGCTTACTTCAAGAATATAATGGTGAGTATTGCAGTAAAAATGGATAGAAAACGTTCAATTTCAAACGGAAAAAGAAGAAAATGACCTTCATTTTACTCAAAACATAAAGCCACTAAAGCGAGCCAATATTAGTTTTACGAATCGCTTGTGCTACTTTTTGTGAATTGTTTTATTTTGCAATAGAATAAAAACATTTCCATTTCAAAGCAGCTTCTGCAGCCTCACCAGATCGAGGCTGATGGGTGTACCACCTAGCGACAGAAACCAAAACTCAAGGCGATTCTATTCGACAAACATTTCCTTATTAAAACGACTAATTAGTCATTTCTGTACAAGTCTTCGCATCGAAAGACAAATAATGCTCAAATTCGCCGTGTCTAGAAAGCTAATTTTCGTAGAATATCGCAGACTAGTCGAATTATATTTTCTAGAACAAACTTACTTCGGCCATGTTGAATCGTATGACGAAATTATTCGTAAACGACACAACTTCACGAAGCCACAAAGCCGGAAGTACCTTAATGCGCATGCGCCAGAGAACCAGCATAGAATTTGCATTACAGTGCGGTTTTAAAACTTGTATGTAACAGTTTTGTCATCCAAAACTATAGTTTTAACGGCTTAATTAAGTCTTGAATGCGTAAAGCCGTCAAAGTTAAACCATAATGGAATTTCCTCAAATCGATTTGAATATCTAGCATAGTTTCAGCGCATAGGGATTCAAGACAACACCCGTCGTTCATCTTTGCAAATATAAGTAAGTAAGTAAGTAATCTATAATCGTACCGTGAATAGTTTATATACCGCCATAACTAGAGGCACTCCCGACCTGACAGCTCAAAAATTCTAAGAATTAGTTTTCTCGCACTGCGGAAAGGAGCAAAGAAAGACCAAGAAGTTCATTATGGAACTGCTTGGTAATCACTCCAGAAAGATGGACGGATACGTTAATAGCGAAGCTTTGTGAAATTCAGCAATAGGCCTAAGTATAAAAAAATTCCACATAGGCCTATGCCTACAACTGTAAATCAAACTAACAGATTAGATACTGTAAGCCGACGTAGGCCTACAATAGGCCTAGAACCAAACCATAACATCGAGACAACTTCATGTTAAAAAATCAAGATAGCCTATCGTAGGCTAGAAATCGGGTTTTCATCCAGGGCCGAAATGCACATAAGTAGGAATAGCGTAGGCTATAGGTATACCTTCTGTAGTAGGATATCATAGGTAGGGTAGTCCCAAAATCACGAATTCACGGAAATCACGGAAACCGTGAATTTCGCCGTTTGCCGTGATTTCCGTGAATTTTGCCTTTTCCCGTGATTTTCCGTGATTTTTCACATTTTCATCACTTTTTTTTTTAAAAACACGTCAAAAATGGCGCCCACGACCAAAAACAGCGCGTTACCATTGAATTCATTTAAGATTTTCTGTGCGGAACCATTAAATTAATGTATGAATTTTTGTTTTGGGGAGTAAATTACGTCGCTGACAAGTGAATATTCATTCATAAATACTCGTTTATGCTAAATTTCAAAATAAAAATCGAATTAATACAGAAATTGTGACTGGAAAAAATTTCGCGGCACCGTGAATCACGGTGCCGTGAATTTTTGCATTTTTGCAAAAGTAGGCCGTGATTTTTTCACTTTTTGACCGTGATTTTGGGACTACCCTAATCATAGGCTAGCCTGCTGCGCATGGTTCCAGCGCTGTAGTGGAGGGGGGACGCCGTCCCCCCACTTTTTTCCAGGGATAATGGAATATTAATAGTAATACTACTACTAATATTATTATTATAAAGAGCGTCCCCCCACTTCATAAAGAGCGTCCCCCCCCACTTCATTTTTAGGACTACACCACTGCATGGTTTCCAAACATTTTGCAGCATGGGCCTACACAAACTATAGCCTATAATTATGCAACGTGATGGGGGCCTGTAGGATACTCGTGTAGCCTATGCCTACAGGCTATTCAACGTGAGCGGGGAGGCGAGGTCAAGGAAGAAGAGGGCGGGGCAGATGAATTTCTACCCAGAAACTGTAGGCTACCTGGCAGGGCTCGCGCGCGCTTGGGTGTTTGGGTTAGAAACTCAGAACGTCAGTTTATTTGTCGCTAGGCCAGCAAGACGGTTTGTTATTATTGATGGGGGTTGGGAGGCCATCGTAGTGGCTTTAATGGGATCAAAGGAGCAAAGTCCACAATGAATCTGACCTAAGGCTTAACAGCAGTAAAATTGAAATTTAGTTTAGAAAGTTAGAACAGCTTACATATTATTAAATTATTATCAATCATCGACAAACGAATGAATGATATCAATTCATTTTGAACGCAATATCTTGCAACTATCAAGTTGCAAATGGTGGATGAAGAACAATAAGAACGAGACATTGAAAGGAATGGATAGGACACATAATATTGATAGGAGACTCCCTTCTAAGAAGGATTAATAAAGGGAAGAAAAAGACAGACATATGACGCTGAGCTGGAAGATGATAGAAGACTGCAGGATACAGACTCATACAGTCCTGGATACTTAGGGAGAAGGCTCAACACCGAGAAGAGGACGGTCTAACCAGCATCTGGACAGAAAGCTTGAAGAACAGTTATTGCTTTAAATACCTGTCAGCAGATGCTTTAGAAATTCGACTGTTCACGATTACGACTTCAAACCGAAGTCTGTATAGTAGTCTCACGATGCAGTCATGTTTATGATACAAGTGAATTCATTTCCTTATACTCAACATACAAATGCAGGCAACCAGTTCTACCCGTCGTTGTCTAGTCTTCCACCAAACACTGTCAAAGCGAAGTTGGCTATAGGGGGCACAAGTGTCTGCCTTTGAATTCAAGTCTTTCGTGCTTGGACGCAGTGATCTAACAACCAGATAATCTTCTCTTCCAACAGAACAATTAACAATCAATTAAATTGAATAAAATGAATAACACTCTAAACACATTTTGTGGAATTATTCTCAAGGGTTTATTTGAATCACACGACAATACGCCTATGCATGGTTATTCATTAATTCGATACAGACATTCAGACACACACACACACACACACACACACACACACACACGCGCAAAGAAATCCACACAGAGAATTACTCAAAGACAGACAGAGACAGACACCAAGACAGACAGAGACAAACAGACTAAAACAGACAGTCATTAACTCAACACAGACAAACAGCCCCACACCGCAGACAGACACATAGGCAAACACACAGATAGACAGTCCGTCTGTTAAACAAACAGAAAGAGGCATGTACAGAGAGACAGAGAATTAAAGACATATATAGACAGACAGATATAGACATACAGACTACAGACACCCACATACTCTAGAGATACAAGGACAGGCAGATAGGAAAACACAGACAGACACACACACACATGCACAGTTGCACACACCTACAGACAAACCCAAAGAGCGGGCACTTGAAACACAAACGACACAATATTCTCTAGACTACTTTTTCTAAGACGTCACCAACTCTAAGAAAGTCGAAAAAACCTACGCACAGTGTGAAGTAATTATATATCCTGTGATCAATTATTGTCACAAGCATAAAGCAGTCAAACAATCAATGATTCAATCAATCAATCAATCAAGCAATCAACAGTCAAAACAGTTGCCTATATAGTCAAATAATCACTAAATTTAATAAACTGATCGATGAATCAACGATTCAATCAACGATTCAATCAACGATTCAATCAATGATTCAATCAACTGAATGATCAGATAGAAAATATTAAAATCAATTGAACTGACGAAAGCAATCAATCTACAATCATCATCATCAAAAAAAAGTCAAAACAATAACGAATGAATGAAAGAACTAATCAACGATCAAGTAAATTACACGTAGTATTGATATAATCAACTAACTCCAATCAATTCACTAATAAACAAACTATTCAGTAACTGTATTAAAGCAGCTAAAAGATTTGATTCTTTCTATTTAGAAAGAGGAAAGGGTAGCTAACCCTGAAAGAGAGAGACAGACGTGAGCAGACAGAGACAGACATGGACAGACAGAGAGACATGGACAGACAGACAGACATGGACAGAGAGACAGATATGGACAGACAGACAGACAGACATGGACAGAGAGACAGACATGGACAGACAGGGAGACATGGACAGATAGACAGACATGGACAGATAGAGACAGACATGGACAGAGAGACAGACATGGACAGACAGAGAGACACGGACAGGCAGACAGACATGGACAGATAGACAGACAGAGGCAGTCAGGGTGCAAAGTGCTATTCATTTCATTTTCTTTGTTTCTACAGTTAACCTTGTGAGAACTGCAAGTGGAACATTAATCTAAAAAAACTTCCACTCTTGTCTGCCTCTGTATAATTATACCAAACCCCTACAACTCATTTTATAACCATCTTAAACTGCAAAGAGGCTGCTTGTGCATTCAGATCTT
The DNA here is from genome assembly GCA_945859605.1 of Lumbricus rubellus. Lineage (NCBI taxonomy): Eukaryota > Metazoa > Annelida > Clitellata > Crassiclitellata > Lumbricidae > Lumbricus > Lumbricus rubellus. The sequence goes on from OX243812.1 coordinate 3,304,098, forward strand.
CACAAAGTTCAACATTATTCTCGTAAAGTGTAACAGTTGTGTAGATTGTTTTATGTTATGTCCACATACACCTATTTAGATGAATGATTTTTTATATGTGCAACATAATTTATCAACAGTAACAACATTGGACAATGTGTTAGCGCACTGTGTTAGTGCACATTGCTGGTAAATGGTAATCAGTATATTTTAGACCACAAGTTCCATCCTCGGCAACTAAAACACTGAAAGATGTCAACTTCTAACCCCAAACACACTTGCCATTTGAAACCGTCAATGTCATTTCACATTTGCTTTCCCATTTGATTATGCTGTGTGATGTTCTGCTAATACAGGCAGTGGCGTCTAACACCTAACATGGCATCTAACACCCAACATGGCGTCCAAAACCCAACATGAAATTGAGGAGAACCTCTCTGGCTGACTAATATATTAATTTTCGTATAGCAGGTCTTTATATTTATAACCGAAAAACAACACCACCCCATGTCATGTCCAAAACATTAACCCACACTTCTGCCACTTGTGAAAGATCCTTCTCCTACCCCACCCCCACCCCTACCCCCGCCGCCACCCATTGTTAGGCGCCACTGGATACAGCTTGAACGAAAGACATTTAGTTTAAAATTTAAATTGACTGCATGAACGAACAAACGAATGAATTCACTGACACAAACAGAAATGTTTGAGACGACTGACATGATTGACATCACACAAAAATAACAATAGGAGGACAAGTCGCAAACAAAGGAAAAGAATCATAATCGAATAATCAGAATCGTCGCAAACAAAGGACAATCTTCAAAGCTGTATAAAGAATAATGGAACTTGGGTTAACTCGATCGTTGGCAGCAGAAATCACAATTGAAAATAAATGTAAAATTGAACACGATTTTAGCAGCTAAAAATTGAAAATAGAAACGTTATTAAAGAGAAGTGCAAACTAAATCGAAACGCCTCAACAGACTTTGCTTAACTGAAACGTCAAACTTTAATAAAAGGAAAATAAAACATGATTAGTGAAATAGACAATGGAATATGCAATTACAAAACCTTCAAAATAATCAGTTTACGACATGACTTCGAAAATACAACTAGTCTGTTTTGGATTTGAAAACAGAACAGCATACGACGAATGTGATATCAAAGAACAATCCGAGAAAGTTTAAACCAATTTCGTAAGCACAGAATCATTCAAACAGGACACGAAACTTTGCAATTGAACATTGATATTTGATAATTAATAAGCAACGGCCAATTAAGTGAAAACCTGTTCACGATTTCAAACAGCTTCAACGAAATCGCAATATTAATCTCATCTATAATCATTCGTGCAACATTGTCGTCCACAGGGAGGAGAATTGCGTCAAGAACGAGCCGCCCAAAATCTACGGATGCTTGGCATTTAGCTGGAAAAAAATCGATCTGAAGAAGGAAATGGAACTGGAATGACAGAGAAAGGCGTGCGTGTGTGCGAGTACGTAAGGCTGATAACACAGGCCCATGATCGCCTCCAACCTCCCCCAACACGGAATCCCTCGCAAACTTCACACACACCAAGAAAAATAATATCTGATTCGCAATTCGCACCACCGCGTTTCAACGGCTGCACACACCATCGACGACACAGAAGAAAGCATCTCAGCACATCTCAATTCAGCACATCTCTATGGCGACGCAGTTCGCCTCCACGAGACCCTTGTTGAGCGACCGCACGAGCGTCCACTTGTCCGTCAACGGATTGTAGCATTCGACGACGCGTGTCGGACCGTCGTCCTTCGTGCGCCCCCCTGCGACGTAGATACACCTGTTGATGACCGCAGCGCCTCCGCAGATGTGCGCGCAGTTGAGGTCGGCCAGTCTGCGGAACGTGCGCTTCTCCGGATTCAGCAGGATCACCTTCTTCGTGTCCTGCCAGATGACGTAGAAGATCCCGTCGATGACGGCCATCTTCGAGAACTCGATCGGCTCCGGCAGGACGTACTGCTCGCCCGAGTACTTGACGTCGTCGTCCGTGCAGTGGTAGCTCTCCATCGTCTTGACGACCGCGCCGCACTGCGTCCCTCCGATCTCCACGAGAACAGCGTTGAACGGAATCACGTGCGAACGGATGCGTGGACACGGCGGCGATCCAACCTTGCGCCAGATCGGATTCGCAGCGGACAGATCGAGGCATTCGATCGTCTCGATCGATCGTGCTTGAGCCTCGACGGCGGACAACGGCACGTTCGTGTTTCGCACGCCACCGATCACGTACAGCTTCGAGTTCCACGCGGCTGAAGCGTGACGAGCGCGCGGTCCGAGCATCGAAGGCAGCTCCGTCCAGCGTCGTTTCGTCGACACGAACTTCCAGACGGTCGCGACGACGCATCCGTCACCGACTCCACCCGTCACGACAATGTCGTCGGCGACGGCCGAGACGCTGCAGTCGCAGACGCCAACCGGTAGATCGGGAAGCGTGGTCCATCGGTCTTTGCGTGGATTGTACACCTCGAGCGTTGTAACCACCTTATTGTCGACCACCGTGGAACCGACTAGCGCCAGCACCTGTTTGGCCATCGTCGACGGCCGCGGACTGCAGTTCGGGGAAATACTGAGTTTCTCAAAAGCGTCGGAGACGTCGGTTGCGTCCAAGCAGACCTCGCTCCTCGCACGCAAGACCTGATCGGAGCAAGCGTCGCACGATGCAATATGAAAATTGCGCTTCACAACCTCCTCCACATAATCATTGTCGAGTGCAAAATATCGGATTCCCTTCAAGACCATGCAGAGACTGTTGCGTCGCCGCTCCAGATCGAAGTTTACCCACTTGACGACCGCCTCAAACACGAACCTCTCCGTGCGAACCTCGATGAGATCGCTCGCGATGTACGACATCAAGCGAACGGCGGACAGCTCGAGAAACTCTTCCGATTCGCAGACGCAAGCGAAATTCTCCAGCACAAACTGATGAGCCTCGGCCTCAAGCTTATCACAGGAATGGAGGTGGGAGAAATCCTCAATGCCTAAGCAGTTCGACGAATGGAGGTGCTTTGCGAGGAACTGGCAGCAGAACTCGACCACCTCTGGATAGTGGAAGAGACTTGCAGCGGCCAACACGTCCTGCGCGTTATCCACCGTCACCTCAACGCGACCTGTGTACACGTAATCCACCAACTGACGAAGTGTCTTCGACGAAAGCTCGTTGAACGAGATGCGACCTTCACGACTCTCGCGAAGGTCGCTGGAGAACATCGCCTTGAAGTAGGGACTGCTGACGGCAAGGACATTGCGGTGACATGGAATCTCGTCGCGACCGACGCAGAGGATCGTGTCCGTGAAGACGGCTTCCGCTCGGAGGGCGTTCAAGCGACGCAGGATCTCCAGCGGATGCGTGTCGTTCTGGAGGACCTGCGTCACTTCGACGGACGGGTCACTGCAGCGGCGTTCCATCAACGTCTCCATCGCCCATCAGCGACTGATGCAAACGTCGAAAGAAAACTCTAGAACATGAATGGAATGAACATCGTTAGCATCGTTTATATTGTATTCACAATGTTTCTCAAATTCTTCACATGCAATTTTTATTGATCAGAGATATTCACATAATTTAATATGCAGCATTTCATCAAGTAACATCCGTCATTTATATCTTGCAAATGCACAAGCATACATGCAACAATCTATGATAGTATATATATATATATATATATACACAATGTCACATACATATATATAATTATATATTACATATACAGTATATCTATACATGCACACACAAATGCATGTACACATAAATGCATATTATATTAATATGCATTAATTTGCATTTATATATAATGTATAAATTATATGTGATGATTTATGTGATATATATAATATACATATATATATATATATATAAAATATATATATACTGGAGGAGCTGAGAGGCGACTAGGGAGAGGATCAACTGGAGAGGATACATCAGGGCTTTCGCCAGAGCTCCAGAAGCTGACGGCACCAGGAGACCAGGAGATAATATATATACAGGGTGGCCCAAAAAAAGTGATAACATCTGGTAACATACGAGTTATTTACAAATATAATTCAGTTAATTATATTTGTTTCATGTATTTTTGTGTGCCAAGTATTTAGCTAATCAAAAATCATATTCAATGTGTCCTCCTTGCTTCTCAAATAGTTTTTCTAAGCGTCAACGCCACTCGTTTATGCTACAGTACTGTCAATAAAGTTCTGCTCCAGATTTCTCCATTCTTCGATTATTGCCAACTTCAGCTCTTCAACTGTGGTAAATTTTCGCCGAAGGTAGACTTTTCTTGCAAAGCACCCTATACATGGCATAATCTACTGGGTTTAAATCAGGACTGTTCGCTGGCCAAATGTCTGGCTCGATGAAGTTAACACTCTCCTGGCGAAGAAAGTTGATCGCGTTTCTCGCTGTGTGAGATGGAGCTCCGTCTTGCTGTAATGTAAAGTTATGGCGACCACATGTCGCTTGAATAATTATTACAGGCAGCAAACCTTGCCTTAGAACGTGTTCACAATAATAGTATTCACTGTTTACTTTGGTGCCTGGTTCAATGAACACCATATTAGTTTTACCCATTCGAGACACACCAACTGATAACATGATACTGAAATGGTCACATTCTCGTATAAGTCGACTTTTCTGGACTTGCATTTTCTTTGTTTCAACGGAATAAACACGATCATTTTGAGAATTAACTGGAGTGGCAACGGTGAATGTCTTTTCGTCTGTAAACCAGTTGTTTCGTATACACTTCTTCCATTAGGAAACTGCTCAAGTAGCTGCAAGCGTTGCAAGCGTTTCAATTTTTCATTTTCATTGAGCTTCTGCCCGATCACACGCTTGTACGTTTTGAGTTGTAAATCTTGCTTAGCAATACGTCTAAATAAAGGCATCATGCAGATAAATAGATAAGTAAGTGAATGAGTAAACAATTTAAACTATTATTGCTACAGTTAAGCAAATTTTGATGTAATTATATCACTTTTTACGCGATGTTATCACTTTTTTTGGGCCACCCTGTATATATACTAGCTGTACCCGGCCACGCGTTGCTGTGGCAGAAAAGACCTCCCCTTTCCCTCCCCTCCCCTCCCCGTCCCCTCTCCCTCCTCCCCCTTCCCCCTTCCTCTGCCCCTCCCTCTCCCCTCCCCTCCCCTCCCCTCCCCCTACCCACCCTCTTCGTCCCGCTCCCTCCGCTGCTTTCCTCCGTCACACCGTCCAAGGCCGCTTTCGGAAATTAATAAGCGAGTCGCTTATGACGTCACAGCACGGGACCTCATTGATGTTTGGTCTGTTTGGGAACAACGCGTTTATGAAATCTGGCAGCCGTGGTGTTTTGTTGAATTTGCAAATGGCGGTCGAAGGGATTGCAAAGTTCACTCTTTGTGGGAAAGGTTGCGTTTTTTCGGGAAAAAAGCATAATTTAGAACACGGTTCTATGGGAATGGAAGGTGTTGTAAAATTTTCAAAACAATCCGTGCGTAACTTTGGGCGTGATTGTGTACCGCACTATTGGAAAGTTTCATTTTTATTTATATATATATATATATATATATATATAAGTTTGCTTCTACCCTCCCCTCCCCCGTCCTTCGTGTTTTCCACTTGACTAAGTCCCTGTGATGAGCCGCATGAGCGTGATCACGTCTGCCCATACTAGACCACGTTTCCCTGATGACGTTTACTCCAGTCCAAAACAACCCTCGGTTTCCTAATCACACGACAAGACTGTTAACAAGAGACACCTATAGTTAGTTGGTTGCATTGAAGTTCATGCCACAATGGAGCTATATAAATGTCTGTATACACGCAAACGTGACTGACTGCCAACCTCTCCCTCCTCTTTGCTGCTGCTACCGCTGCTACTACTACTACTACTTTGCTTTTCACGTTATGCACAACTCCCTTCCCCTTTTCCTTCCCCCTTCCCTCCTTCTTTAGATTTATTTGTTCACACTCTTATTCCTACCCTCCATTCCTCCTACTCCTGCCATCCATCCATAGTTTGCCTGCTCTCCAACTCCTACTCCACCTTCTCTCCTACTCCACCATCTCTCCTACTCCACATTTTCCTGCTCCATCTTCCCCAAAGCACTAAACGACCTGCTCGTGCTGCTTCACCTGCCCACCCACCGTCAGCCGACAATACCCTTACCTTAACCACCCCACCACCTTCACCCCATCGCAGGGACCGGGCATAGATATAATAAACCTGGATGGTTCACGCCAGGCTAAATCTAAATTTAAACTGATGACAACACCATCTCTATGCAAATGACGTCATACGGGGAAGAAAGCTTCGTGGAGCATGGTGGTCGTGTGTTATTGATGCGAAAGTTTTAAAACGTTTTTACATCTAAACCGTGCCGATTTCTGGAAGTAAAATTGTATGGAAAATGACTAAATCATGTGTTGCTTATGGGTGCACAGCAAGGCGTGTTACTGGAGGAGCATGCTCGTTTCACAGGTTAGTAAAGATTCAATATATTGGGGCATAAAGGCGTACTACGCTGGATCAAACCTGACCAGTTGAATGACAAATTTTTAATATGAGATTCATTAATTCAAGATTTGATACAGCGCCTCTTAAAAGAAACTACTCATAGATGCTCCCGACTCCAGTACAACCAAAAATAATAGTTTTCAAGTAGGCCTAGATGGTAAAGGTAAATGACGGCTCGGTAGCAAGTAAATATTGTGGCCGCCGCAGATAGGTGCAGAATAGAGCGACCTGACATACGGCGATCGATAGCCCAATATCACTTGGCACCAAAGAAAGTGAAACCTCGCATGCCACCACTGAATCGAAATTTTCCTCAGTCAACATCTAACATTACTGTCAGTTGATGTCGCTCTATTTCGACGCCACTTGGTCCAGATACTCTGATCATCGAACCATGTCAGCTGTCGTCGACGAAATCTGGGCATACCTGGGAACGGCGGTCCCAAATTCTAACATTAAGTAAATCAACATGATGTGTCGTAATAGTGCGGTGTATTGGATGGGCGCATAGAAACGGTTTCTTTTGCACTCCACACTTATAAAACGACCAGCTTGTCCACCGAAATAGAAGCCGGAATAATGAGAAAGCACTTGAGAAATGGAAGCTGGATGAAGACCGTTTACAGGTTAAATGAAGGTGGATTGATGAAAAAACGCAAGTGAAATATAAGCTGGATTGACGAAAATTAAACTTGAGAAATGGAAACTGGATTGTTGATTTCAGTGATGTATTTCAGCATGCATCCAGGTTCAAGTTCAGCTGGAATGCCGTTAAACTTTAGCCTATCCAGCTTTTTTACCAAACGTCCATCACGACACATCATGTTTAAAGCCTCCTCTATCGATTTCTTTAATTTTATAATTTGGGACCGCCGTTCCCAGGTATGCCGAAATCTGTTGGTTGGCTCCACCACCTGTGTATGCCTGCCAACGGTGACTCTTCCAGCTTACTGTGCAATGTTTTGCTAACTGTTCTAATAGTTTTTAAATGTCATTAACATCAACAGGCCAGCACAGAGATCGCCTCTGAGTAACTTTCTTGAAGAGGCACTTTATAAATTCATGGAATGAATAAATAAATCAGATATATTTTTAATGTGTGTATGCACTTAATGGAAAATAGGTACTGGTAAATTATTAAGGTAAACATCAAGTCATGTCATATACAAACTAACCAACAAACAAATTATCCAAAAAATTTGTTCCAGTATGAACAAATTTGTTTATATAATTATAGTTTGTAAATGTGTAATTGAATTTTGGATTGCATTTTATAATCATGTAAAAAGTGTAAATTTTATGATAGTTGCCACGAAATTTTTCATGCTTCTGTTAGCATGGTATTTTAATAATGTTGTTTATAACATGTGTCCCTCCAAGTATGTGATATTTCTTTTCTTTTTTTAGCGAATGCAGTTCGTGCCAAGCCATACCACTGCGGCGGGACCCTCAGCAAGATGTAGAGCCTGGAGTCCTCCCGGAAAACGAAGAAGGCGGCACTCGTTCACAATGTGCGACATCGTCTGTCTTTCTCCACAGCAGCACAGTGGATCTGTTGCCTGTCCCCATCTCACCAGATTCACTGCGCAGCGACCTTGATCCGTGCGGAAGCGATTTAAAGTTTTCCACAGATGACTATGGAGATCACCACTCGGAGGCCAGACAGATGGCACGGCCACGAGCGAATGATTCACCACTTCCATAGTGGGCCATTCTTCGCACCAGGCCGAGATAGCTGTCAAACCCTCCTCCAGAGGATTTCTCCAGATAGGATGTCTAGACGGGAGACGCACTCCTGGGTAAAACGCAATGTCCGCGTGCAGAGGAAGTCTTTCGTCGTTTCGGATCTTGGTCAGCATCTTGGCGCAAGCTTCAGATCGACAGAGGTGGGGCGGAGGGATGTTGCTGAGCACCGGCAACCAAGGAAGGGGAGCCGCTCGGAATGTACCTGATATTAGACACATAATCTCATGTAACTTGACGTCGACACATCATGTGTGGGCCGAACGGGCCCAAACAGGAGTGCAGTATTCCGCAGTGGAGTAGCACAAGGCGAGTGCTGAGGTTCGCAGGGTCGTAGCTTTAGACCCCGATGTTGAGCCAGCGAGTTTGCTGAGAAGATGGTTTGTTATTATGTGATATACTGATATTGATATTGCTAGAATATTTTGTCTTCTGCTACTTTATTTCTTAGATGCTATAGCATTCCAGCATCCCAGATACAGGAGTTGATTGTGTTTTGAACAATATGCAGCCAGATTTTTAATGTGCTTAAATGGGACTCTTTAAATACATTGATTCTTTTCTGGTCGTATAGACGTTGTTCACATAATAACTGATGTAAACAGCTTTTTGCTTCATTGTTGCTTGAAAGTAATAATAACAGTGTACAATATACAGCCAGATTTTTAATGTGTGTTTGTGGCAAAGTATGTAGTTACCGTATTTGAACTTTTTCCACTTTGTGATGAGTGTGACATTGACATGCTTGCTCACAGAAGTGATTATCGTTTTTTAGCTGTGTCTTTTAAAGGTTTTTTCGTACTTTGTATGTTTCTTTTAAATAAACATATTTATGAGAAGTTCTCATAATTACATTTTCATTTATGTGCAATTTATTTATAGTAGAGATTTACTCTATTAATAAACATTAGCGTAATGGATGATATAATTCTGATATTAATTCATTACGAGAATTTGTATAAATTTTTGATTGCACACCTCAACTCCACATCAATCAATATTTGACCTTGCCTAGTTATTTTTCTACCATTCTCATACTGCATCACCACTGCACCCAGATTCTGGAATTACCATCCTTCTGAATGTTCTCAGTTCCCCCACTATTACACCCACTGACCCAGCTACAATAATAAAGGCAAGTTAAGCATGTGATTTCTTTAACCAGCTGTCAAACTGCACTCTAGTGAAGAAGCATGGTTAAAGTAAGTAAATATTTTTAAACAATCAAGTCTGTGGCCGTTTAAAGCTAGCCAGTTGATTAGTTTGTGCACACTGTTAATTAATTAACACATTAATGGGGTGTAGTGGTGGTGTCGTTGCCTTGGAGCCAGAAGGTTCGAGGTTCGAATCCACCTCGCGGCGTAAGGACCTTGGGCAAGTCCTTCACTCACAATTGCTCAGCGCTTCGGCGTGAAACTCCGATGCAGTGTCCGCTCTGTAGTCTGGAGCGCCTCTGAGTAGGGAGAGTTCGAAGGGGCGCTATAACAAGTGCACATACAAACAACCAAACTGTACAACACTGACTCCTCCTTGCTTTAGACAACCTGGTCATTAAGTCGTGCCCGTAGGCCATAAACATTAGGCTTCAGAAATAGAAGCAACATAATTATGAAGGACTTAACCACGGTTTCCTAGGGTTGCAGATAACGGTTACTATCGGTTAGGCGGCATAGAGTACAGAGTATAGGCAATCCCATCAGCACAGAAGAGACACCGCGGTAGCACACACCCCGTCGTAGAACCGGGCCAGACGATGGACAGTGCCTCCTATCTCTTCCTCCTATCTCTGACAATCGGACGGTAGGCCTACTCCACTTGATATCTGTGGACAGCCCTACTGATTCGAATAATAATTATGTTGCTCTGTGTTGAGCTTTAGCGTGTGCGCTTTAGAATTCGAAAGTATACGATTATGAAAAGTAAAGGTCTATTGACTCAGTTTGTCTGCATGCAGGCAGGCTGCTTTCTGCTCCGTATGACGTCACCAGCATAGATAGGATGTATGCATCACAAATCTGACTGCTTGCTGTATCCAGGTTTATTATATCTATGGGACCGGGTGCCGCCAACCACAGCAACACACGTCGATGGAGCAAGGCCATAAATCGGTGAAGGAACTTAAACGAGTCGACGCTCCGAGGCACTAGATGCCGCCGCCGCCGCCCTCGCCGACCTCTTAAGGACCAGCAGCAGCAGCAGCAGCAGCAGCAGCAGACCTCGCCGGGCATGGACTATATAATAATTCAAATGACGTCATTGCGCCGCGCTCTCGTATCACTAGGTGGTGCCTGGAGCGGTAGAACCACCGTCGTAATGGCCGTCCGATAGTCACCGATATCGGGCGCGACACACCCGGGGCGCCGAGCGTCCGGGATAACTGCGTCGCTCTTATAGGCTCGTTCGCTCCGGATTCATCATTCCTGCATACACTCGCCAGTCATGACGCAATAACGCCGTCTGAGAGACCCCCGCGGGCATTGACGTGTTAGAATATTCAGAGGTCGTTGGGCCGGGGGGGATGGGGGGGGGGGACTGCGAGGGGTAGGGGTGAAAATTAATCCGGACTACGGCCAACTATTCAAATGTCGTTAATTAAGCAAGTTAGCTTTGCACTGAATAGCATGACAATACAACACAATAATTCCCTCTTTCCAACGTTCAATAGAACAAGCACGCATACGCGCGCGCACACACACACACACACACACACACACACACGACAGTCCCAACAGTACACATACCTCACCAAACCATAAAATATACCTTACTTAAAAGCATTAGATATCTCAAACAACCATCAAACATGCCTTAGTAAACTTAAGGCATTATATAATATATATATATATATATGTATATATATAATATATACCTCACCACACCATAAAATTATACCTTACTTAAAAGCATTAGATATACCTCATCAAAAACAATTTGACATACATCACACAACCATTAAATATACCTCACTAAAAATCTCTTCAAATACGTATCTCACTAAAATCATAGAATATAATGCACCAAAGAAAGACCCATACCAAACCATTACACATACCTCACCGGACCCTAAGCCTATAAATCATCATCAAACAAATATGTTATATACATGTACCTACCTACCAAACCAAACAGACCATTAGGTATCTGTCGCACTCAACCCAAAACAGACCACCAAGTAAGAGAGCGTGCAATGTTGCCAAACAGACTTCAGATAAAATAATTCCTTTCATAACCTGCTACATACACATTTGAGCATGTTATAATATGTAGCTCTGGTGCTGCAAGAATCCTATACACAAACCCAGAGCTCTGCCTGTTGCACTTAAATCACCATTCGCTTTATCTAAACGACCCACAGTGACTACAACAGCTTAAATAAGATAAGATTTGCAACCCACTTCAAGTTCGTGTTATGCCAGAGGACATAAAAACGGCCAACAATTAAAAGATTCTTAGACAGGACAGCGAAAACATAGCCTACACTCATGCATATATCAACTGCACACAGTACTAACTAATAAGTAGGAATTCTCCGTGATCTAATCTATTTAAATGATAAATTCATAGCTAATCAACTTAAATGCAATGACTTCTATAGTAGCTACCGCAATTTAATCCAATTACTTCAATAGCTAATCTAATCCAATGACTTCTACAGGGTGGCGCAAAATAAACCGGGCTATTAGTAATTATTGCCTTAAACTATCATTAGACTGCAGAAATGACACAGAAAAATGGCATTGGTTTGGCATTTAATATAGCCTAACATTGAATGAACTGTAAAATTTCAGAGTTTTCTGAATGCGTAAGAAATTTAAGTCAAAGTGATGTCCTCCGTTTGCTGCGATAACCAACGATAATCGCTTGCGAAACTGTCCAATAGCCCGGTTGATAGTGTGCTCGCTGATTTCGTCCCAGCATGCGGTCAGAACTTCTTTCAAATGTTCAATATCTCGAATTCTCTGCCTGTAGACAAGCTGCTGAAGCATTCCCCAGATCGAATAGTCTACGGGATTCAAGTCCGGACTGTTCGGTGGCCAATTTCTTGGTTCAATAAAGTCTGGAACGTGAGCAGTGAGAAAAGCAACTGTTTTTCGTGAACGATGAGCAGGTGCTCCATCCTGTTGGAAAGTGAAATTGTCACCAGAGTGAGCTATAATGTCTGGCAGTAATACGCTGAACAGTTCTACGAGATATACCAGTTTGACGCTCAATATTTAAATTCTCTCGGAGATTTGCTTGTTCCCGGTTGGTCTTCTTGACTTGAAATCAGTTCCTCGACCTTCGCTACGTTATCAGCCATACGAACCGGTCGCGGTCGACCGCTACCCTGTTTTCTTTTAGTGTCGCCAGTTTCGTCGATCCTTTTAATCAAATCATTCAACGTATTTCGCTTCCATTGTCGTTGTGGGAATTCTCTAATCATTCGAAGCGAACCCCATTCTTTTTCGAGTCTTAACGCACGAATTAACGATTTATCATCAATTGTCAGCAGACGCTTCGCCATGACGGTACAAAGAATAGTTAACGCCATAGAATACTTGATCAGTTTTATTTTATGTAGCGCTCTCATTTTTCTGTGTCATTTCTGTCTAATGATAGTTTTGAAGTGATAATTACTTTGATTATTCAAGCGATGCAATTGCAAAAACTAATAGCCCGGTTTATTTTGCGCCACCCTGTATTGCCATTCTAATCTGACAAAATGACTTCTACAGCTAATCAACTCCAATCCAAATGACTTTCAATGCTCTAATCAAATCTAAAGACTTTGATAATCTAGTCTAATCACTTCTATAGCTAATCTAATCAAACCCAACCACCTCCATAGTTAATATACCGTAATGACTGCTATAGCTACCGGTAATCAAGTCTAATCTAGGTTGCTGTTATCACAACGTACAATGTCCAGGAAAACAGACAATGGTTGCTTTAGGTATAATCGCAATAAAAGTCAAAACACAAATTTTTAAAAACCTGAATGAAAAGCGAACAAACTGTTTCATGTCAATTGCAGAATATTGCCCACTGCTGGATAATTTCATGAATCTAAATTTCTCTGAATTTAAGTGATATCGCAAGATATGCTTAGTATTCAATCAAAAGTCGCACGTCACATTCATCAGCTAATTTCCAATTTCCCAACAGGCCATGAAATAAAATACACAAGAATGAAACAACATGATAAGCACATAATTTATTAATATATTCTCAAGGCAGATCAGAAGCAGGCAGCAGAATCCAATGGGCTACCAGCGTATATACATCTATACCGGCATGACCTGTGCACGTTTGTACATGCAAATACAGGTACGGGGGCATGGAGCACTGCTCAGATGATTTAGATTCCCGGCCAATTCGGATCGGACAAAAATTATTTGCATCAATCCAACTTTAAAGCAAGAATTGTTTTCATCAATCCAACATCTAAGCAAAAAATTAATCGGTTTGCTCCGAATTGCCCACTTCGAATTGTCCAGCTCTATATTTCCCAGATACCGCCAAGATCTAACATGAAAAGCATAGTTGTAAAAAGTTTTTTGTTTTTTACATCTATGACGAAAAGCATGGATTCGAGTATCTGCAGAGATGGCTACAAAGTGCATATCTGGAGTAAGTCCTTCTCAAACAGTGCTACCATTTTTTCTGTTATGTGGTGACATGAATGGAGTTTTGAGCCGCAAAAGGACTTCGGGTAATTTCGTATACGGTACATTTGTATAAATGGCTACCATATCTAATCTGAGTGTACGTCTGTACGTACCTACACGCATGTGATTACATATATGCATATAGCTGTATCCATTTAAAAAGTTTTTAGAGATATATATAGCTTGAAGTGAGGCGCCCGTGTAATGGCACGTGCTGTGTTATGGCACCATAGAAATTTACTTCAATTATTTTTATTATTTATTACTATCATTGTTATTATAATTATTATAACATACACTGTCACACTTGGAAATTTGATCCTGAGGAAGTGGCTAAGCCTCAAAGGAAGAATTGAAATCTTGAGAAGAAAGCTTATCCAGGGCTTAGAGTGTGGCAGGACAGTCATGGACGGCGTTCTGGCACTTAGTTTCATATCTCTATGACGTCCTGCCTCTTATTTGGCCAGCACACCTGAAAATGTAAGGGGCATCCTGGCACTTCTTTTGGAAAGGTAATGGGCGTCCAGGCACTTTTTTACACTTTTAGCACTGTGCTACACTAAGGAATGCCATCGGTATTTAGTAACAATAACCAGTGGCAACTTCCATCATACACAAGGCATGGTAACAGGACAACTTGGGAGTGGACAATTCATTCAGAGTGGACAATTTGGAGCAGACAATTCAGAGCAGATAATTCATCAGAGGCAATCAGGTTAGAGGTAAAGGCATCAACTTGTTCTAAAGGAACAGAATGACATGTATCCTATATATTTAAATGTCACTGTCAGTGACCCACCTTCAAGTAACAGGAAAAGTCCCCACTGGCAGGAGGTCTCAGTGGCCAGGGCCACGCAACATAAACCGCAGACTGATAAAATCTAATGGTCCACGTTATGACACAGTATATCATTACACAGAAACTATCTATATATATGTTCGTTTATTGACAATTCAATCTGACAAACCGCAGAATGATTACAGATACAAGCCTATGCCTCAGAGTTTTCCTTAGTGCAGAATAACTGGATCTGGTTGTCCTAAGTTGGAAGGCCTATCATCAACAATTTAGTAAACATTTCCACAATCAATTAATTGGGGGGGCGGTAGAGTAATGGTCAACATGCTGGCCAAGAGTGCGAGAGGTAGCAGGTTCGAGCCCCCGTTGGGCGGATTTGATTTGTAGGCTGCTATTAGCGCCGTGTAACTGCAAAGCTGTCTGCTCAGTTGGTAGTTAAGTTTAATTAAGATTACTGCATAACTTGGAAATGCAAAACGCAGTTCGTCTTGCAGGCGTTTAATTAAAGAAAAGATTATTTTTTAATTTATAAGTATTATAATCATGAGAGTCATTGATTTTTAACTCATGTACAGTAGTACAGTGTCCATTTGTGTGGTCTCGACTGTGTCAAGGTGCTCTAAAAATCACCATCTTCTTCATATTATTATTCTTCATATCATTATTATTATTATAATTATTAATTAAACGGTAATCCTTGGAATGGCGGTCGTAAATTCCGAAACACTGTTTTTTTATATTGTGTGGTAGTGGGCGAGTGTACCAGGCCTTAATTAGCCTATTCACAGGTGAAATGAAGGTGAATTGGCGAAAAAACGCAAGGGAAATATAAGCTGGATTAAGGTATTTTTAGATATGGAATAGAAGCTGGATTGATGAATTGAACGGTTGAGAAATAGAACCTGACATAATAAGTTAAATGGAAGATGAAATATATAAACTGGATTGACGAAAATTAAACTTCAGAAATGGAAACTGGATTGTTGATTTCAGTGATGTATTTCAGCATGCATCCAGAGCTCTTCCATTTCAGCTGGAATGCCGTTTATCCAGCTTCTATTTCACCACACATCATGTTTAAACCCTTCTCAGGAGATAGCCTATCGATTTCTGTAATTAATTTATAATTTACGACCGCCGTTCCCAGGATTACCAATTAAACTAATTTTAAAGAATAAACGCTGGACATCAATTTGTTCTCGAGCGATTGGTCACGTCTGGAGGGAAGACTACCAAAGATACCATCGGAGCAATGCTCGGTTTGCAGAACAACAGACAGAGGAAAACAGTTTATCTGTTGCGGTGGTTTTGGATTAGGATGAAAAACTGAAGGATAAATCTTCTGCGGCGGAACCTTCCGCCAGATAATGCCTTCCGAAACTGCTTATACGGCGGAAGGATCTGCGCATGCGCCAAATGTATACCGTGCGCATGCGAAATACGCGAACTCGCTGCGAAGTTATTGTTCTTAACATAACGAGTTGGAAAATGGCAGAATTATTATTCGTTGGACAAACGTTTGATACGCGTGAATTTACTCTGTTGCCCGAAATTTTAGTTTAGGCTACTTGGAGACGTGTAGAATCGACCCGAACAAGACAGCGGCGACTTCATAATTTCTGCTGGGAGTATTTTCTGTTGACGAAACTCACCCTAACCCTGACCCTAACCGACCTTCACGTCGCGGCGACGAGAGGGTAGATTAGGGTGATTGTACACACACATTATAATATTTTGTTCGGGTCGGTTCTACACGTCTACCGTTTACTTGATCACACACGCACGTTAAGGGCATAGATGCGGTTTCAGGGACGCCCATTTATATGCATTACCTGCATGTTTCGCGATATATACGGATCCTACGCCATGCTAGATCATTTATCTATGCAGTGGAAGGGTTTGTTAGTGTATCTAATGACGACAATGACGACAATAGCCCTAATCCTGACCCTTCGTTATCAAAGCGGAATCTTCCGCCGCTCTAGTAATTTCTGGACGCGTTGTCTGGCGGAAAATCCCGCCTTCGTTATCAAGGCGGAACCTTCCGCCGCTCTAGTAATTTCTGGACGCGTTGTCTGGCGGAAAATCCCGCCTTCGTTATCAAGGCGGAACCTTCCGCCGATCTAGTAATTTCTGGATGCGTTGTCTGGCGGAAACTTCCGCCGTAAAAGCAGAAATGAAGGCCACATCACGCTGGCGGAATCTTCCGCCATACAATAACGATGGCGGAAACTTCCGCCGTATAAGCAGTTTCGGAAGGCATTATCTGGCGGAAGGTTCCGCCGCAGAAGCTTCACGCAAAACTGAAAGACGGCAGAGATAACTGATTAGGCTCTGCTTTCTTGAAAAGGTTCCACTTGTTCTGAAGTGGGCCACGGAGAGGAGCTCCAGAGATATCATTCTAATAATTGGGAACAACGCTGATAAAACAGATATGGCCAATTACTTTCAAAAAGGTAGAACCAGTGACCGATTGAGTAAAAGCTTTCCAAAATTAATTAATCGTTGATGAATTTACAACTACAGGGATCATCACGCACATACGTACCAGGCTGGCGTGTCGTCCGGATAGTTAAAATGGAGGCGCCCAAAGGCCACAGACGACAGCGTATTACTGTAAAGGCATAGCATTAAATTTAATAAAGTTACATCCTAACGCCAGGCTGCATGAACAGTTACTCATAGTACCATCTAGGAAATAAACCGCAATGAAGCCACTCGTTGTCGCGCACAACACAACGCGTCCATCTTGGTGATATCACAGACTATATATTTGCATGCAGAAGACTCGCTAGGAAACGTAAAACCAGAAATTAAGACATAGTAACATTCACGAGAGTAACCAGAATGACTGATATGATGCCTTCTTACAATCAAGTATTAATGTGTGATTAAGATTAAGGCATCACCATTCCGGATTCATCTATCTTCTGCGAACAAGAACTCCACTAGGTCACTGCGCTGGCCAAAGATAATTTTCATATTCTTCCTTTGTTTGAATATTTCAGTGCTTTCTTTAATGGAGTGATAGCAATGTTGGTCCACTGTTTCAAGTATCTCATTCTAAAATAAGTTGCTGCTCGTAGAAGAGAAAACTAAGTTGGGTAAGCCGAGGGTTCGAGGCGCCACCATTAAGGCAATATCGCATCCCAGCGTGTTGAATCTTTACAAATATGTCGTCGACGGTGATATCCTTGCAATGTTTTGCGTCATAGCGATAGGTAGAGCATTAAATCACAAACGCATTGAATGAAGAGAGTTTTAAAATTTACGATAATCTTTGCCAAAAGAGAGTATCATTATTTTGTTATCGGTGTAAGGTTTAGCAGTAATTTATTTCAGCTCGGTGATACCATTTTAATTAATGATGCATGCTGCTATTATTTATAACTTTTCACTAAAAATTGAAGACTTGAATTCCTTGATTCCTAAAAGAACTAAGACGTATTCAAACATGTGTAATAAAACGGGTTTCTCACTAACGTCAGAAGTAGGGTTGGCAAGGCTCCGCGAAAAGTGGAACTTGGGCCACTCTGCAATGCACTCGACTGCAAATTGCCTCGCGCTATTTGGGCTACTTTTAATATGTTCCACGGTTGCTACAGCCACATTATGAATCTTCGTGATATTCATTACCTTTAGGCCTATTATATTTGCTAGCTACTATGCGTATGTGACGTTGAAGAATAATTAAATTAATAAGAAATATGCGTTTATTGCAGCTATAATTATGGTATAGCGCCTCTTCAAGGTTGTCTACTCAAAAGTGCTTCGAGTTCATGTAAATCACATAAAAGCAGCACAAAAGTGAAAATGAGTTAGAGACTAACAAGAATTATCGAACGGTAGTGGAAGCAAAAGAAGGTGCGTCTATAGGAGCGAAGACATACATTAAGAGGTGACTCACTGCTAAGAACGGTCTTCGAAGGAAATTTGAAAGGAAAGCGTACAGAGGAAGACCATGACAGATGCTGCTGGGTGAGATGTTGACAACGATAAAAGTCCAGTGCTAAAAGTGTAAAAAAAAGTGCATGGACGCCCTTACTCTTCCAAAAGAAGTGCCCGGACGCCCCTTACATTTTCAGGTGTGCTGGCCAAATAAGACTAGTGGCAGGACGGCATAGAGATTTGAAAATAAGACTGCCTAGGACGCCGTCCATGACCGTCCTGCCACCATGGGCGGAGTTTGGTTTCCGTTCTTAGAGGGGTTAATGCCTTCTTAGGGGGGGGGGGCTAAGCCTGGAAAAAGATATCATATTCATGGTAAAAAAGCTAAATCTGGGCCTTCTTGGGGGAGGGGGGCTTAGCTCCCTCTAGCCTCTGATAAACTCCGCCCATGCTTGCCACACTATTAAACCCTGGAAAAGCCATAGCCTACAAGGAAAAGCCCTATAGCCTGAGCTGCCTGATAATAAAGCACCAGAAACGATATTTTTAAGTCGCTATCACATCTCAAAAAACTTGGAGGACACGTACACTTTGATTACAGCTATGCACTCATTGCACTCGACGACTTTACAAAAATACGATAGTAACACCACAGCACTGCCACTGTGTAGTCTGTGTTGCTAACAGCGCAACAATGCTGCATTCAAAGCTCTTTGAGCAGCCGTGCTGCGTGCCTGTGAGTCACTGTCAACCACGTGACTGCTGTCATATGATGCTCACAATGCACACAAGGATGTCACTCGTAGCTTTTTCCACCTAGATCTAGGTGTTTTCAGTCTTGTCTAGATTTCTCGTTTTTTTCTGTCAGGATCTAGTCCTTTTTCTCACGGCAGTTTTTCAGAATTTTACACATAAAATAGACATTTTTAGGTGAAAATGCACAAGATACGTGAAAAAGTCGAAAATTTTGTAAATTTGGACCACATATTATAAGTTTTGGAGCGAAAGACTTTAAAAAGGTCATCAGACATTTTATCGGGAAGGAAAAGAGAGCAAAATTGAATCATCGGAAGACTAGAAAAAAGTCGTCAGAAATTTCAAGCGGGAAAATGGGAAAAATCCTTGCATTTTCACTTTTCCAGAGAAATTGTCAATCTCGCCTTTTCTTGCCTTTTTTTACCGGATC
The DNA here is from genome assembly GCA_945859605.1 of Lumbricus rubellus. Taxonomy (NCBI): domain Eukaryota; kingdom Metazoa; phylum Annelida; class Clitellata; order Crassiclitellata; family Lumbricidae; genus Lumbricus; species Lumbricus rubellus. Next base: position 3,323,877 of record OX243812.1, read on the forward strand.
TGACCTTTTTCTGAAATTCAGAGTGGCATCCCTGGATGCACAGGTAAGGCAATAAATAAAAGAAAGTCTTGTGTGGTAACGCGTGATTGCACACTGCACAGTGTATTCGCTTCTGTTTTTCTGCTTTTGCAAATGCTTCTTGCATGGCATTAAATAGGTTTGTGCAAGGAATTCAGTCAGTTTCGTTTGATTATTTCTGTGCGTTATATTGAGTAATTTCTGGGTGGAATTTAATGTAAATTACTGTAGTAGTATCTATTAGTCCCAGGTAGTATGTAGGCCTAGATGAAATTTATTAGTGCATAGACTTGCTGGGAAAGGGGTGTTGACTGTGCCTGCGCGTAAGCGTTCTGAAGGTAACTGGAATCGTAATGTAAGCATAATAATTCGCTCTGATCCTACGGTAACTCGACCCGGACGCATATACCCGAATCCCAAGCCGTATAGCAACGTAAAATTATTTAAAACATGTTTTAGTCATTTTTCATCGCTCATCCAACTTCTAATTTTACAATATCACAGTTCCGTTATTCATTCAACTTCTACTTCAACTAAAAATATTTGTATCGTTCATCCAGCCTCTAGTTTTACGGTTGCAATTTGGCATAAAACCATGATTTCGTCGCTCATCCAGCTTCTACTTCTGTTAATTAATATGCTCATCCAGCTTCTAATGATACTGCAATACGTCAGCAGTAATATCATGTTTTCATCTTTCATCCAACTTCCAGTTTACGGAAATAAAATATCTCTGAAGTGCTATACGGCTTGGGATTCGGGTATATGCGGCCCGGACCACCATAGACTACTCGGTTATTTTCTATAATACTCTTACGGTCAACCTTTCGACTCAACGCAGCGTTCGTGAATAAGCCGGCGTCCTATTCTGATTTGACTGTGACACTGCCTCAGGTTCATGTGATGGACGGAGACGAATAAAAAGCTGAGTTGCCCTATGTGCAGACCTTTCGTGGAAATGAAGTCTTAATTCGAAATGTAATTTCTTATGTTTCAGGCGATTCGTCTACTCATCAGCCATGTCTTTGTTGGTGTCTGTCGTTCTCCTTGGCCTTGTCTCGACACATGTCGAAGCCCTCCTCCCGTTTCAGAACGTTTCCCTTTCGTGGGATGAACGCGTCAACGACCTCGTCAGCCGGTTGACGCTGGAAGAGATCGTTGGCCAGATGGCCGGAGGAGGTGGCTCCACCTATAAACCAACGCCGGAAATACCGAGGCTTGGCGTCAGACCGTACCAGTTGGACACAGAATGTCTGCACGGTGTGATGAACATGAAGACGACGACTTTTCCACAAGCCATTGGACTGGCGGCGAGCTTCAGGTATGGCCATATTGAAGAATTTTTACTCTTTTTTCATGGCAATATTCACATGACGCCTGTGGGGTCGGTCGCCTCATGTTCTTAGCCCATCCAGACATTAATCAATCTGGACATGCATTATTTCTCCGTCTATTCGTCCCTGCAACAATCCATTATTATCTACCCGTCAACATAATCCATATATTTATCCATACATCCTGCCATCCATCCATCCATCCACCTTCCCATTTAGCCATCTGTCAATCCACCCTCTATTCCACTTCCTATTTCCATCCATCCATCTAAATATTAATCTTTTGACATTCTGTAATTTAATGAAGTCATATTTCTGGAGCTCCTATTTTTATTTTATGTCTAGTTTTTCTATAAGAAGATTAAGCAAACGCAATCATCACTCGTGTAACAAAGAAATATTGTCTATAATTTTTGACAAAACTGGATTTTAGTGAGGACATCGTCTATCTTGTTGCGGAGGCAATTGGTACGGAGGCAAGAGCGCTCAACATCGATTCAGTGAAGCGAGGTGATTACCGCCTGTGCACCGGGATGAGCTGTCTGGCTCCTTTCATCAATCTGGTCCGTGATCCTCTCTGGGGTAGAGTTCAGGTAAACAAAACAAAAAAAGTTTAAATTTTTTTTCTAGCATCCTGTATAGTGTGATGCGCTGTGGTAATTAATCCGTGTGACAATGAATTTCTGCCTGAATAATTGCAGACAATTTTTTCTATTTTTACTTTTCAAATGCACATCAGGTCCGTCTATGAGTGAGGATGCATGCTCACGTACCGATGATGGCATATTTAAGAGATTTGAATCTTGTTCTGGCATGATGGCCATATGGATGACACCTATCAGAGTTTCTGGACCGAGTTACATTGATGGTTGTTGTGTGGAATCTGCTCAGTATGCTCAAACTGACAGTTGTTGGATTGAAAACCCAATGCACTACCGAATTACCCTTTTGTCATGCTCATTCAGTCATTCATTCATTCATTCATTCATTCATTCAGTCCTTCAAAGATTTATATTGCACCTCTTATAGCACTTCTTCTTCCAACTCCAGAATGGCAAAAAGAACAGTTTTAAGATTGATATAGAATGTGCAGAGAGTACTCTGTATATGTTTGTTTATGCATGTTTATAGTTTTGTTAAACTAAATCTTATAAGCTGGCATCTCCCTGACATAGCTTTGAATGTTGCTTTAATTAATCATCCTTAAATGGGTTGTCGAAATCATATTTTGGAATAGTTCTAGCTTGGGGTAAAGTTGTTGAAATGAACTTAGATCATTGTTTGTAGTACAATTTTATTAAATTACTGCTTGGAGTAATTGCTAATCTTGAGTTCGCTTTTGTGGGCGCTGTAGAAGTCTTGAGCTTACGATTTTACGATTGAGTAATACCTAAGTTATCTGTGAGTCCATGTTTGATTTACTAGTATAATTTTCTTCCTGAGTAAATATTGTTGCATATGATTATGTGTTTAGGAGGTCTATGGTGAGGACCCCTACCTGAGTGGAGTTTTGGCAGCAGCCTACGTCAAGGGCATGCAGGGAAATCACCCACGGTACTTCAGGGCCAGTAGTGGATGCAAAGTGGTCGGCCTTTATTCTGGGCCGGAAAATGTTCCAGTGTCTCGCTTCGGTTTCAATGCTGTCGTGAGTAGTTTTCTTTCTGCAAAAGGAGCACAAGAAGTACTGTACTTTGTAGGGACACCATGCCAAACATCTGACCCATCATTCAAACTCGCCAAAACTGCACCTCTTGCTATATTCGCAAAGGTCTTTCACTCGAAACATTGCTTTTTAACCGATCATATCCTGGTTCCTCCACTTACCCATACCTCGCATGCCATTTCAACTGCCAGGGTCTTGTCATCTGCCGTCACTCCTTCTTTGGTTTTTGTACCATATTCGCTGCTCTAGCGCAGTCTTCCATTGCATTACTGTTGCGCTCAAACTGTCTTAAAATGCTCTTCTTTACATCGGTCAGATAAGCATGTGGGCTGCGCTTAGAGAAGTATTTTTAACACGTTGGCCGCTGATTTGTTGTGTTAAATGACTCAATTTGGGGCGTGTTAATATGTCCCTCACGGCCAACGTGTTAAGGGTGCTGTATTAAGTATCTAGACACATGCAGTACATACATGCATAAGTGCATCTATGTATCAGCTCTGGCATTAAGTCAATCAATCAATCAATTTTCGTTTAATCAAACTTCAGGCTGGCAGAACGCAGCTTGTTACATACAACTAAGTTCACAAAGGTTTGAAGTGATAAACAGCAAGGACTTTATTCAGTCATTTATCTTTTCCATTCACTTATTACATTAATTCAGGACAATATGTGTGATCAAAACACAGATTCATGGTGTCACCTCAACTGTATTAAGGCTCTGTGCTGTAAGAGACCACGTAAATATTGACAGTAATTAATCTGTTCAATCTAATTTAGGGTTACCATGCGTCCGGGTTTCCCCGGACATGTCCTCTTTTTTGGCCCCTGTCCGGGGCGTCCGGGCAGCTATCGAGAAATATGGCTTTTGTCCGGGTTTTTCCCGCCTGTGCCCCGATCGATCTTACCTACTTTTCGGAAAAGTAAGTCTTTTCCGTGTTATTATACCATTCTCAAGGATTCTGTTCTGTGAACTAAACGCGCGTTCCAGCAATATTTAGGTCAATGGTATAAGTAGCCTACCATTAGACTTCCGGACCCTGAGGCGGGTTTTTTAACGCATCAATATAACGTTAGGTACACTGTACAATGTACATAATGATAATGGTAAATAAAATAATTTAATTTTTCAAATTCACGAAAAAATTGCCATAAAAATGCCGAAACGTAAGTGTTTATTTACAGACGCACTGAAAGCGTTTTCTCAGCAGCCAGCCTAACTTGTTGAAGGCCATCAGTTTTGGGGCTGAGCCCCAAGCGCAGTCTATGGTAAGTAGCCTAAGTAAGTACGTTAGTAGGAATTTACTGTTTTGTTTCTGTGTACAATCACTGTACACAGAAACTGTCACTGACTGTACTACAGTCAGTGACAGACTGACAGTAATGTAATGTGTACTGAACTGAAGTACTGAACACTCACTCAATAATGTTTAAATTGAAACCATGTAGGCCTACATATTTGGTGTAGTTTAATGGGTTGTTTGTACGACACTTGACATCGGTGTAGCACTATGAAGCCATGTACATATTTTGGATCGCGCTACGAGATGATAACCGGATGAACATTTATGTGTCCTCTTTTTCATCTGAGCACTTATGGTAACCCTAATCTAATTAACGTTTTTAATCGTATTAATCTGTTTAATTGTATTAATCTGCTTTCCAGGCTTCAGAAAGAGATCTGCGGCTGTCCTATTTTCCACAGTTCAAAGCATGTATCGATGCGAATACACAGAATCTCATGTGCAGCTACTATCGGTAAAATTGCTTTTGTTTTGTTTACTGGTTAACTGAGGTGGGTGGGCATATTTCATATAAGAAGTTGAGGATTTCAGGTCGTGCGTGATCCAGCTGAATTTAACCACTGTGTTTACCTGAAATAATAGTATGACATCATCGACATTTTTCATGCCTCTCACTTCTCCAGTTGTCTGCAGAAATCTTTCTTTTCTTTGCCTTCCTTCCTTTCCTCCTTGCTTGCTTCCTGCCTTCTTGGCCTAATTTTTTCTTCGTCACTACACTTCATTGCAAGGATGTAGGGTAACTAATTAAGTGTTATGATTAATGTAGATGCACACATATAAAAAAATGCTCTGAATGAATGAATGAATGAACATACATATATTCATACATCTGTACATCCTGCCTGCTCTGATGAAGGCTCTGATGTATTAAAATCTGCGTTGCTGTGTAGCCCTCAGGAACTATGTAGCCAATTACGAATAGTATGTTCAACTCACTAGTATACTATTGCATCGCAGGACTTTACTTTTATAATTTACAATTGCCTTACCTTGCATTGCATAATGACCTTCACACACCTTTAGAAAATGACACAACAACCTTGCATCACTTTGCATTTAATTTAATTACATTTCATCACATTGCAATACATTGCAGCTGTTTTTATTATCATGATGCTTGAACTGTTTCTATTGAGTCTGATCTTTCTCATGTATACGTCTGCTCTTTCTTCGTAGCGTCAATGGAATTCCCGGGTGTACACACAAGTGGCTGCTGACCGATGTGATGCGCAATGAGTACGGCTTCAAGGGTTACTACATCACGGATGCTGGAGCGTTGAACGTCGCTGTTGACGGCCATCATTACTTCAAGACATACCTGGAAGCAGCGGCCGCAGCAGCAAACGCAGGCGTCAATCTCGAGCTGCCAGGTGTTGCCAATCCACCGTTCCAACTGCTGGGGACGGCTGTGGAGAAGGGAATGGTCAATGCGTCTACTCTTGCAGAACTCGTCAAGCCGTTGTTTTACACTCGAATGCGACTTGGAGAGTTCGACCCACCGGAGCTCAATCCGTACGCGAATCTGTCGATTGCGGTGATCGAGAGTAAGATTCATCAGGAAATTGCGATCGTGGCTGCGACGCAGACGTATGTGCTGCTGAAGAATAAAGACGCACTTCTGCCGCTCAAGACTAAAGTGGGAACACTTGCAGTGAGTTGTTTAGATTGATAACATGTTATCTAATGATATGATAGATAATGCTGCCTAATGTTATCCAATGATTCTAACGTTGGCCTACCCAGTGTTGTATGACTACATATAATGATATCTGATGTTATCTAATGCTGCGTAATGTTATCTAATGATTATAATCCTTAGCGTCAATGGACATTTTACATTTTCAATGTTATCGAATAATAATAAAATCTGATGTTGTCTATCATAGGTGCAAACTGTTAGCACACAAAACGGGTGAATTTTCAGGGGTCAATACAAAGAGGCAGGAGGGCAATCATGATGGCTAAGCCAGCTAAAGGGTGTGCACAAGGCTGAATCAAGATAAAGGAGATGAGATGTCATGGTCTTAGCTGAATGAAAAGTATATGCAAGTGATTATTTCATACCATGTCTGTTTCATAATTTAATTTTTATTTTCATTCTTCCTTCAAAAACATTGTGATTGCATTTGTAGATAATCGGTCCAATGGCAGACAACCTTGCTGACTTGTATGGTAACTACAATCCCACTGTGATGCCCCAGTATGCCAAGACGCCTCTGCAAGGACTTAAAGGCCTTGCTTCATCCGTTAAATACGCGTCTGGCTGTGACAATACGTTCTGTAACAAATACGATTCAGCGACCATCAAATCCATTTCCAATTCATCAGATCTAGTTATCGTCTGCCTTGGAACAAGTGAGTCCTTCCAAAGAATAAACTCTGTTTTTTTATGACTCGGTCAGTAATTAATATTAATAATGTATTAATATATTTTTTAAAATTTTAAACTCACAACACAGAATGATTGCAATTCATGGTATGAATGGACAATCGCAAGTTATTGCAGGATTCAAATTTAACTGTCGGCAGCCATGCAAGGCGTCCATACCGTCCTACTACCGAATTTACCAATGCCATTTGCCGAATGGAAGGTTGAGTGGGACTTTTGGGAGGGTAGTGGGAAACTATCCTGCATCTGTGCACTTTTCATGCCAGAGTGTTTAGCATTACCCTAAGCCCCTCATAAGTTGCATAGTGATATTAATTACAGAAGTAATTTTTATCGGTAACAGAAATAATAATAGGTAAGGATTACTGTTCGCTTTTCTACTACCAGTATAATTATCTTTGATACTTTAATAACCAGAATGTATTAGGAGTGTTTATGAAACCAGTGGAGCTTGTCGATAAAGCATTAATATTAATAGTTTAATAAAATTAGGTTTCTGGCTTTCTGTTCAGACTGGCAGTTTGAGGGTGAGGGTGCTGATCGGTCAAATCTCAATCTTCCTGGACATCAGGCAGAGCTGCTTACCGATGCCATGAACTCTGGTAAGATATGAATGCTAATATTTAAAGTTCTGGCTTTCTGTGCAGATTGGCATTTTGAGGGCGAAGACTCTGATCGGTCCAATCTGAATCTCCCTGGTCATCAGGCTGAGCTGCTTACCGATGCCATGAACTCTGGTAAAGTATCACAAAGTTTCAGGTTTCTGTCGCATCACTTCTGTTCGAGTCTGCAATGCTGTTGTTGCATGTGAACAGCACCTTTACATAATGAATAAAATGTAAATATATACTTAAATTTAAATTTACTAATTATGATTAAATAATTAGATTTTGTGTATGTAAATAAAAATTAATAAAAAATTGAAATAAATGCATGTAAAGGAAATACGTGGGAAATGAGGAAATAAAATGTATAAATAAAGAATATTTAAACTATAAATGATGCATATATAATTATATAATTAAATTGACTAAAAGGAGTTTGTTACTCTTATCTGTTATCAAAATCATCAGTTGCGTGGCTGATGTGAAAATTTATGCGTAAATGTTTTTATTAGCGAAGAGACCCGTTATTCTTCTTCTCTTCACTGGCGGTCCATTCGACATTGCTTTTGCTAAGGACAGTGACAAAGTGGGGGCCATACTTCATGGCTTCTTCCCTGGACAAGCAGCTGGTGATTCCCTCAACCGAGTTCTGGCAGTGGGACCTTCTGGTTCAACGGTCAGCCCAGCTGGACGGTCACCCTACACCTGGCCAAAGTCCCTTGACCAGGTCGGTTAAGTTGTGTCAAAACACTGGTGTAGGCAGCACTTCTGCAAAATACTTTAAGACTGTATAATTTGTAATGTGTCATTATACTTATTGCTTGCATAGTTGCATACCTATATTCAAAATATTAATCATATCGGTTGAATTCTGACAAATACCAAACCAAAGAATGTATGGAATCTAGTCTTTCGGACCATGGGAAGAACGGAGATTCTGAAGTTATTTGCTGTAGAGATACTCAAATCATGGCTCTGAGGATACTCGAGCCATGGCTCTGGAGATACTCAAGCCATGGCTCTGGAGATACTCAAGCCATGGCTCTGGAGATACTCAAGCCATGGCTCTGGAGATACTCAAGTCATGGCTCTGGAGATACTCAAGCCATGGCTCTGGAGATACTCGAGCCATGGCTCTGAGGATATTGTGGTGGTACATGACCAAGTTGATTGTTTCTATTTAATTAAATTGCAAATATTGTGTGATGTTAATTTATTTAGATTCCGCCGATGGTGAACTACTCTATGGAAGGCCGAACGTATCGGTATTTCAAGGGTCCTGGTCAGCCGCTCTATCCATTCGGATACGGTCTCTCCTATGCCAAGTTTTCCTACGCCAACCTTGTCCTGAGCCCATCTACAGTGACGGCAGGCAACAATGTGACAGTTAACATTACAGTCACCAACTCTGGACCATACAACTCGGACGAAGTAAGTACACACGAATTGAAATCTTGCGCTTCGTATATCTATAAACAGCTAAACAGCAATGTTGTCTCTCTGTTATGTCCTATATTTGTTCAAGCCGGTTATTATTATTATTATTACTGAAACTTTAAAATGGTTAGCTAAGTACGTCTTAGTTGATATAGTGGCGTTATATCTGGTTTGATGTTTACATGTCTTAAACGAAGCTTGGCATTTGTTACTAATGTTTTAGAAATTTCAAAATGGTTAATAGGTAGATTTGTTTGCAACCAGGTGATTCAGGTGTACATCAGTTGGCGTGACTGTCCAGTTGCAATGCCCCAGCTGCAGTTGGTTGCGGTCAGCAGACAACTGACCACCGTAAACCAGCCTCTCGTCGTCAGTCTGACAATTCAGGCAGAGCAGATAAGAGTCTGGGACGATAAGAAAGGATTCATTTACATTCCAGGTGAGATGCAAACTCCATTTTTATCTTTGAGACAATTTGTTTACAAAATGCTAATATCTAGTGAAAAAACTAGTGGGTGCTGTGCATGTGAAACCGTTTCTATCATTGATGTATCTGACTCTGAGCATTTGTGTGACATGTTTTAAATAGTATCCATTATGTGTGTATCAACTCTGTATCCTTAGTTTATTTCATTTACCTTAAGTAACCAATGCAGTTTGTTTGCTCAGTTTACTTTTCTTCTTTTACCTTGCTTCATATTGCCTAAACCAATTCAATTTATTGACCTACCGTGTTTGCCTTGCTCTGCATAAAATTTTCAATAACCAACACAATTTATCAGTTCACCTTTACCTGGCCTTATGTCATCTTCCTTTAGCCAATAAATTGCCAATATTTTGCATTGCTTTACCAATTGATGCAATCAATTAACTACATGTAACTCACCTTGGTCATTTTACATTGTTTTTCCTGATGTTGCTTCTTCTTACCCTTACATCTTTGTACCTTAACAAATCCACTACAAAGATTTTAAGGTTTTGCTTAGAGATTTATTTCTACTTTTAGGTTTGATCGATGTGTTCGTCGGTGGCCAACAACCAAACCAGGAGACATCGACTGGCTCAAATGTCCTCAAGGGACAGATCAAAGTTGTTAACTAACCACGAACATCTGAGAGTGCATTTCAAATGATTGCACTTCTCTACTTAGAGCACATCGTCTATGACCCGGCTTTCGTACTTAGAAATGCTAGATAATTGTAGCTTGCAAGGCACGTACATAATAGTTATACGTCTCATTTTTATGCACATTATGTATGGGTGAATCTGTTGCGACATATACGCATTGCATCGTTTCAAGTATAACGGATTTATAGAGCTTGCCAAAAGTTTATTGTCTAGCTGTTAAAGGGCACATTCCTTCAGTTTGCCCATAAACAGTGTTACCTATGATGTCATGTAGACATTCACAGCATTGCGTTCGATACCTTGAGCCTCACGAAACATCTGGTTGCACAAATGCCTGTCGTACGAGAGCCTATAAATGCGTGCTTTCACGTTTTCTGTATACCAGTCATGTGTTGTTTAGTAGCAATACTGTTAATATAGAGATATTTTACTGTTTATACAGAGTTTTTTATAATTAATTTTGTTGCTGGTTTTGACTAGATGTATTCCATTGGGTCTTTCATACTGGGAGTGCCTCTGATTGGTGTGCACTGAGAAACGCTTTATCAATTTATGGATCCAATGCAATTCAATACAATGCAAGAGAATTCAGCTTAATCCATTCGTCATGAGCTGGGTTTCAACATTGCTTTTGTCATGGCTCAGCATCACATCGCATCTCGGTGCTCCTCACGTCAGTGTCCCGCTGTTCTGGCTGCGTTTGGCTTCCCATGGCCAATTCATGGTCCTTTGTGCTCTCTCATAGCAGCTTGAGGTGGATGCACCTTTTGCTCTGAATATATGATCGCTGGCATCTTTGGCAGCTCATGAGACGCATTCTGCTCCACTTAAGAAACATTTGTTATTTGATGATTCCTAGATAGCCATGCTGGAATCCCTTGCAAGGTATTTAATGGGTGCTGTAGAGGTGCTCTTATACATACTTACTGTTATTGTTTAGTATAATTAAAACAGAGATCTTGTTTTACAAATTGCTAATTATTTTAGGTTGCTATATTTTCAAGCATGGGTTGTTTATGCCTTTCGTTAATGCGTCTACAGTTAGGATTGTTATTGTGGTTGAGTGTTCATGCACATTGTTTTCATCTTGTTTAGAGACATTTTATTCAAGATGCTTTTGAATTTTGAAAACTGTACAAACCCAAGAAATGCAACTGATTGACAGTTAGGATACACGAGTATGTTTATTGATCATTGTGACGCTATCTTTGAGAGCCATTAGGAAATAATTAGCTCCAACATTCGCCTCGACTGAATAGCCGTTTCAGGGCACTATTCATCTTGGCAGATACTATACCGACAAAATGTATTAGTTGCAAATACATTTCATTACATTCTTTGTTAATGTTTGCTTCACTTATAACTCACCAGAATTTAGAATTCTGTTTGATCGGTTATTTATAAAGTGAGAAATGTATCATCGGCTACTTATTACCAAGCATAAAATTTTCTATCGATTTTTATATTGCATGAAAATGTCAAGTCCTGCATATGAAACAAATGGTAATTGGTTCATACCTCCTGGATACAGCAAACAAATAGTACATTCAAATACTCGGGTTCTGTGACTACTCGGTTATTCTCCGGGAGCCATACAGGAATTGCCCTCTTATTAATGAGATCATTTTCAATTGATCTTTAATTTCTGAATTCGTGTTCTAATTAAGAAGGTATTACTGAAGATATTGCTGAATTAAGTCTCTTATGTAGTTACTAGTAACAATGAATGAACAGTCGTCAAAAAAGATGTATTAATACATCTGTCTATTATGAAGAGTCGAGACCTCGTTTCATGTGAACTTTCCTACTGCTACAAACGTTGTTCAGTGTTCTTGTTGTATGTTGGTTAAATAAGGGAATATTTTAAATGTTTTAAGATGCCAGTTTTGAGTGGGATTACCATGGTGTGCCAATGTGGAGAAATGCATTTATTTCAGAAACTATTGAATAGAATTCTTTTTTCGCAAAAAAACGCATTAATCCTTTTTAACCACAAGCTGTATCAGTTCCCAGTGAATTTTAGTTTACTTGCAATTGTGAAAGTGTTGATAAGTTTTCGGTGTTTTTTTAATTGATAAAATTACATATACTTGTTAAACTACAGGTTAGGGTGCCAATGAAATACACAGGAAAAAATAAAGTTTTGATTTTCTGAGGTCTCACCGTTTGAAAATGTTCCTTTATATATGGAAGATATTCAGGGAAAAAATGAACAAAATACATGAACATTTAGAGGCTGCACAATGCTCCTGAAGTTTTATATAGTTGTATGTGCCGTAATGCTAGTTAATTTCTTACATATTGGTCTGTCTCGATATTGAAAATTATTAACTCTGTGGATTACCATCATTTCTGGTTATATCTGTGCTTTATAACAATTCTATGTCGTATATATGTTTTATATTAAGTGTTTATTTAATAACATCACTAGCACAGAGAGAGAAAGTAAGACGTTGAAGTCCGGGACCCGTTGACTTTAAGGTTGCGAGGGATGAAGACCGTCGTTGTAAGAGAAGGTCACCACAAACAGAAAGAAAAACAGAACAAGGAAGTAAGGTAGACCTATCATTAGGTGACAGTTCTATTGAAAATCCAGATAACAATACAGGCTGTGATGGAAGTAGTACAGCTGAAGATGAAGACAGAGATGTAAAAATTCCTGTGGTGAAGGAAAGGACGACAACAAAGCCAAAAGTACATAGAATTAATCCTGATGACATTGTAGTATCAGCACTGGATAGAACATAGGTATTGGACAGAAAATTTAATGCAATATTTATCCTGGCAGCTATGACCTCGTCTCTGGGCCATCGGGATTAATTCTTAACAAGGAATCCGTAGGTTTGGCACGAATGCAGCATCATGCATCTACTACTTCAATAAAGGAATCATCTTCCTTTGATGGTATCCCTGGTCCTCTGATGATACACCGGGATGGTAAGATATTGCCTGCTCTATCAGATACAAGACACCGTTGATCGGCTATAGCAATCAAAGTGCTACAATGGAGATGGTGAGATGAAGCTTCTCAGGGTCCCACAGTTATGCATTTGTTCTGGTGAGGCACTGCAGACTGCAGCAGTCTTTCAAATGAATGATAAATGGAAACTCAGTGAACGTGTCCAGCTGATGTGCATTGACACGAATGCCAGTAGCACAGACAACAAAGCGGGAGCTTGTGTCACATACTGCAGCAATAACTTCACAAGCAGCTCATTAACGTGGCATGCAGGCATGTATCATGTACACAAACCAATTGTCGCAAAAGTATTTTATACGCCTAGGACATGTTCTAGTGGTCCAAATGTCAGTCTCTTTGAAACGTTTTCTGCTGCAATGATTCACATTGACATTATTTTCATCCTATGAACTCAAACCGCTGAAAGACAACTTCATGGTATTTTTTGTCAGTAGCTGCAACAGTATCATCCAAGAGATAACTCTAAGGAGTTGTAGCATTTGTCGCCGTTGTTTGTAGTAAATTCATATACCTTTTCCCAGCAATGCAGGCATCCGTATCAACACACATGGAGCTTACCACAGGGCACGATGGATAGGAGATTTTTTAGACAATCTTAAAATTTATAAGTTTCGCTCACAGTTTCGTTTGACAGCTTCTGAACTGACTGGGCTTAAACGTTTAACATGTTTGTTGTTAGACTAAAATTATTTCGAAGCATGGCACACATGCACAGCAGAAACTTCTGCTCTATGAAACGACTTACATCATTTCGTTGAATGATCTTGTAGTCTACCGTTGTTCAAACAAGTCCGTTGCTGATGAAGCCTTTAAAACTTTCAAGCGCCATTTGTGGCACTTGAGTGAATCACTTCTTGGTCTTCCCTTTTTTATCCTGAACTTTCTGGTATGGAAAAAGGCGATATGGCTACAGCCCCTAGTAAGTTGGGTGAAGAAGATTCTCCGGTTCGAGTGACAATTGACAAGAATTGTATCTCTGAAAAATAGCTGTCTCGTTTTTGTGTCACGAAACACAAAGATATTTTTTACTTTCATGGATATCCTACAAGATTTCCTTTTGCAAGACTCAGGTTTTTGGAACCCCAGTAAAGCATAAAATCACATCAGAGTGCAGGGCACAAGAGATGAAGGTGGTAAAAAAACAACAGCTGAACGGGCGTCACATTGAAACAGATGTTCAAGTCCGCCAACACAAACCAGGAGGAGCAAAACAATATCTGCTCCAGGGGCTGAGCCATCACCAGCACTTTCAAGCACCCAAAATAAGTTTGCTCAGTCAAAGACTGGGCAACCAATAATATTTATTGAACACTGAAGAGACGAGGAACTCTGCATGTGTATCGTGCACAATGCACAGCATTCTGCTATACATAGCGGCCTATGAGATTCCATAATTGTAGATTTGTTTAAACTTCAGAGGTGTTGTGCAGCCCCTAAATGTTACCTGATTGCTTCAAAACTTTGTATGTTTCAGCTTGATGGCTAAATGAACAAAACTTAGGGGTGAGACCGAAAAAAACTCAAACTTTGTTTTTCATTGGCACCCTACTACAGGTATTTGATAAATATTGCTTTGATTTATATAGGCCTATGCTTTTAAATTTACAATTCACTACTGTACTTTTTAAAGAGAGCTATAAGCTAGAATTTTAAAAAATCATATTCACAAATCTAAATAATTAATTTGTCTTATAATGGTGTTTTACACTTGTATTACTTGTTTGAAACTCTGAATGCATAAATGATTGTGACTTCCTTTGTTTTAAAATTAGTAGTTTTCTGCTGTTTTAGCCATCATCAGCGCATTACGAATGTAGACCCTTTCTGGTTAGGTTGTTAGTTTTGTTTGTGTAACTTAATGTGTAATAACTGTTTCTGCAGTTCTATGAACAATTTCACCAAAACATTATACCGATAATTGAATAATTATTGAGCTGTGACATTCCTATTTCGTTTACATTCCTGCTTTTAATGACAGAAGAACGATTATGAACATTATTCTTGTTATTATATTGCTTGGTTCTTTGGTTTCTTGTTACATTGTTTTACTGTTTTTGGTCCGTTTGTATCATGCACATTGTTTTAGGTTGTGTTAAGATGGGTTGTGTACCACTTTGCTTCTGTGATTTTGTACTTACTTGCCAAATGAATTTGATCTAAAAATGGTTGTCAAGTTCTGCATTATCATCTTTTTGTCAGAGTGTTTATTAACGACACTCTGTGTTGCTTTTAGTACACATGTCGTTGTGTGTTAAATGTTGTAAAGAACGACATAAGAGAAGATGAAACTGCAGTTGAACTTCCTTCACATGAAAGGTAAACAAGCTGAGAATAGCATTAGATAGATATAACATACATGTACACTATACGTGTGTGTGTGTGTGTGTGTGTGTGTGTGTGTGTGTGTGTGTGTGTGTGTGTGTGTGTGTGTGTGTGTGTGTGTGTGTGTGTGTGTGTGTGTGTGCCCGGATTCTGTCACGCTTTTAAGTTGAGGCAATAATTATGACATTCAATTTCCAATTTTAAAACATTTGTTGGCTGCACACTTAACCTGATGTCCTGCTTTGCCACTCCTTGGGTTTTTTCCACAAGATCTTGGGTTTTTTTTATCCGAACCTAGGAAATGGGGTTTTTCTGGAAGAACTTGGGTTTTTGCTTGGGTTTTCTTCTGGAAAAATCTTGGGTTTTTCTATCTCCGAATTTGAAAAATGTTTTTTTTTCGGGAAAAACTTGGGTTTTTTGCTTGGGTTTTTCTTTCGACTAAGACAATAGAAAAATTGTGGACATTTTGGAGAAACTTTGGCCGGATGACTAAAAAGTCATCAGAACTTTCGGTCGAGACGAGAAATTGAAAGATGTTTTGGTCCGGATGACTAAAAAAAGGTCGTCAAAATTTCTCGGATGGGAAATTGTGTACATTTTCGAAGATTTGGACAACTTGGGTTTTCCAGGTTTTTTTTGACCCTCCAACTTGGGTTTTTCATTTTTTTGAATGGCAACGCTGCTGATGCCGTACCATGCGTTTAAACTAAGCTCGGTACCGGTAGGTAGCAGTGTGTGAAAGCAGTCATGGCCCGCATGGGCTATCATGCACCAATTCTATAAATAGGCCTAATTATTCGGGTTCTGCTGAAAATAAGATAGCCCCTCCCACTTCTGGCTTGGCCGAACCAGAAGTGATCCAGCACTTCGGCTATTAGTGTTAAGCCGAACCCACTCTGTAGAGCCGACCTGCGTGTCGTGCTATAGTGGCCGTATTTCGCATAGTCTGTAGGCCTACTTGTAATCATTCTGCGGTGTGTCGGATTGAGCAATTAAACGAAGATTATCATTCATTCATTCATTCGGACATTTATATAGCGCTCCTTCAAGTAAAAGAAACTACTCAGAGGCGCTCCCGACTCCAGCGCGCCTAAAAATAACAGTTTTAAGGTTAGTAAGGAACGATCTTAGTAGAGTCCCAGGGTGTAGGCGTAGTTCAAAAGGTGTAGGCATAGCTCAAAAGGAAGGCCATTCCAGACCACCGGACCAACCACAGAGAAGGCTCTGCAGCAGAAAAGGCGGAAATTATGCACGTACTGTAGGCCTATAGCGTATAGGCCTACTGTAAAAGAAAAGGTAAGCTCAGTGTATCAAATAAATTTATGCCTAGACGCCCCTTAGGCTACCTTTCCAGGTGGTGTTTTCCTAATAAGTGGCTGGACGGCATTGAGATTTTTTAGAATAAGTGTCTGGACGCCGTTCATGATCATCCAGTCACAGTTTAAAGCCCTGTGTAAGCCAAGGTGACGTCAAAGGTATACCCAAAGATGGTATAGGCTACCCATTAGCTGTCATTACTTACTTACTGCATGTTGGGGAGGATGGCATCCGCGTTCACGAAGCCTGGGTCAATCCAGATTCCAGGCGCGCCCTCCCTGTGAGTGACTTACTTGACTTACTTGACTTACTTGACTTATGGCCTTGGCGATGCCCCAGCACGCAGAAGCCGCTCATTTATGGAAGCTCTCCATCCTCCTCTGTTTTCCGCCTGATGCACAGCCCCCTGCATCGACAGCCCCATCTCCTGACAGTCCTCCTTAATCACGTCCCTCCATCGTTTCTTCGGTCTTCCTCTTTTTCTCCTTCCCTGTACCTCCCCATTGAAGGATATATCTTTGGATACCGGTTGTTTTCCATCCTGACCATATGCCCAAAGTAGCGCAGTCGTCTGTTCTGTATTCTGCTCACTACTTCGTTCCGGATGTTTAATCTTTCGTATACAGGGTGGTCCAAAAATAAACTGCACAGTGACAGTTTTCTTGATATAAGTATAACAATTCAATGTTTAATGCCATTTTTCTTACTTATATAGCCTATATATTTTCTCTGACGTCATCATTGACTTCATCATTGTTTATCATAGTTTATGGTAAAGAAGTTGTTGTTTATAAGAGATTGTGATCATGGGACGCTTAACTGAGAAAGACCGATGTCTAATTTGGAATCTACGAACTCAGAAACATTGGGGGTCGTGTGGCCCCCAAACAGCCCGGACTTGAATCCAGTCGACTACGCTGTTTGGGGCGCCCTTCAACAGATGGTATACCGTCGTAGAAGTTTCACCACAGTGGATCAGTTGAAAGAAACAATCGTCACAGAGTGGACCAAGCTGTCACAGCGTTTCATTGACCGCGCAATTGATCAATGGCGTCGTCGGCTTCAATGCGTGGTCGAGCAGCAAGGAGGACACATTGAACATTTTGTGTAACGAAATCCATCCATGCATGTAATGTTACAGTAAAAATAATAAATATTGCTGTGTTTTTGTGAATTTTCACGGTTATATTTGAATTGGTCTGAATAAAGTACTATCAAAGTATCAATTTATCATTGTGCCATTTATTTTGGACCACCCTGTATAATCTCATTCCGTATTCTATCTCTTCTTGTGACTCCTTCTATCTTTCGTAGACAGGCCATCTCGAACACCCTTAATCGTTGTTTCTCGGTCTCCCTCAGTGTCCAGGTCTCGGAATTGTAGAGTAATGCACTTAACACCAACGTTTCATACAACTTGATTTTTGTGTCTCTGCTTATTTCCTTTGCGTTCCATATTTTCCCCAATGCCTGCCATATTCCTCTCGCTATTCCAATTCTTCTTTTCACGTCTTTCTCTGATCCTCCCTGCGTGCTGATGTTTCCCCCCAAATAAACGAAACTATCCGCCTGCACAAGTTGCTGCCCATCTGCTTCCAGTTGAAACCTTTTATCTCCTCCTCCCAGAAGTTGACTTTCTGTTTTCATGACATTTATTGCCATTCCCATATTGCGACTCACTTCCACTACGCTTGTCAGTACGTGTTTCCTGCAAGCCCTTTGCTTGCTCTGCCAACAGTGCTATGTCATCTGCGAACCTCAGATCTCCTATGACCTCTCCTCCAATCACCGCCCCCTTCTCCATTCCATCCAGAGCCCTAGCCATTATCAACTCCAGAAATATGTTGAAGAGCAAGGGTGACAGGACGCACCCCTGCAGTACTCCCACTACGGTCTCAAACCAGTCCGAGAGTTCACCATTCACCCTTACAGCGCTGAAGGTATCCTTATATGCATTCTCCAGTATCCTCACAATCTTCTCAGGGTATCCGTAATATCTCATGACCTTCCACAATCCTTTCCTCCATACACTGTCAAATGCTTTCCGAAAAACTTTCCTGTGAGTACCTTCGGGGAAACCAAGGATGCCACCAGCTGACCGAATTCATCCGAATCCCGGTCCACGCTCCGACAAGACCTGGAGCAGTAGCATCAGAGCCTTCTATTTGCCGGACGCACAAAAATAAAGGTCGTGCGTCCATGGACGCACCGTATTTATGGGGGGTCGCACAAATAAATTAACGGTGCGTCCATGGGACGCCAATAAAAAATACTGTGGGGTCCGTAGCCTATTATTATGTGTCATTAACACTTACTTACTTACTTTCTCAGTTTATGCAATAACCTATATTTGAATATTTTATTTCTTTGCTATTGCCGGTGTAAAAGTTTCAAATTACCCCCTCCTAAACATTACCCCCCGGTAACTTGAAACCGGTTTCAGATTAACCCCCGGAAACTAGATTTGCATAAATCACCGCATTAATTGCACTAACAAAATCAGAAAAATCATCCCGCTTCTTGTTTTGGTCTGAAGATTTCCATCCGTCATCCCACTTCGTGGTTTCCTATCAATATTTTGATCGGAAAAAATAATAGCCTCGAAGCCATTTTCTCCATGTAAACTTGAGCGGCGATTAGTATTTTAGTTACAGATGAAAATATTGATAACAAACCACGAAGTGGCAAACACCACCAAAACTTTTGCCCCCCCCCTTCACAAATTTCTGTATCCGCCTCTGTATACCGGTACGTAGGCCTAATAGTTAGGTTTTGGCCCTTTGTCGCATATTTGCCTACAGGGTCTAATAGGCCTATAGGATTTCGGATTTTTTGCATTTAGCCTTCTGTGGCCCTATGGGACTCCAAAAATGGATGGGTCTAGAGTCCATGACTCTAATCCATTTGGCGTGGACTCCAACTTTCTTGATGTGATGCGTCCATGACTCCAAGAATTTAGACCTTAACGGAATCACTGCTTACGAACGCACCTGCGGATACTGTGTCTATAAATAGCTACAAATATTGAAATATCGATTTGTCGTCACATGCTTCTTGTATTGCTTTGCCCTGGGATACGGTTCAGCAATCCTGTTGGCGATTTTGTTTAAATCGGGTTTATATGGTAATTGAGGAATTTAACCGATGTGAATCTAACAACTTCGTAAATTTGAAGTTAATTAATTTTATGTGCATTCATGCGTATGCCTACTCTGGGCGTTGCTGTAAATAATAGCCTATTCTCGTTCATTTCAATTTAGCATTCTTGTGACTTGTTCTTGTAATTTTTTAGGTGTCCCGCCCATTTAAGTTTGTCGCATATTTAGCAGAAAAGCGGCTATTCGTTAGAAAATCGAAAAAAATTAATGCTATAGTTGAACTTGTAACGAGTGTGAAGTATTCATTTGAAACCGAAATGATTTGCGTAACCTATAGTCATAGAATGAGGAATGCACTTAATAATATAGCAGTGTACATTTTATGTGGCTCCAGAAAATTACGCTTATTTGATATCCAACTGACATACCATCATAGCTCTACATGATTTAAGTAGCCATGGAACAAGATCCCACGATTATTTATTACTTGATGACACTATAAGGTTTTTTGATGAATGATGTGCCGTGTTACTCTGAATTCTTTCAGCCAGCTGCAATGTATCTTGTGCTCGTTGTCTGCTTCGTTTTCTTCTCCCGAGCAAATGCAGATTTGCCTTTCCGCAACATTTCTCTTTCCTGGGAGGAGAGAGTCAATGACCTTGTGAATAGACTCACACTTCAGGAGATGGTTGATAATATGGCATTTGGCGGTGGGGGCTCTGGCAGACCAGTGCCTGCCATTCAGCGTCTTGGCATTAAACCCTACCAGTTCGACACGGAATGCCTTCATGGAGTTATGGGTATGAAGACGACGGCTTTCCCACAAGCAATTGGACTGTCAGCTAGCTTCAGGTTGAATCTTGTGAATTTCATTGTTTTTATTATTATTATGCATTTACTGTGCATCACTGTTTATTGACCCTGGCATCAATTGATGGAGCTGTGAATTGAGTGAATGATTTACCCAAGGTCCCTACCCAATAACCATCTTGGGGACCCTCTCCAAGGTGAGCTAGAGCCAGTTGGCTACTCAGTCGCACGAAGTCAATTTTGTTGAATGTTATTTGATGTTAGTGATAACTACAACTTACAAAGTTCTTTTAGTATTGATCTGCTCAGAAACTCTTCACATTTGGATGGTAGCGTTTGATCATGAGAGATTTGCTAGATTTCTCCTTCTAAGACCAGAAGGCCTTTAATACAGTCTTAGTTCTAGGCTGAGAGCTATAAAATATTGCCTTTTAATGCCTTACCCTAGCTTCCAATGAATGAATATATAATACATTTCAAAAACAGTGGAAAAATTAAGAGACTGTCAAAACTACAGTGGTCACATGTACGACTGTACGTGTAATAAAAAAATTCTAGCTACTGTTCAAGAATGACTCAGAAGAACTTG
Organism: Lumbricus rubellus; assembly: GCA_945859605.1. Classification (NCBI taxonomy): domain Eukaryota; kingdom Metazoa; phylum Annelida; class Clitellata; order Crassiclitellata; family Lumbricidae; genus Lumbricus; species Lumbricus rubellus. The sequence goes on from OX243812.1 coordinate 3,344,868, forward strand.
TCAGTCTGTTTTCTCTTCTTCTTCGACTGCCTTCTCTGGCTTTCACCCGAGTTTCCATGGAATATGCACAGTGATTTCTTCAAGTGGAAAGGTTTCATGCAGTGGAGTAAACATTGGTGTTTTAACGCAAAGTTGGAATGTTATGCTATTACAATCCTGATTTCTTTTGACTGTGAATGTTTCAGTGAGAATCTTGTGTACTTGGTGGCTGAGGCAATTGCAACTGAGGCTCGAGCCATCAACAATGATGCGACAAGCCATGGCCAATACTCGCTTCAGACGGGTCTCAGCTGCTTTGCTCCCTTTGTTAACATCGTACGACATCCACTCTGGGGCAGAGTTCAGGTAATAATGATACCCCCCTCTCACTCTCACTCAATCTATTGCATCTGGATGGTATCGCATGCATATATACGTATTTACATGTATGTTAATCAATCAAATATATTGTATTGTGTAGATATGTAAATTTTTAAAACGTCTCTGGCAGTGAACACTGATCAGTGCGAAAGATCCGGAGAAAAGAAATAGTTTTGTAACGATTAAATGAGATGTGATTCGTGTGGCAGTTAATAGCAAAGAACGTGTCGATATTATGGAGGAATGATTCCAAAGATCAGGACCAAAGAGCAGGTGTGATTGTGTGTGTTTACAAACATGCACTTACAGACACTTGCATAAATCCACAAGTGCTTATTGTTCACATAACACACACACAGGGTCGCATTAAGGCTACTATGAGTTTGTTGAATTGGATGTTATGATTATAGTGGCTTAGAGTATATTGAACTAGATTAGAACTGGACTACAATTATATGTAGATCAGGCTTATGCCATTACTGATGTGCAGTATACTATGGAATAAAGAATTAGTCCTAATAAAGCTTTTGGAAGCCATTTGAAATCAGTCGAGTATTTATGTGCTTGGATCTTTTCACAGGAAGTGTATGGCGAAGACCCGTACCTGAGTGGAGTCCTGGCTGCTGCCTACGTCAAGGGAATGCAAGGACCTCATCCACGATACTTCAGGGCCAGCAGCGGATGCAAAGTGGTCGGTCTCTATTCTGGGCCGGAAGATCTTCCGGTGGAACGTTACAGTTTCAACGGAGTGGTAGGTTGTTTCACCATCTTCTAAATCAGTTGTCTTAAACACTCAGCCTGTGGGCCGCAAGTGGCCGTGATGTCTTTTTATGTGGCCCATGGCAGCCTTCAGAAATTTTTCTTGAGCAATGAAAATCTATGATTTACTTCTTTTTTAGTTATAAAAAGCTCTGTTTTTACTTATTCCTAAATCCTTTGACCATTTTATTTTCGTAAGTTACTGTAACTCGGTGAATTGTTTTGTTTGGTTCCAGGCGTCGGAGCGAGATCTGAGACTGTCCTACTTTCCACAGTTCAAGGCTTGCATTGATGCTGGAACTCAGAATCTCATGTGCAGCTTCTACAGGTATGTCCTTCATGCGACGAGATGACTTGGTATGATTTCGTGTGGTATGGTATGATGTGTTGTTGTATGGTACTATGTGGAACGTTACCCGATTTGATATTCATTTGCTTTTTCCCATAGTTTTATTAGTTATAATTTTTTCTGATTGCACAGCAGCCCTTATTTCAACGGTCATTATTTATTTTTTATATTGTTATTATTATTTATTATCATTATTGTTGTTGTTGTCATTGGTGGAAGGCAAACAATTGAGCTGCTTACCACCATTCTGATACATACACTATAATTTATAATAAATGCATTTATGTATAGCACATTTCGAGTGCATTGTGAGTCCATTGTGATGTGAAGTCATCCTGGGAGATACCTTACAATGCAATGCGCTAATCCTGGCCAAGATGTGTAATGCTGACAATATTTAGTGTTGCACTGCAGTTCTTATGTGGTGCATTAACGACTACCAGTGTACCACATGTTAAGTTGATGTTGTGGGACATAACTACTTTATGTTAAACAGAACGGTGTGTAAAGCAGGAGCTTGTGATCAAGTCCTCACTGTGCTTGTCTGTTGACATTTTAGCACATTTACTCTAAATCAATATATCATCTTTTTATACAGTGCACTTTTTCATTGTGTTTTGTTTGGCCAACCTACCTCTTAATCGTGAGTGTTCTATTTTAGTCTTAACGGGATTCCTGGCTGTACGCATAAATGGTTACTGACGGACGTGATGCGCAATGAGTACGGCTTCAAGGGCTACTACGTCACAGACTGGGGAGCCATTGACTTGGCATACACTGCCCACCATTACTACAACTCAACATTGGAAGCAGCAGCTGGGGCAGCCAATTCTGGCGTGAACTTGGAGCTGCCACAAAGTCCCAACCCGGCATTTGTGCATCTAGTGGAAGCAGTGGAAAAGGGATTAGTCAACAAATCCACAATTGTGGAACTCGTGAAGCCGCTGTTCTACACACGAATGCGACTTGGAGAGTTCGATCCACCGGCTCTTAATCCGTACGCAAACATACCCATGTCTGTGATAGAGAATGAGATTCATCAGGAAATTGCGATAGTGGCTGCGACGAAGACGTATGTTTTGCTGAAGAATAAAGACGCACTTCTGCCGCTCAAGACTAAAGTGGGAACACTTGCGGTGAGTTGTTTAGATGTTAAATACTTTATCATTGATTTATGATTCCAGAACTTTTTAGGTTCTTTCTTATGTTGACTATCTAAATATGTACATTCGACATGATGTGTAGAAGTTGCAGAGCTATTTTTAAGAGTGTTTGCTAAACTGACTCATGATATTGGACAGTTTTTCTGCTTATTCAGTTATTTCAGAAAATTGAAAGGAGCAGAGTCACAAGCACTCAGTTACAATAGGATCATGACGACTGTGAATGCGGTTGATATTGTAAAGCACCCTGAAGTTGTTCTTCATTTATTTGCTACATGCTAGTTTTCGTCATTACTTCTTAATTTCAGTTCTGAATACTATACTTAGTTGCCAGCACTTGTATGGCTATTAAACAATTGATATTGACACATATTTTAAAGGAAAGCTGGGTCTAATTGCTTATAAAATTCATAGGATCTTCATTTGCCTGACTCCAGAGATTCAACCATTTTGATTTACATATTGATCATTTATTTTCCAAACCACCGATCGGCTTTTTGAAATTGCTTTGTTTACCATTTCATGGTTTGCGTTACCATATTTTTTCCATAATATGATTTATTTTCATTCTTCCTTCCTAAAACTCTGATGGCATTTTTAGATTGTTGGACCAATGGCAGACAACCTTGCTGACTTGTATGGTAACTACAATCCCGTTGTGATGCCCCAGTATGCCAAGACCCCTCTGCAAGGACTTCGGGGCCTCGCATCGAGTGTTAAATATGCTCCTGGCTGCAATGATCCATTCTGCAAGAAGTATAATTCGACCGATATAAAGTCGTTTGCTGCTTCATCAGATCTCGTCATCGTCTGCCTTGGTTCAAGTGAGATTTTCTTCTAAAAACTTTCATATTTTTCTCCGCTCTTCATGGTATTCAACTTGAATTTTTAGTTGGTTTGAATCTCTTTTGCCTTGTAAGAGATTCTAAATTCATTGCTTTAAAGTACTTTTTATATTGAATCAAATGTTGCTTTTACTTTTGTAGATCTAAGGATTGAAGGTGAAGACTTTGATCGTGCAGATCTGAATCTCCCTGGCCAACAGGAAACACTCTTGAATGATGTCATCGCAGCAGGTGACTGTTCAGAAAACTATTTACATATGTATATATGTAAATTATATAGTTATATATATATATACATATAATTAAATGTATGTAGAATAGATGTATAGTTTATTTGATCATATTGACTTTAACATCCATTAGATGATTTTTCTGATTATTAATGGGCTCATTTCAATTTATAAGACAACATTAATGATATTACAAAGTGCTGTTTGAATTTTTTTTCTGAAAAAATCTTACTTATTTGCTTATTAAATAAGGAATGACATTGAGAGTGTGCTTAATGAATTCGATTGCTATTATTTTTTTTGTCAGCCAAACAACCGGTTATCTTGCTGCTGTTCACTGGTGGACCGTACGACATTGCGTTCGCGAAGAACAGCGACAAAGTGGGCGCAATAATCGAATGCTTCTTCCCAAGTCAGGCCACTGGAGAATCTCTTTTCCGCGTCCTGGCCATTGGGAATGCGGGTTCAGCGGTCAGCCCAGCTGGACGTATGCCATACACGTGGCCAAAATCAGTTGACCAGGTAGCGTCTGCTATTTGGCTTATCTAGAATTCTAGATATGAAGTAATGCTTAAATATTTCACATGGATAATGTTTGGGCTAAGTAGAGCACATTACTGTTAGTAAACATACAATGGTCAGTTGACTAAGAGTCGCCACTGATGAGTTCTGGACAGCCCATGTTTAGGGTCCAACCGATCAATTGATAGCCAAGATTAAAACTGTCAGATTGTGATAACCTTCTTTACAAGTTTGCACACAATACATTTGTTGTACATTTCTGTTTCTGTACATTTCACCGATTAATTACCACAGTTGGGTAATTGGTGCTCTTTATCACCGAAAGCTTTTTCTAAAATTTTATGAATGATTCGTGGTTTTATTTTCTAATCCACTCCTGATACGAGGGGCTTTTTGAGGAGCACCATATATGTTTGGTCATGCTAATGATTTCTTTTAAGGCACCATATAAATGATCAATTGATCATATGTGCACAATAATTTTAATACTTTGAAAGTACTTTGTTAATTTGTTTAGATTCCGCCAATGGTGAACTACTCTATGGAAGGCCGAACGTATCGATATTTCAAGGGTCCTGGTCAGCCTCTGTATCCATTCGGCTATGGTCTCTCCTATGCCAAGTTTTCCTACGCCAATCTGGTCCTCAATCCAGCTGTAGTGACGGCAGGCAGCAGTGTTGCAGTTAACATCACAGTTACTAATTCTGGACCATACAATTCGGATGAGGTGAATGTTGTTATAGGCACTTCATAGCATTCACCAGGACAATGTAACTGCAGATTTATATACCACTACTTCAATGGTAATTATAATTCTCAGAGGCACTTCAAACATAATGCAATGCAGGAGTGTCAAAACGTTCTTAATGGGAGGCCAGAGCAACACTCTACGCTGGATCATGGATGTCTTGGGTGATGAAATGACCAAGTCATGTGTAGCAAAGCAGAGATATCTGCTGCCAACAATGAAAAACACTGAGACACAGAACTCCTTATGATAAGATGGGATGCAGTCTGCTAGACAATTGTGCATGAGCATCAAGATGTACTGGTTCTTTTGCTGTAGTCTCCACATTCTTGCACTAACTTCTAAATTTGTAATTTTTACTTTATTCTGATTCAATGTGTTCATGTAGGAACTGTAAACTTGATGCTGGTCATTGATGATCTCTGTTTTTTCATTTTGTAATGTTGGTGCAAGACCTCATTTACACATTTCAGGTCTGGTGTTTACCAACAAACCCTGTATTGTGTCAATGTTGGTGACTACCAGACCTGAGTTAACACACAGAACTTTTGTAAGTGGCGATGAGTCATGTAAAAATTGACCAATTGACAAATGAATGACTTTCTTGTGATGATCAGGTGGTTCAGGTATACATCAGTTGGCGTAACTGTCCAGTTGCAATGCCTCAGCTGCAGTTGGTTGCAGTCAGCAGACAACTGACCACTGTAAACCAGCCTCTCGTGGTCAGTCTGACAATCCATGCAGAGCAGATGAGAGTCTGGGACGATAAGAAAGGATTCATTTACATCCCAGGTAAGCCTCACTTCATAAAATACCTGGACAGATCTATAGCCACAGGGTTATGATGCACAGGCAAATCATTTGATTGCAGGTAACTAGTTCTCTCTCTTACAGCCTGATCTGTTAGTAACCTTCTGTTGCGTTTAAACCAAATCACCATTTATAGCAAGGTTTGCCATGGTCTTAACTTTTTAAGAAATATTGACGTGATTATGAGCCTGTATCATGTTTTGAATTTCACATATTGTGTAATAATATCGTGAGTTCAGAATTTGTAATGCAAAACATGAAAGTTAAGTGCAGGGCACCAGCTTATTCATGAGTCATGACTCTCATGAGTGCTGCTGTGACATGTTCAGACTCCAGACATAGCAAGTGGAGGTCCAGGTCTGGATGCCATAGACCAGGGAGAGGAGGTATAGGAACTACAAAGGCAGAATCTGTCTGACAAAAGACTGGAAGTTAGAAGATGGATCTGGGATGGACATTGAAGTTGAAAGCCTGAAGTGTTAGAGGATTGCTAATTAAACAGCGATGGATGAATACCAAATGTGAGTTTTATTCCAAAACTTGACAGATAACAGTGTATCCTTGAACTTAAGAAGTATTAGATGAACGTCACTTAAAGTGTTGTATTCATCCATGCAAGAAAATTGCATGCTTCATGCCCCACTTTGTGTTGCTTGTTCATGTAATGTGTGAAATCTTTTGCTTTAGGTCTGATTGACGTATTTGTTGGTGGACAGCAACCGAACCAGGAAACAACGACTGGATCAAATGTCCTCCAAGGACAGATCAAGGTCGTTCCTTAACTGAAGGAGCAGATGAAGCTTGCTATTGGGTTTGCCCGACAATTTCTCTTGTCAGGCCTTATCAACTATTGACAGGTTCAATGGATTGGTATATATGTTAAATTTGCGTGAATTGTTAAATTTATGTGAAAATTTATTGAATTGTTGAATGTATTAACTGAATTTGAATTGGTATTTAATGTAAAATTCAAGGGAAGTGTTAAATGTTAAAATTTAGCGAATTGTTACATTTTTAAAAATTAATTGAATTGTTAAATGTATTAAGTGAATTGGTAAATGTGATAATAAAGGGAATTGTTGAGTGTGAATATGAAGTGGATTGGTGGATTTTAAACTTAGTAAACGTTAACCTTAATTGAATTGGTCAAGTGAAAGATGATGATCAATCTCTGTACATTGGCTTTTATGCCACCCAGAGATGAGAAGAGTGAGGTGGACTGGATTCCGTTGCCTACCTAACAGACACTTGTGAGTGAACAAATTGTCCAGGTCGTTATGCAGTGGCTTGAGGTTGCTCAAACTTGTAACCCTATGGTTGCAAAGCCCAGAACATACCGCTTCACCATTACTTCCCACAAAGTGAACAAATTAATTGGTAAATTTACAATTTAAGTGAGTTAATAAGTTTGCAAAAGTTAATTTGTAAGCGTGAATTGTTCTTCTTTTGGCAGATGGACAGTGCTTTCATTAGCTTATGAATTGTATAGAGAGCTTTATTGTAACTGATCTGTATTTTATTGAGTTTTTGATGTGAAATAATTCTTAGCAAAAGGTGATTCGACAGTTTTCGTTGGAGCACTTTGATCTGATTTTGTTGCATTAATGTAACGAAATCATATAAATTTTATTGCACCTCCTGTGTATATTAATTACATGGTGACACCACCTAATTCTTTAGTGTCAAACTGCATTCGATTTTCCAGTCATTTCTCTCCCTAAAAGTTGGTGCATGCTCATCTTTGAAGGAAATGCCTCAGCATTGCTGGGACCAGGACACGGAAAGGTTACAGTTCATGGACAGTGGTATTTTTTAATATCTTGTTGAATTCCATGATCATTTAGGTTTGTTTTGTGATATTTTTGTAAATGCCTATTTCATGGAGTACTGCAGTTTTCTGTGCAGGAGAAGATACTTGCAGCAAGTACAGAGGCACTTGATCGTGTTTAGAGTTTCACGATTATAATATTGGTTTGTAATTTGTTTTCATAGATCGTTGATTTGCACATTCCATATTATAACGGTAGATACTTTGACTAGTACTTTTGGTTTTGTGTGGATACTGTATACCGGTAAAATTGCATTTGTAACCAGTTATAGCTCATTTTAGAGCAGACATATTATACTTTTTCAGTATTGACTTCAGATCATTGATTTCAGCTTTGTATGGCTTCTTTTCATTGCACGTTGCTTTAGCAGTGACGAAAACTTGGCTTTGGCATCTGCTACAGAAGGCAATTTTTCCTTAAACTGTTTCAGCTGTTTTAACAAAACAAATGAGATTATTTTTACACTTTATTTTCTACTGCATTATATTTTTGTACTGGTCTACTCTACTGTTTGATGAAAAGTTTGCCAATGCCAGCTTGGATTGATCAAAAAGTTTAGAAAAAAACATCTAGCTTATTATTACTAAACTGATCTCAGCATTGTTAGACCATGCACTAGCAGATATTTTCATAAAATGTCTCTGGTATTTTTCTAGAAATATTTAACTGAAGCATGTCATGTTCATCTTCAGCGGTGTGTCAAGTTCCCGTCTTTAGACGGCTACAATTGTTTGTTGAATTAAATTGTGTGGCATATCTTGTGATATCGTGTATTGGCTAGATATGGCAATTTAGTCTGTTGTGTGAATCTTAATTTATGGGCAATTATTTTTCAAGTAAGAATTCACCAAAAATTAACAACTTGTAACTTCTGTCAACATCTTCTTGCACAATTGTTTATGACTAAGGTCTAGGTTTCTGTGTATTATGTGAAATTTACGGATGTTGCTGATAAATCAACAGTTGAAAAATTATCTAATTGCTAGACTGGCTTTGTTGTTTACCTGAGGATCATGTAAAAATGAGCAATTACCAAATCTCCCAATACCATACCTCAATCACAGGGATATTTATATAGCACCCTCTTCAAGGAAACTAGTCGAGGTGCTCCTGATTCCAGCACGGTCAAAAAGAACAGTTTTCAAGTGCTTATAGAATGTGTCGCCTACCCAAGGAAAAGCACAGCTTTGCATGATCGACGTGCAGGCAAACAGGACTGACAGCACTTCCCTAGGAATATCTTGAAAGGGACTGTTTGTCGGCTTCAGTATCTGTGAAGGTAGTATTCGCTAGAGACTGCATTACACTGCACTTTGTTTATGTGTTGTATGTGAAAATAAAATGTCTGTATTCAGTTGGAGCTGATGTATGGCACATACAACGTCACACCTTGTCAGCCAAGCAACCGGTTATCTATTAGTATGAGAATAAGTTAGTATTTCGTGGTACCTGCACTTTTCCTAGAAAAAAGGTTCCAGATTTGAACAAATTCAGAACAATAATGGAAGGTTCCAAAGGAAGTATGGACAGACCACAGAGGCTTATTTTATGCTAATATTTTGTTATTAGAAATATAAAGAACACTGACACTAAACTAGATAATTGTGATAGAATTTAAATTAACTACATTATTTGTAAAAGCTATTTTAGTTTCAAAACACTGTTGTGAAGCATTTTGTCTGAAAACAAGGCACTGGTTGGTACTAAGTAAAATTTTAAAAGTATGTATTGCATGCATGCATACTGGGTATTGTATCATTACAAAATATGCACAAGTTATCACAGCACTGCACACGATAAACCACTTTTCTTGGTGTCACACCAAAAAGTCGCCTCTGGTTTAACTGGTTAAGTAATGTAGTAATGAAGAGCCTCAAGTTTTATCATAATTGGTTCGTCATTTCCGGTCTCATGTAACAGACACGAAAGCTGATCACATTCATAAAAAGTTCGTGACTTCTAATTATACAACGCAGCTATTTGATGCTGTCCTAAAGTTCTGAAAGCATCAATGGTGATGTACAACTGTGTGCTCAACTGCTCATGGTTCTTGCACAGCGATGGCCTGACTTTAAACTGCACTGTTGTAGGTCCAACCTCTCTGCTGTAAACATGTATCAACCATGATCATAAATTTTACACAATTCTGTCACCAGAAATGGGCATTTCCTGATTTTTACATGTCCAGCACCGATGTGTACTGTGTACATCTGTCAACGACGTGAAACACTTGCCAGCAGTACTTCCATCTTGAGCCTTCAATACCTGTTTCTACAGATCTGAATCAACTTAGATATTCCTCACGAAATGCACATCACAAATGACGGTGTTGCATGATCCTCAACATTATGCCGCAGTCCACGTGGTTTCGTAGCAGATCCTCTGAAGCCATTGGATCGGTTACGCTTTTCATTTTAGCGTTTTCATCTGAAAATAAATTAAATCACTAAATTGACTTTCTTTAAACAGTTGTCTCTTTAACTTTCGCAAATTCTTTTTAAAACCAAAACAGGCTAAAATGTAGTGGAAAGAACTTTTGGATGTCTGCTGAATAGACCGAGGTTTCCACAACATGGTTCGTGGACCAAGGGTATCTGTAAAGGTTATGGCAGGGTTCCGTATGCGCATTCTAAAAATGTTATTTTGCTTAAATTTTAAGTAATAAATTTTTCGGTTTAAATACTTGGGTTCTTGAGCTATGCCTAGAAAAAGTAATTGGGACCCTGGTCCAAACAGTTTGCAAACCTCTGAATTAGACTAACATACATTATAGGAATGGGTCTACACAAGCCCCTATAAAGAAGCAGACAAAACATTTGAAAAACTTAAATATTTTATGGGTTTAAATATGGGTATTAATAAATTGTATGTATTCATAATTTTTTATGAATGCAAACTAAGTGAAACTCATTTATAAATAAGAGTTTTCCGTACTAACTGCCTGCTTGAAGCATTTGTTGAAGCGTTGAAATTCCTGCACACAGTCGTCTTTTTTAAGGTTTTCTTTAGCGAGAACACACTTGGCATATTCTGAGGCCTGAAGAACAAAGAGCAGTAACACAGAGAAGTTTTAAAGAGAAATAACCTTTTATGTGTAACATAATTAACTGTTGCAGTATCACATTTCAGAAGATAAAATATTAACAATGATTTTTATATGTGCAGGTAATGAATTAGTGTAATGACTTAGAACTATGTTTCCTGGTTCAGTTAGGGTTGTTTAGATGAAGTCGATTTTTGTTCATTTATTAAGAAATAAAGCAATTCTTCATTAAATTGGTTGCAAAATATTCACACCCCCATTGTAGAGGCACCAAGCAATATGAAATCAGTACAAATGCAACATTCATCCAAAATAGAAAAAAATTTCCTTATGCTAACGTCTAGCGGAGCAAGCACTAACAAAGCGTTTTATTTAATGGTCTTCGTGATCGAATTGAAAATTATCATAATAGTGCTGGACAACCTTGTCCTCTTTATGAATTACCTAGCTAGACTACGACAAGTTTGCACATTTTACATAATGTCTACAATTTGAGTTCCTAATGCATCAGACACTCTTAAGACAGATAGCTTTTGATAGATTTGCCTTGGCTGCTAACAAAACATCTACCTCAGCAGAGCACATTGCAATAGCTTTTGGATAGTGTGCAAGTTTCGCTCTTGCCGACTGGACAGCCTTCATTCCTTTCTCCATATCCAAAACCGCTATCTGCAAATAAAGTAAACACCTCCATCAAAAATGATCGTAGGATATAAATGATCTCATGCGTTGCTTATCTATAGTGTTAACAACCATGAAATGATTATCGAACTTTTATCTCAGTAATGCAATTCAAAGGCATTCCCGTGAGGTGATGCTACTGGTAATCGTAACCTCCAAACTTTTAAAGCGCTACTCGAAAGCCAAGCGCAGGTTACCAGCTTATTCACAAGCGCTGCGTCGAGCCAAAAGGGGCGCCGTAAGAGTAGTCCAATGAAGGTCTGGGTCGGTTGCCATAGGATCAGAGGGCGGAACAGCTACTAAGGCGGGTGTCGTCTGGATCGAGAATTGGAAGGTGGAGGATCGGATGAGACAAGGCAAGAGTTCTTGAAGAGTAGCGTCTTCAATTAAGAATTCAAAGCACCTGGTGTGATTGATACCGAAGCCTGAGGAAGGTGATGTGTGTGATTAATGATGATGATGACCCTCAACCTGGAATGGTCTTCCTCTGACCCTCCGCTCTCTTTGTAAAAATCCTTCTCAGGCTTTCCCCTCTCATCTTAAGACAGTTTTATTTGGCCACGCTGAGGTTGGGGGCGCCCTTGAAAAGGCACTTTATAAATGCATCTAAAGAATGAATGAACTGAAAATAAGCAGAAGGCAGATTATTCCAAAGGTGTGGTGCAGTGTTAGAATCGCTCGGTTGGAGAACTTGAGATTCACCTCGGTTAGCCCCCGGTAAAGGACGGGGAATACGAGCCGTTTTGATTTATCTTACAACATCGCACGTATATTTTATTGTCATTAATCGACTTCGCATTGGCCAGCAAATAGTCAGATAAACACACAAGAATAATTCACAAGGTCATACACGTTTCAACACAGAGCGTAATTACCAGCACCAACCCTCCATTATCGTCTGGTCACTTGAAGAACAACGAAGATGGATAAAAGATCCAGAATTGACGAGGGCCCAAAATTTTTGTTCCATCTTTTTTATTATTATAGCGCTTCCAGAAATTGTAAAAGACCAAGATATCAGTCTAAGAATCGGTCGCTAAGGCAAAGAGCTTGGACTCTTATTATTTTATACCAAAGACCTTTAAGGGTAACCTAAAGGTCTTTGTTTATACTGTGGATCGGCTAGGGTGGCGGATACCTAGATATAGCAGATAGCCTTATGCTCTGAAGCCAAAAAGTGCTCAAGATAATATTTTTGGAAAAACTTGTTGCAAATTAGGCCTGACATTATTTATTTAACGCCGACGATGTGTTAGCTGTATTCTTATTTAGACAACCAACGGAGTTACGAATTTCGATGCGATAACTCGGTGGCGTCCGGATATAAAAAAATATGTAGGCCTAAGCACACTGTAGACAAGAATGGTGTCGTTGGAATCCTAGACTGTAGGCTAGACGGTTCCACGACAACTGGTCTACCGACAACAGCACTCGTCTAACGACAACTCGTCTACGGACAATTGGTCTAACGACAACTGGTCTACTGACGAATAGTATTGATGAAATAGAAGCTGGATTTACGAAAATGGTTTTTTTGCTTAGGCCTAAATGGAAGCTGGATTGATGATTTTCATTCATGTATTCCAACATGCACCCATTTCTACGTCAAATCTAAAAATACCTTCATCCAGCTTCTATTTCTCGCCTGTTATTTTCGTCAATCCAGCTTCTATTTCATATATAAAAATATCCTCATCCAGCTTCCATTACTTAACACGTTGGACGCGAGGGACGTGTAGGCCTATACACGTCCCCCATTGAGTCATTTAACACAGCAAATAAGCAGTCAGCGTGTTAAGCGGTTTTCTTATCAATCCTGCTTCCATTTCAAATCTAGAAATACCTTCATCCAGCTTTTATTTATCATGCGTTATTTTCGTCAATCCAGCTTCTATTTCGAGAACCATCATCCAGATTCCAGTTCTCTTGCGTTTTTTCATCAATCCAACCTACATTTCACCTCTAAAAACTATCATCCAGCTTCCATTTCTCAAGCGCTGGATAAGTTGTCAGTAGACGAGTTGTCGTTAGACGAATTGTCCGGAGACCAATTGTCGTTAGACGAGTTGTCGTTAGACGAGTTGTCGTGACACCAGGCTAGACAGCCTGCTCTACAGACAATCCGATCACTGTCAGACTAAAAGAGTAACAGAGCAGGCCTACTTAATTATAGCCTAAGATAGTGTATTCTGTGATCTGCGTTCTTGTGAATAATTGTTTACACTGTACCGGCCGGTTGCGGTACGTATAGCTGTCAACCGGATTGTTGAATAAAGGGGGAAAATATAGCACTCTTTTAGTTATTAGGCTATAGCCTAGCTAATAGTTCAATGAATATTATAGACTCGTTTAGGCATACATATATATAGGCTAAATATAGACATGGTTTTTGTAATAAATGTTCGCCTACACTCACAGGTGATTGATGAGTCATGCCGACATCGATATCCAGTACTGCTGATGTCTATTTTGGAGGGTATATTTGCATAATATCGCAGTCAGACTATTTCTTAAATAAACTGCTTCGGCCAATAATTTTAAGTTAGGCCTATAGTTAATTAGTTGCAGTTACTGTGGCTATAATTATGCAGATTTAGTAGGCTATCTAAAGTATGTTAGGCCTAAAACCAAAGACCTTTAAAGTGTTTAAAGGTCTTTGCTAGAACTATCGAAGTATCTCACTATATAGGCCACAATAATTTCAGGATTCCTTTTATAATCCTTTCACAGTAGGCCTATGCATGCAAAACCACGTAGTCTCTCTCTCTCTCTCTCTCTCTCTCTCTCTCTCTCTCTCTCTCTCTCTCTCACACACACACACACACACACACACATGCACACTCATGCACAAATGTCAATCAATGGTGCTAATCTGTAGCTCATGTAACTTGAAAAATTTGGTCGAGGTACCTACACAGTAATCACTGATATAGAAGCTTTGGAACAACATCCTTATTAAAACACTTACATCTGTCCACATCTAACACATTATAATAAATATTGTCAGTAAGTAAACGTGAAACCATGCGATGAGATTCACAGATGAGATTAGATTCCTATAATGCCATAACTCATATATATATATATATATATATATATATATACACCGTCAGATTGTGGGTCATTTCTGGCTAGCCGATGATGCTGGACTTCAAAGCCTAGCTAAAGACCATAATGAATAATGGAATATGTGCTAATGAATATACAATCTGAGAAAAAAATTAAAATTTTAAAATTATTTAAGGCATAATGAGTCTAAAGTGATGTTCATGGCTGATAACGAAGATCAAAATTAAAATCGCTAGATCTAATTTCTGAATTGTATGCTTTTGCAAATTGTACGCTCGTATGCTGAAACCCATCTTTATCAGTTTAGATTTGCAAAATTTTATGGGAATGGGCTAATTGGGCTTGCTGAACCCAATTTTGATCCCTACCTCCACTTAGCTCAGGCTTCTTAGCATGACCTTCATTGAAAAACTTTTACACTGACCCATCATCAATAAAGCTCTGACACGCCTGGTCCAAAGGTTTCTACAGGGTTAGGGAAATAAAGGAGAAAGCCATCACTGTATGCATCGGTACCCAAACAACAGTATTATTATAGCTGCAACAGATCTACGCCAGTATCTCTCACTACATCCAGCCAAAAGTGCAGATGATGAAATGTACAACAGTTGTCATCGTATAACATGTCAAAATATGGTATCACCATATATGTGGGTGGTCAAACTGAGTAAAAGCAAATGAAATGAAATTATTTCACACCACACTAATCACACTAGTGTGGCTTATTCACACTATGCCCAGCCACCTTCAATAAAATGCTTTTCCACTTCTCTAAGAGGTCCGCCTTGGCTTTGAGATTGTATTCCTTCATCAGGTTGCTGACCTTCAGTAGATCAGCTAACGTATTGTTCTGCAATATCTGAATAAGATCTGAAATCGAATCGTAGTAAAGAATATGCGGAAACTGGTAGAAGTCCGAGAATTCGATCCAGTACCGGATCGCCTTATTGTCCTGCTCGTTGTTCGGATCCGGAATTGAAAACTGAGATGGGTGTGGACCGATGTCAGACTTATTTGGCCGACCCCCAGATACACCTTTCCAGGTTCTCTCTTTCATGATCATGTACTTGAATTGCCAGGCGGTCATAAGGTCTTTCGACGGAAAGAACAACGGAATGTTCATGCGGTACTGCTCAAACAGACTCATCACTGAGACCTGATAAGGCACGTATATCATTCCCATGTGAGCCGGAAGATCGGAGTACTTGTAATGTGGATATATCAGTCGAAGTGGAATCCCATCAACTGTGCAGTTCACAGCTTTACATGCCCTAGAAAATTCCTCGAAAAAGGTGGCGTTAAATCTGCCATTTTTGATAGGGGCAACTAGGAACCCTTTTCTCGTTGGGTTGTACGAAACGTTATTGTAATCACAGAAACTGGGTAGCAGTTGTCCCTGAATGCCCGTGAAATATTTGATGTACTCCACATCATACAAGTTGTTTCCACCGACCACATTCCAATCAAGAGACGCATACCGAATGAGGTTTTCATTCCACTTTGTCCAGCGATCTTTCCCGAATCGGCCGAGCTCATACCGCGTCGAGGCAATTATGATCAGGCTTTTGTTAAACGGTGCAAACAGTTCACACATTGAGGTTGGATGAAAGCAGACGAAAGCATCGACAGACTTCATCTCAGCATCATCTTTGTACGCATCGTAGAACTTTGGTATTATCGAGTGATCGAGATTCATCGCATTTCGAACACCTATGACCTTGAGAGTCTTTTTACCTTCGCAGGTGTTCGTAATGTGGCAATGGCCAGAGAGACTCTTGTCGATGAACTTAACACCGAATGGACTTAGGAGATGTTTCAAGTCATTTATTGGAGATATGTGATAGTCATTACTCCAGATTACCAATTGCTTTTCCTTGAATAGAGTCCCTGCAGGTTGACCATTTTCTTGAGGATGGTATACATTCTCATTGACTTCCTTTAAAATATCTTTCCTTGCAGGTTGTCCCTTTTCTTGAGGATAGTATACATTCTCATTGACTTCCTTTAAAATATCTTTCCTTGCAGGTTGTCCCTTTTCTTGAGGATGGTATACTGAGATGGTGACTACCTTAGCAATATCTTTCGTTGGAATAAAGACCAGATACAGGGCAAACACGAACTTGACAACTAATAGCAACACAAAAACCTTGAATTTTTTCATGTTGCGTTTATTTTACGAAGAAAATATGACGTTAATCCATGAAACACATCATCCTCCGTTCTCTAAAGCAAAACAGGAAACAATATTATACTTACAAAGAATAGGCTATATTTGTATTTTAATTTAAAATTGCTGCCATTCGCCAGCGTTTAATGCACAAGGTATCAACCACGGGCATGCTAAAACTGAAACATGGTCATGCAAATATTCCATAAGATAAGTGCGTAGGACAGAGAGGTAGCCTTTGATGAATATGGAATCTCTGACAGAAAAGTCTCGAGCTGCGGACGATAATATAAGATAAGCAACTGAGCAAAATGAACAGATATACATGTACTTAGAGAAAATCCCAACCCCCTATAGATACATCAACTTTGAGAATTCCTCAGTTCATGAAGGTTTCTAGTTTTAGTTATCAGGCGCGGATTCAGAGGGGGGCGGAGCCGGCGTACGCCCCCCTAAACCTGCAGCAAATGTTCTCAAACTAAACTGACCTAAAACTAATATAATTGCAATTTGGGAATAGGATGTTTGAAGTAGCTGGACCGGCAGAATGGAGCTCTCTTGCCGTATTATGTATCCAAATATTACCACTATAATTCACATTTTGCTGCTCACTTCTGTCACGGCTTGCAGTGTTGAACGAGCAAATTCTAGCCTGCGATTTGTGAAGTCGTGTTTCCGAAGTACAATGAACGAGGACAGATTTAATGCACTCATTTTATTGTTTGTCCACAAGGACATCGAGTTAGACATTGATGACATTATCAAGGCCTACGCCAGAAAGCATCCAAGGAGAATGACACTGCTTAATCCACTGGCATGTGACATTTAATTATTTCCTTTTTGGATCAAGGGTTGCATGATCAAAACCGATAACTAATTTATAATCGTTTCACTGTTAGCCTTTAGTGGAGACCAGTGGTTTTATATGAGAAACTATATATTTTTTAAAGTTCCATAACATTTTCTATAAAAAGGATCATTATAGTGTGGCGTGATCTAATTTCATATATATACAGGGCTTAAAGTGTGCCAGGACGGTCATGGACGGCGTCCTGGCATTTATTTTCGAGGCAGGACGCCGTCCTATGACTTATTTGGCCAGCACTATCAGGACGGTCGTCCATGACTGCATGGACGGCGTCCATGCAGTTACGGATGACCCGCCATGACTGCCTAAAAATGGCTCCATTTGAGATCGACACAGCCAAAAATGTGCTGGTCGCTGGGGCTCCGCCCCCAGACCCCGCTGGGGAGCTCAGCTTACTGTAAAGACAAAATCTTTATCTTTTACAATAACATTTTTATTTTTATTTTTATCCTGGTAGCTTGCGACACTGAAAAACGACTTATTCTTAAAAATTTCGCGACTTTGTCGTTCACAAATAGCTGGCAAACAAGAGCCTTAAAATGGCCCCATTTAAGGTCGAAACAGCCAAAAATGCGCTGGTCGCTGGGGCTCCGCCCCAGACCCCGCTGGGGGACCTTACGACGCTCCCCCAGACCCCCTAGTCGGGATGGGCGTCGTTTTTTACACTTTAAGCACTGTATATATATATATAAACACATATTTACGGGATTGGATTGGCAGTATTTACGCCCCCCCTAACCAGAAATCCTGGATCCGCCCCTGGTTATGACCAGTGAATGATACTAAGATGACCTGGTTTAATTAATGATAAATTGTGGTTGATCAGAGTTCCATGTTGCATAAACTGCGGGCTCCATTTTTCTCATCAGAATGCTGCCTGGCAGCAAGCTGTTCATAGAACATGCTTATTTACTTGCTTGAGGTGTGGCTGGACGGCATCCAGGTATACTTATTCATTCGGCTGTGACTAGCGGACCGCCAGGCGGCCCTCGAATTTCAAATACTAGCGGACCGCCAGTGGCGGCCGTCCAATACGGAATACTAGCGAACCGCCAGACAATATGGCTGCCAATGATGGCAATAAAATTAGAGCGCGACGTATCGATTGAATCGTTGTTCATCAGTTCAGCTTCAATTTCAGCAGAATGACTGCACTAACCCTAAAACTAACTCTAACCGACCCTCACGACGCCTAACCTGAGCCCTAACCGACCCTCACGCTTTGCATGTTGGGATGAGTGCATTGAGTGGTATAGGCCTAATTTGGGACGGCTGTTGACAGGATTATCAAATTCTATTTACACCAAAATTTATCTTCGTTAATCAAACTTCCATTTATACTATACATGTATATCATATCTAAATGGTTTCTCGTTTCCCTTCTTGTTTCTAGAATTTTTTTGTCCGACATAAAACAAACTATCGGTAACTGCCGCCATTGTAACAATATTCAAGAATCAAGACTCGTTAGGCTAGTCATGTGACAGGTTACACGTGACTGGCGGTCCACTAGTAATTGAAATTGGACGGCCGCCTGGCGGTCCGCTAGTCACTTCGTATTCTTAAATCTCACTGCCTTTCTGCCACTTATTTGGAATTTTGGACAGTGCTCAGAGCCTGGGAAAACGATCAGCGTCCAGGCACTTCTTTTGCTACACTTTAAGCACAGCCCTTACCCATTAATGAGACTATGGATCGAGAGTGAAAGTAATGAGGTGGCTATATTTGAAACTGCAGTTGGATATAAAAAAAGTATTAAACGTCATCATTGGCGCTTTTAAAAATCCTACTCGCGGAATCCGCCGTAGCCTACTGAAATGAAATTGTAATATGAAAAGCTATCGCCATGATTTAACAATTAACAGTCTACATAAGTTTTAAACCAAGTTTAATACTTAAGATGTAGCCTAATATAAAAATTAAGGTAAACACGAAGACTGAGTCACCGTACTCCAAACAATATGGCTGCCAACGAATGCCGTAAAATTAGAACGCGACCGGTCGACGACATCGCAACATGTATCTCAACATGCAAAGCGTGAGGGTCGGTTAGGGCTCAGGTTAGGCGCCGTGAGGGTCGGTTAGGGTTAGTTTTAGGGTTTAGTGCAGTCATTCTGCTGAAATTGAAGCGTCCTTTAATTTTCGCAGAAATATTAGGCCGCATGTCGGGCCGCTCTGTTATGCACGCATCTACGGTGGCCATATTGTTTGGAGTACGGTGACTCAGTCTTCGTGTTTACCAAAATTAATTACTTTTCCTTCGTTGCGGTTTGTTTAATTAAGATTTCAAAAATTCATATTAGCGTCTCCTCATGCAACATGGCGTGACTGAACGAAAATACGGTTATCTCGTTTACAAAGAACTGAGGTTTCCAAGATTCAAGATGACAATATTATTTCTTTTCATTGCTCTTTCGCACAAGTCGCCGGGAGGCCTTTTCCCGGGACTGTCGGATAGGCCTACACTGCAATAAGGCGAGACAAGTCCCGGAAAACCGATGTAAAGGTTTCAAATTACCCCCTCCTAAACATTACCCCCTGTAAACTGTAAATTGCATCGATCATCGCATTCATTGCACAAAAATATCAGAAAAATCATCCCGCTTCTTGTTTTGGTCTGAAGATTTTCATCCGTCATAGGCCTATCACTTCGCCAAACAATATTTTCATCTCTAACTAAAATACTAATCGCCGCTGAATTCTTCTTCACTGGTCTCTGGAAGACGCGCCCCTTTTTAGGCCTATCCACGCTTCGGGCGATGTGGCATGTGAATTGAATCGTTGCTCGTCATTTTCGTAGGTTAGGCCTAGCTAGGCTAAGTAGCTTTAAAGGGCCCATAACAAGTGCACATACAAAAGTATTACAAACAAATACAAAGTAGGCCTATTCCCTGGGATGGGATGCCACTCCAACGCAGAGTAGGTCAGATCGTAGCAGGTTGATCATCCCGGGGCTAACTTCCTCAGACACCCCAACTTCACCCATTGACACCAAAGGGGGGGGGCACAGCTAGTTATATCGCCAGCAATCCGCCTTTCGTCCCTTCTATAGGCCTAGTTAGTCACTCTACGCGTGTGCTGACTGGGTTGCATCGCGGAGAGGAGTATAGCTCTGGGCCGAAATGCATATAGGCCTAAGTAGGAATAGCGTAGGCTAAAGGTAGACCTTCCTCCACACATTGCTACCTCAGACGTTGTCGTTGGAATGTAGCGGTATGCATTAAAATAGAATTGGAAGTGAACAACTAATCTACACATTCCTTGCACCCGACGATGCATGACGCTTGCTCTTCCCCCCCCAATTCAATAGGTTAGAGCTGAGCGCGCATGCATGCGTGAAAGATACATGTATTTATATGCGGTCGTTGCCAGCGTGGGGTGAACAGATCAAGACCTATAGACGGTCCACAGGGAAATATCGACGGCTGCCTATTGCTCATGCGTCCAGATAAAGTCGGCTGTCCCGATGGACTTCCCCCTCCTTGGCAAGGGGAGTCCTCCAAAAGGCTAGAAAATGTTCTACTGTTTTACAGAGGACCTAAAAGTCCAGGGCCGATATGCACAAGAGGGTATAGGCCTAACTCATAATCTTTAGCTTAAACCTTCGGAGTAGCGGGCTTATACCTGCCTGTGAGTTCGAATAACGTTATACCTATCGTAATTCGCTAATCACAAGCCATGCATACGTAAATTACCCACTGCTCCCGCATAGGCCACGTTTAAGCTAAAGATTATGAGTTATACCCTCTTGTGCATTTCGGCCCTGGACTTTTAGGTCCTCTGTAAAACAGTAGAACATTTTCTAGCCTTTTGGAGGACTCCTCTTGCCAAGGAGGGGGAAGTCCATCGGGACCAACCACACATTTGCCAACAAATTCACGTGCAGTATTGGTAATTAATTGGCATAATAAATTTGTTAAACAGTGACAGTCTGCACAAAACAAAACAAATTCTTACGAAAAACAATAATTATTTAATACAAAATACACCTAAATAAAGACATTTCACACACACACACACACACACACACACACACACACACACACACGTAATGACTCTACAGACGAATAACATTATGTAGGCCAGAAATCCAGATGACAAGGCGACGTGTTGTAACCTAATTCTCGTTCTACTCTCGCGTCATATGTTCTAATCTCGCGACTGTTTTTCTGTCCAGATATCGACGATACACCGTGGTCCAATATAAATAACTATATCTCATTATCGACTTCAAACGTAAGCTGACGAAATCCCACAGACTACGTTTAACGATTTTTCACGACACTAAACGCCTCCGAATATTACAGGCTTTGATTGGGACATGTAATGGAGGGAAGGAGGAACGTGAAGTGAGTTATAACACAACAAGCGTGTTTCAACCTATGGAGCGTGTCAGTGCTTCTGAATGCGATAATAATATTATCATTCACATAGACATCGATAACTCAATAAAGATACAGTACAGGTAGGTAAATGTAAGCTACACTCATACAAAATTTGTTTGATTGATTCGTTGGTTGGTTGATTTAGTTACTCCGTGAGTTTGTAAACACTTTCAAGTATATTATGAACGTATAGTTCACAACAATAATAGTCTAACATGTATAGGCAAACATCATAGGCTATGGTATGTATAAAGTATTCAATGATATATAGTATATTATAATTTATTGCCATATTTATTATGTCACCTCATGTTGTAACTTTTTAATTGTGTCTTGAAATGGCTTCGTGAAAGATTATTTGATTGATTTGATTGATTTGATTGATTTGATTGATTTGATTGATTTGATATATTTGATTGATTTGATTGCTTTGATTGCTTTGATTGATTGATTGATTGACTGACTGACTGACTGACTGACTGATTGATTGATTGATTGATTGATCAATTTGATTGTTTGATTGATTCATTGGTTGGTTGACTGACTGATTGGTTGATTGATTGATTGATTGATTGATTGATTGATACATGCAAAAGTATAGTGTATATTTGGGACTATAGGCTACAGCCTACACGAAGGTCTGATATATAATTAGCCTATAATAAATTCTGAAAAGTGGATCTCTTTCAGAACTTATTAGTCTCGTGTTCAAACGTAGGTCTATAATAGGCTACATAATTATGACACACATCCAATTATAGCATCGCAGTCGAGGCCATGACTCATCAGGACGGAGGTGACTCTGGTGCCAGTCTTCTCTCAATTCTCAAAAAACCGAGTGGACCTTCTTTCCATTCCTTCTGCAAAAAAACCAACATTGCTTATTTTTGCTATCGACTCATAAAGTGACCTTGCTGCTGAGTCTGTCTCTGTCCATCGTGTCCATTCTTTCCAACGACTAGCAACTAACCATCTGCGTCCTTCCAACCTGGGCACATTAACATAATTATTTACATATTTGTTATATCGGACATCTCCTATTATTCTCGCACGTCTACAATTATCGATTTTGGACTAAAACAGACGTGCATTATTTTGTCATGCATCACAACTGCTGGCCTGGCCTGCAGGCCATTCTTACAAAACTAAGCTTATACATGAACTGTGAGCGTGTTGGTATAATTCGTGACAGAAACAAATAATAAATCGAAAGATATTTGCGGAGTCTATCTTTGGAATTTATACAGTGATGGTTTTTTCTACAGGTGTAGGCTATACCGGATCTCAGCCGTCTCAATAGAGTTATTTAGGTCTCACATATGTTAGAAAATCCTACTATGATCTATCCAGTTCCCACCTTCATGACCAAACCTGTAGCCTTGGCAGTTCATCTGCCGCAGGACACTCTCCGGTCGAGTCCGGTGTCCCTGGTATATATATACCTCAACCTGAAATTTTACTTGGTATCTTTAAACAACCCCACAGACTTGACGCAGCGCTTTTTAATCTAGCGGCTAACAAATCTGGAGATCTCGGTTATGATTTTTTATATCTACACCCTACACCTTCACTTTTTTCAACACAGACTGAGAAATATACTATAGTCACTTCTTTGAGCTTTGTTTTGATAAGCACTTAGTTTATACGGAGTCTGTATCAATATTACGCAATGGCATGTCAGATGATCTTTCTGTAGATTATGTCTGCCTGTTGTCTGTCTGTCTGTATTAGACTGTCTGCCTGCCTTTCTGTATGTCACTATATCTGTATTTCTGTCTGTTCGTCTGCCTGCCTGCCTGTCTGCCTGTATTAGACTGTCTGCCTGCCTTTCTGTATGTCCCTACATGTACAGGGTGGGCCAAAAGTATTTGTTCAACTTTGAAGGCCTATAACTTAGGCAGTTTAGCAAGTAAGTGTATGCTTAATGCATCAAATTAAAGGTCGTTATACCAGCTATAAGTCCGACAAATTTCATTACGGTAGCTTTCATTACGCGCTATATAATTATTGTGTACCGCACCTACCTTGTTTTCTGACGTAAACAATAATTTCATCATGGCGCCGTTAACAGAAGATGACAGGACTTTGATTAGAATTTTAAGAATTGAAAAACATTTAAATGCATATCAAATGATGAATGAATTTCCTGCTAGAAACTGGAGTAAAAACAATCTCAACCGATTAATTAGACAAATTGACGCGAGTGCAAGGTCTAAACGTAAACCCGCTACTGGCCGTCCTCGTTCGGCGCGTACCGCTGACAACATCGCTCGTGTAGCTGAATTGATCTGTAGCCAAGAGGATAATCCAGGCACAAGCAAAAGTCCTCGTGAGATTTATCGCGAGACAGGAATATCGCGAAGCAGCGTACGGCGTATTGCTAAGAAAGATTTAAATTTAAAAATTTTCCGTCGTCGTGAGGTTCAACAACTGTCAGATGCCGATACTGTAAAACGATTGAATGCCTGCAAGCGACTCAAACTGCGCATGACATCAGAGAAGATCAACAAAACTTGGTTCTCTGACGAGAAATATTCACTGTCCAAACACCAACAAACAGTCAAAACGACCGTGTCTATGCAAGTGTTAATCACAAACGTGATATCACACCAGCTCGACTTCTGAAAGGCCGTAAACACTTTACTCAAAGCGTCATGGTTTCAGTGGCTGTCTCCAATCTCGGCAAAACTGCTCCATTCTTTGTGACACCCAAGGCCAAAGTGAACAGCGTGTACTACTGTGATGAGGTACTTGCACGTGGATTACTGCCAGATATGCGTTTGAAGTCTGGAAATGATTTCGTTTTTCAGCAGGACGGAGCTCCCGCTCATCGTTCTCGTCATACCGTGGAGTTTTTGAACGCGAACGTTCCTGAGTTCATCGAACCACATAACTGGCCGCCTAATAGCCCTGACTTAAACCCCGTTGATTACTCAATCTGGGGTGCTTTGCAGCAACGGGTTTATCGTGAACGGATAGTAAACGTCGAGCATCTGAAGCGCGTCATCACTCGTTGCTGGACTGAGATAAGCCAGGAACTCATCAATGGAGCCATAGATCAATGGGCACGTCGCATTCATGCAGTCATTCGAGCTCGTGGAAGACACATTGAATATTTATTTGATTAAATAATTCTTGGATTTCTTAATGGCTATCAATAATGCAAACTTGCAAAGACTAATTTTCCAAGTATTGTGTTTTGCAAGATAGACGAATTAAAATCATTGTAAACTGATACATATTCAGTACAGTAGTTTTACACAATTATTATTAAAGCTAAAAATGTAAATTTTTGACCAGTTGTAGCTGATATAACGACCTTTAATTTGATGCATTAAGCATACACTTACTTGCTAAACTGCCTAAGTTATAGGCTTTCAAAGCTGTCATCTTCTGTTAACGGCGCAACGATAAAATTATTGTTTACGTCAGAAAACAAGGTAGGTGCGGTACACAATAATTATATGGCGCGTAGTGCAAGCTACCGTAATGAAATTTGTCGGACTTATAGCTGATATAACGACCTTTAATTTGATGCATTAAGCATACACTTACTTGCTAAACTGCCTAAGTTATAGGTCTTCAAAGTTGAACAAATACTTTTGGCCCACCCTGTATATCTGTATTTCTGTCTGTTCGTCCGCCTGCCTGCCTACCTGCCTGTCTGTCTGTCTGTCTTGTCTGTTTTGTCTGTCTATCTGTCTATCTGTTTGTCTGTCTGTCTGTCTGTCTGTTGTACACTTTCGTCTTTTGACACTTTGAATGTGTACGCTGTCTTAGTTTCCGATTGGAAACACTGTCCCTGCAGCTGTATCTTCCACTTATATCTTTCGCCGACTGAATATCATTAACAAGGAATATTGCAGACATCCCGCAGTTTCACACAACCCTTACAAACATTTATTCTCTCACTATCTAATACAGAGAATACTTCCCACGACCTTGCAACGATGTGCTACTGCAACTGCTACTACTAATGCTACTGCTGATGATGATGATGATGATAATGATAATGAGGCTGCTGCTGCTTCTGCTGCTGCTGTTACTACTACACGGTCGCCATAGATGGCATGGCATCCTTCTCTTCCCATGACCTCCCTTCTCCTCTGCCCCACACTACCACCTTCCTCTTCCTTTAACCTCCGTTCTGTTTGATCTTTAAACACCATGGATCCACCTTTGTCGTCTCACTCTCTCCCTGCTCATCATCCATTTCGATCTTGACATGCGCAACCGATTTTCATCCATACATCCGTCTTCAATCAATCTCGTCTTCATCATTAAGCGTCTCTGACTATAAGCATTTGCTTATTCTTTCTAAGTTGAACTTCGATTTTTCGAACGCTGTCGAAATCTCGAGATGAAAAAGCAGGCTGCAGAGGCGCATCATCAATAGCCGCCATGTTCATCAATCATGCATGCAGTTTCTTGAAGACTGAGCTGCAGTGCTGTCAATGCCATACTATTGCTTACGAAAGAAACGCACACGTTTGGACTACAGCCAATCAACGCACAGGTGTGTGTAGGTAGGCCTACACGGTGATATAGGACTATGTAAATTTTAAAATACACTTTTAAAAGCCTCCATGGCTATTGAGAGTTATGTACGTACCGTCGAATAAAGATAATAATTATTATGGCGTCTGGAGGGAAATAGCGAGCCGTACGCTGCAGGCAGAGCATGCGGCCACGTGACCCTTAAAACTATCTTAAGACATTATAATTATATTTAGTTATTTTTATTTAAAAAACCTATTGAAATAATAAAAGTGCAGGTACAACCTACGATATTATGGGCCTATATATACATAATTATATATATATATATATAAATATATATAATTTCATTATGTTGTTAATTAGAGGTCTGAACTGATTGTAATAGTAATTATTAATTTATTATCTTATTTAAAATTCATAAAAACTTTGCATATAGGCCTACGTATATGCAAAGTCCCTAAAAATATTCCTCCTTGCCCCATCTCGGTAGACTGTGTTTAATGACAGTCACATATTATATGACGGCTTGGACCGACACTGTTTCTTACATCGTGGTTGCAGCCAACAACATGCAGAGTGCATGCGCCGCTTCCGCTTCAGCTTCACACAGAGCGAGAATGCGTTCGGAAGCATAGAGCGGCGTCACACGTGTAGGCCTATAGGCTATACATGTACATGTACGTGCGATGATAGTAATACTGTTGTTAATGATGATATTGTGTCATAGCAGAGACGATCATTGGCGACACCCTCCTCCTTCCTATCTGCTTGGGACTGGCACTTACACGAATGGGAAAAGTGGCGAAGTTAGCGTACGTATACAATTAAATCTATAGCTTAGTTTTCCATTTTCGATGTCTGTGTTTGCATTTAATTAGGTAAGGTTGGTGTTTGTTGTTGTTATCATCATCATCATCGTCGTCGTAGTCGTCGTCGAAGCTTGGAGGCTTGTGAGTCGAAACAAATTGCTTACTTACTTATTCACTCGCTCACATTGCAACTACCCATTGATGTTCTGGGCATTGTGATAGTATCGCTGTAATAAAAATAAGTCCTGAGACTACATTTTATTAGATTAGATTAGATTAGATTAGATTAGATTGGATTAGATTAGATTGGATTGGATTAAACAAGATTAGAGTAGATTAGATTTAGATTGAGATTAGATTAGATTAGATTAGATTGGATTAGATTAGATTGGATTGGATTAAACAAGATTAGAGTAGATTAGATTTAGATTAAGATTAGATTAGATTAGATTAGATTAGATTGGATTAGATTAGATTGGATTAGATTGGATTGGATTGGATTAAACAAGATTAGAGTAGATTAGATTTAGATTAAGATTAGATTAGATTAGATTAGCTTCAGCGATCATTGTAAGGAGATGAAGACTGGATAGTGGATACCTTTGAAAAATGTGGATTTGGCGCAGAATGGAAATCTGAGTGAGGTGGATGAAACACAGGACGAATGAAGATAATCTTACAGAGGGTAGGAGAGAAGAAAAGGTCAATGCTGGGGACAATTATGAGGATGGCAGAGAAACTGGATTGGCCACATCATTGTGGAGTGGAAAAATAGCCTATTGTAAGAGATATCATCGAAGGGAGAACGGAGGGGGAAAGACACGAGGAAGACCGATAACGATGCTACTGAACTGGATGATGACAAAGGACGGCTACAGTGGAATGAAGAGAGAGATAAAAGAGAGACGAGTGGCGTCATTGAACGTGTATACGAATCTGTTACATGCCTGAGGGCAGAGAACGGAAAAAGAATAATTGGATTGGATAATAAAAATTAAAAAGAGAGATGCCATACTGTCGCTTCAGAAAGAGTTCTTAAATGGATTCATATGATTATAATATTTTAAAAACATACTTGTTCGCTAGGGCTTATTCCGCATGTTAGCAGCTTTATGTTACTGCGCCATATAAATATTATTCTTATTTCTCTACGTCTTGTTCGTCCACTCCGTTTCCACTCTTCCTCCTTCCTTCTTTCCTCCTCTTCTCCTTCCTAGTCTGCCCTTCCTTCCTTTCTCATACATGTGCTTCTAACTGCTTTCTTCAGCATCTACCTCCCTCCCCTCTTCTTTCTCCTTTCTCCTATTCTTCCTTCCGCCTCTTCCTCTTCCTTCTTCCCCCTCTTCCCCACCCTCCAATTCTTCCTTTCTCTTCCTTCCTCCTCTTCCTTCCGCTTCCTCCTTCTTTCTCCTATTTTCTTCCTCCCTTTTCCTCCCTCCTATTTCTCTCCTTTCTCCTTCCTCCACTTTCTCCTTCCTTATATTCTTTCTCTCTCCTTCCTTCTTCTTCTCCTCCTCCTCTTCCTCCTACTCACACCCCTCCTATTTCCTTCCTCCTTCATCCACCCTTTCCTGCTTCTTCCTCCTCCTCCTCTTCCTCCTACTCACACCCCTCCTATTTCCTTCCTCCTTCATCCACCCTTTCCTGCTTCTTCCTCCTCCTCCTCTTCCTCCTACTCACACCCCTCCTATTTCCTTC
>OX243812.1:3376202-3576061 GCA_945859605.1 Lumbricus rubellus
GTGTTTGTGTTCTATTAATTATGTCTGTGTGTTTGTGTTTCTGGGCTATTAATTATGTCTGTGTGTTTGTGTGTGTATGTGTTTGTGTGTGCGGGTTATTAATTATGTCTGTGTGTTTGTGTGTGTTTGTGTTTGTGGGCTATTAATTATGTCTGTGTGTTTGTGTTTGTGGGCTATTAATTATGTCTGTGTGTTTGTTTGTGTGTGTTTGTGTTTGTGTTTGTGGGCTATTAATTATGTCTGTGTGTTTGTGTTTCTGGGCTATTAATTATGTCTGTGTGTGCATAGAAATTTATACCGACAAACTATCTTGTTCATATACACACATCATAATTATTATGATGACATGTCATTATATTATCTATATATATAAAAATGTAACGGCGTTCGCACGAATCTTCCTCATAAAGGATCTTGGTAAGTCCTGGACCGATTCTTTTCAAAATTGCAGCAAAACGTTCCGTTAATATAGGCGCAGGTTTGTATAATGCTTTTTTCCAGGGACGTAACTAGCGTTGGGCTTGGGGGGGGGCTCAAGCCCCCCCAAACGAAGCTTAAGCCCCCCCAAATCAAATCAAACCGTTGTATGTTTTCGGCTAAATACATTACGGCACCATTATTAGACTCGTCATGCTCAAGGCTTAAGCCCCCCCCAATGAAAAATCCTAGTTACGTTCCTGCTTTTTTCCCAAAATCTTCTACAACAAAAAAACAACTTTCACTTCCATTCGACCGATTCCGAGTTGAATATGCGCTATATGAACCTTGCGCAACCGCCATTTTTAAACGCGAACTATTTTTGGCGAATGCATTTGGACGGTTTCAATTTGAACTCACAATCGGTCGAATCGAAGTGAAAGTTATTTCTTTTTGTTATGGACGGTTTGAATTTTAACTCTCAATCGGTCGAATCGAAGTGAAAGTTATTTCTTTTGTAAAAGATCTGCAAATTCGACCGTTTTACGCCCGCCGATAGGCTTTGCTGCGGGCGCGTGTTCCGTTTATGTAGCGCATTTCAACACATTCGATTCCGGCCTTTTTGATGTTCCGCGTCGCTCTGTTCCGCGTCGCTGTCGCCCCGTGTCGGAAAGAGACGGTGCGAAGGAGGAAAGGAAGGGAAGGAGCGGGACGAAGAGGGAGGGGAGAGATGGAGGATGTAAGAAGAGTGGAGGGGGAGGGGAGGAGGGGTGGGAGGGGGAAGGGGAGAGGAGAGGGAGAGGGGGCGGGGGAATAGAGGGGGAAAGGAGGGGGAAGAGGGGAGGGGAGGGAAGGGGGAGGGAGCGGGGAGAGGGCGGAGGAGAGAGGGGGAGGGGGAGAGAGGGGGAGAGAGGGGGAGGGGGAGAGAGGGGGAGGATTGGAGGCGGAGGACGGTCTTTTCTGCCACAGCAACGCGTGGCCGGGTTCAGCTAGTATATATATATAAAAATATATACAGTGAATGTTGTACATAAAATAAAATAATTATATAATAATGTATGTATGTATGTATGTATGTATGTATTTATGTATGTATGTATGTATGTATGTATGTATGTATGTATGTATGTATGTATGTATGTATGTATGTATGTATGTATGTATGTATGTATGTATGTATGTATGTATGTATGAATGTATGTATGTATGTATGTATGTATGTATGTATGTATGTATGTATGTATGTATGTATGTATGTATGTATGTGTGTGTATGTATGTATGTATGTATGTATGTATGTATGTATGTATGACTTGTATGTATGTATGCATGTATGTATGTATGTATGTATGTATGCATGTATGCATGCATGCATGTATGCATGCATGCATGCATGCATGCATGCATGTATGTATGTATGTATGTATGTATGTATGTATGTATGTATGTATGTCTGTATGTATGTATGTATGTATGTATGTATGTATGTATGTTTGTATGTATTTATGTATGTATGTATGTATGTATGTATGTATGTATGTATGTATGTATGTATGTATGTATGTATGTATGTATGTATTTATGTATGTATGTATGTATGTATGTATGTATGTATGTATGTATGTATGTATGTATGTATGTATGTATGTATGTATTTTTGTATGTATGTATGTATGTATGTATGTATGTATGTATGTATGTATGTATGTATGTATGTATGTATGTATGTATGTGTGTGTATGTATAATTGTATTTGCAATATGCATGCAGTGTATATGGGCATTTGTGGCTCATAATTATGTATGCTTAGTCTATCTATTACTTGTCGGAGATTGTTTCATACAATTGTGGCTTCTATGAGGTTTCAGCTTTTTTATAGCAATTAGCGCGAGTTCGCAAACATATACGGGAAAATGTTTCTCCATGTATGCGTCTCTGTCTGCCTGTCTGTCTATCTGTCTATCTGTCTGTCTGTCTGTCTGTCTGTCTGTCTGTATGTCTGTGGTACCTGGACCATTATAACATGTACTCAGTCCTTTGATGGTTCGTGCGTGTATACAATGCATCTCGTTGCTGCTGCAGCTGATGAAGAAGATGAGAAATGATGTTGCACTGGTGGTCTCGTATTTCTAGGCCTTCGTGCATGACGTCTGCATAAATTATGCTCACCCGCTCCTATACATGTAGCTCTCTGTCTGTATGCCACCGTCTATATATATATATATATATATATATATATATTTACAAACGTGTGTGCCTCTCTACTGCTGGATATTATACGGTTGTTTGTTCAACTGCGCATAAAAAGGACCAACATTTACTCTGCACAACGTGTATGCTATGCAATGATTGTTATGATATGACACGTATAATTTAGATCACGCATTAAATATATACAAATTACAAAAAGACGAGTTATATTGACTATAATAATAGTCAAGGATGAGTTTTTGGTTTAGATTTGAAAACACTGATTGCTTGGGGTTAAATTCGAATTGGGTTTTGCTGAGATTTCAGTCCAGCTGGACCAACTAGCCTACTTCAAATATCCTGTTCCAAAAATGTAGATTTGTTGCTTTGACTACAAAGTTTCCTTTGAAGAAGTTGACAGCTGCAATCCACGAAACGAAACTCAACAGCATGCATGCATATAACGAGATAAGATTGGAATCACCGACCCCTATGACCTATTTCAAAGGAAACCCTCGAAAAGAAATAGCATGGATCCTGGTAATCTATAATTAATATATATTATTTGCATTGATCCCTGTGAAGTCTGATGACGTCTCTTAAATATTTATTCTCCATATCAACAGGTGAGATTTGATGTAGCAGCGGCTAGAATCAATCCCCAACCGAATACATGTGCGAGAATTAAGGGTCTACGTGACCCTGAGAACGGAGAGAACACTTCTCAGTTGTGGCAAAAAAACATGGAAAACACAGACGATTAGATGCAAACAGAACTTCAAAAAAGTGAATCAACGGTGAAAAAGTACAAAATATAAACCTCAGTAAATCTCAAATGATATGAATTAATTAATTCCAGCAATTGCATTGACATCACTCCTCCGTTCGCTCCAATCCCAAACAACAACAACAACAACAAGTCAACAACAACAACAACAACAACAACAACAACATAGGCATAGGCCATTTAAGAGAATTCCAGGTTCAGACACCAGAGATGTTTTATACTAATTTCCTGATCGTCTTCATTTTGCATTCTACCATGTGCATTGGAAACCCAGAAGATTTATCTTTGTTTGGGTATACGCTACTGAACAGCAGCACTACAGCAACAGGTGTGGTATGTACTATCAGACTCCATTGCTGCAGTCTTCTGGTGGTGCCAGTCTAGATCCTGATTAAAGGATGGGGCAACGTTTATCATCCGTGTAATGACAACAGAACTCAAGTATGGCATAAGTACATCAGACGAGTTTTGCCAGCAGTCCGAAGCTTGCTTAAGAGTAGGAAAGTGCCGCTATTCATCTTTGCTACATGTATGACTGCGCGGAAACTACATATACCCTATTAGTATGATTGCTACTACTAACACTGCATGCTACTACTGCTACTACTGCTGCTGCTGCTGCTGCTTCTACTACTACTACTACTTCTACTACTACTACTACTACTACTACTACTACTACTACTACTACTACTACTACTATACTACTACTACTACTACTACTACTACTACTACTACTACTACTACTACTACTACTACTACTACTACTACTACTACTACTACTACTACTACTACTACTACTACTGCTGCTGCTGCTGCTGCTGCTGCTACTACTACTATTACTACTGCTGCTGCTGCTGCTGTTGCTGCTCCTGGCGCAGAAGTTGTTTAGCGGCTTTAGCCTATATGCTACTACTAGTCTGCTGGCTGCTGCTGCTTGTTTATTGTTCACTCTGTCTAGACTCTAGAGGTCCATAACGGACTGCTTTCAGCTGTGTGATAAAGCATCAACTGCAATTCGCGTCCATATACCGTTAAAAAGAATTCCACTATCAGCGCCAAACAATTAAACCGAATTCGCGGTCAATGCGCAAACAATAATTGCCTCTAATTTCCGGTCGTCATAACAACGGCGGTGGTTGCTACGGCAACGATTTCACCTGGGAGGGGTTTGAAGAGTGGGGGGGAGAGACCCTGCAGTCACCTGCGATGGTCATCATTCCCCCCATCGTCTGTTATCCTCCAGCCCCTCTTCCCCCATCATCCATTCGTTACACACTCATCCATCTCTGCATGGATGGATGCATGGATGGATGGGTGGCTCAAGGGGAGCGTGCAGGACTTTTGACGTCACTTGACATGTTGTCGAGAGGCGCTATATGAATTTCGTTTTCATATCAATGACGTCTTATCAGACGAATGACGCACAATGTCATGAAGAGTGGTTGACAAGTACCTCTCATCAAGAACCGTTGTCGTTGTTAGCTTTTAAAGGCGCTACATGAGGAATCAGATACTTGGGCACACGTTCAGTATTATACAAGTACTCAAGTAGTCTATGCATCACTGCTGGCTATATATTAATTACCGTCAATATTGTTAATTTATAACTATAGCTGATATCATTATTAGCATTAGTATTGTTGTTGTTGTTGTTGTTGTTGTTGTTGTTGTTGTTGTTGTTATTACTATAATTATTATTATTTCCTTATTATTACTACTACTATCATCGTCGTCATCATCATCATCATTATCGTCATCATCGTCATCTTCATCATCATCTTCATCATCATTATCGTCGTCATCATCATCGTCATCTTCATCATCATCGTCATCTTCATCATCATCATCATCATCGTCATCATCATCGTCATCTTCATCATCATCATCCTCCCATAATAAAAATTGCCGGTTCCTCTGCTTTGTTTCAGGTAACATCACCGGATATCCTTCCATCCTCACTATACATTGCGAATCTCCGTATAAAATGGGCGCTATAGAAATGAGAAGATGAAAAGAACACGAAAGATTTCTTTGTGATGAATCTGCATCAAAAGAGCAATTTACATGTAGACGAGAGAGACGCGATTGGATTGCTCTTGTTATATGTGGACGGAGTGTGGCCTTCAATCAGACATGATGCGCTATTGCATCACTTGTGTCGATTACTGTTTGACTTCACTGACAACGTTGACTGAATTTACTGTTTAGCTGAACTTATGTTGATTGATCATCGACTGACTCATTGACTCACTGTAATTGGATAAGTGGCTTACTGGCTGATTGACTGGCTAATTAGCTGACTAATTACACGCAGACGACTGGTTGACTGACTGACTGATTCGTTGGCTAACCGACTGACTTGCTTGGCTGATTGATTGACTCATTGTCTGGCTGACAGTCGCTGACTGATTGCTTTTTTAGATTCATTGGTTGCTAGACTGACTTTCGAAGTTATTGTTTAATTGCTTAATGAGTCGAATGACCAATTAGTTTAAGAGCTTAATTGGTCAGTGACTATAATTATATATATAACAGATTAAAAGATTGGTTGGATTCTTTGCTGAGATGGAAAGCGTCCGTCATCCATTCCCTGCAGCTGCAGCAGCGATGGTTCATCGACTTCCGGATGATTTCGATGCCTACTTCGCCCGCGCAGCACTCGATGCCTCCCGCCACTCCCCATCGCCAACCATCCATGACGACAGCTCCAGCAGCTCAGTGCAACTGGACAATCCATGCGGAACGATGGGTCCATCTCTTTGCGTCGGTCGATCACAGCAGAACGGAGGCGTTCCTCGAAGGTCTGTCAGCTGTAAGTATCCCTCGCGGAAGAAATCCCTGTCCCCGCGGAGGAAGGGATCTCCGACGGCCAGTCCTGCCTCCTCTCCGACGGCGAAGACCCCGGACGCCGCCGCCGCTGGACTGTGCGCGCCGCTCCTCGGCGTCTGGAGCCGCAGCAGTTCCTCCGCCCCTCAGAGTCGATCCAGCTCGTGGAAGAAGATGAAACGCCCTCCGAGCTTCCGAGACCTCGCCACCGCCGACCCCAACCACCCCCACCACCATCAGCACCAGGGTGGTGGTGGCGGTGGCAGTACGAGTCCCAGCTGCTGCGGCTGGGGATCTGGCAACCTCGAGGAGACGATCATCGACAAGCTGCAGCAGCTGCAGCTGATGAAGGAGGCGGACTGCTGCGTCGTTCGCACCTTCAACACGTCACCGAGGGGCGCCATCGTCTCAAAGTTCGACATGTTCAAGAAGATTAACAACGCCACCGACATCCTCGTCACTGACGCAGACCACGTGACCGGAAGGAGCGTCGATCCGCCGCCGCTAGATGGCGTTGGAAACGGCTTGCAGGCTGCGCGCGCGCAGAACGGAAGTTGCGGAAGCGGCGGCGTGTGCAAAGTGGTTGTGATTGGCCAGTCGCATGTCGGGAAGACGGCGCTTATTCACCAGTTCATGACGTCACATTACATGGCCGCCGTCTGCACCAGCTTCGGTTCGTATACATAGTCTGTGGAGTTATCTAGCGCATTTTCATTTACAGTACGATTTGGTGTTATATATGGTTCCTATCATCATTTTTTGCTCTTATTTTGATTTATGCCATTTATTTTATTGTGATTTGTCACGCATATAATAGCACTGTAAACTATAAATATTGCATAACGTTATTTTTTTATAGCAATTTGTCGTATGCATAGGCTACTGTCCTGGGTATTTGCCCTCTGGCCTCGGCGGCCCTGCACACGCACGCACACGCACGCACACATACGAATCATGACCACACATACCCCTTTCGGCATGTTCCATTTCTAATCCGTGTAGGCTACGCGTTGAAGCATTGATTACTTAGCGCTGTCCCTAAATTCTGTGGGATGTGTCATAATGTAAGAACGCATGCTTTTAAGCCAGGGCGGAGGGATGACAATCGATAGGACCAATGTGCACGACAGATGTGTTATTGAACAACAATCAGGCCGGATGACAAACGCAGCGGGTCATATTCATAGACAGTGACAAAGATACTGACATACAGAAGGACAGACTGCTCTGCTAGCTGTTGTGAGACAACTTATACCAGTCTACAGACTATTTATGGAACAGGGAACCAGCCTACGTGCTATTTTTAAAACCGGCCACCAGCCAGCAGTCTATTTTAAGGTGAGGTAGAATTGTCACTCGGCTCACTACTGAGACTACTCTTTTTGATTGCTGACCGAATGAATGAAAAAAGAACAAGCGTTGAAGCGTTGAACGGATGAACGAAATATTACTGCAAACGAATTAACGAACGAACGATCGAGCGAAGAAATGTTATTGTTACGTAAATATTGTCATAGTTTGACAGGAGTTTGTGATAGTTCGCTTGTATTATGGAGACGCATTAGAGAATAATTAGGCTTAGCGTAATGTCTGGATTAGTGCTCGGTGTTAAACTGTCCATGCATGTTGCGAGTTTGCATGCGCGTGCGTGTATGCTTGCGTGTGGGTTCGTGCGTGTATGCTTGCGTGTGTGTTTGTGTGTATGTGCATGTGTGCTTACGCGCGCGTGCACATGTGGGCGTGCATGCTTGCGTCTGTGTTTGTGTGTGCGCGCGTGCGGATGTGTGCGTATGTGTGTATGTGTAGATGTTGTGTGCGCGTGCGCGTGTCTGTACGTTTAGCCAGTTGGCTCGTAAACCTCGTACGTCTGCATCACACAAAACGCCGGATTGTGTAAGCACAAACCAAATTTATACTGAGATCTAATCAGAAATAATATTATTGTTATTTCTGATTAGATCCCAGTATAATAAACTTGGTTGTTATTATTCTCGGCAGATGAATTCGGCCAACGCTATCAATCTATCATGAATGAAATCATCGAAGCCTCTCTTGCTAATAAAGCATGTAATACGAACATTATTAGAAATAGCAATGCGTTCAACGTCGGCGACATCAAAGGCTTGACGGCGGCGGTGCGATCAAAGAGGAAGAGGGGAGATTCGTTTCACGGCTTTCTCTCTTTTATGTGCGTAGGCCTACTGCAGAGATCATCTTCGCAAGTTGTGGGCGCAATATAAAGCCAGGCGTAATAATGTTGACTACATGGTACATACACAATTGAAGCAGATTATCTGTTATTACGTTTGGAAAGTCATACAGGCAGGCATGCTGACAGACTAAGCAGGCAGGCAGGCATGCAGGCAGGCATATGCAGATAGGCAGGCGCAGGCAGTCATATTTTTATTTTTCCATTCTATAGCACCCTTCAAGCACTCTCTACTCAGAACGGCTCCCGACTACAGGGCGCACAAAGATTGATGTTAATTAAGATTGTTGCATAACTTGTACATGTAGGCTACGGTGCAATCATCATCAACATCAGCAACCATGGGTTCAACACCCATAGGGTGTTCACTAGGCCTATAGGCTAGTACGCTCTTCCATCGTCCTCTGTCCATTGCGGTGTGGCTCAGCTCTTGGATCGATGCTCCTCTGCCCCATGCGGTGATGTCGTCTAGCCGCTCGGTGTGTTTCATTGAATTATTATTGTTGTTATTATTATTATTTTTTTTTTTTTTTTTTTTTTTTTGCCCTGAGGTACTTCGTTCCCCCAGGGGCTTATAAAATATTAAAAGCAATGTATTATTATTATTATTATTATTATTATTATTATTATTATTATTATTATTATTATTCGTCATGTTACAAAAGGTTACTATGCCAATTTATAGCCTCCCTCTCCCAAATCTGGCATATTATTATTATTATTATTATTATTATTATTATTATTATTATTATTATTATTATTATTCGTCATGTTACAAAAGGTTACTATGCCAATTTATAGCCTCCCTCTCCCAAATCTGGCATATTATTATTATTATTATTATTATTATTATTATTATTATTATTATTATTATTATTATTATTATTATTATTATTATTATTATTATGATTTTCGACCCCATGCACACTGTCCCCCAGAGTGATGGGATTGGCCAACCCTCCAGTGGGTGGTCCTGGTGGTCCTCTGTCTATTTGCAAATTGCAAGGGTTCAGGCATGGAATCCTATATATTATCCCTGGATTGAAAGGGTGAAAACAGCCGTTTCGTGAAGAGGTGCAATGCAACAGCAGTTCAGCAGCATCGCCATGCATTCGGATGAGGCTATAAGCCGCGTTCATGAACAAATACATTAAGCCAGAATACCAAATTGCTTATTTAGATAGATAAAACATGCAAATATGTAGCAATTTCGAGTTGAGGTAAGAGATGTATAATATAAGTTGGCTGTTAACTATCTTAAAGTATCTGTATTTGTCGTTGAAGATTATCTAAATTATCAACTACCACAGCCACATAAAACCACTTGTCACTGCAATCACACAACCAACTGCCACAATATATACATGTACAACCACTTGCCACTTCAACCACCTACCACAGCCACATACAACCACTTGTCACTGCAATCACACAGCCAACTACCACAGCCACATACAACCACTTGTCACTGCAATCACACAACCAACTGCCACAATATATACATGTACAACCACTTGCCACTTCAACCACCTACCACAGCCACATACAACCACTTGTCACTGCAATCACACAACCAACTGCCACAATATATACATGTACAACCACTTGCCACTTCAACCACCTACCACAGCCACATACAACCACTTGTCACTGCAATCACACAGCCAACTACCACAGCCACATACAACCACTTGTCACTGCAATCACACAACCAACTGCCACAATATATACATGTACAACCACTTGCCACTTCAACCACCTACCACAGCCACATACAACCACTTGTCACTGCAATCACACAACCAACTGCCACAGTATATACATGTACAACCACTTGCCACTTCAACCACCTACCACAGCCACATACAACCACTTGTCACTGCAATCACACAACCAACTACCAAATTCATACACAACACCTATCACTGCAATCAAATTACCAAGCACCACAAAGGCACTGCCACTCACAAGCAAATGAATTTAATAGAGGAACCAGCACATTAAAACCAGAATTGCAAAGAGTTTTTGCAAATCAAATCAAAATCAGTTTATTCTGAGAAAGAACAACAGACAAACAAACAAATAACCAAGGTAGAAAGCAAAGTAAAATAGTGCACAAGAATAAAAATCAATGATCATAGAACACCTTGATTGTATGAACGGTGAATACTCAGAAAGAGTCATCCAGAAAGGGACAGGTACCTATAACATTGTAAGTAATTTCTACCCGCATTAAGCGAAAATCTCAGTAGAGAAAAACAGAATATGAAATAAATGTACATGTATGATTACCTATATGAAGAATACTAGTCCTTCATCGCTTTCGCACCACAATTGCATCGAGATCCTTCACCTCATCAGCACCTCGAATATGGAACAAACTCCACATTGCTGATAACTTTCACTAACAAAGCATCTAAAACTAAACTTTTTACACAGGTCTTTCTTGACTGACTTTATCCTGCTCCAAGTGCTTCTGAATCGTTGCTACAGTTTTTTTTAATCGATTGCTTACGACACCCATGGCACTTAAATCTCTACATATTATTAATTATTATTGAATAAGTCTGGACAGAAATGTAGCATACATCCGATATGAGATAGTGTTCACTGTTCACTCATGGGAAGCACTCGACAGTTTCGCAATCTTTCTACGCTTTGCAGGCTGTTGATTACTTTTGTTGGCATCAGCTGTTAGCTTTCTCACTGCGTTTTTGGCAAAGCAGTTAAACAGACGCTGCACAAGGAGTGATTTAAGGTCATGGCCTTTGAAACATCCACTGTGACAGCCATGGTGAAATCACTTCTGACAATAATGCTCCCTGTTAATTTAGGTACATCCTCTGTCACCTTGATCAGATACACAAGGAGTGATTGTTCAGTAATGCAGATGTTAAAGTCCTCAGGTACAGTAGTCTCTGATTGCAGTCGTTCTTTAAGTTCTGATATTGTGAGTTCAGAAATGTTATCTTTCTCCAAGAAGCACTGCTCCAGATTGTCAAGTCTCTTTTCCACTAACTGAGAGCGGCTTGATGTTGTGGCTCTAGACGTTGATCTGGGCAAAGCGCATGTTTTTGACAGATAAGTTGGTGCATTCGGGAAGATAGACGGAATGGCATCTTCTTTCAGGTACCTTCTGAAGGGTTTCGCAGAGGATTCAGACTTCTTCCTTCTGGTAACATTTTTGTCTTGCGGTTCCTCGATAAAATCACTTGACTGGAAATGAAGTGAACACAACCTGGAATGTTTGGTCGGAGTATATCCTTCCCGAGGATTAGCACGAACCCATTTCTGACATAGTTCATAATTATTGATTGGGAAAGAATGGAATGTTATTTTTTCTCCATTAGATCCAAAACCTGAACAATCACGATAGCCACTTCGACAGCCAAATCCTGCACAACTATTCACCATTTTCGAATAATCCAAAGATTGTCTGCAGTTCAGAATGGAGTTAGACAGTAAACGTAGAATTCTATATACAATCACGATAGCCACTTCGACAGCCAAATCCTGCACAATTATTCACCATTTTCGAATAATCCAAAGATTGTCTGCAGTTCAGAATGGAGTTAAACAGTAAACGTAGAATTCTATATACACTAAATTTGACTAAAACTCTTGCTTTAAACTGATATCCAAAGATTGTCTGCAGTTCAGTAAACGTAGAATTCTATATACACTAAAACACTTGCTTTAAACTGACATCTAAATCTACTTCCACACATAATATAATAGAACAGAATGACACTGAATTCTTACATATAGTCTTAACTGAGTGCAACCACAGCCAGATGCACACTGAGTCAGTCTGAGCCAAGGCAGGACTGCTACAATGCTGGATGAATGCATGCACCTCTTCACGAAATTGAAACTTTTGACCTCGGCCAACCTCTTGCTCCAGTTAGTTATCCAGGCCTCCATGGTTCAGGTCAACTCATTCCAGCCGGAATTGTTTTGATACCTACAGTGTATGCTGTTAATGGGGGTCACAGGTCACCCCATCCGACGGGAAAGAGTTAATGGCGAAACTGTGGGCGTGCATCTGGAAAACAATAATTATTAATAATTAAGTGCTGTAGTATGCCGAACAAATTTTTTGCGAGGGCAACGGCCTCTGTTGTCATAGACCCTCGTCAAATCTGGATCCATTTATCTGGACGCACATAATATTATAATCTTTCACCTTCCTGGATTTGGATAAACATAGTGGAATACGCGCAGCTATTAAAATATATAGGGGAGGGTGCCCCAAGACGGGACGGTGCACAAGATGAGACGATGCAGTTTTCTCACAGTCGTTTTGCGCGTTTATTTCTTATTATCACTCAATGAATCGACGATTACCTTGTCTATGTATGTACGAGTTTCAGTCTCTATGCTAACTATATCCGACTTGCAGATAAGCATTTTTCGTTTTGTGCTAGTAAGCTTACGATTTTGCGATTTTAAATAATCGCACAAAGTCACCACTTTACGGAAACATTTCGAAACGTGCTTGGTGGCTAAACACAGTAAAACATGTAATCTAACGCATGTATTTTGAGATGGGCGATAATACGTCGTTGTTACATTAAAAATTGATGCGTTCACACATCATGCATAGAGTGCACAAGATGAGACATGCTTTGTGTGCCCAAGACGGGACGCGTCCCGTCTTGGGCACACGTCATATTCCAATGGTAAACCGTGTAACAACTACACGTCCCGTCTTGGGCACATGTCGCATACCAGTTGTATGTTGTAAAGCAACTTCTTAATAAGGACATACATACATACATACATACATACATACATACATACATACATACATACATACATACATACATACATACATACATACATACATACATACATACATACATACATACATACATACATACATACATACATACATACATACATACATACATACATACATACATACATACATACATACATACATACATACATACATACATACATACATACATACATACATACATACATACATACATACATACATACATACATACATACATACATACATACATACATACAAATACATGCATGCATGTATGTATTGTATGTATGCATGTATGTATACAAACATACATACATACAAACAATACATACATACATACATACATACATACATGCAATACATAGTACATAGGGTAAACGGACATTATCCCCCCTGGACACTATCCCCCTCGGACACTATCCCCCCCGGACATTATCCCCCCCGGACGTTATCCCCCCCGGTTTTTCGTAGGACATTATCCCCCCGGACATTATCCCCCTTCATGTACAAATCAGGGTAAGCGTCGTGAGGGTCGGTTAGGGTCAGGATAAGCGTCGTGATGGTCGGTTAGGGTCAGTGTGAGGGTCGGTTAGGGTCAGTGTAAGTGTCGTGAGGGTCGGTTAGGGTCAGTGTAAGTGTCGTGAGGGTCGGTTAGGGTCAGTGTAAGCGTCGTGAGGGTCGGTTAGGGTTAGTGTTAGGGTTAGTGTCGTCATTAGATGAATGAACGAATAGGAATAGTATACAGTCAGTAGGCCCACAAAGGTTTGTTAACGTGATTTGAACTTCGTAGACTTATTAGCGTCAATCATTTTTAGGTAATAGACTGGGGGGGGATAATGTCCTACTTCGGGGGGGATAATATCCGGGGGGATAATGTCCGGGGGGGATAGTGTCCGGGGGGGATAATGTCCAGGGGGGATAATGTCCTACAACCGTACATAGCCTACATACATGCATGCTTAGGCCTACACATATACATAATACATGTATGTATGCATTGCATGTATGCATGCACGTAAGTATGTATGACATTGTATGTATGTACGCACATATGTAAACTATGTATGTATATAATTATGTATGTGTGTATGTATGCATGCATCATCATTCTTGTTGAGTTGATCATTTAAATAAATATGTTAAACATGGGAGAAGTTGATATAATTAATGTCCCATCATGGGCACTCCTGTGTCCCATCTTGGGGCACCCGGTGCCCAAGATGGGACGATTTGTAGGTCAACAAAAGTTCGCTGTCTCGTCTGAACCATACATTGTTTTCTTGCATATGATATGCCAGTTAGTGCTTAAAGGATTAGTTTAAAGGATGGAAGAAGTTGCAAATAGGCTATGTATTGTCATCAGCAAAGGTGATTTGGAGCAAAT
Organism: Lumbricus rubellus; assembly: GCA_945859605.1. Taxonomy (NCBI): domain Eukaryota; kingdom Metazoa; phylum Annelida; class Clitellata; order Crassiclitellata; family Lumbricidae; genus Lumbricus; species Lumbricus rubellus. Next base: position 3,390,799 of record OX243812.1, read on the forward strand.
ACTGTGAATCGTCCCGTCTTGGGGCACCCTCCCCTAACATCGATTTGCAACGTGTAAAAGGTGTATACGGATGCAGGGTGGTCATCGTTTAGCTAAAAAATGTCATTAGAAAATATCTTTGACTTCGACCCTTAGCAAGAAACTTTGAGAATTGAGAGTTGTGTTTGCGAATTTTATTATTCAACAGTTTAACGACATCTTATAGCAACAAAGGCTGTTGACGTCTTTAAAGTTACAGTATCAATGTATTTCAGTTCACTGTTGTTTAAATGTTCCGCAGTTTCTGTCTATAATGTCTATCTTTTTTCCTTTTCTTTTCATTGTTCTTCTTCTGGGATTTCTATTTCCATGTCGACAGTGTTCATAAGGTGGTTGCTGTAGGTCCTTTTTTGATGCATTTGTCATTATTTAGTGTCACCATTTAACATACATGCATAAACATGCATAATTATATTTAAATATACATTCATTTTCTGATTTTAATTTTTATTTATTTTTAATTAATACATATAATTATAATCAAATAGATTAGATATTCAACATTAATATGAAAATCAAATCATTCAGCCATCATCTATAAGCTTAAACAATAATATCAAAAATCGTTTGATTCAATGCCTATTTAATCTATTACAGAATTAGTTAACACACACACACACACACACACACACACAAACCGCACTAAAAAAAGCAAACAAATACAACTAAAATTATAATTCACATGCAATACTTCTTACATCATTTTTTCATTAGTTATGGTCATAAGTATATTATAAGCTTCAAGATAAATATCTTGAATAGAGAATATATTTTTAACACTACATTCCACTTTTTTCTCTACACATTTTTTAAGTAGTAGGATTGAAATGTCATTTGTTTTACAAGCGAACAGCGTATGTTCGATTGTTTCTGCCAATTGGCATCCAGAGCACAGGTCTGTTGTGCTTTTACCTATCACTTTCAACCAGCTGTTATTAAGGACATGCCCCATTCTAAGTCTGGTAATTTGAACTTCTCGTTTCATTTTTTATTATTATTCAACAGTTTAACGACATCTTATAGCTACAAAGGCTGTTGACGTCTTTAAAGTTACGGTATCAATATATTTCAGTTCACTGTTGTTTAAATGTTCCGCAGTTTCTGTCTTTATTGTCTATCTGTTTTCTTTTCATTGTTCTTTCTGGAATTTGTATGATGATCTATGTCCATGGCGACAGTGTTCATAAGGTGGTTGCTGTAGATCCTCTTTGATGCATTGGTCATTATTTAGTGTCACTATTTAACATGCATGCATATATTTAACTATACATTCATTTCCTGATTTTTATTTTATTTATTTTTAATTAATACATATATAAGCAAATAGATTAGATATTAAACATTTATATGAAAATCAAATCATTCAGCCATCATCTATAAGCTTAACAATAATAGCAAAAATCATTTTATTCAATGCCTATTTAATCTATTACAGAATTAGTTAACACAGACACATACACACAAACACATACACACACACAAACACACAACAAATACAACTAAAATTATAATTCATATGCAATACTTCTTACATAATTTTTCCATTAGTTATGGTCATAAGTATATTATAAGCTTCAAGATAAATATCTTGATTAGAGAATATATTTTTAACAGTACATTCCACTTTTTTCTCTACACATTTTTTAAGCAGTAGGATTGAAATGTCATTCTTTTTACAAGCAAACAGCACATGTTCGATTGTTTCAGGCACTTGGCATTTAGAACAAAGGTCTGTTTGGCTTTTACCTATCACTTTCAACCAGGAGTTAGTAAGGGCATGCCCCATTCTAAGTCTGGTAATTTGAACTTCTCTTTTTCGTATGGAGTCCATAAATTTTATATCAGTTGATACCAAAGGTTGGATCGATTTATAAAAACGCCCTTTTCGTTCATTGTCGTATTCAATTTGCCATAAATTAATAACATATTTTTTAATTAACGAATAGATTTCCTTTAATTCCAAATAATTTGTTGAATTGACCTCCTCTAATTCTTGCCCTTTCTTTGCTAGGGTGTCTGCCATTTCATTTCCAGATAATCCAATATGACTAGGGATCCATGCTATGATTATACTGCTGCTTTTAAGTTTATTAACATTATCTATAAACTCCAGAAATAAATTAGGCCGTGAACAAGACTTGTTTTCTTTTATAGATGTGGCCACACTTAATGAATCAGTATATATAATATACTTATTTGCATTTGCAGTTTCATTCACATTTTCATTTTGGATAATCCATTTTGTCGCTTCAATAATGGCCGTTAATTCAGCAGAATAAATTGAGGAGTTATCTGCTATCCTATAAACGTTGTGAGAATTCATGGAGGGTACATAGAAAGCTGCAGAAACGATATTTTCAATTTTAGAGCCATCTGTATAGATTGATGTGCGATCAACATATTTATCAATTAATCTTAATGATAGTGATGACATAATGTTAGGAGAGTCCTTCTTTTTGTTTATATGTTTTTCCAAGGACAGATCGACTTTAGTGGTTCTGTTAAACCATGGAGCGGTTGACTGAAAAGTTGGAGATTTAAATGATTCGGATATAATTGAAAAGAAATGTTCAGTTCTTTTAAAAATAGAATTTTGTTTCACAGAAGATGCACAATAGTAATTTGACCAGTGATCTCGCATAGTTTCTGCTGCTGGATGATCATTTGAACCTAATATTTTTGATCCAAACTTGATTGAGTTACTCAATCGACGTAGGTGGAGGGGCACCTCTCCACACTCATTCTGGAGGGCCATTACAGGGGTGCCTTTAGCTGTTCCACAAGCCAACCGCAAAGCCTCAGATTGTACATTTTGCAGCCTTTTCAATTGTGTAGCACTAGCTGTAGCATATGCCACGTCTCCATAGTCAAGGACTGACCTCACAAGTGCTCTATAGATGGAGAGTAGTGCCCGCTTTGAGGCTCCCCATTTATACCCTGACACAGCCCTCATTACATTTATTCTCTTTTTACATTTGATTACAATGTAATCAATATGGGGCTTCCAGTTCAATTTAGAATCAAAAATGACTCCCAAGAACTTGGCAGTATTTTCAATTTTTATATCCTTATTATTAAGGGTAATGAGCAGCTTTTGTAATGTTTTTCTTTTGGTAAATAGTACACCCGTGGTTTTATTTACAGATATTTTGAAACCATTTTCATTGCACCAATCATCTATTTTAATTATGGCATTTTGGATTTTATTTTGAAGCAATTTCAAATCTCGATTTGCATAAAAAATAGCACTATCATCTGCAAATAAAGACAGTCCTACATTTTCCAATCCAGGATCCAGATCATTGATCATTATTAAAAACAATAATGGTGAGATGACGGAACCCTGCGGCGTTCCATTTTCTTGTGAGAATATATCAGATAATTCTATTCCAACTTTGACTTGAAAAGTTCTGTTGGTTAAGAATTTAGAAATCCAATCAAAAGTATTTCCTGTTATTCCAATTTTTCGTAATTTTTCTAACAAAGTTAGTTTGCGAATATACACGGCTGCTTAAATATATAGCATCAGTTAACAACGTTTAAAAGGTGTCTAAAGAGAGCGTTGCAATAATCATCGTTTTACTACAAATAGTATTTTTCTATCGATTATGGCTTACTTGATTGGAATCTCGCTGTCATGCAACCTTTCACAACTGCACAAAATTAAGTATCAATAGAAGTAGCTAGAGGAACACTTATACCTTGAAAGCTGACACCTATTTTTCACTTATTCATTCATTCAATGGGCTTATAATAGTACAGCGCCGCTTCAGGAACCCACTTTAACATCTACTTTAATAAAAAATTCTTCACACTAAAGAAACTATTCATATCAAAGCTGATACACAAAACGAAACTGAAAAATTTCCATTAAGAAACCTCTTTGAAAAATACTCGTGCTCTTAATTCAAGCTTTGCATTTTTCAAGCTCTTGTTACTAAAACATTTATGGTAACTGTGATCTTTGAAAAAAAAATTGCCCCCCCCCCGCAAAAATTTCTGCGGGCGCCCATGGTCCCATCGATTCAATTCCTTGCACCTCTTCCGTACTTAGTGCCATAAAATTATGCGTGCAGGTCCGCCATTTTGCTCCTTCTTTTTCTCGTAAATGTTTGTGCCTATCCGTGAGTGTTTGCGCATGTGCGTCTCCGCTCTGTGTCTTTACGTATATCTATCTGTGTCTTTACGCATCTATTCTGTATGTCTGTGTCTTTACTCGTCTGTCTGTGTCTTTACGTGTCTGTCTGTGTCTTTACGTGTGTGTGTGCGTGTGTGTGTGTGTGTGTGTGTATGTGTGTCTGTCTGTCTGTCTGTCTGTTTGGCAGACGACGAAGCAGACAAGACGATCTGTGTCGCATTGAACGGAGAAGAAACGATGATCAAGTTCATCGACGCAGGAGCGCCATCGACATCAACAACACAGGTACAGTAGGCTATTAACCCTCTCGCTACCAACACAGGTAGGCCTATACAGTATTAAGTCATTAACCCTCTCGCTACCAACACAGGTATACAGTATTAACCCTCTCTCTACCAACACAGGTATACAGTATTAACCCTCTCTCTACCAACACAGGTATACAGTATTAACCCTCTCTCTACCAACACAGGTATACAGTATTAACCCTCTCTCTACCAACACAGGTATACAGTATTAACCCTCTCTCTACCAACGAGTCATCGTCGCTACATCACACCCCACCTATATACGCATCGCAAACTTGTTTCATATGTGGAATAGAACTTTGATATTTTAAGTAGGCCTGTAGCTGTAGGGCAGCGGTTCTAAAACCTTAGCCTATATTTTACTGTAGGCCTACGGTACCCTTAAGGCTTAAGTAAATAAATCGAATGATATAGTGTACCCCCAGCAAAGTAACCCCTGTAAGAAAGAGCTAACCTAGGCTATAGCGTTATGGTTCATACACGAACGCGCACACTTAAGCATACACGAACGCGGACACTTAAGCATACACGAACACACACACACACACACTTAAGCATACACGAAAAGTGCACTTAAACATACACGAACGCGCACACTGAAGCATACACGAACAATACACTTAAGCATACACGAACACACACTTAAGCATACACGAACGCGCACACTTAAGCATACACGGGACACGTAAACATTTACCGGACGTGACGATGGTGCATAGGTTTTAGTCAGTGAGTAGCGACTCCATTCGATAAGTGGGTCGGTGAGCAAATGATTCAGCGAATCAGTGAGTGTCCGCTTGAAAGCCTATCTGTATTATGTCTGCCTCCATTATTTAATCTGCATGGTTGTCTCACTTGTCTGTAAGTCTGCATGTCTTTGTGTATGTATAAGTCTGTCTGTCTGTCTGTCTGTCTGTCTGTCTGTCTGTCTGTCTGTCTGTCTGTCTGTCTGTCTGTCTGTCTGTCTGTCTGTCTGTCTGTCTGTCTGTCTGTCTGTCTGTCTGTCTGTCTGTCTGTCTGTCTGTCTGTCTGTCTGTCTGTCTGATGGCAAATAATTACCGGTTAATCTGCCGCTGCCCGTGTGTGGACGTTGTTCGTTTGGATCGATGAAACGATTCCCTGGTTTTTTGCGACGGGCGCTATATAATAATATTATTATGGGCTATAAACGTACATTAAAGCGCTCATAAACAGTGATTATTTTGGTCATCATATATATACAATTATACATATATGTATATGTGGCCTACACGCGCATATATAGGTCTATATATATGGTCTATATATATATACATGTATATATATATATATATATTTATTTTATTTTTAATCAGACACGTGGATGAAACACCGCACACAGAATATAATGGTCTATATTGCTTGTCATAAAATAATATTAATATTACCATTCCGATTATTATTCAGCGATCCCCTTCTTTAGCCAACGAAGATGGCCCGACCTTGCTTTGCCCTATTAGGATTTTTAAGGGTGCTTTTTGCGTGCAGTTCTGCACAAAATGTGCAGCTGTAAATGAATTGTTGAATTTGCACAGTTGTAGAAGCAATTTCAAGCAGTTGAAAATACGAAACTTTAATGAAAGAAGGCCATCATCGTATCTATGCTCAGATTGGGTTAATTTACCATGGAGAACAAGAAGAAGTTGTGCTGTTCTAAAAACTCTGTCGACCTCTGTCAAATAAAACGGACCTTACTCTGACCTTGATATATGACCTTTAACCTCTGACCTTGACCTTGACCTTGTAGAACTATCTGGATCGGACTGACGTGCACGCCTACATCCTCGTCTATTCCATCACGGCTCCGGCGTCGTTCCACTACGCCTGCGAAGTGCTCTGCAACATCCGATGCTCAAGAGGAGGAAGAGGAGAAGGAGGAGGAGGTGGAGATGGAGGAGAGGGAGGAGAGAGTGGAGTGGTGACCGGTGGTCATGAGTATCCTGTCGTCATCCTAGTCGCTAATAAAAGTGACCTTGTTCGAACAAGACAAGTTACGGAGGCAGGTCAGTATACGCCCTCTGTATGTATGCTTGTGTGTGGGTGGATGTATGTGGGTGTGTGGCTAGCGGGTGTGTGTGTGTGTGTGTGACTGTGTGTGTGTGTGTGTGTGTGTGAACGCGTGCGTGTGTGTGTGTGTGTGTGTGTGTGTGCGTGTGTGTAATTTTAATTATTTTATGCATAGACCGGCGTATATGGAACCAAACACATTCCTCCCACACCACCCCCACATCCCCTAACACACAGGGAGAGACGGAGACAAAGAGGCTGTAGAAGTAGAAGAAGGCACAAACGGCATTGAGAGACACATGCAGGTAGACATTCACGCAGAAGGATGTATAAGGACATGCATAAGGACATGCGGAAGGACATAGGCCTATACGGACGGACGGACGAACCTTAAACGTGTGCTGCACTCTATTGTCTCTGTGGTCGTGTTAATGGGTGTGCTGATGCTAAGCAGAGCAGCGTCTCTGGTCGCCGTGTTATTAGGATTTGCTTTTCGTCTGCTTCGCTTTGCTGTTTAAAAGCCTTGACAAGTTAATGCTGAGAGAAAGCCGACTTACTCAGCCGCTCAACGGACAGACCTCAGACTGCCCTCTGGCGATCTTCATCGTCAACTCTGATGCTAATTGAACTTAGCACCCAGCGGAATTTTTTCTGCCAGCCACAGCTGCTGAAGAAGCAGCTCATATCATCTGTCCAAGCCATCGTTACAGACCCAAGGAATCTGCAGCTCTGTTGAGAAGAGTGGTCACTAGTGAAAATATTCCACTCTTAAACATAAATGTCGCCCCACTTCAAGTTTCTATATTAATTAAACATGGTGCTCTAAATCTCCACCACAAGAAATGTTTTTGCTTTGCAAACAAAATATTCGTCAATCTGCCGTCATAAATTTTATACGATTTTAATTATGTATGCATTTGTCATCAATGCTAAAGTAGAAGAGAAATATTGCTGACTATCAATAATTCTTGTCGTCCAAAAACCTGCACGACGACCATGAATAAGACTTTCCAGTACTGTGCAGTACGTACTACTAATTAAGTATTTAATTGAATTGAATCGAATAAAAATCGCTGGGGAGTGCATGGACTTCGGGTAGGCATTAGACAGCCTTCATGCAAGTAGGCCCAAGAACAGTAGACCTAAGAGAATAGTAGAAAAACAATTGCAGCACGGGTCAGACGCTGACTTATGCCATATTTGGCTGTGGCCGCTGTGCAACGAAGGCTTCATTGCGGTTCCTAAGAAACACCAGGGGGGTTGAGACCAAAGCCCATCGGCATTTCGCACAATGCCGATCGAAGGATATGAGGTCATAGAAGCGAAGTCCAAATCCCGTGTTAGAGAAAGCAGACGTCAAGACAGATCATAATTATAGAAGGAAGGTAATCCGAAACAGAAGAAGGTTTAATTTCATTCTGAATGTCGTCTGAGAATTAACAGATCCCACGCATAAGTGGAAATCAATTCTCAAACATCGATCGAACCAGGCAACGAGAACGTATACGACAAGCCCCCTAAAAGTTTTTAATGGGAGTTTCTGGGCCAGGATTTATATGTCGCTCACACCAATGACCCATTCAGTTACTGTTTCTCTTCCAATGCGAGTAGCCCTATAGACAGAACTGAAGGAGTCAGAGAAGGACCAGGGTAGCCTATAGGCTACGTATTATGTATTCGTTGGCTAGCCATTGATCGAAAACAATATTGACTGGCGTGTGGGAAGATGAGAAGGGGGGCGCAGAAAGGACACAAAACGAGGAGAAGGATCGGTCTAACGATTAACGAAAAGAGAGAAGACTAGTCTAAAGACATTGGTTGTCGAAAAAAGCCGATGAAGTGTGTCGGCGTTCAAAGAAAAACTATTGATCAAGTAAATCGATTTCTATTTATAGTAAGAAGATTTATGGACGGACGGGTGTTTATAAGATTGTGTTTGGGGGCCTCACTAAAAGTGTTATAACTTTTGTTGTGCTTGAAATATTTTGATGAAATCTGGCCATCATATGTACATATAAATTGCCTTTAAGACTGTAAAATTTAATTTCAAAATTCTTACTTCTGGCCAAAATATTGGCAAAAAACCTAGGGAGGGGTCTTTTTTGGCCCACCCTGTACATACACATCGGCCTACAAACAAAGTCCTACAAACATAGTCCTACGTACATAGGCCTACGTACACAGGCCCACATACATACATACATACATACATACATACATACATACATACATACATACATACACACACACATACATACATACATACATACATACATACATACACACATACATACATACATACATACATACATACATACATACATACATACATACATACATACATACATACATACATACATACATACATACATACATACATACATACATACATACATACACACATACATACATACATACATACACATACATACACACATAAAAAATTATACTGATATAGTACGTAAATAGAAACGTACGTAGGCCTATAATATGCACACGCATAACTATAATAATTCGTCTAATAATCTTCACTGCTGCAATAAAAAATCCAAAGATCCTAAAACTTCTCTGCGGAATTTATCCTATTCATTTGAATTGTACTCGTTGCTTTTCTTTCACAAGTATTTATATATATAAGTTATATTATTTTCTTCCTCAGAGGCGAAGTACGTGTGCAGCTGCCTCGACTGTAAGTACATCGAGGTTTCAGCCTCACTCAACCATCGTGTGGACGAACTGCTCGTCGGAATCGTGCGCCAAATAAATCGAAATCGACACATCGTCCACCGCCAGATGGCGAACAGTGGCGCCACGACGGCGCCTGACGACGAGAATCGGAAATGCATGAAGGGCGCGAAAGAACTTTTAAAGGAGATTTTCAAAGGAGATTTCTGCTTGCCACCGTCTGCTTATTGCGATAATCTCTTTGATCTATGACGGCTTTTGAATGGAGATTTCTTTTCCCACTGCAAAGCCTCAGTTAAACGCCATCGGCCTATCTTTTCGTTCTCTATGGTGTCATGTGATGATGTAACAGTTGTAACTGATATAATACTATAATAATAGCCTTCTGTTTGACGGGGCTTTTCAGCGTGCAGTTCACCTGGCACTTTGAAAATTAGCCTACCATTAATATTAAGTAGCCTACAACTGATGACAGGAAGCAAAATGCGCACAGTTTTACAGTCCAAACTGAACTCACAAGAGAAACAAACTGCAGAATTCATGCATACCTGACATATCTATGTACGGTATCATGTAAGAATGGAATTAGATAATTGTGTATCGTGCCACATCTGAATATTAGGGTAATCCCGAAGACCGAGTGCCTGGCTACAAGTCACCAACTTCGTTCAAATAGAGTGCTGTGACCTATTGACTGAGCACATTGCATTATAGGATGCGGTCGGGAGGTCACTGCGCTCTATTTGATCAAAGTCGTGGGCAACCACATTGTTTATGTAGATTCAGTCTTTGGGATAATTATCAACATTAGCTAAGCACATTTCACGAAAATAAAAGTGTCATCCCACACGTTGCAGTATACTACACTTATTCCATTGAGCTACTGAGCCTTCAGCCAACAAGAAACTTACATACTTAATACATTTGCCTCATCCGTTATTCACAATATAATGGTGCTACATAAATGTTGTTCCCTCCACACTAATCTATAACTGAGCTATCATAAGGATTACGAGTGACTAGAATCTGATCATTAATGATTCCGTTTCTTTGGCAATAACACTGGCTTGCAAATGTTTTATTTGCTTTTCACAAAATGCTTTCAACATCCCATTTATTTACATTCACCTACGCACGAGATGTCGAACTTCTCAGAAAAGATCGCAAAATTCTCCATCAAACATAATCTAACCATAATTTTTAAAATCACTGACTAATGATAATAATAATAACAATAATAACAAAAAATAATTACAGTAATAATAATAACCAGTGAGTATGACCTTTAACCCCAGAATGACAAAGCACTTTGGATTGTTTCCTAGAGCCTGAGGGAACAGTTTTACCTCTGATGAAAAAATTATGATAATAAATTAAAAATAAAAATAATCTAAGAAAATTTAAAACCAATTTTAGACATTGATAATCAACTTTGTAGTGAATAGATAACTGTTAATGATTACTGGTTTATAAACATTGTTCTGCTGTCAGTACTCATTGCAATGAATGTAAACAGTAACAATAATATCAGCCAGTTATTTATAACTGAGCAAGAAGCAGGATTACAAGTCACATAAAGCATACAAAATATCAATTTGGCCGCAGTTTACAAAGGAAAAATTATCCGTAAGATTGCAACATTTTGGCTCAAAACCATTAAAAGTGCGCACATATTTGACTGAGCATGTTTAATACTTGTTAACTCTTTAATGCCGAGATGGTAGTAAATGGTATGGGAAATCCTATACCCTCCGGCATTAAAGGGTTAAAGGCCCTGAAAGTGTTGCTAGCAGATCTGTAAAGCTTACAGCTCAATAGATTGCGAAACAAGAACAGGCAAAGTAGGTAACTACATGCTCTGCGTCAAAGATCTAGCTTTAGTGAACCAGATATATTACTCAAAAGGAAACACCTGCTAATATCTTAAAGTTGCTACATCAACATTACATTACATTACCTGTTGGCACTTTGGAAACAAATGATGCTAATTTTTGAGGCAGATGTTTAAATCAAGATTATCAGAATGCAATGTCAGCACATCAAAGATTCGAACACGAATATGCCAACCAGTTCAGTTATTGTATATTTACTCAACTCACAACCTGACATCCACGTTCGTTAGCACACAGCTACTTGTCAATAATTAATTGGACAGAGTGAACACACCATTGAAATTGTTAATAGAAATTTATATCACGCCATTTCACAAAAAAACAATGAATGGTGGGTGGTCTCTATGCTGTTTGTCTAAAATTGACTGAAATTCCATCGGTGGATAAAACAATGCAAACAAAAAACAATACAAACAAAAGTGTTTTTATAATGCAGCTGTATTGACATTGACCTCCTCCCAGAGGTCAGAAGTACGACCATCCAACAGAATATCGATGGAGCTCAGCAGCAAATGAGCGTGAAGGACTGGCTGCTCCCGGTAATCATAAATTTATAAAGCATCACTTCAAGAGAAACTACTCAGAGGCGCTCCCAACATGACAGCGCCAAACAACAATAAAAGAGAATGCTTCTTTTCAACACTTTCTGAAAAAGGGCAAAGACCAAGAAGTTTATTGCAGAGACTGTTAGGTAACTTATTCCAGAAAGATGGACTGTGACCATATGTAGCGAAGCTTTTATGCAGCACTGCTGAAGTTCAAGAGATAGAGACAACCAGGTCATCATGTCACAGAGCTCTTCATTCATTCAGCCACCAGTGCCTACTACACCCCACTAAATACAAAAAGCACTACAGGCCGTATAAACAAACCTTCTCAACGGGCAGAAATAATACTTTTGTTAGTTTTGGTTCAGTCAATAAAAGAGATTTGATTCTGACTAGCAACCAAAATAGTCAATCTGACAAAAAATACAGCAATATTTACACCAATTCGCCTGCTCAGAATAAACCTAACAGGCAAGCAACTGCTACGCAAGTCGTACTATTCCGCTGAAAAGATAAATAAGTGTTCTTCCAACCTCCTGCTACATGCACACACTAAAAAATTAAGTTGGAAAACACGTCTGAAATTGTAACACAAATTCTGCTTGAAATATATCATCAAAAGTTAAATACCAGTTTGACAAAAACAACAGGCAGTGAAATGAATGGCAGAAAAGGCCGGACACTTCTGCATGCATAGCACAAGTTTTAACCAACATTTCAATTCTGACCGACATTTCAGTTGTGACCGACAGTAAAACACAAAAACGTACAACAGCAGTGGTAAACTGAGTAACCGAAGATCCTATTTCACATCTGAAAAGCAGGTCTGAAGAATAAATTTCTAGTGACACTGCTCATTCATTTCAGAGCTACAACCTAAATTATTAAAATAGCATATTTTTTACAAAAGCAGATCTATGCCAAAAGTCTATCATCGTTTGCCATGCTTAAAACAACAGCAAAAAACTTAAATTTAATACTGCTACTCAAAATACACATTTGGCGTTCACTTACAAGCAAGCGAATTGCCCATGGCATTTAAGCCTCCACAAAAGTTGGTAAAAAACTTCTAGCAAAAGAAACAAACTAGAAAATCCAGAGCAAACGCCTCGGAAAAGAAATTGTTTAAAAACTTTGTAAACTCTTCTAAATTCAGTCTGATAATAGTTGTAAAAAAGTCTCTAGAGTTCAGCATAACTAAAAACATGTCTCTGGCATCAACGTTTCTTTTGAACATATACACACAGAGTATTAGATTTTGAAACAGATGTGTGACCAGATCAAGTCTGGAAAACAGAAAATAAAATACGTCTATGAAGCCTAGACTTTCTTATCCACACGGTTTACATAGAAGTATTTATGTAGCTACATAAACTTATTTTAAAAGCATTCCAATGCCAAAATTGGTTCAGGGCTCAAATGGTTTCGATAACATAGTGATGGAAATTTTAAAACCACAGGCTGCCTTACCAGTAAAATTTGAAATGAATGAATGAATGGAGTATTATAGGAAACAATATTTCTGCAAATACAAAAAAGCAGTGTAATTACTTGTGCAGTCATAATCAAAATGATAGGAAAAAAGTGGCAGATGGTAACAAAAGAATAAAAGAAATGAACAAAGAAATGAACAAAGTGACAGCAGATGATAACAACAGATTAATTCGCTTTTTAGACAGAGATATCAGCGAGAACGAATCGCAATAATTTTCTCCACCATTGTTCTTGCCTGGTCTGGATTTGGCCTCACACCAACGTCAGTGCCTGCCATAACCAGATAATACTTTAACGATGTGACAAAGATGCCCAGCAGCTTCTACCGGCCAAGTTGCACAAGCATTCGGTGCGCTCAACCAATGAAAATCGTTGCAGAATCGGTGAAAATGAGACAGCGGTGTATTCGATCGAGAGAGACGAGTGAAGCGGAACTTAGCTAACGGCTTGACTGAAGATCTCGTCGTACGCCGGTGGTTTCTCGTCACTGATGACCGCGATGTGGTACGGCGGAGGCGTCATGAACGAAGGCAGCGACGGAGTGGAAGAGGAGGAAGCCGAAGCGACGGTGAAGATTGGCTGCGGCATTTCTTCGTAATGATTCAACACGGACCGTTGCTGAAACACACGAGATAAGAACTCTCTTCTTAACTTCAAGTCTATGTCTCTAATCAGATTCGTTTAGCATATATTATATATATATATATTATATATATATTATATATATATATTATATATATATATATTATATATATATATTATATATATATATATATATTATATATATGTTGTGTGTAAACAGTTATCCGCAAACACATATTTATCATCAGTGAGACGGAGTCTATAGTCAGCCATTGAAAAGACTTGTGAATAACATAATTTACACTGTCTTAGAATTATCCAGTCTCAAAAGTGCTGACTGGAAATGTCCCTAAAGATGTACGCAACTTAGGCAACAATCAGCATCTTACCGAGTATGACTCTCCCTGATACTGTGACACTGCACTTCCAGATACGACTTCAGAAGTCCACGAGAACAGCTCACACCGCTGGCGACACACGTTACACAGACTGGCAAGCAGCTTGACTATGATCACGGCTAATATGCCTGCACCAGCAATCCTAGAAAAAGCAAAATGCTGAAATTTCACACTCTTACTTTTATACTGAACAGGTGTTACAATGTCAGAGGGTACCACAAAGAACCTTACAAACTTCAAATTTTTTCATTTGCTAGTGTGTACTATGGTCAAAAAGTGATGAAATTTCAGTCAGCTATCAGTTTAATATAATATTCCTAGAAACAATGACGCATCAGTCAAAGAAAAACATACTAATTATTCTATGGGAAAGAGATCATAACAACAGTCGAAAGTAGAACCACTGCAATAGTGTCCACTAAGATAGTTCTATCCTCCACAGCACTTTGCCGTCTAGTGCTTGATATTTATTTATACTTACAAAAGTGCTAACAAGTAGGTTCCATATTCCATCACGTAACCTAAAAAAATATCATTGCAACTTTGATTTTGGATGTAAAGTACAACATGAAAGTAATATATTATATCACTTCCGCCATGCTACTGGTACATTGAAGATTAGAGCAGAGATACGGTATGTGTGTGTCTGTCTGTGAGTCCGTCTGTGTATCTGTATGTGTGTCCTTCTGCTGGTATGTCTCTATTAGCAGACTGAGCTTCTGAAAAAGACGTGATTTTAAAGCTTTATTTTGATGTTCCATCACTAGATGCTATATACAATACACATCTGCAGCACCACAGATATTTTTTATTTTATTTTATCATAGCTCATGCATTGTCCCTCAAATTGTCACTGGGATCAAACCCAGATTTCTAACGGGCAAATATTAGTTAGATTGGCATTAAGTCAGAGTATTCAACAAATGATTGGAAATCAATGAATCACGACAAATCGATGAAAAGTCTGATAAAGAACTGCAGTTGTGGGGCGCGGTGGTCTAGTGGTGGCGTTGTTGCCTTGGAGTCGGAAGGTCCGAGGTTCGAATCCACCCTCAAGCCCCGTAAGGACCTTGGGCAAGTCCTTCACTTACAATTGCTCAGCGCTTCGGCGTGAAACTCCGATGCAGTGTCCGCTCTGCATCGGGAGCGCCTCTGAGTAGAGAGAGCTTGAAGGGGCGCTATAGCAAGTGCACATACATACATACATACAGTTAACAAAAACTTTAACTTATAAATATAATATTTATATATGCAGATGCTTCAGAAACTATGGCTATCATACTCTAACACACAACAAACTACCATTATTCATGGCTGCAGGCATAAAAGCATATAAAATAGAATAATAAGGAATTTTATGTAGAAACACCACATACTTTTTGAGGTTACATGTATATAACCAATAAGTACTGTGAACTCGCGTTGATTATTTTCTTAATGACCCCATTGCATCATGAAATGCCACTGATAGGTCGCAGTGCTTTAATTTAGCTAAGTCCTTGGCAACCATATTGTTTTGTATGCAGGCACGCAGTCTTCGAGATTACCAAATTATCTCATGATTTAACAATATTGCACCACCACAAGTAGTTGCAAAACTGAAACTGATGGAAAAGCCTATCTGGCCCTACTATCATAGCCATACGCCTGCTCTCACAAGTTCCGTAGAACGGTAAAAGGTCTTACATTTAGCACTGTCATTGATGGTTATTAACTTCACAGGATTTATAAATACGTGGCTAAATGGTAAACATTGAGACAAAGCAGCCATGGCCTACTATACAAACATCAGCAAAAACAGCGGACATAACATGTCTGGCTCAGAAGTCGTTCCTACACACTATGTAAACAGTCAATTGTTCGACTTATTAAATCAGTATTTCGTACCTGAGCATTAAAAGACGATTCGCACTATGGCGACTCTTATCGTTACAAATGTTTAACTTTCATGAAAAATTTCTCGACATTTTTACTGACTTTATTATATAACGAACCCACAGCCTTGTCTTGTTGATATTATTTATAACCGCCACACACTGAAACTGAGGCGGTACAGCTCTTTGAAAGATGTTATGACCTAGCGACCAAATAGGTAAATGACTAAAGCTGCATCGTGGTAAAATTTAATAATAAAAATAATTTAATGCAATCTGAAAAAATAGCATGGAAATTCCATGTACGATTTTCTGTTCACTAACTTGGTTGTCTTCAAACGCCATAAAGCCCATAATAATCATACAGTGGTTTCTATAAAAATTGTTCTTTTAATCGATGTTTAGAAATCCAGAATGTCTACTAATTTGGATATTAAACAGTTCGTCGATCAATATGACCCTCGTCCGCAAAAATAATCGAAAAAGCAGCCCTGAACCATAAAATCCTATAAATTACCCTAAAACAACTATATGCGCCTCTTCTGAATCACTTGGTTCACTTGTTTGACTTGATTGATTGATTGACTTTGAGCTCTTATCATGCAATGTTGTTGGCATAGGCCTATTATGCAAGCAGATATCGCCTTCAAACAGCAATGACATACCTAGATGAATGAAATGGTATAAATTTTATCAAACCGTACTTTCAGACTTCACTCAATGGAGAGATACTGCGACTTTAGGTTTCACGCTGTGGACCTATGCTAGGATGTAACTCCTAATATAATGGTTGTTTACTCTGGACTCATGTAGGTCTTAAAAAACCGAAATGGAAAATAAGTTTTTTTTTTCATTAAGACAATGGTCAAAACTTTTAGGCCAGGCGGCATGGCGTGAAGTCAAGTGCTAGCTACTTCATTTCTCTAGTCATTGTAGTCACTTACTTAGCACTTAGTCCTTCCACGAGCTGGCAGCGCATCGGGCGACACAGCCTCCATACCAGCGGTAGTCACCTTATCAATAATCAAATTAGCTAGGGGTGGTAGCAAAATAAATGCATTTTAAACAGGGTGGTGCTAGTAGCAAGGCTTTAAAATGATACATGTATTAGAACTTTCCTTAGACAACACGGCTAGCTTAAGAAACTGTCTTTCTTCTACATGGGAGGGGGGAAGTCATGGGTATGAAGCATCAGCGACTCAATTATTTTTAGCCTTGGTCAATATAATTACCGAGCATTGTCTCTGTCTGATGGCAGTGTACGGTCCATGTACTCATTTAATTAGAGTTGGATAGGGGGACGCAAGTGGAGCTTAAATATCTCTGAGGTGTAGACCTCAACCTCTGCACTGTCTCAAGCATGACATAGACAAATATTTTAAATCTTGAGATAAATAATTCTATTAAAATACATTAAGATGAACACAACTTTTAATCAGGAAAGCAACACCACTCAAATCTATAATTCACTACTAAACTCACAATCTGAAGAATGGCAAAAACTCAGAAATACTGAAATTTCCAAAAACGATTACACATTTCACAATACGATTGATCATGAATACAAAATTGTTCACCACGCTAGCAGACAAAGGATAGTGACTCACAAACAAAATTAATTAAGAAGACGTAATAATTATCGTATTGACGCTATGACAAATGGTACCAGACACCAAATGAACACACATTAGACACTGTTTGTGTCTTCCTGAGGTACACATCAGTCATTATACATGTTTGAGTCTTTAGACTGCCCTATAGACATGAAGTATTATCATGAACAATAAATGTCAAGTTAATTATGTGAATAATAATTTCTATGTTATATAATTATGTTATCAATACTAACAAAATAATAATTTTTTAAAATAATGCAATGAATTATAATGACACCAATTTAGTATAAATGTTATACATTCTGTTTCAATTATACAATAATCCAAACGATAATCAAACACATATCAATTTTATGACAGTTCTTAACTCGGCATCCTATACTACCGCATCAGCAGAGCTACACGCACCATAAAAATCGTTTCTTCAGTATTATTATTATTACAATTATTAATTAATTAATTATTATTATTACAATGATTAATTAGGTCAACAGGGTAGGCCATTAAACCTGAATATGCGGAGCAGCTTTGAGTGAAAGATATGCTTATGGTCCTTACAAAACACCATTTTCAGAGGGGCGAGAACCCATCTTCATAATACAAGCCGAGTTCTCTAATGAATCAGCAGTCATACCCCACATACACACAATGCCAAATACCCTGATGACAGAAACTTAAATCAACAATCGATTGCACAATATTCATGCGAAACCATTTTACGCATTTTTAGATCACATAGCCGCAATTTGAAATATAACTACCACTCAAACAGATCGTCCCAGGTTCATACCTACATTCAGAACTTCAAAATAATTATAAAAATCCAAAACCTGAAATTGCAAGAGGCAAAGATAACAGAAAAAAACATTCGCAAACAAAATATTCAAAAGACTTGACAAACGTTTCCTTAAATGGAGCACGACAGATGGACAAACAGGTTTGACAACTGCAGGTATGCGAAAATATCATCATGCGACATCATAAAGTTTACCTGACAAAATGATCCACTGTTTAGAAACTATTTCAAAGTGTAAAGCACCAAACTGTCAATTATCATTTAGTAAAAAAAACAATTCTAATAAGTAAAAAAAAACCATAAACACAAAATAAGAAAATTACTCGATATCATTAGTGTATCCTGAGCGAGTACCATACGATACAACTTCTTCCAGATCAGTATCATTTCTTCCAAATCAGTATCATTTCTCCCTAACTCATCTGGTTTTCAAAATCAGTAAAAATTTCAAAAGTCAACACCCGCATGAAATGAATATATCAACTATATCAGTACAAATTATCAAAAATTAACACCAATATCTAAAAATCAGATCAGAACCGCTTATTAAAAGATCAGTGCCAACATATAATTGGTATGGTATGTCTGTATCAACCAAATTGGTATATTATATTATCAACTCTGGTCGAGTATTCTAGAAAGAACTTGTTACTCACAAGAATTCATCATAGTTACAGCATGACAACATCAGTACAATTCATCTCAAGTTATAGCTATCTGGTCAAAGTTGTCAGAATATATATTTGTTTTATGAGTAAAACAGGTTAAGAAGACCACAACCCAGATGCAAGGAAGGGATAAGACCTACGGATTACATGGGCGTTTGTTGAGAATGCAACTATAGAGAGCTTGCATACCTCTAAGGATTTTGGCACAGCATTTGAAAAGGAAACACACATGTCACATATGCATATCACAAAACCAATGACAGACAATCAAAGACCGGCAATATTGAGAAATGACAAACTACACTTATTTTGATCGCATTCCAATACAAAGAGATCATTCTTTCAGACCTTGGCATAACAAGAATTGACCAATTAATTGTCAGTGGTCCACTTAATGCCCAAAATTTCCGGTCGTAAAACCGCAAACAAAATGAATATTGGCTGAAATCATTCCATTAAGTTCATTTTTCTGAATTTTTTTACTGAATATAATATTTCAAAATCATTGTCTAACTATGTGAGTTCACGAAAAGGTAAAATTTCATAACTTAAGAAGCACTGTAATCACAATGGCAGCAACTTCAAAGTAGAACATAATCAAACTTTATCGGTGGAAAGTAGAAACGATTGACCACACGTAACACGTTGAGAAGAACACAACAACAAAATGTTTACCTGACAAAATGATTCACTGTTTAGAAACGATTTCAAAGTGTAAAGCACCAACGGTATATAAAAAAACTCACTAAGCAACTGGCATGTAACCACTGGAAAGTTCTTGTAGCCAACTGATATACATATATGTGTATATATAGTATATGTGATTACAGAAGTGGGTATATATTATATACCCACTGCTACAATCACATGCGACAAAAGTCAATCTATGCAACTGTGTTAATAATACAGCAACTGTTAACTGGCATATAGTTATGCAAAACTAAATAACCATTTGCAAATACAATTCCCCATATGAAAACAGGTAACTTCTATATAATCATATGAAACTGTTAGATACCACTTGTAACTGGCATAAAGTACCCACAAACACAAAAATGTCATCATATTAAGCAAATACATCTCATACATTTATAAGGATACATTAAAAAACTGTTAAATATCCTTGCTATCACGAATGGGTTTGTCTTTACTACATGCATACAACCAAAGGCAATTAACATACAACCATAATATTATCGAAACATTTAAGTGTTCGCTGTTCACTATAATATATGACCATAAGTAACTGGCATAAAACAACAAGCATATGACAAAATTTGAGAGGACAAGCGTTGAAAAAGTGCAAAATCCCCTAAAAAAACTGACTTTGTTGAATATGTTTTTAACTCTTCACAGCAAGAACACAATTGATTTGTTTTGGCAATGACTGAACACAATCTCAATCACTGGCATCTAATAATGTCAAGAGGTCATCATAGCGTTAACTTCTTTATCAAATTATTATTATTATTCTGAATCGCTTAAGCTTATAAATTACTTATTAGTTGAGCTTTTCCATTAGACAGCGACATCACCTGATGACAGAAAAGTGGACAACGACAGAAAAGAGGATGGTGTTGAGCAATTGTGCATGAAGGACTTGCTCAAATGAACCTAAACAATAGTTTGAAACCAAAACTCAAAACCACAGTAATCATTACAAAAATTAAATTGCTGTAATTAACATAAAAAATGCAAAACTTTTAAATAAGTAAGCACAACACAGTCACACAGATCCATAGAAAAAAACGGTGAGCCATTCGTTTTGAGTTGATGTAGAAGCTACCACTAGACACTCTACACTGCAGTATCTAATCACAGCAAACACCATTAGTTACAAAACGACTAAATAAAAAACACCAAAGTCAGTACTAAAGAGATAGAGTATGCCTAATGCAAACATACACGCCACGATACGATGCAACAACAAAACATAATCTCCCACTGTAAATATACAGTGTGTACTCATGCTACCGAGTCCACACTGAATCTGAATAATACCACATATTTTTCTGAACACATTTTGATAAGAAAGGCAATGAACACAAACATGATGAACACATTAAATCCAAGATGTCCACTCAATGACTCATCACCAATGACATCACAGATGCCACTAAAAAATTCTAGACAAACCAAGACATACAATCAGACTTCTTACATCTATAAATACCCTGGTTGAAAAATCTGCAGACTAGGAAAAACCAATAGTTATAGCTGACGGGAAGCAATTGTTATTATTATGCATTTATGAAAATTTTGCACGTATCCATCCAATGACCAAGTCACCAAACAATGGTACAGATCAATGTGTAAACAAGGTTTCTACACCGGGTGTGGGGGCCTCAACTCGTGCCAACTAAGTCAAAAGGTGACAACCCTAATATAACCTACGCTGAAATAAGATGTTAGAAGCCGCAAAAATGAAGTTTGTTTGGACATGACTAAATGTCGAAGGCAGTGCAAAATAAATGACTGTTTAATAGTTGTCCTTCTTTCAGTACCATTTTTCAAAGAGAAATAAGAAAAAGTAACAGGTGAAATGGGTAAATCAGCAGGTGAAATGGGTAAATTAACAGGCAACAAACACACCATTAGCAATTGCACGATCAAACGAGTTCCTAGAAAAAACTACATAATTCAGTTAAACTCACAACTAAATCTTCAAAAATCTTAACCCTGGAAAAGAGGGTCACAAACCACGCTTGCAAATAGAGAATTCAGTTATCAATATGACCTTTCACCATAGGCTTTCATTTCAACCAGTCATTTGCGTCTTATGGTACATCCATCCATTTACCAAGCAGGGCTACTTTAACATGCCACTTCTAGATTACTTGGGAAAAAAATATGAAAAATTTTTAGATCGTAAAGACAACCAAACACATTTCAAATGTAAATAAAGAAATAAACAATGATTGACTAAGACAAGAGGAACCTCAGATAATCCTTTAACCAAGACCACGAATGTGCATCAGACACAAACATATGTAAACACATGCTTCGTAACTTCTGAGCTCATTTAACTTCCAACAATTGGATCTTTATAATGGGATTTCGCTGTTCCAGACAAAAGAGAATCTCTATAACAAGACTTGCTTTTCAAGATCATGAAGATCTTCGTAATGAGACTTGCTTTCCGTCATGAAGAAATCGTTACAGTAAGACTTGCATTTCACGACAAAGAAATCTTCTAAACGAGACTCTTTGTGAACAGAAAAAAGAAATAAGCTTCCCATGGAGGAGACTCTTGCTTTGTAGCAGATGAATATGAAGAAAAGTCCAGAACCGTCACCAGTTTCGCCGACTGTATCTACGCGACTATGTCAGCAACGTCAGTGCGCCAACAATCTCCGTTCCAGTGACTTCGGAACTGTTCCGGCACGGAAACCTCCATCTGCAAGTACAAACACAGTGAAAATATTGAGTGGCACAGTGATCATGTGGACCTTTCATTTTGCCACTGCTTCAACGGTTCAAACATCGAAATGCTGCGGCAAATGTGAGGGTGTGCAGCATTCATTAAATTCATTAATTTAATTTGTATGGCGCTTTTCAAGGGAACTACTCAGAGGCACTTCCAACCCCAGCATGGTGAAATTAAACTGTCTTAAAGATGAGAAAGGAATGTCTGAATTCTAAAAGGGAGCGGAGCATGAAGAGGAAACCCTTCCAGGTCAAGAGACCTACTGTCAGCGATAACGCATGGTTCTGTATAATGGAGACTGTACAAATTCAAACATGGACACTTTGGACAGGTTTACACACATGGCCAATCTCTTGGCTGCCATCATCATCAGGGCTAGGCCACACCTCAGCAACTTTTGCTTTGGCCAAAGTTCTTGAACAAAAACATGCATGCATAAAAAACTAGATTGCCTAAAAAGCGCAAATGACTCGAACACACAGCTCTACACCAAAAAGCAATTTAAACAACTTTCTGATGACAGAGAAAACAGTCAACGTCACGAGATCTTCCGCAATCTACTCACAAAGTCGCCATCTCCGTTGTCTGACGGAACGAGCAAGTTGAGTTCAGAGCACTTGAAACTGACGACTGGAACATCGGGGAACTCACGGCTCACGTAGATGCTCAGTCCATCGGTGTTCTTAGCGTAAATGCAAGGCACAACGCCCAAACCCTAACAACAACAAAACACATTTTTAAATCATATTCTTCAACCCCGACCTCGGAAAAACTTCCATGGTGGGTAAAAGCAAGATTGAAATAGATGACCAGAATATTAGCATTCTAAACCAGAATAGCATTCTAAACCAGAATAGCATTCTAAACCAGAATAGCATTCTAAACCAGAATAGCATTCTAAACCAGAATAGCATTCTAAACCAGAATAGCATTCTAAACCAGACAGAATAGCATTAAATATAGCTGACAGAAAGCATAGAAATTTTTCAAGTGAAGTTCTTACACAACACAATCAAGGTTTCAGCAAGTTAATAGACATCAAGATGTATCTGTCTGAACAATCATACAACTTGAACTGTTACACGGAGCCATTTCCA
The DNA here is from genome assembly GCA_945859605.1 of Lumbricus rubellus. Taxonomy (NCBI): domain Eukaryota; kingdom Metazoa; phylum Annelida; class Clitellata; order Crassiclitellata; family Lumbricidae; genus Lumbricus; species Lumbricus rubellus. Next base: position 3,414,386 of record OX243812.1, read on the forward strand.
ACGGCCTCAGTTGTGCAACGACGCTACAAAAATTTTGAAAAGAGATCTGCATAAAGGTAAGGAGGACAGTGAATATATAGCTTCTAAGTTAACAAAAGAATATTAAACTCATGCATCTTCACATAGCAAACAATACAATGTGTCTCGCAATTAGTTAAATAAATGACCATGCTTCAGAATCCCTAGACAGCCGAGCTGCAGCATGTAAAATGTATAGCAACTGATCAATCTGAGAATGATGCAGATCATCAATGATCATCACTGATGCATACATAAATACAATAAATTGAACTTCCACAAACACATAAAGCAAAGAAATGACTTTTAGAACCTGAATCTGCAATCTCTGACAGTTGGAAATGTTTACGGCTGTGGCAACGTCACGGAAAACAACTCCACACTTGACGCAATCGTCTGGAAAGACAAAAGCTTAGAATGCAACAATTTAATTTAGATAACAATGCAACAACAGTTTAATCAGAATAGTACACTAAGTACAGCTGCAATAATTTCACTGTAAAAACCAAAGCTTAAACAGAGAACCACCTGCAAACCCCATATTTTCTAAACAAAACAATCAAGAATAAATTCATTACTCATTGTTCTGGTCTGGTAGCTGTTTGTCAACATAAAGAAAAGTCTATTGATGCAAACTTAAGTCTGTATGTGTGGTGCAATATCCTGGTGAAAAGAAGTCCAGTAATTCTGATAAATCATCTTTGTATTTTCCATCGTTCCAACATCAATAAAGACTCAAGAGTCACAAAAGAGATTTGATGAAGATAAAAAAGAAAGACAACAAGAAGCAAGGTATCGTTGAATGATCAAAATCATCCATCATTGATTACTTTACGAAATTGTAAAGCTTCACATACAAATATATGGAAGAAACGATTGTCGGTTCGTAACCGATCCGACAAATAGTACATGATCATTCAAATACTCGGATTCAGTACTTGGTGGAAAATGTCCACCAAGCTATTCCGTGTCACACGCACACATACACACACACACGCACACACACTCACAGTCTCACACTCATGCACTCACACACACACGCATGCTGACAAGTGAGCACACACGCACGCACGCCGCACACACACACCTACATACATACACACACTGGAGTGAGATGTGAACTACAACGAACCAATAGAAACACTGTCTGGTTTTCCATCGATCTGCACCGTGCATCCATTGCAGTTGCGGATGCTGACCGTCTGATGATCGTCGATCATGTGAACCAGCAGCTCTCCGTTGTCATGGTGATTTGCCTACAGATGAAAAAACAATAGAAATCAAACACACACAAAAACTCCATTTCCACCCACCAGCAAAACACATATTGAAATTAGAACCTGAATACCTAAATACACACACATACACACACCCGCACCAACTCACACAAATGCATATATAAATCATATACCAGAGAAGAGTAACTAATTAATTTGATTTTAATTGATTAGTCAGTCAGACAAACAGTTAATTATTATTCTTTCAATTGATTAACTAAGTTGCAGCCGCTTTTCTTACCACGATCCATTCGCTGCCGTCCAGCACACACGACGGTATTCTGCTGTGACCAGAATCAAACAGTTCACACTGATCAATCGTGGTTCCTAAACAAACAAGGTCAGGTCAAGTTAAATGAGATCCTTAACCCAATTTAAGATAAGTAGGTCAGGTCGGGTTAGCTGAAAACCTTAACAGATAAGTGCATGATAAGGTAAGATTTGGACCGTCAAGAATACTTGAAAATAATTGTTGAAGATAAGCTGCTAATTAGAAACTCATTTTCAATCTCATGTATTAATACAAATATTTATCCACTCCGAGACTGTATGTAAAAACATATACACCGTGACTCAAAGAAACCTAAGCCAAATTGTTTTGCATATATCTCTAATACCTGATGACATATGAAGCTAAAATTTTCCAAATATTTAGAGAAGTGGACCAAGAATATGATTCCAAAATTTCATGAAATAAAGTTGAACGGATAAAAAGATATGAATATTTAAACTTCATATACCGAAATTGCAGTTTACAAGCAATTTTCTGTCAGATTCAATAAAAAGTAAGCCAAACAATTTTTTTTACATCTCTGATGTCTGATGAGTAATCATAAAAACTTTTTCCAGATATTTAGGGAATTGAACCAAGAATAGGATTCCAAAATTTCATGTCATAAATGTGAAGGGATAGAAGGATATGGATATTTCAACTTCATCACCCGAAATTTCAGTTTTCAGCAAGTCTGTTATTGTGTAGACTTCATTTCTCCCACATTATGGCCTCCGAACAGTCCAGATTTGAATCCTGTCGACTATAAAATGAGGAGCGTGATGCAAGATCGAGCCTACCAGACAACAATCCATGATATAAACGATCTGAAGCAACGCTTGTTGGAAGTGCGGGATGGCCTGAACCAGAGGATAATCGACGTTGCTGTTGCCATTGCAATGGCGCCAGCGCCCTCAGGCTTGCGTGCAAGCAGGAGGGGGACATTTTGAGCATCTTGTTTAATTAAATTATCAAACCATACTGTTGGGGTCATATTGGTAGTTCAATTCTCTACATATCTGGAAAATTTTAGAATGATTAATCATCAAGCATTGGAGATAATAGGGAAACAGTTTATCGAATCTGACAGAAAATTGCTTGTAAACTGCAATTTCGGTATATGAAGTTTAAATATTCATATCTTTTTATCCGTTCAACTTTATTTCATGAAATTTTGGAATCATATTTTTGGTCCACTTCTCTAAATATTTGGAAAATTGTAGCTTCATATGTCATCAGGTATTAGAGATATATGCAAAACAATTTGGCTTAGTTTTTTTTGAGTCACGGTGTATATGCCCATATTACCAGCGGTAAGCCAAGAGAAATAACACTATAAGAATGTTATGGATGAATCATAATTGTTTCTATTTTTTCTTCCTCTCTGAACTGTTGCGCATTTGCTGGTAGTCTAAAACAGAATATCCTTACTTTTTATCAACCTATGCAATCACCTCAGAGGAAGGATCACCTAAGTTGCTTTTTACTAGCTTTATAATTTTCAATCCATTAGCATAAAAAGGACAAACCTGAAGTGATAGCATCATTAACTTCTGTGGAGTGAGGAGCCGCTTCCAATTCATCTGCAACGGCTTCAAGTCGTTCAACTAACTGTTCAAGACAAGCAACGTGTTGTGCCATCTGTTCCTCATCTGCATCCAACTCAGAAGTGCAGATTTTTACCGTGACGTCTCCAACATCCAATTCTCCATTTCCAACTTCTATTCCGTCTCCTGCATTTTCATCCACTCCCAACGAACTTGTTAGCTTCACTGAATTAATGCATTCTGGTGACTGTGGTTCGTTCTGCAATGATGGTGCCGCAGTAATAGCTTCATTTGTCCTTCCTTCCTTCTGCTGCGTCTCATTAGATGCACTTCCGTCTTCTGTATTTTGTTCGGGTAAATCTTTGTTCTCGTCTAATGTTAAATTGTTCGCCTCAGCTTCGACGTTGTTTGCCTCATGTGTTGATTCAACGTCTTTCAGGTCCAAAGGTGACTCTTCCTCTAGCGCCTTTTTCGCCGGAGAATAGGTCTTTGGTCGACGGAAACAGCAGAAAACCGAACAGCCAGAGTCTCGACTTGACATTTTTTAGGTTTCAATCAACTGTTGACTGACAAATAAAGAACCATAATTTATTGTTGTTAGAATCTGGAAACATTTTATGGCACAGCAGGGCTAAATTAATTTAAGCACTTCGTTCTTATGCAATTTTAACGAAACAATCTTTCATTTCAAATAAATTATGAATCTCAACTTAAATGTATGGTGGCTTTTGCTCAAATTTAGTAACATGCACATAATTATTTGGGCCTGCTGCTTGATGCTCAAAAGCAAAAAGATATGCCCCACAATTCCTAAACCAAAGTTGCCGTAATGTTTACATTTTAATGTTTACTCAAGAGTATCGCAATTTCTGAAACAATCACACAAACTCAAAATGACAGCATACTGCAAGAACAATTACCTCAAAAGCTAACATCATTTCATACTATTATAGCAATAAAGAGAACATAAAATAACAAACTTCAGCTATACTGATTATGATCCATGTGCTATTTTCAAAGTTAGGCAACCGGAAAGTGGGCGATCGAGTGCAACATTAGTCAGACGTACATTCATTCGTCAAGTATTACAGCGATGTATGCCCGTGCCAATTACATAATAGTCAGACAGAATGAGGCATAACTTTAACAAAGGATCTGCATTTCCATTTTAGTTTGATAATGTTAAGACCAGTCCGTGGATAGTATACAACGTGTGGACACGACTTCACGCTAAGAAACCATGACATCTAAACTGATGCAATAAGCAACCTCAGTCGCGAAATAACAAAATAACTACAAATATCGAACAAAACAAAAGTTAACTGTGTGCTGTGCAGTTCGTATACCTATCATTCCACAAATATCGAGCATAATATTTTAATATTTAAGAAGTTGCAAGAGAAAAGGGCGTGGCTTCCACAAACCGTGTTGCAGCAGTGCGCCTAGAATTATTATTGCTGCGAAGACCAAAAATACTATGAAAATTACTTAGCGCAATTACTCATATCTAACAACTTACTGTAGAATCCTACTTTATAATAAGAAGCTTTCGAAAGATAGCGTTGTTTTCAATAGTTCATATACCGTTCTGAACACACCTGTATATGGATTTTAAAGTTTAAAACAATACGTCCTTAAAGCGCAGAATAGATTAAAGCACAGTAGGCCCTATAGATAACAAATTAAAGTGGCATGAAACGGTTATATAGCGCGGCAATTCATTCGCTCAAACGCATCGGTTCGTTTACTTTAGGCAGTCTTTTCAGAATAAACATCCAAAGGTCACGGCATGTCTAAAATCGTAATCTAAAATTTTCTAACGTGCCACTCAGAAGCCAGACGCAGAGCACCGGATTATCTAGAGCGCTGGAAGAATTCTTTCAAATAAATGCAGCAAAATCTACCTTGTGCTCCAGAATTGCATAACCTTCAATAAAATCAAGTAAGTTTACTTTTGTGAATTTCTGAAAACTTGTTGACACTTTTCTGTGAAGCATGGTGCAAGAGAAGCTCTTATCAAAGATATTAGAGTCGTAGCTCTTATGGTGTGCGCCTTAAATAATTGCAGCGCTAAACAAATGACTTAAAATTTCGAAGGAAATGACGGCAATGGCGTTGGTTGTTGACATCGGATACAAAGATTTTTCAGTAGCGCATTTAATTTCTTGTAAGTGGCACGTGTAAAGTTCCATTTAAGCATTCGTTGAATCGCGCGTTTTATTTTGTAATTAATTGAACTCATTATGAAAGTTTGATGATAACCGCTTGAATTTCCTCTTCCCTTCACAAACCGTGTTTATATTTCTCATTGGCTGTTTTCACGCAATTAAACAAATCTGCTAACTGTTTTAGTAGGCCTGTTAGGTCTACTGGGAGTCAAGTGAAGCAACTCCTGAATATAAGAGCTTTTAGGTTTCCACTTAGGGCATTATTGAAATAATTGCACAGATGGTATCATTATTGATTTAAATCTAATAGGTTCTGCCACATAACGTCAAATCACACAGCGGTGCCATAACATGCATTCAATCTAGTTTACTGTGTTGTTGTCTAGTGTTTAAATCCTTAAATACGAGAACTATTGTTTTCCAAGTAGATCACTTAGTACACTCTTGCTATATCGTTTCTGTCATCGGCTCACAGATAAATGAAATAATTCTAGTACGTGCATCTTAAATAGTTTTTGTCACAGGTAAAACGAATAAATGAAGGCAGATGGATGGTGAGATTGAGCTAAAGAAATGTGGCGTCCGGTTTCAGCCGCCCGCAATTCTCATCACGTACTCAACGAAAGGTTCGAGCAAGCTGCATCTCAGACGAATGCCGCTGAGAAATTTCAAGCAGAGCTCGGTGATCTCACGAGTGGCCGAGGACCTGAAGAAATCTTCGGCTCACAAACGCTACTTTGAGAAGTTGCCAGTAGCTCAGCTGGAGAAAATGATCGCTATGATTCAGGATAGGATGAAGGGAATGAACAAGGAAGATGTTATTAAAAAGGTAACAAAGAAAACATTATCACATTTTTTTATTGTACATCTATGTATGGATTGTATCTACCGTAATTAAATATTATTTTTATGGGGCAGAGCTTGAACCCATAAACCACTAAGTACTTGGGGGATTTATGGGTTCAAGCTCTGCCCCATAAAAATAATATTTAATTATAGTAGATACAATACATACATAGATGTACAATACAAATTTTTTATAATACATTCACAGACGCTTACAGGAAGTGTAAAGAGCAAAGAGCAGGTCTGATGTGGTCTTGATAAGATAGTCCAAGACGCAGTCTTACAGCCTGATGCACTGATGCAGTATTCTAGTTAGAGGAAGCAAGTTGCAGATATAAATACAATGCACAAATCGATAGAATGCATACATACATAAATACTTTATAAACATACAGACATAAAGATACTATACAATGTTTTTGTACATCTACTATTATTATTACTATTACTATTCCTTCATTGAAGAGATACATATTTACATTGACAAAATTGCAGCAAGGTACAAAAGCTGCAGTTTAGAGTTGGGATAATGAAAAATAATTGTCAAAAAGAGGCCGAGTGAATTAAGGATTAAGGTCTGTATAATGTTATAGGAGTAAAAAATTGATTTAAACCAATTAAAGGGAATGTTATAGATGAGATTAAACTGCCTATGCTAGACTTTATTAAAAATAAACCAAAACATGTTTAATTTGTTTATCAGGCGAAGTCGTTGGATCTGATCGATCCTGAGGAAGATCTGAATAAGGTCGACGACGATACGCTAAAGATGAAGAAAGCGATCATGGACGAGACTTTCGAAAAGAATCGAAAGCGACCGGACGATCCAGACTTCAAATACGACGTTGAAGTCGACTTTGAAGCAGGTCCGATCGAAACCTGCGAATGGGATTCGGATAAAGATTCAGACGAAGGATTCTAGCCTCACACGTTGCAACATTCCCCTTACATTACTTAATTATATGACTGATTGACTGACTGACTGATCGAAGTGGTCTTCTTTTCTTGTTCGTAAGGTTTGCTTGGTCGGAATAAGCTGCATAAGAACCTGTGACATGAACTCTTCAGCCTCTCTAAGTTGCTCTTTTCCACAAATGCTTGAAGATCATTTTGTTTGATTCTGGTTTGTTTCACAGAGTTAGGTCAAGAGCACCTCTCATGAGTCTCTTGAAGTTCTTGAAGTGGTGCTATAAAAATCTGATGTGCCACTTTTGGCTTTCCTGATCCAACGACAGTGACATTTTACATCACTTGTAAAATGTGAGCATTTGATTTGCATTATTAAAAGGCTACTTACTTACTTCAACAGTACTAGTAATTATAAATAGTTGTTAGTAATTATCAATAGTTGTTTGTAATTATAAATAGTTGTTTGTAATTATAAATAGTTATAAATAGTTGTTTGTCATGTAAAATACAGTGTTTGTGAGACATGGTAGTCGAATGGTTAGAGCAAGGGTGTCAAACGTCCGGTCCACGAACCATGTGTTACCCACCAACAACGTTTTTCTGGCCTGCAGAACCTTGCATAAAGACTACGTAATTTAAGAGTAAAATGTGTAATTTTTTACCACATGTGAATCTAAATTAAATTGTGCCAGCAACAAGTGGGTCAATAAATCGTCATTTTTCTAAGGAAGATAAAAGTTAAGAGAGTTTGTTCGTTGAAAATGCACCATTTAAGATTAGTCTAACAAAAACTTTCCTGGCATAGACTCACAGACCCCTTCCACACCCCACTGCCGTTTTGGGTTAAAGTGTTCAGGCCTGCCACTTGCTGAAAAATACTGGCCCACAATTGAAAAAGGTTTGACACCCGTGGGTTAAAGGACTCTGCATGTAGCACAGGTTTGAGTTTACTCTCAGGCAGTTACTGTTATGTACCTGTAGACAGTCTACTACTGGTAATTTGTGCGTACAGTAACAATTTTTCTTTGTTGCTCAATTTTCACGCATTAAAAGCATAATCTGAAAACGACACGACACTAACAAAGCTATAAAAGCATACCTAAGATAACGAATCCTCACATTTGCATTTACGAACAAAAAACATTCTAGAATCTTTGATATTTTTATTTAACAAATGTTTCAGATCCAATCGCTTGTTGTCGGAAATTTTGCAGAAACGATCGCAACAAAAAACATTGAACATAAACTAAACACGAAGAGATGACAAAGACAGAGCTCACTAACTTCTTAGAAATGTTTTATCATCGTCAGTCTAAATGGAACCTAAAACACAGATCCTCTTCTTCTTCAAAGTCTTGGTTTTAAAGAAAAAGAAGATGCACATTTGAAGCTACAGGTGACACTGCTGCTGCATTGCAAACAAAACCAAAACAAATGTTAGACAAATTTTTACAACACTAGAACAAACTGAAAGTGTGTTGAAGGAAAAATCAGAAATGTGATCCAGATAAATATGTCATTGGTATTAAACTGCAAAACATTAAGCAAAGTGTCTGAGAAGATAGCGAAAAATTATAGTCTGTCCTGACTTGCTTCACATTACGAGACATAGATTCAATACAGTTGAATGACAACGTTGTTACATTTGTTTATTGTACATTGTACAGAACATTTTGTGGCCGGAAGGAATACGGCCTCATTCTAACTTAGGCCACATGTAAATATTGCATAAATAAGTCATTACACTATCATTAATCTTATATTAAAATTGCTAATATAATTACAAGCATTTTTATTACGTTTAGTCCCAATGGATGAAATTCTGATGGTGTGGCAGCAAAACAATGGACAGAGACAATAAGAAGCGGCTCTGGAATATTTTTCTTATTATTGTTATAAGATTATTAATTCAAAAGGTACAATCCAAATACAGTAGAAATTGTTAAGCTATGCAGAAATAATTCAGCACTTCAATTTGATTCTTTTCTGGCCCAAAGTAATAGACTAAAAATCCCTCAGAATTTGAACAAATTATTTTGTCGTTTTGGAATAGCCAATTTTCACTGGTATCGACTGTGCGAATGAACGCTGCATTAAATGATCACCAGTTATTTAGGCGAAACTTTTCAAGAAAACAATTAATTTTGAGCACCTTTAACAAGTCTCTCTTAAAGGAGAGTGCAATATAAATTGTGCGATTACATCGGAACAATAATGATTATTTCATTTCTGCACTTTACGTAGCTAAAATGGATAATTGTTCTAAAAGATCTAAAATGAATAAATCTTACACTCGCATGTCTGACTGTAGCACAACAAAATTACCTGTAGCTTTCTTTAAAAACCCAAATCATACAATCATTGGAAAGACATAAAAGCACACAAGTGTGGAAAATCAATGACGTCCATTTTATCCTGTCCACTTCACCGTCCAAATCTTTAAATTCAACATTGCAGAAAAGCACAAACCTTGAGTTAAAACATGAATATGGCATTTGATCACTTTGAACATTAAAATGAGATTTCATATTACCTAAAGGTTGATAAATAACCTAGCATAAAAATACAGGACTATGTCTGATTATGGAATTACATGCAGTTCATAATACTGTAGCCGCTGTATCATTCAAGAATTTCTATTGGTCAGTCAATCATATTGCACATAAAGACTTCAACACATCGAGAGGTATTTTTAGCATGTAAAGCTGTAATCAATCTTCAATTTTGATTGCATCGTTCAACTATTTTAATCATTAATTGGTGAATATTGTATCATAATATAAAACTTATAGAGCGCATCTTGCAGCATAGACTATTCAGAGACTATTCAGAGGTGCTTGCGGAACAGAAGCCCAAGGAAAAAGAAACGTCTTGAGAGAACAAGAGGATGCGAAGGAAGCTATTATGTGACTGCTACGTAATTTCTTAAATTTTTTCTCTGAATGTTTGTATTAACTTCGGTTTTTGATTTAAATCCAGTTAATTGGTTGAGGTAAAGTAGTTGTTTAATTGCTTAGCAATTTCACATAGTAGCATGAATGATTGTTTGCAATCACAATGCCACATTTATATATAGCACCTACATTCCTACACCTCACGAAAACAATGCAGACGTGCTTCAACCCAATGAATGTATATGACCAAGCACCACACCATGACCATTAACCATAACCATGGTCAGTGTTTTTATTCGTCGTCGTAATGAGAAACGGAGAATCATTTCTGTTCATGCAAGCACTCGTTAAATAATAATCAATCGACTTACATCAGACTAGATCCAAATCAACTAAAATGTTCGCATGATAATCCAGCAATGGAAAACTTTACCACAGATCAACATCTACATGCACATAGCCACAGATCTACAGGCATATAGACCCAGATCTACAGGCATATAGACCCAGATCTACAGGCATATAGACCCAGATCTACAGGCATATAGACCCAGATCTACAGGCATATAGCCCCAGATCTACAGGCATAATTATAGCCACAGATCTACAGGCATATAGCCACAGATCTACAGGCATATAGCCACAGATCTACAGGCAAATAGCCACAGATCTACAGGCATATAGCCACAGATCTACAGGCAAATAGCCACAGATCAATACAAGCTCTACATGAGAACCACAAGAGCAGGAAATAAAAAGAATTACAGAATTAATGCAAATAATATGTAGTTACCATAGTACAGGGTGGACCTGAAAAACACAGAAACGTTGGGAACAAACCTTACGACACAGCGTGTAAACGAGGCCCCATACAAAGAGACAATGCTAAAAATAGTCAGTATTTAGAGTTACACTGCAATCCTTGCAAGTGGCATCAACTAACATGTGGACTAAATTAATTAACAGCTTTGTAGGACACAACTTTGTGTTAAGCAGAGTGGGACAGAGTGTAATTGACATTGTGCCTAACAAGTCTGAATTACCTAGCGCTCACTTGGCTGCGCTAACCCCTTCGTAACCATAATCCTCACTGCATTTAAATAATGACTCTTAAAGAATTTCCTACCCAACACCTGCAGCAAGTGAATTATAACTCACTTGCTGTAATTATGGCAAATCAAGGTGCAAAGGGTTAAAACAGCGCTGGAGTGAACATCGAGATCAAAGCTGGAAATACTTCTGAATATTATAATATATATATCTGGCTAAATATATGACTGTCTGCCCATGCGAAACAATCTACATGTCTTTTTAGACGCTGAATAATTAGAAAAGCTTAAACTGACAACACATTCAAATGATGCGGCTTTAAAATTTAAGGCAACAGCGGGGAGCATCTGATCTGACAGTGGGGAGCATCTGATCTGACAGTGGGGAGCATCTGATCTGTAGCTTCTTCCAATATTTAATAAGTCAGTCAGAATTCTTCTTCTCTGTGCTGGATTTCACTGACGTCAAAGTTTGTGACAACAGAAGCTATTTACCCATCAATACTCAGAACTAGACAGTCACCAGCAGAAGGCACCACACCCATAAACACCCACCAACCAATTCTCAAGAACAGCATGACCACAATGCCCCTATCCCCATCTGACGAGGGGTAATACGGCCATGCCTCCATTCATCCCTTCACCCTGGTACCAAAACAGAGTTTGGATCTGCTCACCCTCACCCTGATGTCTTCCACACATTTCCTTTCAACAACGCTACAAACCAATTCGGAAGACTCTACAAAAACACGTCTAGATAGCGGGGTGCAACTTATAAAAGAGACAATTTTTCCTTCATCAACCCCGCTAGGATGGATATTTCACAACAGTAAGGACTCTTTCAACAAAAAATTCTTTCTTCTTAACACCACTTCAATCCATACGTACAGAAACACAGATGTACAAAACCGAAGTAAAAGCAAACTTCCCATGTCCAATAATTTAATGCAGAGGAATCGCTCGTTGCCTACTATTCGGAGTATTCACTATTCAGTGGACGATGATGTATCCACAGGTTGTTCTGAACATGGAACCAGTCCATTGCAAGTCCTGTGCTGCACTGGCCTCAGAAAAATAATGACAACACAAACCGTAGAAATGAAACAAACGTGAAATCACTTGCTAACAAAACGAGAACAACATGAAACCGCAAACACCGGGAGATAGAAGAATCAGCCGAAGCATGGCTTGAAGCAACGACAAACAAAGCAAAACGCTTAAAAACCTATCGATCCCACTAAGGAGGAGGGCTGTCCATATCTTATGTATGCAGGGACGGACTGGAGGGGTCACCGGATTTAGGTGATTTGCCTAAGATGGGGGAGGGTCTCAACGAAATGTACGTATCGAAAATAAATTTCTACGGTAATTATAATGTCCACATTAGCCTATTTATAACTCTATATTATCCTAAAGTCATTCAATGGCATCTGATTATATTAAGTTATTTAATTCGCTTCCGATCTAAACAGTAAACCATAAAAGTTAACAAATTTTAGCAAGAAAATATAATAAATAGCGTAGAGTAAAGAAAATGTTTATAGATGACTTTAGCTCATTAACTTTTGTAACTGGGGAGGAAAAGAAGCTTATTTGTACGTGCACATATAGGGGTGGGGTAGTTCCACAAAATGTGCAAGTTGCAACAGAGGGTGAGGAGGGGTCGAAAATACAATTTTTCTGCATACGTAACATATGGATGAGCCCCTAATAGTGATGCCAAACATCGGGGACATGCTACTCCAACTACAAACGCTACGAGTGGACGTCACCAGCAAACGCTACATTATCGCTACACTCCACAGTTGCACACAAAGTATTCTCTGATAATATAAACCAACATAAATGTTCACACACTGTGTACATGCGAACGTATCTCAAAGTATGTCACCCACCAACCAAATAGGAATGAAGCTAAGCTACCAGCAGCTAAAGATCGCATTTCTTTCTCTTCACAGCTAATTTCTGCGTTCCAATGCCACAGCACTTTGAATGTTCTACGAATAGAGGAAAAGTAATTTTTTAAATGAATACAGAATTTACAAATTTGTTCAAAATGGTAAGAAATTCACCCAACACAGTTAGCTCAAACGTGAAACAACATCACATGTGTACAGGCCAGTAGTACCGTAGATCACGCATACATTTGAGTGCACCACATCTTAAAAATACACTGTGGCTCAATAAAAGCAAGTGCAGCAACATGCAAAAATGACAGATCTATATCGCCGTAAGTAATGTACCGTAAAGTCAATTCATAAATCGAAATGGAAATCAAACATTTATATAGCGCCTCTCGAGGAAAACTCTTCAGCAGTGTTCCAGTCAAAAAGCGAGAATCATCATCAAAGTCAGCTTCGCGTATAAAAAACTCCTGTTTTCAACAGATTTGATACAATCACAGGTCAGCTTTTTCTGAGCCACAGTGTTGATATATCTCAATTGCAAATCACCGATTAAAGCTTACAAGTTTATATATAGTAGTGATACTAAAATTACTCGACAATGTAATGTAAGTTTACAACGATTTGAGCAGTTCATCGTACATTCAGGACTTCAGAGACATGCAGATCTGTAAGACACTGATACATCGCAACCTCTCGAATTCATCTTCGCAAGCTACATGCTAAGACTGAAAATGATGATATGGTGAAACAACCACAGACCGACTAATAGAAAGATAGACAGACAAACACAGACCGACTAATAGAAAGATAGACAGACAAAGACAGACTGACACACAGCAGAAAGACCAACAGACATACAGACACAAGCACAACAAACAGACAGACAGAGAGACATACATTGCCGGTTTCCCTGATTTTAATCAGGCTTCTCGAACAGACCATAACTTCTACACTTCAACTGAAAGTGACCATTGTGCCTTATGATAATGACACACTGGAAATTGTCCGATTAGATCAGCTATACAATTAATCAGATTAGATTAGCCATATGAGTCATTTGATTCGATTAGATTAGCAAAAGGTGTCAATCATTAGCTAAAAGACAGACATACAAACAGCAAACAAACTTGGCTAAAGTCAAATCAAAGAGGATTGCACGGCAAGTTGTGTGAAAGATAGATTATGTGGAAACAGTGCAGTACTGCAAGTCACACGCCTCTCTATCTACAGTGCTCAGTACAGTAATCACTTTCTAAAAGCTTCTATCAACAGCCGTAATGTAATCACTCATCTGTAAAGTAAACTGATTGATATCACTAATAGAAAATCATCCATCAACAGAAACTACCAAGAGTCTGAAAGCTGATGGAAATATTTTTGGCTGAAGCGCAGAAGTGGGTCCTGAATTCTTCGACCGAGACCAGTTCGTAACAACCCATGCAGAATGGGTCTTCACACTGAATGCTCATATTCTAGGAAATAATAATAATAATTATAAATGATAATTATTATTATTATTAGAATACTTTTCAGACCACTAAAGAATCTTTGTTAAACTTTACATTAAAAGTCATTAATTCCATAAACGCCATAATCGTGATATTTTATATGTCATCGCGCAAGATCAGAAGCGCTCACAACCTCCGTCTTCAGCAGGTGCTTATGGAACTGGTCGAAAGAAAGAAAGAGACAAGAGGTCCGCTTCAGGTGGATGGACCCACAACAGAAGCTTCTAGACTGGGCCATGGAAGAGTAATTACATCGACGTGATACAACTAAGTGAGCACAGGACGAGCAGTGAAGCGAGGAACGTCACCCAACTCCTCATGCTCCTTTAGTGCATGCACCTCAGCCAACATTGTATTGAAGACCGTCTGTTCTGTTAGTTAAGATTTGTTTTTGTGATTGTTTCAATTGCATAACTGTACAGTGTGTACACTGTAGCCGGATGCGGTCGGTCAACTGGATTGTTTCAACAAAGAAAATTATTTTAAAAAAATCTAAATTCAAACAGACAGCCGAAACAACACACACTTAAGTTAAAAAACAGACACCCATAAGCAATTCACACACTACCACACTCTACATATATAAATACCTATATGTAATATGCACACATGCATAATTATAGATATATATATTTATATATATCTACATATACACACAGATATATATACATGTATATATAATACATAAATACATATACACAAAGATATATTTACATGTATAAATATATACAAACAAACACTGTAACCTCCTTGAAACTGTGCTGCGGTCCTATCTTAAGTTGAGTTCATACTTTGAATTCAACTTCTGATAACCGTAGTCAGCCTCACATCATCAGCATTAGCATTACAAATAAGCAGTTTACAATTACAAGCAGGGTCCCGTTTACATGTATCCACATAACACTTACAATACACAGCTTGTCCACAATCAGTCTCACAAGAAAAACACAAGTTACAGAAATGCTTCCAGCGATAAATTAGCCACACGCTGCAAATCAAACCCTGCACCCTACTACAGTTTCAACCCCATCGGCAAAATCACCCACTCAGAACACGGAAAAATCTACAGATTCACGCTTACAAAGCCGAGTAAAGAACGTTATCCACGTTGCCTGACGACTACCGTAAAGTTAACAACGGTCGCAATGCGCTGCACCGCCGCGAGTTGTCTCGTCTCATTGAGTCTTGCTGTAGCCGTTGCAGTTGCTAAGCACGTTGTTTCTTTTGAGAGCAACAGCAACCTCCGCATCTGATGGTTTCTTGGTTGCCGTTGACGACACGAGGCATTCGTCGATCGCGTGGCAGGTCGGAAGGAAGAAGGAGCAGACGAGGGAGTAGAGTTTGCCGTGGACAAGGATGAGTAATGTCTGGTGGGTGGAAGCACCAATGCGGTACCAGCGGCTGTAGAATGGATCGGAGACAGCCGGACACATCATGTTGTTCAAGTTGACGAGAGAAAGCTACACGAAGTAACACAGTAAATAGACACACTCGTCAGTTTTATGTAATGCCACTAAGAATTTTTGTATTGTACAAAAGGTATAAGTTGGTACATTGCACCTCATTAATGTATTGCCAGGTTTCAATTTGGACATTTCCCCTAATTTATGCGCTGCTAAGAGAAATTGGGACATTGTAACTAATTACCCATCTACTGCCAGGCATCAGTTGGGACAATGTATCTAATTTATGTATTGCTACATATCAATTCGGACGTTCTACCTAACTTATGTACTGCCAGGTTTCAATTTGGACATGGAAGATGATAGGTAATAACAGTCCCCTTGTGATGCTGGTAGAAGGGGTTTCAACCTCCAGTTACTACACCAAACTTCAAGTCCTTCACTCAAAATTGCTCAGCACCGTCGACTGATACATGGTCTTAAGATCAAGCTCTCAACAAATGCATCATACTGATAAAAAATACTACCATGTAGTAATCGGCTAAAGACAATACAACTATGCGAACGTCATTTTTAAACAGTCGTACGATCTTCCGAGTATTTCCCCAAACACCTCTAACCACAGTGTCCCAAGAAATAATTGATGAAAGGCTGAACCATTTGGCACCATATCTTTGAGTGCATTATATTTTGAACATCAGAACTACCATTGCAAGCAGTTGAAGTGGAAGCCAGTGGTAGATAAAGAGCAGGCCGAGCGTGAAGAAGACCCAGCTGTAGTCACCCAACGTCTCCAGTGTAAACGGTCCTAGCAAACATACAACGGAAAAAACTGTGTTAGCAATTGAACACCATATTAAAGACAGATATTTAAATTTGGTCAGGTCTCCTATAACAAATTATATAAAATTTATAGGGCATAGCCGGGGGATGACCCGGTTAACCGGAATTACCGGTTATTGACCACCCGGCAGATAACCGGCCCCGGTGATGAAAGGTCAACCGGGCCGGGTGGGTAATTATGAATAGCATACCACACCTCAAAGAGCTTAAGAACAAACCTGCAAAATCTCAATTCCATCATAGTACAATGAACAAACCAGACCGTCTGCTGCAATAGTTAATCTATATTAGCCTATCCTATTTCAAACAGGGACCAGCGAGAGGAAGAGAGTGAGGAAGGAGGAGGAAGAGGGGAGGAAGAGTGGACCAGGCTGAATCAAGATCTATACACATTATTGGAAGAACCTTGAGGCTGAATTAGAGAGAAAGAGGAAGAGTGTATATAACTGTAATACACATAAGAAAGTATTATCACATTGGTCATGCTTCCACCCCTCCTCCTCCTCCTTACTCTGAGCGGAAGGTGCTATAAGAGAACTTTGGAATGTACATATATATATATATATATATATTAAGTATTATCACCCTCTTCCATACTGTTGGGCTATTTGAAATATGAAGAAGAGGAGGAAGATTAAGAAGGAGGGGAAGAACAGTGGTAAGGGATGAAGAAGTATAGGAAGAGGGAAGAGTGTGTACAGCTGTACACCCACAGACACACACAGACACACTCCCATGCACAGTGCTGCTCACTGCCCATAGCTATATAGGCTGCCAGTGGTCATCTGTCATTAATCCTTTATCTTTGCACACCCTCATCCAAGCCTGAGAACAGAGACCATGACTTGTCTTAACACTGGGGCTAATATGATGATGAATATAATCTTTAACAGATTAAAGGATGGCATGCTTTGAAATACATCTACTTTTGGACTGCATGAATGACAGAAACAGGACTGTTCATCAGGGCCTCAGCTTGGGTTACCTCTGACCTCTTGCCTGACACGGCAGATCAGATAGGATGATGCTATTAACAGAGTTCATGAACAAATTTCACTGGCACTTCTCAATCAATAACCTCTGGCAGAAATTTAATCAACTGTAGCCTCTTCTCTCTTGCTGAAATCGGCCAGACTGATAATTTATGTAGGTTTTCAAACGATCAGAGGTTACTGATAGGCAGTGGTAAGAATGCTGAACTGTCAACAGGTTATCTAGAGGTTCCTGGCTAAGGGAACAAGACAATTTGTAACTGTATACCCACAGAACCATAGGCCCTGCTCTGTATATAAACTCATGCCAGCAGAACATAGATTCTTCATTCTGTTTTGAAAGACATTATTATAGCTGACATTGTATCTGATGCTGAAGTTTGATTTTTAATTCTTTTATAGTAGGCATATGTACTGTAAATATTCAACACTCGTAAATAATTTAATAAGTTGAGCCGACATAATAATATGTCGCAGAGTCGCATGAAAAGTAAAATCTGGAACTATTTTATAATAAATGCAGCAGATGAAACTAAAGCAAACTGCAATATCTGTAAAGACAAGCTTTCAAGAGGAGGAAAAGACCCACGCTCGTATGGAACGAAAATATTGCTGAACCACCTGCAATCGAAACATCCCAATGCATTTCTTGAATTTTCAAGCTCTGATCAAG
Source organism: Lumbricus rubellus (assembly GCA_945859605.1). Taxonomy (NCBI): domain Eukaryota; kingdom Metazoa; phylum Annelida; class Clitellata; order Crassiclitellata; family Lumbricidae; genus Lumbricus; species Lumbricus rubellus. The sequence goes on from OX243812.1 coordinate 3,432,691, forward strand.
ATGTACTTTTTCTTTTTTAGCAATATTCGTAACAATATATTTAACATTGCTAATTTAACAACAAGATAAGTTAGGTATAACTGACACAATAGATCATAGCAATGATTCATGAAATACAATTCCACCATAGGCTGCTAGCAATTTGTATGGTATTCGCTCAACAGCTTTTAAAATGAGGACATATCCAGTTTAGAGATTAACGATTACTTTTAATACCCGGACCCGGTACCCGAACCCGGCAGATTTTATTCAAACTACCCGGACCCGGTACCCGGTTGAAAAACGGCACCCGGCTATGCCCTAAAAATTTAATGCAAGATATCAAACAAGTATGTAATATTTCAAAGAAGGGATGATGTCAAAGAATGTACAATACACACAGGACACATACAAACACACACATGCATGTAAAATTTGTAAATTTTTACTATTATTACAATTGTTTATTTATATTAATTAAATTTTAACGGTCATACTGAAATGCGAAACTGAGGCACGGAAAGCCAGCCGCCAGAGGAAGATGGAGTTTGATAAGCAAGTATGTACTTCATTGAACTTACTACAAACGCACTGTTGTAGTCTCATTGATCTTTTGTCAATCTGTTTTTTCTACTCTACTTGTTTTTGACATCATGACTTGAGTTTAATCAAATTTATGGTTATGGTTATATATGCCTGCAATATAAACCTTAATGAGCTTTAGAGTAAATCAATTTTAAGCTGTTCAGACCAGTTAAACACAGATGCATGCAAGCACATACACACACACTCACACACACTTAAAACCAGTATCTGGAAACATAGGAGCCACATTCCTTACAGATCAGATTTATATGGCTAGTACAAAAATCAAAATGTATATACAAACAAACATATTCACCAGTGCATACATATAATTTATACATACATGTATATATAAAAAAATACCTATCTATATCATATAATTATGTGCACACATATTTACATATACATAAATGATTGCATAAAATCAAAACATACAAATATACACACAATTATATGCAAATATATTCTTTTTCTAAGGCATACCCTACTGTTAATTGTTGTATTTGAGGAGGAATGGAGATAAAATGTCATCATATAAAATTGTCTCTAAAATATTATCTATATCTATAAGCAAGGATGTAAGTATGTATGTATATGACTTTGTCCAGAATGCACGCCCACAGTTTCGCAGCTATTGACCTGAAATTTTGCACCTAGACAGGGGTTCATCAAACTTAGCAAGTGCAGGGGTTGGTGATTTTCTAACCCCATGGGGGCCAGGATGGGGGAAATTTTGGAGGTGGCGAAAAAAAATTGCAGCTATTGATGCCAAATTTTGCATTTAGACAGAGGACCGTCAGGTCCTCCCAAAAAAACGAGTTGGCGAATCTCTACCACCAGGGAGAAAATGGGGGACCCCAAAACTCCATTTTCCCTATTTTTACACCATCGCCATAGTTTCACAGCTATTCACCTGAAACGTTGCAGCTAGATAGGATGCCACCGGGACCACCTTGCCCCCCAACCAACACACCCCCCGCTCGCCCCGCAGGGGCCGGGCGGGGCAGGGCGTTGTTTAGGGGGGGGCAAAAAAATTTGGGGGCCACATTTTTTCAACTATTGATGTCAAATTTTGCATTTAGACAGAGGACCGTCAGGTCCTCCCAGAAACGATTTGCCGAACATCTGCCACCAGAGGGAGAATGGGGGTGGCCAAAAACTCCATTTTCCACATTTGTTTTACCATCGCCATAGTTTCACAGCTATTCACCTGAAAAGTTGCAGCTAAATAGGGTGTCACCGGGACCACCTCGCCTCCAACCAACACACACCTCGCCCCGCAGGGACCGGGTGGAGCAGGGCGTTGTTTAGGGGGGCGAAATTTTTTTTGGGGGGGGGGGCTTTTTTTGCAGTTTCACAGCTATTGATATGAAACTTTGCATGTAGACAGAGGACCGTCAGGTCCAGCCAGTGGAGGGGGCCATGGTGGGGCGTGAAACCCCAAACCTTTGCTATTTCCATTCCGTCGACACAGCTTCACGGCTATTTACATAAAATTTCCGGGCATCGCCGGGTATCCCAGCTAGTTATTTACATTACTCTAACTAAAACCATAACTACCGTATTTTCGCGAATATAACACGCACACGGGTATAACACGCACCCGAATATAACACGCTACTTTTTGCGATTTCAGTAAGAATTGAATTATATAACACGCACCCGACAATAAGACGCACCCATTTCCGTGCGTCAAGCTACACGTGAGTACTTGAACGTGTACGCTAGCGTTAATGTGACTCGTGTGCATAGTCATAACTGGTTTAATTAAATGCAATTTAAAATAATCCGTTTGATGAAAATCTTTAAAAAAGAAAATGGAAAAAAAGAAAATGGAAAGTTAATGCTAAAATGAGGGTTTCAATAAAGTCTACTATATAAATATAACGATTAACTGTAAGCACGAATTATCTTGCTTCCGATTCTTTCCTGGCACCGGTAAGGTCTTCACAAGGTAAGGTATTCGTCGTTTAAGGATTATAACATTGGCAGAGTGAATAATTTGATAGGAAAACTTTGACATAAGCCGTTTTCATCAAGCAAAGTGATCTTATTAAAAGTATTTTTAGCGAATTTAAGTATGCACCCATTGTAGCATTTTTTTCGACAATCCAAGTTATATTGAAGCCAAAATTTATTTGAGCAACTTCACTTCCATATAGCCTTAAATAACGAGCGTGTAACCTACTATTGTGCCAAGGGGTAATGACGATCGTATGCTAGTATTGGCGTTCTCTTATAATGACGGTTCTTGGCCAAGGAACGTAATATATTTTTCAAACTTTATGTCTTTAGGCCAAGACTATATAATTAAGCGTATTTATAAGTGGAAGATATATTTAAAGTGGGAACGTACGCGCGTTACTTTGACGTACGCAAATTCGAATAATCCAAAATGGCGGCCCTTGCGGAGGAACAGATTCCCGTCTAAACTCGCCATTTCCTTGAAGAATTAGCTTCAAATGATGCAAGTTTCGATAAATCTAGCGACTAATAATTGTCTGATATATCAATTTACGAAAATAAAGTGGATTTAGCCAGGAAATTCCGATTTTTACACGGGTTCACAGATGGCATTCACCGCATTCGCCGTCGCTGCAGAGAAATTGGGATGAAATTATTTGCTAACTGGCAAGTCATTCTGGTAAAAGTGTACTTCATTTTTGATGCAGTGGACAATATTTATATTTGTAATGTGGAAGAGACAGCGGATGACACTGAAAACGAGGAATAACTAGATTGTTTGAAAATCGCAAATTATGAGCTATAACAATTAAAAGATCTAATTTCCTGAACTCTATACCTAGCACAGTGCGAGCGATAATACAGAATATCGTGTGTTCATTCGTTTATTCAAAATTGAGAATGACAATTAGAATTTATAAACAGTAATATTTGACTGATATGTAAGGTCAAATAATAATATTTTCAATTGTGACTTTCTGCGGCTCTGGCATTTTATGATAATGATGATAAACGAATACTACAACTGACGTCGGACTTTATGTCCGATCGTTTTGTCGACGTCCATGCCTCTGTATTGTAAGTAAAAAACCTTTTTACAGCAGTTTCTGACCATGATCTGAAAATAATCTGGCTCAAAATTTGGCTGTGTAAAAAATAATTTGTATAAGACGCCCCCGAGTATACCACGCAGGCAGGGTGCGTGGTTTGTAAAACTTTGTATAACCCGCGTGTTATATTCGCGAAAATACGGTATTATTGTTATTATTCTTGATACATACTGTCCTATATGTACGCATACATACATACATACATAGATTCAGACATACATATATACATAAGTACGTACATTCAGACAGACAGTGAATTGAAAGCAAACCTCCTGATCGCATCAGATAGTAGGGAATAACGAGCATGAGGAAGTGCTGGAGGTAGTACGTCTCCGTCTCAAACGGAAGCTAAAACAATCGACACATCATCATCATCATCATCATCACCAACATCATCATCATCATCATCATCATGGCCATCATCGTCATCATGGTTATCACCATCATCATCATAATCATCATCATCATCATCATCATCATCATAATGATACACAGCGTATATACATGTGTCTGTCTGTGTGTGCAATGTGCATGCATGTATGTGTGTGAGCATGTGCGTGCGTGCATTCATCTGCATGAGCATGATGTATGTGTGTGAGCATGACTGCATGTGCATGTGTATGTTCATGAGTCTGTACGAGTGCGTCCGTGAGTGTGAACAAAGGTCAAATCATCATAAAGTGCACCCACTTCTGTACTGGCTTATCTCCCAGCCAACCAGTCCAGATAGACCACGCTCTCTCTGTCTGTCTGTCTGTCTGTCTGTCTGTCTCTCCCTCCATCCTGTCAATCCTTACATCATCATCATCTGCAATTATAATATCATTTAATCGGTTTTTACTATTAATTTACTTCTACCTTAAATGTTGACCCCGAGACTGCCCCAGGTAAAACTAAACTCTGCACTGAAACCAAATTCACATGGTAACTTCTGCATTGTCCAAATTAAAAAAATACAGCTCAACCTTTGAAATCATCCAAATTTATAGCCTAACCTTGTACAAACTTCCAAAGAAACTCTACATTAGTATTGACCCAATTACGAGTTGACCTCTGCATTGACCCGAATACACCTCAACCATTACACCAACCCAAATACATTCGACCTTTTGTTCTAGTGCTCTGTTCATCATACATTGCATTTACAATAACAACACCACAGAATGGAAACCAACACTACTCCCTGACCATTGCTTTCCAGTGCCAACATCCCACCTCCAAAATGCCATCCCTGCATTTCACATTCTGCAACCAACCCACACAAACCCACCAACCATTACACAGCGCAACATCCATTTATAAATCAACACGCATCGCCCTACATGCATCATAATCACGAATTCATACAGCGCTTCATCTCCCCCATCCGATTCCCCTATTCCCCCCAATCCCCCAACCATAATTCATCGGAAAGCGATCGTTTTCCGAAACCTCCCGGAAGCACGATTCCCAATCCTCCGCAGACACATTTGAGAATCCCAAAGGATGGTGGGAAAGCATCAGTCGACAGTCATCACGTACCAGTCGTGTGTTGACAATTGGGAAGAGTATGGCAATCGTGGCTCCATTGAGGCAATGCATCTGGATGCGGAAGAGAGCCGTCACCAGTCGGCTGGGTGGAGCCGCCAGCAGAAAGATCTGCAACATGGAAAATAAGCGAACACGGAAAATCAATTAGAACGCTTGAACACAATATTAATGATAATACAATGCTTCTAAAAACACACAGTGCATGTATTTCATCTGTACAACCACTGGGACAAATGTCACAACCCTTGTACACTTTGTCCCAGTAGTTTCAGTTACATGTCCACTTGAGGTAATACTTAAAACTTTTCATGCTAGTTTACAATATTGAATTATTAACCCAGGGCTATTAAACATCAAAATATCTAATGAAAGCATTTTAAAGATGCATGGAAAAGGAATTAAATTATTAATTCATTATATTACTATATTGTTATTACAGCAATTTGATGCAGTGCCCCTTCAAGGTTCAGGGATGCTTCCAGTCCAACGAAATGAGGCAGAGAGACCGATAGACATCTAATAAAGAGTAGTAGAGAAAGATGTTGTCCATCTGCAAGTGAGTAAGTAAAAGCAGCAATCACCTCATCACAGTCTAATCATCTCAAGTGGGAATTGACATCCCGGCACACCAAAAAACACTTAATTCATTCCAAAAAATTTATATAGTGCCGCTTCCAAAAGACTACTCAGAGGTGCTTCCAGCCCAGCGACGGATAAAGAGAAAGGTATTTCAAGATCAACTGACAGAAAATTCTTCTTGTTCCATATATATCGTATATCCTATTTTAAACTACCTGGTACTTCCTCGATGTCTGGTCAAACACGGGAAACTTCAACTCAAGATCATACAGATAGACAGACACACACAAACAGACATAGATAAACATACATAAACAGACACAAACAGACATACATACTCTGTCTATGTCTGCTTGACAGACAAATACACAAACATAAACACAGGGCTTAAAGTGTGCCAGGACGGTCATGGACGGCGTCCATGCACTTATTTTCAAATCTGAACGCCGTCCTGCCACTTATTTCGCCAGCCACACTGGAAAGTTAAGGAGCGTCCAGGCACTTCTTTCAGAAAGGTAAGGGGCGTCCTGGCACTTTTTTAAAAACAATTTCAGCACTGCATAAACACACACACAATTAGACATGTAGACAGACACGCAAACATGTTTCACAAAAAACAGTTCTCTGTCACTGTATATATCACCCCCTAACTTACCCAGGCTGTGTTTCTGTATTTGCCTGCCTGAATGGCTCTGTGTATCTGCCTGTCTGTTGCTGCCTGCCTGTGTCATATATCTGCTTCATGTTCACTCGTCTGGCTGCTTCTGCTTGCCTGTCACTTAGGATGCATGTCTCTTGCCGGGTTTCTGTCTGTCTGTCTGTCTGTGTGGTTGTATGTATCTTTCTGTCCTCCTGCTCACCAGTCTGCCTGCACAGATCTCTTTGCATTGACACTGTACACATGCTTTGTCCGTGTGTTTGTTTCCTTCTTTATCTCTCTCTTTTATTTCCAATTGATGGCATTTTTATCTTAATTGAACAGCACGGCAGACAACGCTGATCCAGGATTTGCTCAGCCCTTCAAACCGAGACCAACGCGGTGCCACCGCCACTGCCTCTAAGGACAATATATGGGACAAGACGTAGAAAAAGACCACTGCAGAAAAAGACCACCGTCGGCAGATAACCCAGCGAATCTACTACACTGGCTTCCACTCGTATCAATTCAATTTATCCTTCAAGAGTACTCCAGCTACACGACTTCTAAGACAGCAGGACAGACAAGGATACAGATACAAGGATAGGATGGAGTTGGATATGATACAAGGATAGAATGCCATGGGATGGAATGGAATAAGAAAGAACATGGAATAGGATGGCAAAATGAACGCAGACAATGGGATGTGAAAGAATAGAATAGGATAAAATAATCCAATCAGATGGAATAGCATTTATTCAATTTTTATTGCAGATCCATAGATTTGTAAAGTGCCTCTCACATCAATCAGAGATAGAGAAAAGAAAATAGTTTTGAGACAGTCACAAGATGTGCTTGAGAAACCAGAAAAACAAAGAACACGTGTCAATGGAGAGAGCTGATTCCAAAGTGCAGAATCAAAGAGAGCAAAAGCTTCGAGAGTTTTGGCCAAAGCAGTCGTTGTTCGTGGGACAAGAAGGAGATGATGTCTGTCACTTGAGTGCATGTAGTGGACGAAGAAAGGATGCTGAAGTCGGATGCAGGTGAATGAGATCACTAAGGTACGTGGGCACTAGGTCAGAGTAAGACTGGTAAATTAAAGCAATTTATTAACCTTGAGCTGAATTCGAGAAGTGAGGAGCACTATTGAAGGTGATCAAACATGAAAGATGATAATAAGGAGGATGAACAATAGTGTAAACAATGGGAAAAAATTAATAATAATAATAATAATAATAATAATATCTATAAGTCACTGGGAGAATAAAGTATCTCAGGGAAAAATAAAAAATAATATAAAATAATAACATAATAATGTAGACGATTTATTTAGCACCGTAGTTTGACAGGAGTGTACAGGAGTTCTTAAATTAACAGCAGTTGTAAAAAAATTAAAAGGCTTCAGCCACGATTTAAATTTCTCCAGAGATGAGGCGTAAAAAAAAATTGTTGTGTTTCCGGTAACCCGACCGACCCATTTTTACGGCCGCGACCCAAATATTTTTTTTTTAAAATGTTATTTAAAAAAATATTTTTTCCCAAAAAATTTTTTTTTCAGAAAAATTTTCAAATTTTTAAAAAAAAAATTTTTTTTAACATTTGTATTGACATAACATAAGAGACGTCAACAAAATGAAATTAATAGGACTGTTTCTAGAGCAGTTTTAGGTGCAGACAGTCGGGAAATAGGCAGTTTATACTTGCTTTGAACACGTACTTTGTTTCAGCGTGAAAAAAAGTCTAGTGGGGTATACTTTTTCGGATAGTCACTGCATAAAAATATTTTACAAAATAAAAATATTTTCCGACCTACCTACCCAATTTTTTTAGCTATGTTACCGGAAACACAACATTTTTTTTAGGCCTGACTAGTTTATTTTTATATTCATTTATTGGTTAAAAAAAACTGATAGACACACCGCTATCAGCTACAAAAAGCAATTGATCAAATGGAAAATATGCATAATATTGGCTTTGTCCATGTCTACTGAATTCATCGTAGGATGATGGCAGTGTTGATAAGCTGCAGAAAGATGACCTACATCTGACCGAAAAGATCAAGCAACCCAGTTAGAGGTCAATGAATCCATGTCGTAGAGTCGTGCTTCCAGGTTAAAAAGGGCCGAATAAAAAGAACCCCAGCCCATATACACCGTGATTCAATAAAAACTAAGCCAAATTGTTTTTCTTATATCTCTAATGCCGGATAACATATCACGCTAAAATTTTACAATTATTTAGAGAATTGGACCAAAAATATGATTCCAAAATTTCATGAAATAAAGTTGAACGGATAAAAAGATATGAATATTCAAACTTTATATGCCGAAATTGCAGTTTACAAGCAATTTTCTGTGAGATTCAATAAAAACGTCAGCTAAACTGTTTTTTATATATCTCCAATGTCTCATAATTAATCATAATAAAATTTTCCAGATATTTACACAATTGAACCACGAATAGGATTCCAAAATATCATGTCATAAATATGAACGGATAGACAGATATGAATATTTAAACAACATATCCAGAAATGTCAGTGTTCAGCAAGTCTGTTATGGTGTTCGTTCTGGTTTCGATGCTTGATAGTTCCCAATTTTGAACTTCAGGGGTTCTGGAGTAAAATTAACGGAGTATATTATCGCAATGTTCTGCTGTCACAACATCTTCCACCTGTTATCAGAAATCTATAGCCCCAGAAGGCTGTTTTCTTTTTCAACAGAACAGTGCCAGCCCACAGAGCCAAAGAAACCATCGAAATGCTGAGAAGAGAGACGCCAAACTTCGTTTATACCACATTATGGCCTCCGAACAGCCCAGATTTGACTTCTGTCGACTATAAAGTGTGGAGCATGCATGATACAAGACCGAGTCTAGCAGACAACTATCCATGATATAAGCAATCTGAAGCAACGATTATTGGAAGTGTGGGATGACCTGGAGCAGAGAATAATCGACGATGCTGTTGCAAATGCATGGCACCAGTGCCTCCAGGTTTGCGTGCAAGCAGGAGGAGGACATTTTGAGCATGTTATTTAATTAAATAATCAAACCATACTGTCAGGGTCATATTGTTACTTCAATTCACTACATATCTGGAAAATTTTAGAATGATTAATCATCAGGCATTGGAGATTATAAGGAAACATTTGATTGAATCTGACAGAAAATTGCTTGTAAACTGCAATTTCGGCATATGAAGTTTAAATATTCATATCTTTTTATCCGTTCAACTTTATCTCATGAAATTTTGGAATCATATTCTTGGTCCAATTCTCTAAATATTTGGAAAATTTTAGCATGATATGTTATCAGGCATTGGAGATATATGAAAAACAATTTGGCTTAGTTTTTATTGAATCACGGTGTATAATCATGCATTATTGCACCCATCCGCTTCGTCGTTCCATAATTTCAACCAGACCAGTTTTTGACCCATGGACCAACTGTTGATCACGTGCGTACACTCAAACCTCCATACAACGCAACCCTTTCATATGACTGATGTCTGCATACATCAGTGAATTATGCTTCGACCACAGAAAAAACACTCACATAGTGTCTGGTGTCAGAGCTCATATACTGCTATCTGCCACCAGACATATACTTCTAAACTGCACAGTGAAATAATTGCAATCATGATAAGAAACTTCTACATGTAGTGCCAATTGCTGAGAAAACTATTCTGAGGCACTGCCACTCATATACCAATTTATTATAAATTTTCTAAATGAAATTAATAAATAGAAATTTCATTATTATGCAAAACAAGCACTGAAATCTCTGGTGTCCATACCAGTACCCGCTATGTCCAGACACTCCTGCTAAAAGTGCGCCTCTGGCAGCCAAATGCAGCAACGTTATAAAGAGGCTCTGGTCAAAGCTGAATAAAATTTGGTAGAAATGGCGATATTATAGCCTAAACCTGAAGAGCACACCTTACAATAAAGTTCCATTGTATTCTTGCTAGACAAGTAACAACAAATCCCAGTCCCAGCAGTAAGGCAAAAATGGCTTCAATTTCCAGTAAAAAGTTCAATGAGTAATATATGAATTTCCAAAATTGCTATTACGTTTGGCCATTACATGCAAATCTGTGCCTCCATTTCCGCCAACGTTTACTATCGAAATTATATCCCAATTGAGCACAATTGATATAATCAACCTTTTCACCAGAACTTATTAACAGACTTTTCACAGAAACACTCACTGGCATGTTCCATCAAATCATTTACAGAATTCTTCAATGTCTGTGCATATTTGGCGATTTTTAAAGAGACTCCACAAACTCACAACCCATCCACAGAAGGCACACATTAGGTAATTAAGCCATTAGGTAATAAAGTCGTAAGGTAATTAATTTAGGTAATTAAGTTGAAGTCAGATAACCAGACACTAATTGTCCAGTAACTTCTAATGTGATTAAAACCTTTCCACTCTGATTGACTGAATGGAAATTATCTGAACTAGTCCACTGGATGCAGCCAAGTAACAACCTTGGTCAAGTACAGACATGACTCACTCTTAACCTCATCACTTTGTGAGGCACTTAGAAGTGTCTTCTCTCAATTCTCTTATCTCAGAGTGCAGTCCTTTAAGCTAGCCCAAGGCAGTCATGGGTTATGAAGTGTAATCAACTCTATTTAATTACCCTTGATACATGAGGAGGGCGGACGGCCAGTCCTCTCCCTCACCGTCTCATCTTCCACCAACAGTGTACTCATTATAGCTGAGTCGGCAAGGGGGGGCACAGTTGGAGCAGATCTCTCTAACTAAATTTCAGCCCTGGCAGAGATTTGAACCCATGACCTCTCAATCAACAGCACAGCATGCACTATTGTATTGTATTGTACCTGACCATCTACAAAGCACTTAACTCAACAAAAACCTTTCAGAGGCGCTCCCAGTGCGATCAACCCCAGAGAAAAGGCAGGATTTAAGGCGAGAGAAAGATGAGGAAAGATTACCATCTGAGAGAAAAGCAGATCTATGGTGAAGGGCAAAGCATCTGGATTGAGCCACGACAATCCTGACGCAGGGAACAAGATGTCAAGCCGATCAGAGGATCTAAGAGATGCAGCGAACTGACAGAGAGGGGGAGAAGCACAAGATCACAAAGAACCTTTACAGCAAAACCCAATTGAAAACTAAAAACCAAACAAGAACTTTGAATCGTGTACAGGCGAAGAGAGGGAGCCAGTGAAGATGCTCAGCCATGAATGTAGAGATGTGGGAGAATCAAGAAAAATGGGTTATCAGCCTATCAGTGCAGCATTGAGCAGAGACTATATACATGTAGACTAACGAACACTATCGAGCACCCACGACCTATACTTAAAGTCATCTGATTCAGATCTAGAATGCCCTCCACAGCTTCATTTCTGACTTATATTATATTAACCTATCGGATGTTGACCCAGGACTGTGCCTGAGGGCTTATGATGATTGATGAGGGCTAGGAAAGTATCAAGATAAGATTAGATTATATATCAGATTAGATTAGAATAGATATAGTGCTTGAATTGAAACAGAAAAGAAGCCCATTGATGCATAATCAATAATCAATTCATTTTGAAAATCAGGAAAGTTACCGCTTCATAATTCAATTACTAAACTGTTACTTACAAGTAGCAACATTTGGCTAAACTTAACCAAAAACCCACAATCCACATTTAGATCATATCAACGTATTAAGACTTTTATGATGAGCTGCATTGACTTCCCAGTCACCTAAAGTTAAGGTAAGAAAATTGAAGTTTAAGTACTTGGCAAGCAAAGATGCTAATGCAGGTTTAAGTAAGGCACTCCGAAGATAATGCAAATGAAGGAAAGGCAAGACTAAGTAATTAATGCAAAATTGCAAATGAAGGTAAGGTAAGCTTACAGCAATTACAACAAAACTCAACCAATCCAGAAAAAAACAAAAGATCGTAAACTTTAAACGAGAATCCTGTATAGATCTGTGCATCACTAACCTGAATCATGGTGACTAGATGGCATGGATTAAGGATCCAGATGAATTGCTGTGACGCGAGTTTGAATCCAAGTTCAATGCCGAACGTCAAGCACATGACGACGAGCATCACTCGTCTGCCCGTCTCCCCCACTCGTCCGCTCACGCTCGACGGCGTCTTGCTCGGCAGCGTGAGTCGCGGCCATGCATAGCAGATCTCGACGACTCCAATCAACGAGAACAAGATCGTCTCCACGATCTTCTGGAAAGTTGATATGAATTCCGCGCACTCTATACCTCCGTTGCCGATCAGGGAATTGTTGACTCCGGCGTACGTCCACAAGAACATATCCCTCCACACGAACTGAGACATCGTGTCGTCAAATGCTACGAAAACACCGGCTCGCTCTGGTGACTGCTTTGCGAGGTCGTTAAGCAAGACTAGGAAGCGATAATGATACTGAATTATTGTCTACAGCCATTTGTTCCGGTTCTTACTCTAAAACGACAACAGAAATTCAAGAATGTGTGTACTGCAAGGAATGGTGTGCTGGTGAAAGCAAATTTATATCATAGGCCAGCAGAGAATTTGATGACAAGTTATGGCAACAAAAGATGCCGATTTCCGACAGAAACTATTATGAACAGTTAAGTAAGACTAGGAAGTCTGTATTAATGAACGATTCCCACAGCTCATATTAATGAACCATTCTCACTGTCCACATGAATACTTCCCCGTGTTCGTACTAGTTAATGAACTGCCACCACTCTTCCCATTGCACAATAAGCAGGATGTTGCGTACATTAATTTGCAATAAAAATTAGTTTGCAAAGTGGTGTTTAACATGTACAGTAATGTTCGATTACAGTTACTCTTACAATAAGTAATTCAAAATAGTTAAGCAGGCAGACTGTTAGGTAATCGAATTTCATACTGCCCATTTATACAGAACCACTTTAAGAAAGCTCAGAGCCTCCGAGTCAGAACTTCAGCGGCGGTGCCAGCTATAGAATTTCAGAAGACCTTGGTATCAGGGTCATGGGAGTTATTCAGCAGGTTGAAGAAATCAAAAGTTAATTAAATATTAAAAAATTCTAAAGACTTTATTGTAGGTTATAAGACTGGTCAAGACTAAAATGGGCAGGTTGAATTAATAACCTGCCACAACCTATGGTAGCGCCACCACTGCAGAGGTGCTCCAGCCTCCCAAAACAGACAAAGATAGAATAGAAATAAATTGCACAGTCACTCAGAATGGAATAAGTATGTAAGTCCTTGGACAGTTGAAACCTCGCACCAAATAAGCAGGCCTGTCATCCATAACTTGGTGCCTCTGCCCGCTGGAAGGCTAAAGAAAGTAATCCTCTTGTTGGATTACAGCAGTTGAGTTTGAACCTCAACAAAAAACACTGTCTATCTGGGTGTATGAATTCCTAAAGTGATATGCTTTTTGCTTCCATTGTTTCGTACATTAAGTAGTGTTCAAATCAGAGATTTAGTTGGCAAGAAAGAAAGAATATTCCTTATTAAACAACAAGCAATTTATGAACAGTAGCTTAAAGAAGAAATAAACAATATTCTATGGAAAAATCATATAGCATTCTCAAAATAAAACTTCTTTTGGCAAAGGCAGAAATTCTAGGCGGATCGTATGGAGTGACCTTATAGATATGGGGAATGGAGCAGGTCGTGAAGTATGCGACAAGGCTTGAGAAGATTTAGTGGAAAAGTGTAGAGACTTCTTTAGAACAGTGTTTGTCAAAACTAAGAAAAATTGATAGGGATTCAGTTCACCAAATACAAGCAAATTCTCCACTGTTGCTTACAGGCCTGTTGCTGGCAATGCCAACTGACTATTTCAAGCAATCATGAAGTAGTTCGCCACTAATGATACTCTAGATTTCGCATTACATAACATTACATTACGCTGGGGTGTAACTCCAGAAAGTTAGCCAATACGTGATGTGCAAAGCAAAACAACCTCAAGCAGAAAGCTCAGATTTGAACGAACTCTATTCAAATACGAAATTAATTCTGGTCTTTGCTTCAACATAATCACTGTAATTTGGTCACTCTCGGTAATTCGAGTCACCGAAGCGGTTGAAAGGCGATTCAACGTTATGGCCGACCGACGTGGTCTTATGATTGTCACGCAATGAATTAATGCAAACTTTAAATGCCGAGAATTTCCCGCAGAAATTGAGAAAATATACCTGTTCCATTGTAATCCGTCTGTTGACAGAGAATCCATAAAAATATAAGTGTTGCTTTAGAAACATCGATTAAATCATTAAAGCAAAAACAACTCAGCAGCTGCAGCTTTGGCAAATCACCGTGCGTCAATATTTTGATGTACAACCTCAAAAATAGTTCCGCATTTTAAAACAATTTCACAACTACGCCTTCATCTAAAAGAAAAAATACTGAATTTTTAAAAACATTATTGAAATATCCTATTAAGAGTTTTGAAACTGCCACTAACAATAATTCAGTCACACGCAGTGACTGACCTGTCGCGTGTTGATAGCCTGATCGTCACTGCGCGCGGTGCCAAAGTAATGAGGCTGCACGTTGTTCACTCTATCAATGGAATCTGTAAATTAATGAAAATTTCCTACATTTCTCAGGGCCGCAAAGTTTAATGTACTGTAATTGCAAATCTAATATTTTTCGATAAACAAATGCTAACACACTGTTCTCAGCATAACAAACCGCGCCCTTCTTATGGCTGACCTTGGATGAAAGACTTATTTGACCCCCGATCCGCTAATTTTTTTTCGTCTTATCTGATCCATTGACTGTGAAGCCTTCATCAAAAACATTCTAAATTCCCAACTTTTTTCACAACCTCTTTGATTATCTCACTTTCCGACCGGCAACCTCTTTGACAGTCATTACCAAATACAGCTCTCATGCCAATAATCATTAATTCACATTCTGCCTTCAAGCTTGGAGTTTTGATATGAGCATCAAAGTATTAAAATTCGCTCGGGATGATTCTGCTGTCAGCTTAACTGTAGTTTTTATTGACTTAGTATCGTCGACAAGCGCCTAATTCACAGCTGCTATTTTTTTTAAAATTTAAACAAATGTTTTAAATGGATTGGGCTACTTGGGCTTTTAATATATGCTTGTGGGCTACAGACGAATGAGATTATGTTGCGAAGAAAGAATTTTAAGCGCAATATTTTCAGCATCATTTGAGTTCTAACTAACTAACTTACAAAAGTGAATGACAGTTTATCTAACAAAAATTCTGTGTTTTTTATATTCTGAACGATTTTGTTTGACGTCCTTGCATCGTATATAATTATGGCCTTTCTGAGGGAATTTCGTGCACCGACGGAGGGTCTGCTCTTTCAACAGGAGAAAACCTCCGCGCTTGTTAACGACACTGACTTGGGTTGCGGTTCACTATACATAACGGAAAGGTGCTCTTTTATTTAACGCTGAGTTCAATTAGTTGATCATGTATAAGTTTATCATCCGATATTAAAAGACGCAGTGACACGTAATCGTAAAGGTACAAGTTTGGTTAGAGATTCAAGAACATACAGAACATACAGATGTTGAAACATCAACCTGTCAGCGTCGTGCTTTCTCAGTTGTAGGTCCTTCTGTCTGGAATAGTCTCCCGTTGCAGATGCGCCTGCTGCCTAGGGTCGACTCGTCAGTGTTCTACAAGCTCCTTAAAACTTTTTTTTTCACCGTGGTTGGACTGGGAGCGCTTCTGAGTGGATTTCTTGGAGAGGCGCTATATAAATTCTTGAAATGAATGAATGAATGAATGAACATGATACGCAGTAAACTCATTAATTTTATGAGGATCGGTAACAGCGGTTCACCTATATGCATACATAAATGGAAGGGATCAACCCGAAGACGTTTGAGAATATTCAAGAGCCATATTTTCCGGAGACAGTTTTACAGAAAGCGGTCGAACTTCTGAGTGCTATTCAAAGTTAAATGAAATACACAATTGTTCTGCTCTTGTTGTTGATAACACAGTTTGGTGTCATTGGGTTGCGCACATGTATATCGTACTTAGAAACTTGATTCCGGGGATCCAGATGAAATTCGTTTCAGGAATTCATGTCGAACCCAAATAGTAAAATACATGATAATTCTCTCGGCCACTCTACTTAATGAACAATGAAGCTAAACCAGATTTAAAGACAAAGAGCACAGTGTGCTATTGAAGGGGCTGTCATATATGTAAGTAAGCAGAACATTTATAATATGTTGATTCATACAGAGGTGTTCAAGATACATGTGTTTGTTGGTGTTAATAAAATAAGTAATCAGGTGAGTTTTGGTGATGCACATAAGAATGTTTGAGAAATTATGTTCTTTAGATATATGTTTGAAACAAATCTCGGCTTTGTGTCTAGTTTTCTGTTTCAAAATTTTTGCATTTGTATGAATGAACTTGAAGTTTGGCGACTTGTGTAGGTTAGTTAAATCGAATGTAAAACTTCTTGCAGCTGTGTTTCGTGGTTGAGTGAATCGGGTCGAGGATTCTTATTAGAATATCCGAGGATAAGCCTGCATGCTGTGTCACGCGAAACATCGTCTTTTCCAAAGCCATGTCTGTACGTCATGGTTGATGGAAAACTAGATGATGGTGAGTTTGCTAACAAAAATTGTTGTGGGATGCACGTAAGCCCAGTGAAATGGATGTTGAACTGTCCATCTATGGGTCAGAGTTCAAATTGGCCCCCTAGACTTTTGCATAGAGGAGCACTTTATGAATGATCAGATACAATCAATACTGATGCTAAGTAATTGGAAGTTGCTAAAATGTTTGCGCTTGGTTTCATACTTAAATAATGATTAGATTCTAGATTCTGCCTCACTATTTAAATAGAAACATGTCTGATTTATAAAATTGATCATTCAAAGGTATTTGTTTTTTTTGCTAACATTCGTAAAATGTATCTGATCAAATTTTCTATGTTCCTTAAAAGAATACTGTTTGTATTTTAAAAATAAAACTTTCTAATTTTGTGTATTTATTTAGGATGTTAAGGGCAACTGCATGATGTGCGTTAGTTGTAAGCATAATATGCATATTATAGCTAAAATGAATAAAATGAATAAAAGCCTTGTTTAGTTAACTGGTTTGTGTGTTTGTTGATTTTTATTTGAAAATTATTTGAAAATTAGGTTGTTAAAATTGAATCCTTTGTGCAAAGTTACATTAATTTTAAGTAAGCCTTTAAATTTTGTAGACCTTTAAAAAGTTTTTGCGAATTGTGTTGACCGTTCAATAAAAGTTCTTGCAGTATTTTTTAAATTAAATTTTTAAAATTTGTTTTGAACGTGAACGTTTCTGATGAGCAATTGTGTTAAACCTTTAATGTGATCCTGCATGTAATCAGGACGCCAGAACTCCAAGTGTCTCCTAACTATGTAATTCTTAGCATTAGCAAAGCACCGTAGATGTTGCATGCATGCAACTGGCAATGCTATAGAAATTATAATTACAATTGCAATATTTATCTACAATATGATTCACTGTTGATGTTTTGCAATTTCAGACGATGAAGCTGATGGTGACAGCGAAGATGAAGATGATGATGAAGAAGATCAGATTACCGAAGTGCGGTTTGTGCCTGAAGATGCAACTGCCTGTGAGTTTCATTGTAATGAAGAAATATTGTATTTTATTGTAACTACCTGACCATTTATAAAGCACTTCTTGCAGCAATAGCCTTTCAGAAGTGCAGCTGACCCGCAAAGGCAGGTTTTGAGACGAGAGAAAGATGAGGAAAGACTGCCAAAGAGGATGACTGAGTGGACTGATGGGGAAAGTCCATTTAGACTTAATGAGATAAAAGTTAGTGAGAACTTTTCTAACAGGTCTCTTTGTTTTTGCTAGGTGGCATTGGTTCTAGTCTTGAAGGGTTGCTATTTAGAGTACTCTTAATAAAAAAGTAGGTACGTAAATTGGTGCAACATGAAAATAATCGTATGTTCATTTCAAGCTTATACACAAGTGCCGCTGCACTTTACTTTTTTCTGATATTAAATGTGGTGTTTTAAATCACCACGTGCAATTGGATAGCTAGAATTTTTCCAAGTTAATTAATTTTTTTTATTGGGCAACAGAAAAATCTTGTGATTCTTCATGATGTTGATTACAGTTGTTCTCTTTCGTTTACAGTGGACGTGATGCACCAGGCTGTTTGCGATGGTAATATCTTACATCCAGACCCAGACGATTCTTTATCAGACGAAGGTATTTCAACTCATTTTAGCACCGTCAATAATTACCATCTGATCAGATTCAATGTCTCTTATCTTTGGTCTGTAAACCTCCTCTTGATTTATTCCCAAATGGGGTTAAAAAAATTTAAAAATATTTATGCCAGGATTATAGTGATTTTGAAATGTTTAAAACTGATGATTATTTTCTGGGTATTTTCATATAACCATAATTACCATAAGGGATTCTTTTCCTGTACACAGTGTGGATTGCTTATTTGCTATCTGACGTGTGGGCTGTTGTTCCGTGCAATGTTTTAATGTCTTTTTGACTAGAGTGGATTGATGCCTGATGCTTTATAATTAAAGGTGCCCAATGTTGGGGTGTTCGACATGATCTTGAAAACACATTTGTTGGACCATCTTCATGGAACAATCTTTCAGTTGAAATTAGAAGTTGGCATCCACAAGTAGCGTGAAAAATTCTACAACTGATCTTAAGCTGCTCCTTTACAAAACATCTATTAGATGGTCTTGTTCTAACATGTTTGCATGGATCTTAAGATACGAGTGTACAGACGCATCCATCGCATTTGATTCATTTTTGATTAGTGTAGATGAGTTTGCGCTTTTGTAATGTTTTTCAGTGTGTGGTTTTGTTGCATGCTTGAATATATTACAGATGATGCCAACTACACACCAGACACCGGAAATAACGGACATTTCAGAGAAGCAGAAGATGAGGAAGAGAAAGTTGAAGGAAGTGAGTTCTTATCCAAATGGCATTTGGTCTTGGATTTTTTATGTATAAACTAGTTAGTGTTTTAAATTCTAATACAAAATAGTATTGATGAATGTTCACAAATAACTGGCTCCTATGTTTGGTACATCCTTGCAGAACTGCTTTTAGTAAGGATGCAGTATGCTGAAGTCTTTTTTCAATAATTTTTAAAAACTTTTATTTCTTTATAGTTTATATTTTTTATTTATTACACTTTTTGAAGCGTTATGCGATGGTCTGAACCATGAGATAAATATGTGTCAGCAATATATCCATTGTCCAATGTTATTACATGGAAGCCACTAAGTGACCTTGAACATTATTAGCATTCTGTTACAATCCCAGAATACTGCAGAATAGACTGCCATTCTTAACACTGATTTAAAGTGGAATCTAAACTTAAGTTTTGTGTTATTATAATTTTATTATTAATAAATATTATTGCTAGGTCTCGGGATCCGAGGATTACATTCGCTATAAAATGTTAAAAATATATTACGGTAATGGTGCATTTCTGTTCTGTTTCTTCAGCCATGGCAGTTGATAGTGGCGACGCAGCGCAGTTTGAGAACGCCGATGAGGAAGCCATGTCTTAAATCGTCGTTACTGACTGTTGCTTACAAGGTCCAGTTCATTCGGACAAAGCTGTACCACTTTGTTCATTGCTGGAAAGCATGCCACATGAAGTTGGTTTACGTTGCTGCTTTAACACGTACAGTGTAGAAACCGATGATTTTTCGGTTTGACTGAAAATGTATTGCCAGCGACAGGTTGAAGAGATTTGTTTTGTCAGATAAATCTGAATTTTGTTCATGCGTGCAAGGTGTAAAGGGCGTTTTTATACTGTGTTGGAAACGTGGTTGCATTTTGTTTATTGTATCATGTAAAACTCTGATCTGCTGTAATTGAGCTGCTTCAAGAAAATTGCTGTCTTTTATCAGACTTTGTAATAGTTGAATACGTTAAGCCAATCCCAAGATAAAGTCATTGACGTGAATTGTGTCTATGTTATATTAACCGTGGAGATCAGGAAGTGACTTTTGTTGTCGCTTTAGCGGTTTGGTCCTCTATTTGATTGTGTGTAGTCATTTTTGTGTGGATGAAGCTGGTTGGTCAAGAATTGAGATATTCTTGTTAGAAGATTAGTCTCTACGATTCTACATCTCGTCTGAAATTCAAACATGCTTACCAGTGGCCTTTTCATGCCAGATCTGTCACTGTCATTTTCCAGTTTGGTACTTCGGAAAATCAGTTTGGTTTCCTTAAGTTGATCTACCTGAAACGTTTCATTGTAGATTTTAACATGTTGCAGTTTTCTAATTATTTTAATTTCTTTCATAGATATCCTTATCAAGCATTCCTGTACATGCTGACTTGAGCAAATCATGAGTTGCAGAAATTGAACTACAGTGTGTGTCTTAAATTTGATATTACATTTTCTGAAGCAGATTGCACTGAAATCAGAACTATTTCTTAATAAAAGTGTTAAGTGTATTTTAATCTGTTTCTTTTGATCTTTCAGACGGTCACTCTCGGCACATTTTGAGTGATTCTAAATAGATGTCAGGAATAAAAGGCTAGCCATCAAGCCTGTTTATGTTCTTAATTTTTTGTGGGCACTCAAAGATTTACCACACATTCTCAAGCCTGTTACCATTGGGGCCTGTATATTAAAGTCAGATCCCTCCTAGGTATACAAACTTTGTGACCTGCTCCAGTATTCTGCCTTCCAGTCTCGCAAATGTAAGCTTACCTGCGCAAAATAAACGTGAAATTATGATAATTATCCACATTAACCTTTGTATAATCTCTTGTATTGTATGGTATTCAGATGGAATTTGACTACGGTGTATAATTAAATTCTGTTCAGTAAACCACGACAGTTAACAAGTTCTAGCTAGCAAATAATTATGATGTTTAACGAGTATTAATAGTAGCCTAGCCTCCAGTGAAATAAATTATTTAAGGTAATTAACTTTTGCAAAGGGGTAGTGTAGAGAAGCTTATTTGTAGGTATAGGCCTACGCATGGGAGAAGGGGTTCCGCATAAAATAGGCCTACGAGTTGCAACAAGGAGGGAGGTGTCGAAATCCAAATCTTTTGCTGTGGGGTACGTAATAATTATATGGGTAGGCTCTTCGTTGCGCATGTGACCACCACCACCAGAGGGCCATGGTAAGATATTGTAAGTTACCCTGCACTTTACGAACAGCTGATTTTGTAACATGGTGTTCGATACGAGGCCTGGTAGGGACCGTAACTTCCGTAAGCAAGTCTTTCACCCACAATTATTAGGCCTATTTATTACTCTACAATATATTTGTAGGCCAATTCTGCGCCATCGGTCTATCGTAAAACTAGACTCTGTATTATTGTTGTGTCAATCGTGTGAGTCCTGTGTTCACACTTCTGAGCTTTCGAAGAACGGCTATAGGCCTATTCAGACATAATTATATCTAATGCATTATAACCAGTGTCTGTTGGATAAATTTGACTGTCTTGAACATTGTCCATAAACAGATTTCCTGTAAAAAAAGTGTTCTAAACTATCTGCTTCTGCAAAAGTCTAGACTCGGAAAGAGTTTGCTACAACGGCAATGGTCTCTCTCACATATCTGCATAATTATTATGGTGGGTGCCGCTGGAAGTCCAAATGCAAAAATGTCAGTTCTTCGCTAAAAAATAATAGAACGTGCATGGCGATCCCAGAGGCCCAGACCTAGATTGGGAAATTTAAAAATGGCGGCCATCGATGCATGGAGGTCGGGTCCACGGATTCCTTTGTCGTTACGTCACGGCGTCTCCCTTCAATTGGCATGCTAATAAATTATTAGGCAAAGATGGCGTCCAACGAAACAAAAGTTTTTGGGTCTGTTCACGAAGATCCGAATTTTGCCGTCATCTGCTCATTTATTAGTCGCTATGGCACTCTTCTTGGTCTGCCCGACATTTCATTTGAAGCGCTTGAAAAATGGATCGAAGACCAGCGTTACAGTATGACACAACTGTCTTTCTGAATAATAATTTTGAAATGCGGTGCGATGTCGCTGCTTAACGCCTTGGGACAATGTTTATACGACGTTTGAAAACAAACTCGCATTCTATGACTGTTTTGCGGTTTAGTGTAGAGATTGTTTTAATAATGAGATGTGTGTGACGCAGAATCAGACATTTGTAAGGTTTCACTGTAATTTGATATCGGACAATTTTGTAGCGCTGTTATTCTCGTGTAATGTGGTCTCAGGCATTTGTTGTGTGCCTTTACCGGCATGTATGTATTGAATGTTAAATGACACACAGATGTACACATAAGTACACTTAACAAGTATTGTTGTGGGTTGCCTCTCTCATCATTAGCCATTTAAACCTAGGAACTTATGATTCCTGCATACTGATTTTATTTGGTGTGTCGGATATTTTTATTTGTTTCTCGCATTTGCTACGGTACCCCTTCAAGCGCTCCCCTCAGAGGCGCTCTCGACTATACAGACACTTCATCGGAGTTTTACGCCGAAGCACACGAGCAATTGCAAGTGAAAGACTTACTCAGAGTCCGAAGAATGGTGCCATAAATATAATAAATATAATTATATATAAATATATAATGAGATTGAGCTTTGAAGAGAACCATTATATTTACAAAACAGGAGACATTCGAACAAGTTGCCTAGCAACAAGAGACATGAGAACCAATGAGCATTGAGAAATTGTCAGTTTGAGTTTCAGAAGTGAGGAAAGAAATGGTTCTAAAACTTCTGTGGCTGTACAACAGTTTTGCTGTTTTATTCCATAATGTTTTATTGCATAAGTACGTTTATTTATATACCATGTCTGTTCAACAAAATGCAGATACTGATTGGGTAATTAAGGAATATTCTTATCTTATCTTGTGATGCTGGGTTTTTTTGCAGTGAACGATTCTGTAAAAGACTTGTTGTTGAAACTGATGAAGCGTTGGAAGTCGTCAGTGAATGAGGATCGACTTCACCAGTATCTCATTAAGGTCAGTTTTCATTTAATGGAAGATTTTGAGAGCTTGTTTATAGAGTCGGATCAGTTGGCTAAAATGACATTCTATGACATCAGGAACTTGTGATGATGATGATGATGATGACGAGGAGAAGGAGGATGACGATGAATCTCTTTGGAATCAAATTCAAGCTTAAGACTTACCTGCTTCATATTGCTTATTCATTTGTTATAGTCTGACTTCCAGTTTTCATAAGTTATCGGACGTTGATTTGAGTCTCCAACTGATTATCATGTTGTTATTAATATTGTGCATTTATTGATCATTGATCACTGTATTATAATGAGCAATCATAAATCGATGGCACCGTCGTCTCACACAGCAAGATTCGTGAGTGAAGGACGACTTGCTCAAACTCTGTTCAGACTAGAGCTGTCTCTTGATGAAGCTTGAAGTTGTAAAAAATGTGTGGTTGCTGTTCTGTTTTCACGACAGTTCTGCCACACGTACAGCCAAGTGGATGCGTTCGAGGTCGAAAGCTGTGGATTCCAGAGATGCAAGACGGCCACCAAACTGCGCATCATTAAGGTTGGATAATTATTATTAATAGGCTGATAATGATGATGGCCATTGTATGCTGTAGATTCTGACCTTAAGTAGAGTGCTGGCTGAAGTTTAGACGTGTAATGTTTCTTAGTAACAAAAGTAGCTAATGAGTGGATTATTTCAGTAACTTACTGAGTTTGTGATAGGATTTAGGCAGCACCTATTGATTGACTGATTTAATAAGTTTAGAAAAAATTTGGTTTATTAGTGACTGAATGATTTATTATTTATATTGAGATCTATCTATCTATGCAATTTATATAGTGACCCTTCAAGGAATCTACTCAGAGTCGCTCCCGACCCAGGCCCGGTCAAAAAGAAAATAAGAGATAAGTGAGTTCTTTCACTTGTTCATGCTTAACTTTCATCTTTATTACAGTCTCTGCTGGAGCAGCAGTTCGACAGCAATGCTAAATTCAAGGAGAAGATAAACGAAGTGCCAGCGTGGGACTTGAGATGTCTGCCGATCGGTCGAGACATGAATGGAAAAGCGTACTGGTTTCTTGCGGTAAGTAAATACTCGTTTTGAACCACATTTCTTATGCGTATCAACAAACCAGGAGAAAATGATGTTTTCTATTGAATGCACTTTTTTGCGAGGTAGTTAAAAAAGCTGCTGTGTGAATTGTCTCGATTTGTATATTTTATGTACACACAACTACTCCATGGCAATTACAATCACGTGTATATGGATCGCATCAGTTTTTTGTTTTCTGTTAAATTGGTTTTTTTCTTCAGAAATTTGCGTTTCTGCATCTTGATTGTAATTAGTAAAATTATCTATTTCAAAAGGCGTCACTTCTATTCAAATTCTTCAAGTCAAATGCTGTGGATGCTGTATATATATTGATGGTGTTTGTTTTTAATTTTAGGATAAGGAAATGAACATTCGTATTTACTGTGAAGAACAGGATGATGTTCAGAATGAAACGTGGCACATCGTTGTTAAGTGAGTTGGATTGGTTTGTCTAAAAGATGCTTCACTGATTTGATCTAATTATTATTTGCTGATTTTATTCAATGTTGATCTCATTAATTGCTGATTTTATTCAATGTTGATGTTGCTCATTGTTGCTTTCTTTAACTCAGCATTAATCTCATTCTAAATTGTATGGTATCTGTTTTCTTCCATGTTTCTGTTTGTTGGACATAAAATACTGTTCTTAGGAAATGGAAATCTGCATCCTTTTATTTAGGTGTTTGAGGCAGGTAAATATTAGAACTTCCCAGCTCATATCTATTGACATTATGTCATGGGTTTTTAGACATGCACCACACAGATGTTTGCATGTGTACTTGCAATAATTAATAGTCTGGTGGTTACTGTGCTTGACTGTAAACTGAGAACGTATGGGTTCAAATCCCTCCTTAGTTCTGTGAATCTTGTTCTGTAAATTACATCATTGTTATGGTAGGGCTCTATATAAATTCAGATCACATTGTTTTCTGTCGCAGTGATCGGAGTCAGTTGGCCAATCTGATCACAAGACTTGAAGAACTGAACGGAAAAGTGGACGAGAAAAGTCGGTCCGCCACGCCGTGCACCGTCGCCAGCGAATCGAATAAATCCGACGGTAGACATCATCATCGCAAAATTTTTCTAGACGATCTGTTAGATGATCTGTTATAATCTGTTGGATGATCTGACGAGTTCATTCGTTTATTAGGAAGATTTTTATAGCGTACTTTAAACGCTACTACTCAGAAGCGCTGCTCATCTGTGGAGGTCACAGAACTTGTCTGTGGATCATTATATATTCTGGCCAGTCATTATTGTTGTTTGGACTGCTTTGTCAGAGGCATTACGCGTGTCTTTTGAAGCACGTTGGCCATGATTTAGTGAGTTTGAGAGCTTTCGCAGTGTTATAGAAATACTTCGGAAAAGTCCTGTATGCATTTTAACTAGTCAGTCACATGCTGATACACAGGAAGACACGTAGGAGCCACTTATTTTGTGCCTAGACATTCACTTGATTTTTACTACCATAATTTAGTTGCTATTGGATGGGCAACCTAATGATTAAATCATTTTTAACAAGATGCTTTGTCTTATTTAAATTTCATGTAAAACAAAGCACAGTGTAAATAGATTTAGGATTACGTGTGTTGTAAAAATTTGACTTTTGATCGACTCTATAGATGACGAACATTTATTACGATGGCTGTATAAATTGGTCAATTGAAGAATATTCTTATCTTCTCTTATTGTAGATTAGATTCAAATGCTTGGTTTTATGTCGTGCGTAAAAATTCACCTGATTAAATTACTATTAGATCAGATTTGATGATTCTTTTGTCCAGTCAATGCTGATCTGTGAAGTCATTTTGTTTCAGCTGATGGTAGTCAATTGTTTCCAATTCCCGAGATTTGCGAGTCGTCCCATCCATGCGCTGCTGACGACAAAGCCGCTAAGATCGATGCTAACGGATTGGCAAAACCAGATATCTTGCTCTGCTCAGTGAAGGATGAACCGCCAGAAATTGACGTCTCTTTAGCGAAGGAGGCGCCAACTGGTGCCGAGACCGAGAAACGCGACGCGAAAGAGGAAAAGAAGGAGTTGTCGTTGATTGACAACGCGTTGCCAAATGACGCAAAGACTTCTTCAGTCGACGTCAAAATAGAAGCTGCAGAAAATAAAGAATTGAAGTCTGCCGTTGGAATCGAAAACGAGACGAAACCTGATTTGCGAGAAGATGCAGAAGTTGTGGCGAAGCTAGACAACGAAAGCAGAGAATCTGAGTCTATCATCACATCTCAAAGTCCCAAAGGCGATGAACAGCAGAGCGAAAACAGCGAGAAATTAACGGAAACCAGCGATACGTTGTCAGCTTTCGGCGGTGGAAAAGAAATCTCGTCGAACGCGGAAGACGTTTCGACCGTAGCAAACAACTCGTCTGATGTCTGTGACGGAAACTTGTTGTCATCGACAACGGTCTCAAGTGAAAATGCTGATGGCGAGAAAGATCCCAAACCGTCCACGAAATCTGATATGAATGACGACAAACAGACCAAACCAGCATCAACAAACAATGTTGACGGTTGTAATCAACCTGATGTAGAGTCAGAGTCTTTATTGTCAACGGACGATGTTGCTACGAGGTCAACAGATGATGTTGGTCCAAGGTCAACAGATGATGTTGGTCTAAGGTCAACGAACGATGTTGGCCCAACGTCAACGGACGATGTTGGCCCGACGTCATCGGACGATGTTGGTCCAAGGTCAACAGATGATGTTGGTCCAAGGTCAACAGATGTTGTTGCTCCGAGGTCAACGGGTGATGTTGCTCCAGCAGGGTCAACGGACGATGTTGTGGTTGATCGTGTAGTTGATGCTGAGGTGGATAAGTTGGCTGAGTTCTCTTCATCTGATGTGAAATCGTTGTTGACCTCTGCTCCGGTTGACCTCAGTGGGGTCAACGGAGACGAGGTTCAGAAGGTGGAAGGAAGAGACAGAGCGGAGGAGAAGAAAAGTCCAGGTTCGAATCTAACCTCATCTTGTTGTCATAATCCACTCCACAGGGCATCAATCAAATGCAGACGGGAGGAAGCATGGGTGCCTGCAGACATTTTTGCGGGGGGAACACAATTTGGTCACGGTTATAAAATAATTTTGGCAACACTTGAAAAATGCAAAGTAGGAAATTAAGAGCATGGATATTTTTCTGAGAGATTTCTAAATGCAAATTTCTTAGTTTAACTGTGTGTAACACTGTGTATCATTAGTATTATTTGTGTTTAGTGCGAAGAAATGTGTTAAAAACCAGTAAGTTTTAGATAAAGAAATAAATCTGTATCAATTTTCCAGGGGGGGGGTAAGCGTCCCCTCTTGCTTCTATGTGTGGCACCCCATGACTGAAGGAAGTAGAGATAGAAAGGAGAAGGCATGTGCAGTGGCGCAACCAGAAGATTTTCCTAGGGGGTGCTCAGAATTATTATTGTAAGCGCCGATGGTGCGAAGTAGCGAGTGCCGAAGGAACTTGCTTGATTGTGTAATCTGAAAGACCGAATGACCCCTACCCCCCCCCCCCCCCTCCACCCACGCACCCAAAAAACTCATCGGATTTGGAAAAATTGCGTGGGTCACCTTTTTAGCCCTGGGGGGTGCTCAAGCACCCCCCAGCACCCCCCTAGTTGCGCCACTGGGCATGTGTGGCTTAAATAACTAGGGCTGCATAAAGGCTAGTGTTCGCGACCGAGTGCTGTCATTACTCTCCAACTGGTATCGTGGCCCGCAAGATATCAGTGGATGGTACTTGACATGAAACCATTGTAAGAAATCACAATCCACTTGAAAAACTGATTCAAAATCAGGTAAATCAGGGAAACCATAAACTCATATCGGATCATGTGTAAAATTATTGTGCATTCATTCATTCTATGGACTTAAATATCGTCCTTTTCAAGAACTCTATTTAGGACCTCTCCCAGCCATGACAAAAGGAAAAATTGTATGGTAATAATAATTTTTAATTTATATAGCGGCACGTCAAGAGAAACTTGCCAAACATGATTGTGAACATGGATACCATATTTAGCTGCACTTTAGCAAATGATGTTGTCTTTCATATTCCGATAGATTATTTTATTGAGTTTTCGTCTCAGTTGACTGATTTCTTCTGTTGTCTGACAGATGCCAAAGCCAGAATGTCGGTGAAGCGTAAACGCTGCGAACCAGTCGACCGACTTTCGTCGACCGAAGTCGAATCCACTCGATCCGAGTCCGACCTTTCAGAGTCGGCGTGCGACTTGAAGAAGACGCGTTCGTCCGGTGAAGAGCCTCCTTCGAAACGGAAGCGAGACAAGGCGCTGCGAACGGTGGCGGAAAGAGATCGACGATCGGGGCGGGTCAAGGGAGGTCAGAAGAGGTCACGAACTCCTGAAGATGCGGCGCAGACGGGTGAGGAGAAGAGTGCGACGCCGGTCGAAGTGAGGACCAAGTCTTGCAGTGAAGTCGATTCAACCGAGCTGCCGACAACAAAAGAGAATTGTGACGATGCTGGCGAACGTAGGAGTGGCAATGAACTAACCAAGGCCGAGTGTTCACCACATCGTGATAAGACCTCTGAGATGAAGTGCCAAGATGGAGTTGATACTCTCAAAGCCCAGCAGACGAAATCCGACGACGACGAAGACGACAAAGCTCTTTCAACTCTCGTGACCGGCGAGACCCCGCTGCAAGATCCAGAATTAACGGACACAGGCAATAAAACAGAAGCCGACCAAAACAAGCGTACACCCGGTCGACCCGGACGCAAAGGTCGGAAGCACGGTCGAAGGCGGAAAGGTGCACGGCGCGAGGAGAAGGAAAACGCGACGGAAAAGAAGAGCGACGCCGTCGCGAAGACGGGAACGAGCGAAAGCGGTCGGAAGAAGCGCGGCCTGAAGCCGAGCGTGAACCAGGGGAGCGAGGTCGACTACGAACCGAACAATAAACTCGTGCGACCAGAGGCGAACGAGAGGAGCCGAAACGACGAGTCAAAGGAGGCGACGTCGTGCGTTTCGGAGGATGACGTTCCTCTCATCGAGTTGAGGAGATCGTCTCGTTCGAACAAAGGACAGAGGAAGTTTGAACCGTTAGTGACACAGGAGCCGAAGAGGAGGAGGAAGAACGTTGGGATTCAGGAGGAGAAGGACCGAAAGAAGGCGGAACTGGAGGAGAAAAGGCTGAAGAAGGAGGCGGAGTTGGCTGCTGCTCTCGCCTTGGCCGCTAAGAACAAAAAGGTATTGTTTGATTGTTGCAGTTGGAGGGAATTTCCTACAGAGTTTTTGAGTGACTTTTGTTTAGAATACAAAGAGTGAAATGATGCATTGTGATAATGGCGCTGTATTGACGTCAGTAGATTAGATAGTATTTGTTGGATTAGATTTGTTGTACTTTGTTGATTAGATTATTGTAGTTGGTTGATGAGATTATTGTAGTTGGTTAGTTAGATTAATTATTGTACTTTGGTTGATTAGGTTATTGTATTGTATTGTATTGTATCTATAAATTGTAGCTGGCTGATTACATCATGGTTGTTGGTAGTACTCAGAGGATTAGATCATAGTAGATTGGATGATGTATCTGAGTATTTATATTTAGCTCATTGGATGGAACCCCTTGTAAAAAGTGAAGCTATGATTTGTAGATGTATATTTGTATTTGTCTGTTTTTTCTTCAAAGAAACGAAGAGGAAAGAATGAGATAGACGATGACTTTGTGCCTGGCAAGGGAGGAGCGCGGAAGGCCAAAGGGGGTCGCAGCAAGAAAAGAGGCGGAGGAGGAGGAGCAGAAGAAGGATCAGAAGAGGAGTCAGAGGAGCTGGAGGAGGAGTTGTTTGAGCCAGAAACGGAGGAGGAGTCACTTCGCTTCTCCGCATCTTCCTCGGATACGGAGCTTGAGAGTGATGGATCCGTCTACGAGCCGAAGGGAAGAAATGCGAAACGAGCGGCTGCCTTCAAAGGTCCTTCGATCAGTTCGTCAAGTTTTCAATAATTATTTTATAGATTGTGACTGTGATTTGTTTTCTTGTGAAATGGCGTTAGATAAATCGACTGATTTTGCTACTTTAGCTGACTTCATTTCACCATCATTCGTTCATTCTAGTTTTTGTACGGCACCTCTTCAAAAAAACTACTCAGAGGTGCTCTTAACTCTAGCATGGCCAAAAAGAACAGTTTTCAAGTGCTTATGGATTGAATCAGAGAGGAACCTAGGGAACAGGCAGCTCAAGAGGAAGGTCATTCCATACTGCCGGACCAACCACAGGAAAAACATGACTTTGCATGATGGTGGTATGGGAAAACGGTGCTGAGAACACTCCTCTTCACACTGAGTGTAGGGAGTGACTAGTCCAAGTGCCCAACACAGGCTGGTAAAGATCAAGAAGGGTGGTTGGAGTAAGATCTACTGGCATCGCCATACCAAAGTCCAAACTCGATGTCTTGTGCCTTATGATGGCCATGCAATTGAAATTGGGAGATTAGAGCATATTATTGATAAATGTTGGTTAAGTTAATTTGGTCTGTCTTTGCCTTTCATTCGTTCATTCTGAGAATTTATTTGACGTGTGTCTCTTCAAAATATCAATTCTGAGGTTCTCTCAGCGCTAGCCTATTATGCGATGTTAAATGTATTAAAAAAATTATTATTACATATTGGTTAGCAAAAATGTAAAATTGTCTTCTTGTGTAGAGAGCGCTAAGCCGGAAGTTGAGGTTAACGATCAGCCTTGCTCGAAGTGCGGCCAAACGGACCAGCCGGAGTGGGTGAGTGTAGTCAAGAATTTAGGATATAACACAATTAACTTAAATGAATTTGGTTCGTACAGTTTTTTTACAGTGTTCTAGTTTGCCAGTGCTTCTCTTTCCTGCATCATCTTGCTCTCTCAACACGTTTCTTCTTCCCCTCGGGGGCTTTTGTACTGAAAGCGCCTTTGAATAGTCTATGAGCTGCGAGAGGCGCTCTATAGATTTTAGACATGATACATTCAAACGATGATGCTGAGCAATGGTGAGTAGACTTGCTCAAGTTCCCTTCACACTGCACGGTAACCATTTCAGGGTTGCTCGGATGTATAAGCTTTGCTTTTGAAAATGAGCGCTTAGACATTCGGAACAGGCATTTGACGATGTTGATGTTTTTTGCAGTTAAGGCTATACGTTTCTATGGTCTGTGTCTTCATATAGTTATTCTGTGCATTGTTGCTATTATATGTTGCAGCTTCTGTTGTGTGACCAATGCGAATGCGCCTATCACACTGCTTGTCTACGCCCTCCGCTGTTGGCTATTCCCGAAGGTGACTGGTTCTGTCCGCCCTGTGAACACGTAAGATATCACCAACATTGTTTTCAATCGCTGTGATCTTGCCATTGTATTGTATTGTATCTATAAATTTATAAAGCGCCTTTTACAGTGCACACCAATTAGAGGGGCTCATAATGCAAAGACCCAGAGGAAAGAAAGTGGTTTTGAGACAGTGAAAAGATGTGCTTTACGTACCACAGTTAATAACAGAGAACGTGTCAATGGAAATAACTGATTGCAAAGTGCAGGATGAAAGCAGTTCTTTGTAACAATTCACTGTTTATATTATTATCGCAAGTTGCCACAGATATTAACACCTAAGACATAAATTTTTATCATATCTATATCTCAGGGTCAATCGCACTGGGAGCACTTCTGAAGGCACTTTTCCTGAGAGAAACGCTTTATAAATAGGAATACAATACAAAAATTGACGTAAACAGACAGATGTATGATTGCAAAAATCTGTTGACGTGTGACGACAGGTGACGTTGATCGCAAAACTTCACGAGCAGCTGATCGAATACGACAAGAAAGCAAAGCAGAACGTACGACTGATCCAACGCAAGGAACGTCTCGCTTTCGTTGGCATCAGCCTTAGCAATATACTTCCTGTAAGTCATCAGTCTTAGCAATATACTTCCTGTAAGTCATCAGTCTTAGCAATATACTTCCTGTAAGTCATCAGTCTTAGCAATATACTTCCTGTAAGTCATCAGCCTTAGCAATATACTTCCTGTAAGTCATCAGCCTTAGCAATATACTTCCTGTAAGTCCAGCAAAATTTCCAATGTGGAACAGCAAACAATTGTAAAGTAGCAAACTGTCAAAACTCTTCTAAGCCAGGGGCATCATAAGTCCGGCCACTCGCCATTTTCCGGCCCTCCAGAAATCTTTCTCTGGTCTGCAGATAGGCCTGCAGGGTAAAATCTAAGTTAGAAAACTTTGATATTTGATATAAATTGTCATATTTCAATGCGTAAATTGCTGTGCTAGCTACAAGCCAGTTGGATTAATTACTGTTGTAAATTAGAATGATAATTTTCTTATTGTTCTATGCTTTCTAGACAGCTTCACACACATCCAATGGTGCCATTCACCTTGCTGTAGCCATCCATCTAACCTCGGTCTTCTTGCCAGGCTCAATTCTTTCCTCAATTGTGATTCTGGGAGGTAGTCTTCCCTCGTGATGTAACCCTACCTTTTTCTCTGCCAGCTACTGATTATTCCAGTTATTGCTAGATTAAAATGCTTTATGTAATTAATGTGGAATAAATAAAATCTCTTTCTTGCCGAAACAATTCAGAACGCACTATTTCTCAGTGGCTTTCGAACGTACCTATTTCTAGCTATCTAAGCGCCCTTCACATGATAACTGACTAACTGCATCTCCAATTCACATTTCTCTGTCACGTTATGCTTGTTAAAAAACAGTTATTAAATTTTAGGATAATCAATAAAATTTGAATTAAACGTGTTAGGTGCAACAGGAGCGACGTCCCCTCTCGCAGTTTCCCGATCTGTTTGACGACGAAAAAGACGAAGACGCTGCCGCCACAGAATGCGAACAAGACAACGAAGAAACCGAGGAAGACGACAATGAAGATACGGAGGAAGAAGACGAAGAAGACCGAACGTCGCGATTGCACAACGCAAGACGAGCAGAGCAACATCGCCAGACGAAAGAGAATCGAGATGGTTGGAGGAGGAGGAGGAAGCCAAGGCAGCGGTCGCCGAGTGAGAGGAGTTTGTCAGAGGATGCAACGGAGGAGGATGATGATGAGGAGGATGAGGAGGAGGATGGCTGGGTGGGAGGCAGGAGGACGCGGCGACAGCACAAAGAGATCAGCTACAAGTTCGAGGAATTCGACGAATTGATCAACGAAGCGATCGAGGATGACGTCAAGGATGCCAAGGGAGCAGGTAACCAGTCTGGGTTATGAATAATGAAGATGAACAGGGAGTCAGTCTGTGTTAAGACAGTGAAGATGGAGTCAAATGTAATTGAAATTGTTTGTAATATAGAAAGTAGGCCTATAGATGCATTTTTATCAATTTAAGCTTCGGGGTCTTTAGAAAAATATTAGTCCTGATTAATATACATGAAGGAAATGTGTTGCAATTAATTTGCAGTTAATTTCGATTAATAAAATTAATCATGTGATTAATTTCGATTAAGTTTTTTAATCGAACAACTACAGCTCTATTTGTTTAATTTCCTACGTTATTTGGCAATGTAATGCAATTCTGAAGTTATCATATTTATTTCTTAGATAACTGTGACTTTAGTGTACGTGTTTCTGAAGTAACTATTTTCATTTCTTAGTTAACTGTGGCTGTGATTTGTGTATTTCTGGATTAAAATTGTATTTTTATCTCATCATAGGTAACTTTGGTCGTGGCAAAGATATGTCGAACATAACTGGAATACGAGACAGTGACAACGACGACGACAAAGATGGCGGTGACGGCAAGAAGCATCGTCGTGCGAATGGAAAGCGAAAGAAACGACGACGTCTCACACATCTCGACAGCAACGACGAAGAAGCAGACGACGATGACAGCGAAGAATATCAGATATCCGAGTTAGTCTTCAAGTCCTACAAGTGTCTTGTAGTATCAGCAATCTCATTGGCTGGTTGTATTGACTCGAACTTCCTTAGTGCTTTATAAAAGCTTTGCTCTGAAATAAATTACCTAGCATTCTCCGTAATGAGCTTCATAGTTTTTCTTTCCCCTTTTTCGCAAAGTTCTAAAGCCATTCTCTTTGATTGTGGTTTGGTGCTGTCAGGTCGGGAGCGCCTCTGAAGAGCTTCTCTTGAAGTGGTGCTATAAAAATGCATGATGAGGATTACTGTACACTGGTACTCCGTTATGAGGCTGAATACTATTTATCTATCTATCTATCTATGGAACTTATATAGCGCCACTTCGAGATGTTTGTGTGTGCACTTGTTGAAGCGCCCCTTTAAGCTCACTGCTCAGAGGTGCTCCCGACTACAGCGCAGACACTGCATCAGAGTTTCACGCCGAAGCACTGAGCAATTGCAAGTGAAGGACTTGCCAAAGGTCTCTACGCTGCGACTTGAGGTGGATTCGAACCTGCAACCTTCCGGCTGCAAGGCAACGAACATACCCACTACACCACCGCGCCCGACAAAGATACTTAAGAAAGGTACTTAACGCTCATGGTGGCTATAGAGAGGAGACCTTATGCCTAATAAGCAATAAAAGGAGTAAAACAGTCAAATATTTATTGGTGTCTTCATTGTTTCTGTTGCGACAGGGGCGAGGCGTCTAGTGTGAGTGCCGAGGAGGAAGATACGGTCGATGCAGATGAGGAATCCGACGACTGGCAAGTCGGTCGACGATCGACTTTGGCTCGAACGAAGTTGAAGAAGAGAAGTCGCCGATCGAAACGAAGTCTCAAGCGATCGTCGATATATGACGACGACTTCGGTAGGACGATAGAAATTCTCATTTGTCATGTTATCGCAATGAATCGTTACGACGATGTAGTCTACTAAATGCCGATTGTGCTGGTGATCTTTGCTTTGGGTTTAGAGAATGGTTAGCACTGTGGCAAACTCTGCTAACATTCCAGAGGTCCACTCAAATCTTCTATTTGGCAGATGGTGAGGGTGAAATGAGCAGTAGAACGTGATGGTGCACTGTTGGCTGCCGACGGTTAAATTTGTCTCCCGCGACAACTTGTGATCATCCATCATACTGTGAATTCATTCGAAAATTTTAATCATTCGGGGTTGTATCAGTTTGAGATTATACAAAGATAATTAAAATATTATTACCTAGCTAGGTATGTTTACATCATTGGGGACTTTGTCTATCTTTGTCTATCTTGCTCTCTGTTCTTTGGCGAGTATGACTTGTAGGCTATTGTTCTTAATCTTCTTTGTTTCTTTGTTCTTCACGAATACTAATAATTCTTGATCTTGTTCTTTGCTTTTGTAGTCGTCGATGAGAATGATTCGGAGGACGATCACCCATGGCAACGTAGGCGCCGTGCCGCCACGCAGCGCCGCATCAACTACGTGGAGGACTCCGATGAGACGGACGCCTCGCAGAACAGTCGTCCACCAGCGCCGAAGAAACCAGCACGTCGATCCGGCATTTACTCTTCCGGATCGGAAAA
This sequence comes from Lumbricus rubellus, assembly GCA_945859605.1. Lineage (NCBI taxonomy): Eukaryota > Metazoa > Annelida > Clitellata > Crassiclitellata > Lumbricidae > Lumbricus > Lumbricus rubellus. The sequence goes on from OX243812.1 coordinate 3,468,533, forward strand.
CGGTAACGGAGGGGAGGAGAAGAAAGAGCGTCGGAAGACGAGAGGTGGGAAGAGCGACGACAGCGAGTACGTTCCGAGCGCAGACGAACGCCTTCCTGCGGGTCGTCGTCGGCGAAGGTCGTCGTCCATGGCGACGAAAAAGACTGGTTGCCACAAGCGCATTGGATCTGACACGGACGAATACAACAGCAGCAAGGAGACAGTGTCACGCAAGAAAGGTCGGATGAATAACTATGTCATCGAGTCGACAGAGGAAGAAGAGGAGGAGGAAGAGGAAGAGGAGGAGGTTGAGGATTCAGCAGCAGACGTAGAGGATCCTGCGGGTGAGAGCAACAACGATAAGGAAGGCTCGCCGAGCGATGCGGAGAGCAGGACCTCAGAGGAGGAGGACGTGAGTTTGAGCGAGCAGAACAAGAAACCTGAATCACAGGATTCCAACAATGTTCTGTCTTTGTCGTTGAAACCGGAAGCGATGAAGACTGTTAACGGACATTGTGCCGCATCGTCGGTCAACGGAAACACCGAATCTCACAACAACCACAACTTCTCGATTGCAAACCTCCTCAAGAACTCCGACAAGCGACCGGCGCCGCTGCTGCCGCGTGTCCCCGAATTCGAGATGTCCGACCTTCTGCAGACGAGTCGCGAAGACTCGCTCACGGACGTACTCGATCTCGTCGATTATGTCACGCAGGGTGACCCGGCCTAGGGACATATCGCTCGTTCTCTCTGTTGGACAGTATCAAAAGCCTTTTATGCGAACCATTATGATACCGCGCCACTCCAAGATGATGACGACTTGGAGTGGGCTGCTTAGGGTGTATGACTGAAACGACGATTAGGGTGGACCGCTGACCATCTCGTCCCTGCGTTGGATGGTCACTCGATCAGTTGGCCAGTTGTCCATTTGAGTTATGGGGGTAGATTGAGTGACTGATTAATAATTGGGGGTTTTCGAGTGGCCAGATGGTCATTTGATATTTAACAGTAGGGTTTTTCGAGGTATCGTTCGATGATTTTCTGATCGTACGCCAGTCGAAGTGTTGCTGCCGTGCCGCCATTGCATCAACTCGTTTCTATTTGCTGCTATTGCTGCTCATGAAATTCTTTGGACAATGGAGTGGCAAATTATTTATTCTCTACGTGCATGAACTATTTTTCTTTAGGTCATTATAGGGTGGGTTGAATCTTGCCAAATGCACATTGTTCATCTTTTGCATTGTTCCCAACAGAATTTATATTCGTTCAATCTACCTTGCCACATTCTATTGTAACTTTCATTTTTGCATTCTCTCTGTTGTTTTCCTTCTGTTGTTACATTTATATTTGTTGTTCTTCTTGTTGCAAAGTAATCGTCACTGTCATCATCATCGCTAATTCCACGCCTTCCATTACATTCGTGACTAAATGCATTTCAACACCTAATCACAGTGTTCTGTTTGTTAATCAATTAGAGAATTTGTTAATACCATTGCTGCAAATATTATATGCACTTGGGAAGTCTTGGGCGTAGGGTACAATAGCCAAAGTGACTGCTAGTGCTACAAGTCACTGGCCTAGAAATGGAGTGAGGTCTTCATAGTATTATGGTTTAACAGTGCTATAGTGCCAATGAAGTTCCTTGCAAAGCACGATTAATGACCTAAAGTATTTTTTGCATGGCTGACGACTTTTAATTCTAGTGTGCAGGCGACAGTGATGGCCGCTATCCATGTTGTATGGCTGTATGCAATGGTAGCCATGCTGGAAGTTGTTTCATTTCGCGAAACACGTTGAGAACAGAATGTCGGCTTTGATTTTGACGTAATGTCTTCGAGGAAATAAAGGTTTCGTCTCTGACGCAGCATTTTTGTGACGTTGAGAAATTACTTCAGAGGCGTAGTACATTGCATTCTGTGTGTTTTTAATTCTGAACTCAATCCTGATGGGCTTAAACTGCTTGGGTTAATTTATTCAGCGGACGTCTGCGTATGAGAACAGTTTCTGTGATTGATCGGAAAAATGTTTTTTATCGAATAGTAATATATATATATATATAAATAAAGTGGACGGAGCGGAGAGATTATTTACATTTGAATTATTGTCCTGTTGGTCTCTTCTTTTGTTTGCACACAGTTCTAGTTGAGGGTGGATTTTCAGGTCAAGACTATTGACCCATTAAATTAGATATCTCGGTGTTAAAGAAAAACTGAGTAGGAAATACAAGCGAGGAATCTTGCATGTCCTTTGGAGACCGTACCCTGCAGCGTGGTGATGATATATTCATTTTATTATGCTGTTGCTGACATACTGCAGCCAGTTCAAATGGATTAAATGTCTTCGAGTGAAATCTCTTCTAAGAGGGCGAGTTGTTGCGGTCAGTTTCAGGGTCATGTGAGATCGTGAACTCCAAAATCTCTAAAGCACTCTAAGTCTTAAGTCTTAACACAGAGCACCAGCTTATTCATGAGCTGCATCAGAAATTGTCCATAAATTGATGTGCGGTGAAAGTGACAGAGAGAGGGGGAGGGAGGGAGGGATGTCTGCCAGAGATGAGACAGATTGATTGTTTTGTTGAGGATGAGAAAGTTTGAAAGCAGAGGATTGGATGGATTATGCTGGAGATTGAATTTTAAATGGAAGACCTGTCGACTGACAAATATTGTATTGTGTGATGTTTATTTATTTTGGAAATTTATATAGCGCCTCTTCAAGGTAGGCTACTCAAAAGCGCTCCTGGCCCAACCACGGCTAAAAAAACAGTTTTAGGTTCTTAATGTTGTATATGACTTCCATGGCTCAATCCAGATGCTTTGCCTGCATAGGTCTCTCTCTATGGAATAGATTTTCACTGTCAGTTTGTTCTGCCTTTCTCTCTGATAGTCTTTCCTCATCTTTCTCTTGCCTCAAATCCTTGCATACAAATGGTAATAATTATACAATACAATAAAACGCCTTCCCTCAGCAAGAGCCTTTCACAATTGCTCCCAATTCGAACAACCCAAATAGGCCAGAGGATCTGAGAACATCCAACATGGTTTTGTCTAATTTCCACTTGGCCCTAACACAAAGCTTCAAGGTCGATGAAGAATGATTGTCACAGTCAAAATTTAATTGCTGTCCAACCACGATCGAAATGTTTCGAAGCCTACTGCCAAATAAACATAGAGTTGTCTGTATTAATAACAGCGCTATAGAAACGTCAAATTTTAATGCTGCGTTTGTGACGTGTGCATGCATCTGTTCAAAATGACGTCACAGACTTCCGTGGTTGATGGCGGTGGAGACATCGAACGGTGGAAGAATTTGAAGGATTTTCGTAAATAACACCCGGAAAACCTAAACAAAAAATGTCAAGACAGCAGCAAAACTGTGATATGGACGAAGGAGCTAGAGAACGAGCGGAGCTGGACAACTTGGATAGGGTTAGCTGATTGTCAATTTCCATCGAGTTTTCGAATTACCGTCGGTTAGCGACACTCTCGACGACGTCAGTTTGAATTTAAAGTTTATGTTTAAAAGCCTATTTTTAATGTCTATATAATACCATTGTTATTTTAATGTAAACGGACTTTTGCAGCACTGCTTTATGCAGCGCTGTGCAGATGCAACAACGCCAAACCATCATGGGACGAATTGGTTTCAACTTTCCTTTGTTACATGCGCATGCATGCATCCATCGTTTCCATGTGTCATAGACTTCCATCCATAGATTCATAACCCACAGTGATTAAACACCTAGACACGTCATTGTTATAGCCACCAATATTCCTGCAAACTATTTGATATATTGATCAGTTGCCTGATTATTTGCGTAGCACCAGAAGAGGTCTTGTTAATATCCAAATATAAAGCCAAAATTCTAATGCGCATCTCGTAGTGACCAATATAGGCAGGGTGAGAGTTGGGGGAGGTTGGGGATTTCAACCCTCTAGTCTTTCTTAGTGCCCCATAGTAAGCTTTGTTTTTCACACCCCAATTCCAAGTTTATCATAGACCAACACCCCAGTTATTTTTCCACAATTCTCACCCCAAGTGTAGGCTATTTACATAATCAGTGTGGTTACTCCATTGTGTTTATTTATCCAGACTCATTCCTCTGTAATTTGTTCATGTGTAACTTCTGTGATTTCCTTCTTGTTTTTTTTAAATCAGATTCGCCATGAAGTATTTAAAAGCATGCACATTTTATGAGCAACAACTATTGAATTATGCTTCTAAATTTCTGTTTTTAGTCTATATTAAATTAAACCTTCTGCTTGCAAGTTGGGTATTTATTTTTTGCATCACCTTGGGATGGAATTATACAGAGGCCAAGTTCACAGAAGATATGGATATGGGGAACTATGAGTGTGCATTAAATGGGGAAGAAGTGTGCATGGTCTCTCAATAATTGTGTCAATTGCCAAAGCCCTTGCCCCAATGAAGCCAGAAAAATGTGTAGGCAAATCCAGGATTTGAAGTTGAGAATTGGAGACTGAGCATTATAGGCAACATATTTTGATTCCACTTACAATATTCTTGAATATAATTATGGAGTTATTATTTTACAGGAGCTCTGTTGTCTGAGATCTAAAGTGCGGTGTCTGGAGGACAAGAATCAGGTATGGTTAAATTGAAACATGATCAAAATTCAATCATGTTTGAACATTATACATGCAAACATACTTATTTGGAGCATTTGTTATGCATGCAAGGTTAGTGAATATAATCTGGATATAAGTTGCAGGTTACACAAACCCTTGTCCAGCGTCATTACACAGAGACTGTTCAGCTGTTGGATTACAAGTCTACCATGCGACCAAGCAGAGCATGTTACATGTGAAGGCACTTGATGATAATACTACATATTCAACGTTAAAGTGGAAGTGGAACTTTTGCGCCATTTCTTAGAATGAGCCTTGTGCTCAATGGCAAAACTCTTGGACAGGACGTATGATGAGAGGCAACAGTGGTTGGTGATGCTTTATAAATGATGCTGCTAAAAGTGACACTCGGATGAAATGATGACGGTGACTAATGATGATGCTCATCTTTGTGATGATGATGATGATGATGATGATGATGATGATGATGATGATGATGATGATGATGATGATGATGATGACGACTTAGCAACCTTCATTACTGACGAAGTCATCAAGGGAAAAATTGTAGTTTATAAATCTAAATCAATGCAAATTGTCGATAATTTTAGTGTCTCCAAGCCGAAATTGAATGCCTCAAGCAGCAGATTTGTAAGCTGACCCAAATCAACGAATGCTTGCGCAAGGACATCGATGACCTGAGACGCTGCAACGCCAACCTGAAGTGGAAGAAATGTGACCTGGAGAAGGAAATCTGCCGCCTGAACCAAACCATCGACTGCCTCCGCCAGCGTGTAAGTACAAACCGCTCGCTATCTACAGAGTTTCAAACTTCTGCATGCGTACATAAGGGCATTTATGAAGCACCTTTTTTGTATTGCGTTGTATTAAAACATTTATAAAACATTAAGACATTGTTTGTATTGTAATCTTTACTGAAGCATTCCATGGTTGTGATGGACCCAGAAGATCTCAAAGGTCAAAGAAAGAAAAAGAAATAAAATAATGAGCTTCACAATAAAATTTGTTTGGACGCCTTACTTAGTTGTTAGGACTTTCGAAGATCAATTTCTGCTGTCAAAAATGTTCACAACTCTTGCTTGTAAACAATTTGCCTAAGACAACTATGTTTGTTGAACTCGTACACAGCTGTTTGGTGGTTGGTCATGTTCAGGGAAGTTCCATTTTGGCTGAATAAATGTGACTGTTACTGGAATCAGTTTTTTAATCGACGCTATATTTTATTAACTTTCTTTTGGGCATCCTTATTACTTCTCAGATTTTACATTAAATTTTATTACTTGCCAATTACCCAGGTTTTATTTAAGTTGTTAGTTCCAAGAATTTTTAAAACTTGTTTTAGGTCTGTGACTCGATTGCTGCGGCCTGCCGGAGCTGATGTGTAGGTATACTTATATGCATTGATATGTATTATATAGTTACTGGATAGGAACTGGCCTATGAAAGTACGGATTATCGCTCACTCAGGGATATCCCATGATTCTTTGAGGCAAAACAAATAGCAAATCCCAGGATTCTCTGGGGCAAGTTCCATAATTCTCTGGGGCAAGTCCCAGGATTCCTAGAGGCAAACCATAGTAACGGATAGGCGGCACACTCTTCGGCTTAAAACGCAAATTTCTCAGCAATGATGCAGAATTGTTTAAAACCAGCCAAGGGTTTTTGAGTTGAGTGACATACAAAACAATCAACCTAATTGTATTTAGCGACCACTGACCAGATTTCTTGAAAATTGCTTTTAAAGTTGACGAATTTAACATGGGTTTACATAGGAACAAGCACGCGTCTCCCTTACAGGAAGTCACGTGTGATTCGCCGTCGGCCATGGACCAGTAACCGAAGCTGTTCCAATCCAGCCAATATAATACATATCAATGCTTATATGTATGCTGATATCTGAACATTTGTATAATGCCCTTGAAGAAACAATTGAATAGCAAAATTCTTCCTATAATATACAGAGTTGGATATTAATAAAAAAAATTGATATTTTAATGCCTCAAATTCGTTCCTTAGAGAAATTTCATTTTAATAAGCTATTTTTACAAATGAATATCAATTTCTGTTTTGTTTATCTAAGTTGGCATGTACGATATATGTTTGCAGATGGCATACTTTGCCAATCAGATCTGCAAGTAAGAACGCGGCATGACATCAGTAACGTAACTACGACGTCATCAGTCGCCAGAAAACGAATTGATGACATTACCACCGAACACTGAACACCTCTCGTCATCGTATAACTACTAAAACCAAATTTACGAAACGAATTGTCAGACGAGTAAACTTCAGAAACGTCTAAATATTCAATTAACAAATTGTAACATCACCTTTGGTTAATGATTACTAGGCCTAAGGTCATTCACTGCAATAAACTCTTGACACCATTAAGTAATGAAAGCTATGGTGTCCACCGGTTTTGTAACAACCTAATCTCTGGTGAAATTATGAATAAAACTCTTTTGTAACTATCGCATGTGCAGGTGTTTTAGTCTTCTATTTTTGAATGGTCTTGAGCTTCACATTGTGCATTATGTAAGGTGGGGTGGAATGGCTTTTGCAGTTTATTCTAGGAGTAAGCCACAGGCTATTAAGAAGAAATGACACCTGGACATTTATATAGCACTTGAAGATGCTATTTCCCCCATTCCTAAAGTAATGTACAAAAACAAATGAAAACAATACAAAATTATTTTAAATCTTGAAACAATACAATGATGATACCATGTGGTACACTACATAATTATAATTATATTATGTAGTAGTTGGCATTCTAGGCAGTCAACAGAGCAAGGAATAAAATCCCTCCCAAGTCGGATTTTTTCTTGAGATTTTTGTGTCTTGCAGGCAATTATAATTAGTACACCAGTGCCATGGTGTAGGGGTATGTTCGGTGCCTTGGAGCCGGAAGGTTGTGGGTTCAAATCCACCTCAAGCCACGACGTAGGGACCCCGAGCAAGTCCTTCACTTGCAGTTGCTCGTAATTGTAATCTTCAAATTTCTAAAGCGCTACTCGAAAGCCAAACGCGGGGCGCCAGCTTATTCACGAGCACTGCATCAGGTCAAAAGGGTTGTCCGTAAAAATAGTCCAAAGGTGGTCCAGGTTGAGCTAGCTCATGCACTTCAGTATGAAACTTCAATTTCAATGTCTGCGCAATGGGCGGCGTTTATCAGGGGCTAGGGAGCTAAGCCCCTCCAAGAAGGCCTAGATTGAACTTTTTACCACGAAAATGGTATCCTTTTTCGGGGTTAGCCCCCAATAAGGCCCAGAGTCGACGTTAGCCCCCCCCCCAGAACGGAAACCAAACTCTGCCCATGGTCTGCGCTGTAGTGTGGAGTGCATATGAATAGAGCATGAAGGGGCGATGTAACAAGTGCTCATACATATGCATCATACTGTAGGATGGAAGACTTCATGGTAAGGTAGAGGAATAGTCGCCTATCCTGAAATGCTGAGAATAAGAAACATGAAGTTGTAAGTGGTGGTAAAAATTAAGGCTGTAAGAAATATGCACTGCATGTACAGGCTTTCTAATAATTATAATAGCGACCGTATCGTCTCAATTCTACACTGATTTCTCACTGTGTAGCCTACCTTTAACACCACTAACCGTTTGAAGGAGAGTGCAATTACATGTATTTATTTCGAGTATTTATATATAGCGCCTCTTCAAGAAAACTACTCAGAGGCTCTCTCTGCGCTAACTGGCCGAAGTGATGTTAATTGTCATAACAACAAGAAAATTTCATCAATAAGCAAAATAAGTCACAGTAAGCCGGAAACAGTCATCACTCATCAGTGGTGATCCCTCGCAGACACGTAGAATCAGGGTTGCCAGATTTCGGAAAAATTTTGTCGCGAGATTTTGAAAAAAAGTCGCGAAAATCGCGAGGTCATCGAGCTTTTCTATTTCAGTCGCAAAAATTTCTTCTGACGACTAACTAAAAAAAAAAAAAAAAAAAAAAAAAAAGGTCGTCAAATTTTTTGACGTCCTTTTTTAGTCTTTCGATCGAAATCTCGTGAAAAATACCCTTTTTTCGCTCAAAAAACCCCAAAAGTCGCTGAAAAAACCCCAAAAGCCGCTCAAAAAACCCAAAAAGTCGCTGCAAAAAAACCCAAAAAGTCGCTCAAAAAAAGTCGCCGTCGCGACCGCGAGGTAATTCAAAAGTAGCCCAAAAAAGCGCGAGTCGCGAGGACAAATTTTTCAGTCGCGAGCGATTTCAAAAGTCGCCCAATTCGCGCTTTTCGCGACGACTGGCAACCCTGCGTAGAATCATCCCACGGAATCCCGTCAACAGCCTTCAGATGGTGGAATGTTCAGAGTCTCTGGTACAGGTTGCGTCGAAAGAGTAGAGCGGCGACAGATGACAGGGCTCGAAAACACGAAACGCTGACGAAACTGAAGCTATGTCATGTAATCAACTACTTTAAGAGTAGTTATTTCACATTCTATAAAATTCTGTGCTGTGAATAAACTGGTTTCCGCAGCTTCATCATTTTGGGCGCTGTAGAAATTCTGAGATTACGATATCAATTTAGAATCCCACCAAAGAAAAATTTGGGGTTGTCTCCAACTGCTAGATGGCAACATAATAGGTTTATGACGCAGTTAGACGGGACGGTGTTAAATTCTTGAGATAGTCGTAGTCAGTCAATGACGGTCGAAGACCAGGGAAGCCACTCATAGCTTTTTCCACCTTTCTAGGATTTTTTGAAGAATATGGCTTTTCACACTGGGGTTTTTCCAAATTTTTAACATAAAAATTGATTTTTTTTAAAGGTGAAAATAAACAAAAGGCGTGAAAAAGTCGAAAATTCTTGTAATTTGGACCAAAGATTGTAAATTTTGGAGCTAAAGTCATCAGAAGTTTTATCGGGAACCGACGGGAAGAAAAAGAGAGCAATGATTTTAATAATCGGATGACTAAAAAGTTTATCAGAAATTTCAAGCAGGAAAATACATGTATTTTTCAGAGAAATAGTAGATCTAGCCTTTTCTAGCCGTTTCTGACTGAATTTAACCTTTTTCAAAATTCAGAGTGGCATCCCTCTCGAAGACTACAGATAGCATAACTAAACGATAATGGCGTCGAGCGATGGCGTGTCTAAGATTGTAGCAAAATTACAGAAACGTCTCAATGACCACGAGTATTATGAAGCTCACCAGTTATGCAGAACATTATGCTTCAGGTAAACGAACAAACGTAAAAATAAATTTAACAGTTTCATGAGTTCAGTTCTCAGATGCTCGATGATGTTCATGTGTGTGGAGTGGCGAATTGTTGAAGCGCATTGTGTGGCACTGACGTGTTTTTGCCGTAAATGGCGGAATGAAACTGTTGAGTTACATTGGAGTTAACCACGCACAGCTGTCACATTTTTGTGATAATCACTCAGAAACGAACGTGCTCCAGAGAGAACTATTGCAGTTAACCGTCTGTCAGCGTCTGGGGGTCACTCGTTGTGTGACTGTTGGATATTTAATTCCAAACTCGTCTCATAGGACGTTCGAAAACGTACTCTCTGTCACACTTTTGATTTACTCAAGATTCCTATGTTGACCGCTTTTTCCAATTTCCATCTGTGTATCTTGTTTACTGTCTTCTTTGACTTGACTATGGCTCATGACTCCGCACCAGGGCTGACAATTTTTAATATGATTCTTTGGGACTTGGTTTGGTTATTGGCTCTATCATTTTCTTGGCCTCTCAGATGTGGCTTTTATGCAGGGCTTAAAATTTCACAGATGATGGCTTAAGTTCCATTAACCCATTCGATACCTATGACGCCGGATATATCCGGCGGAGGAAATAAATCGTATTCCCTATGATGCCGGATATATCCGGCGGTGCTGCGCTGTCTGTTTAATAACCTTGGTATACGGAATTTTTTACCTCCGGTAGCGAAAAGGTTAAGAAGCCTTCGTCATGGAGGGTGTGCCCCGAACCATGAATCCCCTAAACGAATGTCGTCCGTCTCCCAGAAATAGATTTACTAAGTGTAAAACACACATCCTAATAATTTTTTCTGCTCTAAACTGTGTTATTAGCAGCACTAACTCTACCCCATCATGCGTTTAACTAAAATCTGAATGGCTTTCGAGAATTTGTCCGCTTTCTATAGTCTGAAACTGATTTGTGGAAATTGGGCTTTTGTGTATTTTCAGCATTTTTGGCTTTTGACTGTTTTCAGGTATTGTGCACAGGAGAAATACGACAAGGCCATCGACTTATTATTGAATGGTGCATTGTCTTTGTTGGAAGCTAATCAGGTACATACGATGGAATTACGATATTATTATTAATATTATTATTGGATTTATGGTATCGGAATTTGTCATGGAACTCTTATGTAAATTTTCTGGGGCAAATCGATGTGCAAAATTAGTCCATGATTGGCATACAGCCCGTGAGCTGCACTTAAAATCTCATCTGTTAAATGAAATTGCCATGCCTGCTGTATAAATATTATTATATTAATTAATTGTTTTATGAGAATTGAGTTGATGATCATTTGTGTTTTCTCGTAAGCAGACGTCAAGCGGTGCTGATCTTGCGGTTCTCTTGGCCACGACGCTGGAAAAGGCAAACGTTTCAGTGACAAATGAAATCATCAGTAAGCATTTTTTTCATGATTTTATGCATCAAGAATAATTCTTGATCTTCCTATTCTGCTTTCAAAGTCTGTGCACCATCTTGAGTCTCTTGACCGCTTATGCCTCTGCCTGTGAATGCAATATTGCATGACGAGGTTTTTAAAGATAAATTTCTAGACTAAGTCTTGTTTTCTAGTGAAGTTGTATTAGTACAGGTCTTTCTATTATTGCAAGGTTGTGTTAGCATGTAGTTTTCGAAGTTCTGGCGTATTAAAGAGCAATAAATTCTCTTTCTCGTGTGGCTTAATATTGATTGATAGTTGTGGTTAGTGCTATTAATGCTGCCAAGCATCCTAGAAATAAGTAACTGCTGATGCTATAACAACAACAATAATAATAATAATAATTAACTCGGTTTTAGAGGAAAAATATGATGATCAATGAGACTTGAAATGCCATAATAATATTGATAATAATAAAAATAATGATACTTGGTCACTGTAATAACTTGGTTGTGCCATTGCAAGGGAACCTTACAGATCATGTCACCCAGGTGGGATAAGCCCTTGAGAACAAGTGTCATAATTGTCAAATACATCAAAATTGTCATCGCCACAATGGCATTTCCCATTGTATTATTCTTGCCATTGTTTTGTTCGTGCCTTCATATTGTTCGTACCTTTGTATTGTTCGTGCCATCGTATTGTACCTGCCATCGCATTGTTCCTGCCATCGTATTGTTCGTGACATTGTATTGTTCCTGTTGTTGTTCTAGTGAAGCTCGCTGCTCTCCACCGTCTGATACCAGACGACAACATCGAACGGCCAAACTACGTGTCGGCCGTGCTGCGTTGGGCTGAGAAGAATCCTCCGTCACTGGTCAGCTCACCATCGTCGTCGTCTGCCTCCGAAGCATGTGCATCATCGTCTTCATCCATCGCTAACTGTTCGCTGCTTCACAACGAATTTGGCATCACGTATTGGAACGGTAGATTACGTTCTCATCTTCAGTGGTTGTTGTTGGAACTTAATCTAATCTTAGATTGTAGTCGTTTATTGACTATTCTGAACGTTGCACTGCATCTAGGACTTCTAGGTACAGGTTGCATGAAACTAAGATTGTTTGTAACTGTCATTGTTCTCATAAGAATGATTTGCTTGTTAGTTTCTATAGTTTATAAACTTATTGCTATATAGTTTCTATATAGTTACATCTGGTTCCTGAACGTTGTTCTCTAAGAATAGGAAGTGGGCCATGGAGCCTGGTTAGACTGTTCGTCTCCTAGCAGTCAGATTACGGATTTTGAGCATCTCTCTTTTCGTGGTAATGTGTGTTAGTGAGTGCTGTCGATTCATTCAATTTCATTGTTGCTGTGCTTAATAAAATTAAACATGATAACTTCTAAAATTTATTGACTAAGTGGCACAGAACGTTAGTGCTCATTAGTGTCGCAGTCTGATCAATATCTAGAAGTCCTTAGAATTCTGGTTGATGCCTTGTGTATTAGAGCAGTGGTTCTCAACCTTTCCAGACTCACGGACCCCTTTTTAATTTTTGGTCTCGGTCACGGACCCCCACCGAAATTTGGCGCCTTTGTCGCATCATCGCGACTGTGTGACTCTATTATCCTATATAACAGTATAGGCCTACATGTATGTTATAGGCTATAGTTATAATATAGCCTATAGTACAAATCTATATAACCATTAAGATTATATGAAATTTAAAGAACCTACCACTATCCGTTTTGCACCAGATCATCTTTTTGTAAAAGCAGACACTTTATCGCTAAGGGTGATTAGATTTGTCTGCATCACTTGCATAAAGAAGTTCAGTTTATTTAGCTGTTAAAAAATGCTAGCCAGGTAAGTCAGAGTTGAAATCCATGAGTTCTTATTCAAATGAATTGCAGGCTGTGGTCTTTTTCTCTAAGAAACTCTCTCAAAAGCATCCCGAAATCTAGAGAGTCTGTTACAAATTTTTCCCTGTTGATAACCAGTGAAATTCGGCTGGTCTATAATACATCATTAACTGTTAATGATTTCCACATCCCAACCTAATGTAACAAAAAGACGAGAGTGTAGGGGACGTGCCTTGATGAAAAAATTAATTAGCCTAATCATTTTTATGCCCTGATCGAAAATAGACTTCAGTCTGCACTGAGTGCACTCTAGCGATTGAAACAAACCAACCCATCTAAAACAGACGAATTTGTCATTGAATTTGATCAGCATATTATTAGTTACATGTACATGACTTTGTCGCCACTGAAAAGTGAAAAAAATTGGAAAATTACCAAAAATCCTATCTGCTTCTATGTTTCTGACTAAGAAATGTATAATTTTCAGGTCTTGCTCGCGGACCCCCAGGCAGATCGCCGCGGACCCCCAGGGGTCCGCGGACCCCCGGTTGAGAACCGCTGTATTAGAGAATTGTACAATGAAATTAATATAAAAGATTAATACGTGGTGGTATCTGTTTTTTTTTCAGAACGTAATTTTGCACGTGCGAGATTTCACTTAATTCGTTCTCAGAATGGCGAAGGTTGTGCGTCGATGTTGATTGAGTTTCACGTTATGTACGGCTATCCATCAGAAGTGGATCTATTCATCACTCAAGCGGTTCTGCAGTACGTATTCTCTATGATTAGCAATTGCAATGATCATCAGTTGCAACTCTCATCAGTTGCAACTCTCATCATTTATTGTAGGCATTCACTGGAACTTTTCTAAGCGGTATCTTCTAATAACGTTGCGAACGCATGGATGTAGATCTAAATGTGCGCATAATGCATTTAATCTAAGACCAATGAATCTCCAGGTGGTATTAGGGAACCCAACTTTGTACTTGGCTGACAATGGTTACTGTAGTTGGGATAAACCAATCAAGTGTACAAATGATATGTTATTATTTCTTTTTAAAGTTTTTTTATATGTTAATGTTAAGGATTATTGAATGAATGAATGAATGAATGAATGAATGCATGGTGTGTGTGTGTGAGAAAGTGAATGGTTTGTATCGTCGTTTAGGTTTCTGTGTCTTCGGAATCGGTTGACGGCTGCGGCGTGTTTCAACAGCTACACACAACAACACCCGCAGGTCGAGAAAGGTCCACCGTTCGTCCGACCGCTTCTAAACTTCCTCTGGTTACTTCTGTTGGCCACTGAAGGGTAGGAATACGCGCTTCATTTGCTAAATAGGACAATTTAAAGATTAGTAAAGAACATAGTAGAGTGTCCTTTGGCACTAGGGGCAGTGTGACGGAAGGTCATTCAAGGTCGTAGGACCTGTGGCCAAAAGTGCTGCCTAATAGCAGTCTGCAACTGGCAAACAAAATTCTCAGCTTGATCCGCTGACCAAAGGGTGGATCGACACTGGACACCCGAAGTAGAACAACAATGCAGGACCAAACCAACACATGGAACCTGTAGGCATTCCTCTGTGACAAAGGGAGCCAATGCATGTACTCGCACACGACAAATTTTCACATGTGCCCAATAAATTGTGCTGTCATGCGATTAGGTCATCTAGGAGTCCACTTTAGAGAATGCTACAGTAGACAAGGTGGGAAATTACAAAGGAGTTCACAAGGCAGCACCAAAAGCTGGTGCAATTGATAGCAACAGTCATGACATTTAGTAAATTTATGAATGGATGAGAAAGTGATCCCAGGGAACTCTAAAGTTAAAGATTCCAAGTCACTGAAGTCTAAATGCGTGATTTTGCCAGTTTAGTTTAGAGCAATTGTTTTTTGTCAGTTCAGCAGAAACGCAGTGAGGTCAGTTTAGATACGAATGAGTTTTCAATAGTTTTACACCAAACTAGAAGATCATTTTCGCGTGAAATGTGTTTTTAGGAGTTTCTGTGAATCTGGATTTGCTTTAGACTGATGTTCTCTTTTTTTGCAGGGGAAGTCTGGCCGTGTTTAACATCCTGTGTGAAAAATACAAGATGTCACTGACTAGAGATCCGGCTTATTCAGATGTAAGTAGAACGATGGGAAAAACGAACTTTAATCACATAAATCACATTGAGAACTTGAGTCAGCATCGCATACTTGTTAATATATCAGGTGATGTATCTAGCTTGTAAAACACCGAGCCAAAGGCGCAGTTGCATTAAATAAACAATAAGACAGTTTGCAACGTGCAAGCACAATGTAAGTAAAAGCGCATAAATCTGCAGATATCCTAATTAGGAATCAACTGACAAGCCATTTAATTAAATAGGCCAAACTTGAGGCCAAAAAATGTGATTTTGCATCAGGTAGAGACAGATTTGAATTTTTTTTGATTTCCTGCCATATGATTTTCAAGGTTTTCATTTACAAATGGCGTTAACTTTGGACCAAACTTCCTGAAATTTGCACTATGTCTTTCTTATGATATGTCAGTTGGTGGAAACTGTTAAAAGTCCATTCCTCACAAGTGGTCCTTCCTTCCCTCGACCGATGTCACATATTGAGCGTTTCTGCCTACTGATGGATGGATTGTTTGTTTCTTTTGTTCTGTCAGCGACATTGTTTGTCTTTGTTTCTTGCAGTATCTTACTCGCATAGGTCAATTATTCTTCCATCTTCCGATTCCGAAGCCTCAGGCTGCTGGCGGACTTTTTGGTATCTTTATTTTTTCTCTTAAATTCATGTTCTCTGTAGTGTTTGCCAGTTTACAACTGCATTCAGTGTAGGTCTGTACGAAACGGGTGATTATCACTATTTGGCCAAAACAAATAATTGGACCAACAATTCGGCTAAATATGAATAGTTTTCAAAATTTATATACCGACAACATTCAACATTTCAAAGCAAAAGTTTCAGTTCAGTAAGTTTAATGTATAATCTAAAACTAAACAGTTGACTACATGTATTTGATGTGAATTTATTGGTATGATGTTAACTTCTGATTGGCTGAAGAAGAACACAAAGAAGAGCAGTCTCTTAAGCCAGCCACGCAGCAGCCAGTACGAGAATTGTTGACAAAATAACTTTGGAGCAGACGTTGTTTTATGTGGAGTTCGATGAAGCACTGGACAGGGCATGGCTTTCCCGGTCGATCTTCCATTCCTATTTATTCCCATATATATTTATCATGTATAAAATTAATGATAGTACTTGTGCTAAATAATTTTCAAAGGTAGCTTTAACAATTTTTCTATTCTGTCGCTGTAGGAGGCCTCTTTTCCAACCTACTAAACATGGACGAAGACGTGGACGACGGAAGGATACTGGACGATCACTGCCCGGTTGACTTGGACTGAGGTTGACCGCTGACCAGGGTTGCCGTGGCAACTGCTGACCACCAACATTCAATCAACTCGTTGTTTCTGAACTCAAGACTGGAGTCATCAAACGTCGTGGGTGGAATGGGGGAAATGGGGTTAACGATTTAATCGAGCGAATGCCTTACCCTATCAATTGAACTTCCTTCCGCAGTGCGCCAAAAATAACTTTGCTGTGGTTGGTCCATCTTGCTTCTTGATCTTTCTTTACCCTTTTCAGCAATCTTTTGAAGATGATCCTTCTCAATCGTGGTTTGGTGTTGTCAGGTCGGGAGTACCTCTGAGGAGTTTCTGTCGAAGTGGTGCTATATAACTTCATGATTACATTTAGCCACACTTTTTTCGGATGGACACTCAATCTGCGAGTACTTTTGTTATCAAGTTCGAATGGTTGGTTCGGAAAGCCACGCTGCTAAAAGACCTTCAGCAGATGCATCATTCGCACCTTCTGTTGATGTAGAGTCATTATGTTGTGGTACTACATAAAAAGACAATAATCACAGAAATTCTTCGAATGCCTCTCGAGTAATAGATTAATAGATGAAATTATGGAACCAGTGTCTGACATTATGTTTTCTGTAGATTACATCGAACTTGGACTGATTCAAAATCTGTTGTTTTCTTGTCTGTTTCAACGGAAACTTTTCCTTACAAGTTCTGTCAGGTCTTCGTTTATTCTTGAGCTGCCCGCTAGATGTCTTGTTTAAGTTGCAGGCTGATTTATTAATTTGTATGGAGGCTTAATTAGCATTACTTTAACCCTCTACCGACCAAGCGTATAGGATTCTCTGTGCCATTTGCTACACTTTGGTCGGTAAAGGGTTAAATGTTTACTTGAAACTTAGATGTGACTATGGCGATGTATTTATGAGGATTTTGGGCACAGTGAAAGCATGTCGCTTAAACCCAGCTGTGACCAGAGATTGGGATGGTCTAATCACTCTAATGGACAGGTTTTACCGTATTGGACTTTCCAACTAGAAACCTGGGGTTCATGTCTCACCCGGCCAGAAAGATGCTTTATAGGTTCAAAATCTGCTACTATTTGTACTCTTGACAGTGCCAGTCCCAAGCCTGGATGAGGGAGAGGGGTAATGTTAACCATTTTGACAGCAATGTTTAAAAAGCTGGCACATAAATAAGGCTTGGGGTGACATTCAATGCATGGATGGTCATTTGGGTGCAGACAAAAGGTGATGCATGCTTCACGTAAACTGATTGGGTCTATTACTGTCTAACTGACACTCAATCATTTCAAGAATTTGTATAGCGCCCCCTTGAAGAAGCCAACTCGAATTTGCACCTAATCCAACTACGAGATACAGATAGGTTTTCAGAAACCTGTAAACTGAAGAGTCAACTCTGGGTAACCGGTGTATCTCTAATGGGAGACTTTTCCAGAATCCAGACAGTCGTTTTTGTATTGTAGTCGTCGGATGATTTTCTTATGATTTTTGGCCTCGTAGTGTGTTTACTGCGGCGTAGGACTCACTAATTTAATTCATTTTAGTAGTTATATTTTTTATGTAACGTGACCTTCTGCTGTTCTCTTGTCAGAATTTCATTTCTCACTTTTTATCTTTACTTTTTGTGAGGTTAGTACGTAGGCTACCGTGAGTATGGTGTATACCCTCGTTTACGGACCTGAGCCAACAAATTTACGGCCTACTCGAGTACACGCTGTATACCCTCGTGTATTATTATAGTCGTGATGGTGTCAACGTCTCTACGACGCAACTGCAATTATATTAAAGATTACGACTGATTGTAGGGTAGCCTACTGCTGTAGAGCAATTGAGAGTGAAGGACTTGCTCAAGGCCCCTGAACAGTAGGCTAACCGCGTCGGACAAGAATCGAACTAGTATATAGGCCTACTCTCCTCGTTGCAGGTCGACCGTACTAACAAATCGGCCATCGTGTTTACGTTTCAGTAAGATACGGCAAACCTGAGCTATAATATAATTCGGCGTATTTTAGATAGAAAGTGAGATGCAGCGAGTTGGCCTCTGCACTGAATGATCAGTTTAGAAGGCGTGGGGGGGGGGGCGGCAGAGCGTTGGATAACGCGCTGGCATGGAGTGCGAGAGGCAGGGTTGCCAGGTCCTCGCGAGTCTGGCTCCTGGGGGGGGGGAAGGCGCCACTGGTTACTGTCACGCTGGTATGGAGAGTTCTCGCCCCATACATGGCGGACATGCTTTATAGGCTGCTATTAGCGCCGTGTATTACAGGCTGTCTGTTCTGTTAGTAGTTAAGATTTATGTTAATTAAGATAACTGCATAACTTGTACATGTTCAGCGCTGTGCGTTACCAAGCGTTTCATTAAATAAAAATATTATAATACCGTTAGGCCTAGAAGTGCGCCTGTGAATAAGCTGGTTCCCGCGACTTCGCTCTTGTGGGCGCTGTAGAAGTCTCGAGATTACGATTACGAAGTGTAATAAATTTAATAGCAGGATCTTAGAGTCTTCAAAGATTTAAGGTCGTTGTTTACAGCATAAAATTATCGCCTTGTTCCCTGTTCTTTAAAAAAGATGGCGGACCCGAAGTTGGATGTTTTGAACGAGCGACTGGAAACGTTGGAAAAAAGAGTTTTCGGAGACGCCGATAAAGATGCCGATTATCCAAAAGTAGGCTTTAAACCAGTCAAATTATATGCTGTTGTTTGTGATGAGATGTGCATGCTGGTTTCATGATATGCTTGCTGTCGTTGATACCCGTTTCGGTGTGCACCTCACAAAGTTGTGTGATGCGCATGCTATATATATATTTTTATAAGCTAACATTTATTAGACACCAGGCCGCCTTTTATTATTCATGAAGTATAAGGAAATCACTTTTGCTGTTCGTAAATAATTGACTGGTAAACGTGTACATCGCTCGGTCGCTCATGAATATGTATCAAGTAAACAATATGGCCGCCCAAGATTGTGACAGAATAGAGCGCTGACCTACATGTATATGATTTTATAAATTTTATAATTTAAGAGAAGTTTAAAGATGCTTTGAGGGAGGAGCATGAATTTTGCTTGCTGTAACACTGGCGGTGATGATTGAGCACTTCTGAAGAAATGAGAATTGAAGTGCTGAATATGTTTGAGTGATGGAATGAATGTCTATATCGAGCAAACTGTCATCAATTAGTGTTGTGTGCATTAGACACCAGCGTTGCAGGTTAATCTCTTTGTAGTCATTTTCTTAGTCTGCAAATGATGCCATAAAAATAAAACTGTTGCATTGCTGCCAGATATGATGGTGACATTGAGTGATAGTTTTCTGTATCACAATATTGACAACCTTGATTTAATAGCATGCACTTATGCTGAGGAATGTGTTTGGTGCATGCTTTTTTAGAGATGACGATGCATGTGCATTATGCTCATTTCTCTTCATTATTTATTCCACTGAATGGTAGAAAGTTAATTTATGTGCTTTTGAAAAGCAAGTACTGGCTTCCGTTTTTCCACGTGGGTTTTGATGCAAGCTTAAATTGCACCGCACTGCACCAATTAGTTAGGTTTCTATTGT
Organism: Lumbricus rubellus; assembly: GCA_945859605.1. Taxonomy (NCBI): domain Eukaryota; kingdom Metazoa; phylum Annelida; class Clitellata; order Crassiclitellata; family Lumbricidae; genus Lumbricus; species Lumbricus rubellus. Next base: position 3,488,521 of record OX243812.1, read on the forward strand.
TTCTAGTACCGTAGTTGGGTAACTAGTTTCAAAGATGATCTTGGGGTTAATACCAAGATGTCATTCTTTACTTCTGTCCAAATGTGTGTTTGTGTTCATTATTTATTTATTTTATGATACAATTTTTTTCTTTGACCAGAAGTTTTGAGGACTGAGTTGTTGAACTGTAATCTTTATTTTGTGTCATCTGTTTCTCATTTCGTACATGTAACATTTTTCGAATGCCCTTCAATTTTACAAATGATTTCCAGATATTTTTACTTGTAGACTTTGTCAGCTCAGTTATATGTCAAAAATTTAGTTTGCCTTGTTTTATTTGTTTGCGACTTTATGCAGAAGTTGGTTATATTTCTGTGGAGGCTGTTAATTACGTTTGATTGTGATCTTGGTGTCATTTTGGACCAGGGGCTCACGTTTGCTACTCACTTTCACCATCTTGCTCGTGACTGCTAAACTCTTATCAGCTGTTGCTTACCCATAATTGTCTGTGAGAAAGGCAGCAGGAAACCACCTCGCTCATCCTTAACCCTTTGATGCCGAGAGTGTAGTAAAATGTATGGGAAATCCTATACCCTCCGGCATTAAAGGGTTAATGAACCAACTTCGGGCAGATAATCATTATTATCATATGTACATGTGCAGATACATACATAGTATTTACATACATGCTTGTGAATTGAAGAAATTGATTGAGCTGAATGTATGCATACATATTGTGTGATGTTCTGGCTGACTGGATTGGTGCGATTTCTGATTGTAAGGCATGATAGTGCTCAGCTTTGATTTCACTGTAATGACAAAACTGGTAATAATATTAATAATATAATACAGTATAATAATTCTTGTGTGTATGGCTGTATGCAAGAAGCATTTATTGCTGAGTTTCTGCGGTTTTATTGGCTGAAGAATGTGCATTATGACTCTCTAACTGTTATGACTTTCTGTGAATGTTGTGAACTGGCTGACAACTTAACTGAATGTTTTGATAACCGTCTGGTTATTTTCTGTTGTCTGATTTCGCTTATTCGATAGGATACGTCTGAGGTTTGTAAATATTGCGTTCATTCATTCAGCATTTGCTTCGTTCGGTCTGCTGGTGTGCTGGTGTGCAGAAAGTGGCTTCTGTTAAATATATGATTTTCATTCACGTGGACTTTTGTGGAGGGCCAGAAATGGTCAATGTCTACTGTGACAGTACCACAGTTCAATGTTTCTTGTAGGTCCCCCCAGATTGGGTATATATGTGGGTGATCAGACTTTGAAATTCTGAGGTCATGTTGGTGGGTTCTATAGGCTGATGCTGACTTGAATTTTCTTATATCTTGAGAACATTTACTAATATCACTGCTCTCTTGGAAATATTGTTGTTTTTAAAAAATGTAATAAAAAAAGATTTTTTCGGTTAAATTTTATTGGGATATCATGGTTGTCTATGAAATATTTTACTCAGATTGTCTGCAAAATTTCTATTGCAATTTGTGTAAATTAAAAGCTTTGTGTCAATTAACAGCTTTGTGTTAATTAGGAGCTTTTGTGCCAATTAATGGCTTTATGTCAATCACAAGCTTTGTGCCAATTAAAAGCTATGTGCCAATTAAAAGCTTTTTGTCAATTAGGAGCTTTGCCTTAGTTACTAGTAGATTTGTGTTGTCTATTTGCAGAGAGCAATCATTGAGGTCGGCATACCTGTAGCTTGTGTATCTCATATTAAGCTGTTCTTAATTGAGTGTCTGATTCAAATGTGTTCTTGTGTGGCTGCTGACGGACAATTGGTTTGATATCAAGTGCTGTTGAAGAAGAGTTCAGTTTGAGGACTCACGACAGTATTGATACGGGATGATTGCTTAAAAACCTGATTTCCTTTAATTTTTCCATTGATTGGCCTCACGGTTTTATGATTTGTTTTATTATAATAATTTACAACTGATTTCATGTTATTGTGTTCATAATAATTATTCCTTTTTTTAAAGTGCAAGCCAACACTTTCATGAATTTTTCTTCAGTGTATCGTAGATATTTCTTTTGTAGCTATTAGCTAGTTTCACTCAAAAACTTTGTGTAGACTTGTTAAAAAGCTTTGTACTATTATTACACTCCAGAATCTGTGTTAACTCATTCTGGAATTCTTAAAACTGACTTTGTAAAATTTTGACTAATTAAACAATTGCCATTCCTTGTTAGCACAAAATTTGATTTTGCATGGATCTCAAATTTAATTCAACTTCTGAACATATTAATATGACAATGCTTGTTTCTGTTTAACGACACTGTAATATCAATGGCGATTAGTGTTGCCCTCCTTTCTCTAAGCTTTTGACTGGCACTGCTAAAGTTCGAATAGTTTTTAAGTTTAACAGGACTCTGACATGTGGTACTCTCAAGAGTGGACAGTGGGGTTGGGGTCTCAGATGCCTACCTTAGTTGCTGAAGTTGTAGCGCATACGATATAATTGCTTGTTTTGTGGTGCATGCTTATGCTTGTAGTTGTAGTAAATTGTGGTGTGTGTGTTTGTGTGTTCGCTTTGGTAGCGTTTTCAAAGGTTTACTACTTATATGACTAACTGTTTAGTTTCTATAAACACATGCATATTTTGTGCTGGTTCTTTGTTTTCATTTCCAAATTTTTGCCTGGAGTTCTTTTAACATGATCTTTCTTACTGTCACATGCCTTTGCGCGTGCTTTTCCAATACAATTCAACTGTAATTTGGTCACGTCCTTGCTAAAGTTCAGAGGTGCACACTGCTGAAGCCGGGCAAACATAGGAGTCATAAGTACCCCTGGTAGACTGGAAGAGGTCGTCAGGTTTTAGTTTAGACTTTGGAGCGAATGACAGTCTTGCTAAGAGAGACTTTGTGATCATGAGAGGTGGAAAGTTCTAGATGGAGGAGCCAACGGCAACTGAATGAACACCGGCCAAAACCTTGACATGTACCAGGAGCAACATACATTACGCCTTAACATTGCCCACTGTAACGTTGCACACTGTAGCATTGCCTGCTGGTACATTGCCAACGTAATGTTCAACTTTCCTGCATGGCATAGACAAACATTCATCTTCTACATTCCTGTAAAACATTTCCACTCTGCGTTTCTGTCGCCATTTATTCTTCAATTCTTGTTTGACAAATTTTACTGTCATTGTTCATCATGCCTATAATTAATAATTGCTTATTCCTATTCAACAAATACTGTTGTGACGTCATTTTGTCTGATCCTTTTCAGATCCTTGACACGCTGTGTTCAATCAACGCTCAGATCAACTCTTCAACAGCCGGTCGACCTCAGATTGAATCCGTCTTCAATCAATGTTAGTGACTTTTTACTCTTACTCTCTACACATCCAATGTTTGTAATGTAAAGCGACGATTCGAGATACACGTTGCGGCCAATGACCAACCGTCGATTTCTTTGATTTTGTTTAAGTGTAGTGTATTGTAAATGTAAGAAGAGTTCGTACAACAGCACTTCTGACAAAATCTATCTTTTTAAAAGTGAGATTTGTTTTGATCAGTGTGCATGGCTTTGGAGAGGTTCGTAAAATTTTCTATCAAAAGCTTCCACCAGAAATCTAGAGACATACTCTTCACATCATCTGGCAAGCTGACGTTTCTGCTACTAGAGCATTTGCGATTTATTTGGTTATATTAATTTGCACTCTATTAATCTTTACATAATAATGATAATAAAAGAATAGTAATACTGATAATATAATAAAAACAACAATTATAGTAAAGAAAATATTGGTAATAATAATACATATAGTGATTATTATTATATAATATTACATATTAATATTCTAATTATAATGATCATAGTGCAGTGATCATAATAACAGCAATTATGGTAATGATTATGATGATAATGATGACCCTCATGTCAAGAAATGTCTTGTCCAAACATCAGACATTATTTCATCTCTTCTTTGTTGCTTGCACCTGAGCAACGTTGGTCTCTCGTTTGGACATTGTTGACAGCTGGTTCAAAGCCATCGAATTCACTTGGAACCCTATTCTGTCTCGTCTCTAATGTATCCTCTGTTTCATTGTTATTTTTATTGCTGTTTTCACTGTTGTTTTCAATTGACAGTAGGAGAGCTGGATAAGTACTTGGATACGGAGGCTGTTGATCAACTGACTGTGTCACTGAGCGCAAAGATGGACATGATTCTTGCAGGTATTATTCAATCTCTTCATCTCGTCATGTAAACTCACGTTCAGTCAATTCCTTTTAGATCTACCAGTCAGTCATGTCATGTCTAGTGCTTACATAACGTTCAGGAAGGTCTCTATAGAAATAATTTAACCATCTACGGTATGTTGTTCATTCCTCGCTAAACCCTTCTAAGCTTTGAACAGCCAATACTTTTAAGAGTTCTGCTGCCTGCCTTGTTGGTTTTATTCCACAGTTTGCCAATATACTCGGGTCTCTTTACACTGGCTTCCTGTACCCAAGCACATCTAATTGAAAATGTGAACTCTGCTCTGTAGTTTTAATGAGTTAATAGACGGCCAGTAAGAATAACTGCAGAGTGCCTTTAGAGATGTTGTGTATGGTTTGTGTGTTCGTAGAGGAGGATGTCATTCGTGAGCACGCATCTGCGCTCGAACAGATCGAACAAATGTGCGACGTGCTCGGCAGTGAGCATCTGAAAGGTGATTACTCAAACAAATGTTCTGCTTGTAATGTAATGTAACCATAAATTTTATTGAATCCTAAGTAAAAGTAATGACGTTGAAGAAATCAAGTACAGTAGAAAAACAGACTAGCAACAATGGAACATAGAGATACGACCCTAAGGAACCTGGGTTCTGTTAGTGGGCTATTGTTTGTCTGACTGCAATAACAAATAAAATTAGACAGAGGTGGTAATAAAACACAAGTGTACGATAATACATGATTCTTAACTAGTTAACTCATTTTAATTAATTTAATGACAATCGTTACTGAAGAGTTATAAAGTGCATTCTGAGTTAATCATTTATTGCTACTTGTTACTCTAAATGAAATTCAAGTTAGATTAAAAATTTATCAATAACCTGCTCTCGATGAAAGTGTTTTAGTGAATTTAACTTTGTGTAGTCGAAGTGTAGGGAACCTACGCAACCTGCTCTTAAAGGGTGAATGACTGGATGAATTTGATTTTTAATAGTCTAGATGGAAATGTTGTTGATTTCGAATATTTACTGAATTTAAAAAAACTTGTACCGTGATCAAAATGTCTTAAGTGGACTGAATAAAATGTTTCCGATGTTGAGTTTACTGACTCTCCACAAGATTCTGGTTATTCTGCAGTTCAGAATATTCTCAAATGGTTTGTTTGTGGGTATAACTGAGCTATATAAATTGACGTGTTCTGTTTTGCAGCCGTTCCAGCTTTGCAGAGTCAGCTCTACGATCTCAGCAAAGTTCATATACAACAGCAGGTGAACTAGCATTCATTTGTGGTAGTTGTATTGTCTTCATCTGATTAATTTTGATTTGATCTAACAGTGAAAACATTGTAAAGCGCTTCACTCAGCAGAGCTATTCAGAAGTGCTCTCAGGTCTTCAAGCAGTGCAGATATGCAGGTGGATTCCCCACCAGAATCTTTGCTACGAATCCTGCTACAAGATTAGAGTCTCCTATGAGATTATTACAGGTTTAGAATCACCTGTGAGATTACGGTGTGTTTAAAGATTAGAGATTTTTCGCGCATTTAGAGTCTCTTTCGAGATTTTCACAGAATTAGAGTCACCCCGAGACTATTACCTGCTAATAGTCTCTTTTGAGATTACAATACAACCATTCTCATCCCCGTCTCCTCTTTTCTCCTAACAGCTGAACCGAAATCTTCACATGATCTTTGAATTGTGAAATTTGTTGCAGGACGAGATGGGTCGGCTGAGCGAAGAGACGAAGACTCTGTTCGATAAGTACAACAACATTGTATCCTTCTCATTATAGCTGATTATTATCAGTTTTATTTATAGATGAAGAAGTCTGTTAAGAGATAATGTTCCATTATCACCTTATGCGTCCCGGTAGAGTAATGGTTAACACGCTGGCCAAGAGTGCAAGAGGTAGCAGGTTCGAGCCCCCATTGGGCGGATTTGATTTGTAGGCTGCTATTAGCAGTGTAATTCCAAAGCTGTCTTCTCAGTTGGTAGTTAAGTTTAATTAAGATTACTGCATAACTTGTAAATGTAAAGCGCAGTGCGTCTTGCAGGCGTTTCATTAACTCATTCCCGCCGGAATTGTTCCGATACCTATTGGATTAATCGGGTCACCCGCGACCCGAACCGGCGGGAAAGAGTTAAAGAAAAGATATTATTATTATTATTATCACATGCTGTTACAATGCTGATTCGTGTGAAAGGAAATGGTTCTAAAAATCTCATTGAATATTTATTAACTTATATTTTTAGCCTAATGAAGTTACTGTAGTAAGCTTATCTATCTGGGTCCACGTCTCAGCTCTGGATTACATGGATAACATGGTAACTTCCAGATCTTGCCATTGCGAACGTACAGTTAATGTACTCATATGATAACTGAGTTTGCTACTGATGCTATTGGAGTATCTTGCTGGTCTGGTAGAATTTGAACCCCCCCCCCATCCATAGTCGGGTACATTAAAACTAGACATTGAAAATGAATATGCCAATGATATATTTTTTTTATTGCATTAAAGAATATTTTGATTTTCTACTGTTAGTTGAAATTTTATATTCAAATATTTACCAAGGTATTTGCTAAATCTTGGGACTAACTGAAAAATTGTAGGTTTTGTTATTGAGGTGAATATTGAGATGCTTAGCATTTCTTAGTTGGGTCATTCCATGTCAAATCAACCAGTAAAATGACAATTTGCCATCACACCCCTTTGGATTTTTCTGAAAATTTTTGTGCTTAAACTACATGCAATATAAGGAACAAAAATGAAAATTTGAGCAGAATATCTCAAAATTTGACCGAGATATTAATTTTTGTAGTTAATTATCAAAAAACGTAGCACGAGAAAACGACATGATCCACCAAGTTTGGACTGTTATATCTCGGCCATGAAACGAGCTAGAGGGCTGAAATATTTTTTGTGCAATCAGTTTTTTGTGCTCTTTCCAAATATTTCAGAACCTCGATTGTGCTATGTTTTGTTTTTAATATAAAAATTAGTAAATATAGCCCAGACGCCAATTCTCATAAAAGTTCTGGTCATCTTATCAGCAGGCAGGAATGAGATATAATAATACTGGCACTGGTTTTATATTGAGGCACATTGGTGCTCTTCAGACATATAGTCAGTACCTGATTACTTTCATCAGTAGTGTGCTTTACAAGGACGTTTTCCTTGTCACGATCGTGAAATTGGGGTCTAAAGCTTGTCCAAAAAGTGACAATGTGTATCTTTTGAAATTGATGAAAATTTGCACATTTATTGAGGACATGCAGATCTTTCATTGGTGCAAAATTCAGGATGGTGTTCAGCTCCGTTTCTGAAAAATTAATTTTTGAAGTCGACCAATATTACTGTGTCGCGAGCAAATGGCATGATCCACAATGTTTGGACTGTCATATCTAGACCAAGAAATGAAGCAGAGGACTGATATTGTTGTCATGTAATCACTTTCTTGTGCTTATTCCATGTATGTAAAAATGTTGGTTGTATTTCTTGTGATTTTTAATTTATAAGTTTGTAAATATTGCACAAATGCCAATTTTCATTTATTCGGACATGAAAATGGCATGATCCACAATGTTTAGACCATCATATGCAGGCCAAGAAATGAACCAGAGGACTGATATTGTTGTCATTGAATCAGTTTCTTGTGCTCTTTCCATGTATTTAAGAATGTTGGTTGCATTTTTTGTGATTTTTAATGTATAAGCTTGTAAATATTGCACAAATGCCAATTTACGTTTATTCGGACATGAAAACTGCATGATCCACAATGTTTGGACTGTCATATACAGACCTGGAAATGAACTAGAGGACTGATATTGTTGTCATGTAATCATTTTCTTATGCTCTGTTCAGGTATGTAAGGATATGGGTTGTATTCCTTGTGGTATTTAGTTTATAAGTTTGTAAATATTGCACAACTGCCAATTTACATTTGTTCGGACATGGAAATGGCATGATCCACAATGTTTGGACTGTCATATCTATGCCAGGAAATGTACCAGAGAACTGACATTGTTGTCATGTAATCACTTTCTTATGCTCTTTCCAGACATATATGAATGTTGGTTGTAGTTCTTGTGATTCTTTAATTAAAAATTTGCAGATATTGCGCAAATGCCAATTTACATTTATTTGGCTCATTCAATTGTTTATATGTTAGACATACTCAGATATACTTCTTTCATGATAATGACTCACAATTTTCCATTTCACACAATGTTAATTATGGTAATAAATAAAAGTAAAACATTATTTGGAGGTATTCTAGCTACCTAAGTGAGTCGTTATCATATAAAAGAGGATATATCTTACAATTATGCATGTCCAAATAAATATGTGATAAAATGGCAGCTGTGCAATATTTACAAACTTATAAACTAAATACCACAAGGAATACAACCCATATCCTTACATACCTGAACAGAGCATAACAAAATGATTCAATGACAACAATATCAGTCCTCTGGTTAATTCCCTGGTCTAGATATGACAGTCCAACCATTGTGGATCATGCAGTTTTCATGTCCGAATAAACGTAAATTGGCATTTGTGCAATATTTACAAGCTTATACATTAAAAATCACAAAAAATGCAACCAACATTCTTAAATACATGGAAAGAGCACAAGAAACTGATTCAATGACAACAATATCAGTCCTCTGGTTAATTCCCTGGTCTAGATATGACAGTCCAACCATTGTGGATCATGCAGTTTTCATGTCCGAATAAACGTAAATTGGCATTTGTGCAATATTTACAAGCTTATACATTAAAAATCACAAAAAATGCAACCAACATTCTTAAATGGAAAGAGCACAAGAAACTGATTCAATGACAACAATATCAGTCCTCTGGTTCATTTCCTGGCCTGCATATGATGGTCTAAACATTGTGGATCATGCCATTTTCATGTCCGAATAAATGAAAATTGGCATTTGTGCAATATTTACAAACTTATAAATTAAAAATCACAAGAAATACAACCAACATTTTTACATACATGGAATAAGCACAAGAAAGTGATTACATGACAACAATATCAGTCCTCTGCTTCATTTCTTGGTCTAGATATGACAGTCCAAACATTGTGGATCATGCCATTTGCTCGCGACACAGTAATATTGGTCGACTTCAAAAATTAATTTTTCAGAAACGGAGCTGAACACCATCCTGAATTTTGCACCAATGAAAGATCTGCATGTCCTCAATATATGTGCAAATTTTCATCAATTTCAAAAGATACACATTGTCACTTTTTGGACAAGCTTTAGACCCCATTTTCGCGATCGTGACAAGGAAAACGTCCTTGTAAAGCACACTACTGATGAAAGTAATCAGGTACTGACTTTAAGTCTGAAGAGCACCAATGTGCCTCAATATAAAACCAGTGCCAGTATTATTATATCTCATTCCTACCTGCTGACATGATGTCCAAAACTTGAGTGAGAATTGGCGTCTGTGCCATATTTACTAATTTTTATATTAAAAACAAAAAATAGCTCCATCCAGGTTCTTGCATATTTGGAAAGAACACAAAAAACTGATTGCACAAAAAATATTTCAGCCCTCTAGCTCGTTTCTTGGCCGAGATATAACAGTCCAAACTTGGTGGTTCGTGCCGTTTTCTCGCGGAACGATTTTTGATCATTAACTTCAAAAATTAATATCTCGGTCAAATTTTGAGATATTCGGCTCAAATTTTCACTGTTATTCCTTATATTGCATGTAGTTTATGTACAAAAATTTTCAGAAAAATCCGAAGGGGTGTGATGGCACCCCTGGTTGAGTTGACGTGGAATGACCCAGTTCTTAGTTGCTCTCACATTCATTTGACCATCATCACATTTCTTTAATTATTTGTTCCAACCAAGGGTATGGGATTCTGATACCATTTACTATACTTTGGTCGGTAAATGGGTAATGTTACCAGCATTTAACCCTTTACCGACCAAAACCAGTAAATGTTTTACTTAATACTTACAATATGTAAGTAAAATATTTACTGGTTTTTGTCACTGAAGTTATGTTTGAGATCCTTGACAGCAGAATCAGATCACTCTGTTGTCGAAACAGTTTGTGCAGTGGGACACCATCTTGACGGAGCTTGAACTTAAGAAGCAACCACAGCCGACCACAGAATGAACGCTGTGTACATTATGTAATGGGTTGATGTTAATTAAACGTCTCGTCGTTTCTTGTTTACAGTCAAATGAGAATTTTTTGCTCTTCGTCAGCACCACTGGTTCATTGCTTTCCATTGTAAAGGACTCAACGCGGTGTGACAATGTTTAAAATGGCGTAAAACGGCTTTGAAAGTGTAGTAATTGTGGATATTTATTTAATTTTATGTAAGTATCTGGTGTAGTGCTAGGGATTATGTCGTAGAATTTTTCTTATTCGAGTTGTAATTGGTTTGGGATGTCTTTGAGTCTTGCTTTTCGAGAAGTTTCTTTCTGTTCTTGTCTGTGTACAGAAGAGAATTGTATGCTTTTCAAATGTGTTTTGATCAATTTTACCAAGGTTAGTTGAGTTGGATGGAGGGAGGGGTCATCGGAGTTTGGCAATCTGGGTACAGAAATTGAACCATTATTTTGGTGACAGTTGCACTGCTAGCTTCTAGGTTATACACCACCGCACCCCCACTATGCATGACCAGCATTCAATATTTCGTCGCCTGAGGATTATCGTGTCGTATGTCCACTTTTGTGAATTCCGAGAAAAACGAGTTTTAAGTTTCGCAACTTTGGACGCCAAAAATAAAATATCCAGTGCAATAAAACTTCAAGGAAAGACGTCATATTAAAGCATCGACATTAATTAAAGAATGTTGCACAAAAATTAAACTGAAACTTAGAATGGTTTTTGTGAAATTTTGGAAAATGTTGTATAAAAATGGATTTAAATCAATTGCAAGTCATCCTGACGTGAGAATTTTTTTTTAAAAATGAAATAATAAAGAAAGCATTATACAATCAATTGCGACTTTGTTCGTTTCAATTTTCGCAAGTTTAATACCATTTTTAAATAAAAGAATGTTTTTTATTCTCTGGACATACGACACTATGATACCATGAAGTGTGCAGTGTATTAATGTCGTATCTCCTTATCGTCCAATCAGCGACGAGCTTTCTCTGGACATACGACAATGCACTTTTAAACCGTGAATGCGGTACTGGAGATACAACAGAAAATTACTTACTAAATTGGAGATACGACAAGGTAATCCTGTATCATGGACAATGTTGGACATACAACAAGTAGTTTTTGTTGAATATCTTTAAAACGACTTGTCGTATCTCCTAACGGTTAACAGTGAAGAAAGATAAACAATTTTTTGCTACAAAACAAGTCTAAACTCGATTTTGAAAAAAATGGACATACGACAAGATAATCCTCAGGCAACGATTTGTAGACGAACTATGTGCTCTATATAAGAAATGTACACACTGATTTATTCATTATGGAAATTTATATAACATCCCTTCAAAGTAACTACTCAGAAGCGCTCTCGACGTAAACCCGGTTTAAAATGGGCGGTTTTAAGGCTGTGATGAAACGCATATTGGCAAACCTTACGCATACAGGCATAAAGACAGTGGGAGCCTATTACATATGATGAGGCCAATAAAAGAGTAAACATGGTGCTGTCCAAGATCAGTTCATGCTTTGGGAATGAGGAGTTTGCCTGAGTCGAGGAATGATGCCACAAACTTTTGAACATATCAGAACATCTGAGAAACATGTAGCAATGTTATGAGCTATTCATAATGACTTCAGAAAAAACATTAATTAATACATCTAACATCATAGTAATCAAGTTTTCTTATTAAACTTTTGTCACACACTTTCTTTTAAGGCATTGACAAATGTTTTTGAAAGCCTTTGACAATCCAAAATACATGAATTCTTATTAAAAATACATATTTATGTATAAACATAAATTTTCCATGTTTATTACTGTTGAGAAAAGTCAAACAATCATTTTTGAAAGCCATGTTGGTTCATGGTAAGGTTCCACTTTGGCATGTCTTGTGTAGATTATGTACAAGCAATAAACAATATGGCTACCCCCATATTGAGTGAGAATGGAGTGTTGCAATCTGTACACAGCAATTAGAACTCCAACAATATCGTATTCAAACAAATGAAAATGTGACAAGAAATGTTCACTAAAATACTCTTTATTGTGAGAAATGGATTATTCCATTGGGTAGGTTTCTGAAAAGGATATCAGAATGCTTGAGAAAACGTTTTCACGAGGATGTGCACTTCGCCAGACGAACTCCTGGAGATACTTTGGAAACAGGTTGCTGCTTTTTATACCGCATTGTATTCTCAATTTCCTCTTCATGCGCCACCACAAGTTCTGCATGTTCTGTGTATGAATCTCACTGTCATCCGGGTCCACAAAATTCCTTTTTCGCTTACCAGCTGAATGCGTATAAACACCATTTTTCAAGTTTTCAAGATCAGAATATTCCTGCCATTGGTTGGAAATGATGTGAGTCCCCGGAAGGATGTGTCTTAGTATCGCCCCTTCCAGCGTTTCGGCAGTCTGATCATTTAATACGACGAGAAAACATTTTCCGGATCGTCTTTCGATTCCCCCGAACACTTGATGGTCATCACTGTACTTCCCACTAGAAAACTTGCTTTCGCCGATTTCCACAACCAGTGGCTGTCCGTCGTCATCAAAACCACCAACTTGAATTGGATTTCTACAGAGCCAGTTCGCACACTCATCTTTGCAGATATTGAACCAGTCGACCAAAGTTGCAATGCTAGCTTCTGCCTCATCTCCAGCAATTTTCTGAGGTATTTCTCTTGCCCAGTGATAAATAATCAAAAGTATCTGCAGGATAGTTATTTTACTCCTTTGGAACAATGATCCATCGCGAACACTAACTTTACCTCTACAAACCTGGCACCTCCATACATTTCCATCTTTGTTTTGGTCAGTTTTCAGGAGTGATGCTGGAATGTTACACAGAGCGCATAGCACAGAATTCCTAAGCAGTTTTCTCCTTGCACACCACTGCAAACGACTCTCTGGGTCGATTAAATGCTTTGATAGTTTCATGATCGTCCAATTCTCCTCGCGGATCTGTGCCTCACTCAGTATTTCAGAGACATCCACAATTACTGTTCGAGGCATGGTTAAGAAAATGATGTCAACAACGAACGCTACAAAAACTAAATCGAAACAACTTCACGCTTCCGCTATTTTGCGAAGAAAATGTCTCCGTCAGTGGTTGTTAATAAATTTATTCACTCCTGGATTTAACAGTTTGAATAAGTTTATCAGGTTAAATCTATAATTTATATCCTCTAAAACTCCGAGATAAATGAGAAATTTTGTTGCAAGTTTAGTTCCAAATCCAGATCAAGTCCGGCATTGTAACATGTATATGGTTCTGGAGCGCATGCATAATATTCGTGCTATAGCGCATTTTTAGATCGCGGTGGGTGCACGGCCTTGGTGCCACTAGGAGACGTACATTTACACTAATAATAGCCTAAACTTCGTTTATTCACATTCAATATGACAAACCGCAGAATGATTACAGGTACAGGCCATACGAAATACGGCCCACTATAGCACGACACGCAGGTCGGCTTTACAGTAGTGGGTTCGGCTTAACACGACTAGCCTACGACTAGCCTAAGTGCTGGATCTCTCCTGGTACGGCCAAGCCCGAAATGGGAGGGGCTTTCTTACTTTCAGCAGAACTCGAGTCAAGCAACGCAACAGCAAAGCGCCTGTGGCAGCTAACAGAGACTTTACTAAATTTTTGCCCTGAGCGAGGCTCGAACCGGGATCGCGATAATGACAACTCAGTTGATCGACCAGCGCTCTCTCCACTGAGCTACGCGGATCCACCCCGAACCACTAGAACTATATGAACCAATTATTTTGTTTATTCAGAGAGATAAACAATTAATTCAAATCAGCACAATGACAGCGTGCAGTGAAAATGAGAAGCTAATAATATCATCCATCATAGTCCGATCGCTAAAGTCTATTTATCAGAACAATCGCGCAAAAGTGGAAGATTAGTTGATTTTTGCGGTGAGTACACCTAATATGTTGTAGAAGATATCTGGGGGTCAACCCACGCTGGAAAATCGATATTTGAATTGATTTTAATTTATTTTGATCGGTGAGCGATAATAGGTGAAGTTGCGTATTCACCACTATACCGTGTATACGGTAAATATCATTTCGTAGCCTGTAAGTGATGTTTCGTGTCACAGCAACAGATCGTTCTTAATTTATTTGTTTGCATTTGTTATCGAAATGTCAAAATGTCCGTTTGTTACTGGACTGACTGATTTGAAATCATATACTTATGTCAGGCCGAAATTTGCAGATTTAAAATGTGTGTAACTTATCGTTTCAGTGTTCGAAATAATTCTCCACGGCTATTATTTTCATCTATTCGCCTTCTACTTTGGCATGAATACTTTTCATTAATCCAGCGTCCAATTAAATAAGAATTCGCTTAATCAATGCAGCTTCTATTTTGGGCAAGAGTAATTTTTTATCAATCCAACTTCTATTTAAATTGCAATTAGGCCTATTTACATAAATCCAGCTCCAATTTAATCAAGAATATTTTCATCATTTCCACTTCTATTTAAAAAAATTATTATCAATGATCCGACTTCTATTTATTATTTTTTTCCTTCAACATTTATTGTTTTCCTCAGGCTAAAAGCTAAACTAAAAAAGAGAAGTGTGTTCAAGATTAGAGTGCGTGATTTTCATGCTGTGTGCATTTGACAGTCTCTGAAAAGGCAGGCTATCTCCCTTGGATTGTCGGAAACGACTACACCACAAAAGTTTATTCCATTCAGCCGGGTCCATCCAGTTGCAAAAATTCACAATTTCCCAATTTTCTGGCTGAAGTGTGACCACAAAGTCACTTTGAGATGAAAATCGTAGCCCGTTCTTTTCGACAAATCAACGTGAATGCGACCAATGCTTTATAAGTTCGTGCAAAGGTGAATACTTGAGAACGTTGAAGCGATAGATTGCCCATAACGTGTAAAACATTTCCAGACATTTCCAGACAGCAAGAACTTAGAGGAGATTATATAAACCTTATTTTTGGCTAAACTAATTTCATTTGTAAGAGAGAGTAAAGCAGATGAATTATCTGCAGTGTTGAAACTTTCCAGTTTGAAGAAGCTACAGGCCTATATCAAAAGTGTGCAGGAACTTGGCCAATAGCATAGTGACAAATGTTCATTTGAGCCAATTAAATGACCATATTAAGTTAAAACATTGCAGGATTGAATTATTATAAATAGGGACTGAGTGTGTTATTGCTTGTTAACCATGACTCACTGCTTCTTCAATGACACCTCAAATTTTGCGTTGGATATCTGTATTGGTTAGTCTAGTATCAAGTAGTCAACAGGACAAACCTAAAAGATTAAAAAATCTGCGAGTGCAGAGCTGTCCTTTTTTATGCGTGCAGTTACAGATGTCTAAAACAATTTGCTAAATGAACATGATTATAGCCCAATGTCAATTTGATTAAAAAGTACATAAACCCAACTAACATTGTCTGGACTAAACCTGTTGTCAAGCAATTGAAGCAACTGCAGAACCTTGCAGTAGAAATTTAGAAAAAATACAAAAGTGCAAACAAATTATAGCATTTATAACTGAAGTATTAATAATTGTAAATGAACAACAATCTTGAAAAGCAATTTTTATTGTATGTGTTCAATAAACAATTATATAATTGTTCAATTTAACTCTAAACTGAGCCATGTGCATTACATTTTTAAAATCAGGAGGAGGAGAGTTCCAAAGTGATGGACCAGAGCACTAAATAGAAAACTGCCTTCAAACTTCAAATCAGCCTATGTGTTCAAGCTGGCATTAGCTTGTTCCTGACAAGGACCTTTTCCAATGCTGTTCAGCATCTTGATTCCACACCTGATCACAATGACTGCAATTCTGTTAACTGTTTATTTTCATCTGCTTGGTTTTGAAGAAGTTTTCTATCCAAATGTAAAAGAAGTAGACTCTGAACAGACTCATATGAGTCAGTTCTGGACTGCAGTGGACATTTGTTTGCTAGTTGTCATGCTTGATCTCCTATTTTTACTCCAAGAGCGACATTTCATCAAGAACATGACCTAACACTTAAAACCTGATGCAACTTCATTATAAACATAGCTAAACTGATTGGAAGGTTACTCCTGTGCTTATGTAATCTGTGTGATCATGATATATTAATTCATTTGAAATTGTAAATTGTTCCCAATAACAAATCATTAAATATTAAATAATTTGAGAATCAGTGTTAAGGAAGCCAACTTGATTGTCAGCGAGCACCTTGATTCTACCCTTATGGCAGTTCAATCAGCCAGAGGCGTAGTGACCTTCCGTACCGTCTGACTGGAGGTCCCTGCAAAGAATGGGTCCTAAAAGTGGCAAAAATTGTAAGGTATTACTTGGTAGGTGACATTTATTGATACTACTGCACAATCCATGTTGGAAAGCACTGTTTAAAAGGCTTTAACAGCAGTAAATCCGGAATACATGTACGCTGTATAGGGCGTGTAGGCCCATGTAAACATAATATGAACCCTGTAATTGTAATTGTAATCGAACATTTATATAGCACCACTTCAAGAGAACTCCTCAGAGGCGCTCCCGACCTGACACCAAACCATAATCAAAGAGAATGGTTTTCAAACGCTTGCGGAAAAGGGGCAAAGAAAGACAAAGAAGTTCATTACGGAGACTAATAGGTAACTTATTCCAGAAAGACGGACCGACCATAGCAAAACTTCTATGCAGCGCTGCGGAAGATCGAGCCATAGGAACAACCAGGTCGCCATGCGTTGCAGAGCGAAGGAATCTACGGCCTGGAATGGATAGCACAAGCACACAAAGTTCCTGTATATTGTATATGTATATTAAATATAAATACCACATTCCAGTTTCCGCAATATAAGGGGCCCTGAAATTCAAATTTTGACCTTTGAAAAAGGAACAGAGTTTTCAGATGTGCAGTACTGCTGTACTGGGCAATGGCACTTTTATGCCAATTATATAAAAGTTTCTAGAGTATACCATATTATCAATGCATTGATGCTGTCTAAGTAAAATTTAGTAGCAACGAAGAAATCTTGCTGGCATGACATAGTTTTAACAATTTCCAACATGAACTGTGAGCATTGGAAGGCTTTGTAGGCAACCTGTCTTCCAATCTTTGACAAAGTTTAACACGCTATGGGCAATCTATCGCTTCAGCATTCTCAAGTATTCACCATTGCACGAACTTGTTAAGCGTTGGACGTTGGTTGCACACACGTTGGATTGTCGAAAAGAATGGGCTACAATTTTCATCCCAAGGTGACTTTGTGGTCACACGTTCAGCCAGATAATTGGGAAATTGTGAATTTGTAACTGGATGGCCCGGCTGAATGGAATAAACTTTTGTGGTGTAGTCGTTTCCGACAATCCAAGGGAGATAGCCTGCCTTTTCAGAGACTGTCAAATGCACACAGCATGAAAATCACGCACTCTAATCTTGAACACACTTCTCTTTTTTAGTTTAGCTTTTAGCCTGAGGAAAACAATAAATGTTGAAGGAAAAAAATAATAAATAGAAGTCGGATCATTGAT
This sequence comes from Lumbricus rubellus, assembly GCA_945859605.1. NCBI lineage: Eukaryota > Metazoa > Annelida > Clitellata > Crassiclitellata > Lumbricidae > Lumbricus > Lumbricus rubellus. Next base: position 3,506,336 of record OX243812.1, read on the forward strand.
AATAATTTTTTTAAATAGAAGTGGAATTGATGAAAATATTCTTGATTAAATTGGAGCTGTATTTATGTAAATAGGCCTAATTGCAATTTAAATAGAAGTTGGATTGATAAAAAAAATAACTCTTGCCCAAAATAGAAGCTGCATTGATTAAGCGAATTCTTACTTAAATGGACGCTGGATTAATGAAAAGTATTCATGCCAAAGTAGAAGGCGAATAGATGAAAATAATAGCCGTGGAGAATTATTTCGAACACTGAAACGATAAGTTACACACATTTTAAATCTGCAAATTTCGGCCTGACATAAGTATATGATTTCAAATCAGTCAGTCCAGTAACAAACGGACATTTTGACATTTCGATAACAAATGCAAACAAATAAATTAAGAACGATCTGTTGCTGTGACACGAAACATCACTTACAGGCTACGAAATAATATTTACCGTATACACGGTATAGTGGTGAATACGCAACTTCACCTATTATCGTTCACCGATCAAAATAAATTAAAATCAATTCAAATATCGATTTTCCAGCGTGGGTTGACCCCCAGATCTATTCTACAACATCTTAGGTGTACTCACCGCAAAAATCAACTAATCTTCCACTTTTGCGCGATTTTTATGCCTATCGATCGGACTATCAGTGGAAAAACCATTAGAAAGAGTAACCCAGAAAGGGTTATTGTATACCGCTAATAATTAGCCTATTATAGGACAGAACGCTCTGCATGATGCATCATTATATGGGCCCGGCAAACAATTAGGCCTACCATCAAAGAAATTTATGCCCATGGATCATCGGTTTGAAACTCCCTGCCTAAAGAACTTAGGGTAGGCCTGTATACCGAGCTGCCTTCAATTAGGCCTAGGCTATCTTATATCAGTTCAAAAATAAATTTAAAATCCATCTTTTAGCGATGATTAGGGCCTATGTAAAGAATGTGCCACATGGTTTTGTGCATGCATTGTTATGATTTTACTTTGCGTTCACTGTATTAATTAAGTTAGTTTTTATTTTACTTGTGTGTATCATTAGGCCTAGTGGTCTAACGTTAGGCCGTGCTCTGGTGCAAAGAAATTTGTTAAAACCAAATTTATAAGTTCTAGTTTAAAAAACTAGATAGCCTATAAATTGTCCACGTGGGTGGGCAGCTCCTTCCTCGTGCCCATATGAGGGCTCTAGGCTATATAAATCAACATAATATGAATGTGTTGACATACAAGTGCACAGCTGACACTATGTATATGCATGTATATTATATGTATGGGACTAGGTGGCCTATCGGTAATGCGCTTGCTCATTGGAAGATACGGTTGCGGGTTCGACTCGGGGTAACGACCTTGGGCAAGTTGTTTGCGCACACGGGCCTCTAGCTGTCACCAAGCAGTATAATTTGGTACTGGCATAAGCTGGGAAGAAAACGGCAAGGTCCTGAGATACACTGGCCTCATATCCAGGACCTTAAGGGATTCGTACATTAATTGCTGGCTCAAGGCCACTGAGAAGGAGATGAGCGCCTCCCTGTGTTCCACATGGAACTGGATGGACTTTACTCACAATATATATATATATATATTATATGTATGCACAATATTATGGCGCAATATGAATGCATTAATGTGGTGCTATATAAACACAACTTCAGCAGCCACGCTGCATCAATAGTTTAACACAAATCAAAGCACAAGAGTTGAGGTCAATAGATTAGTCTGACGGTTGTCGCCTTGAGCACTATAGACAGGTTGCAGCATGATAGAAAATACAGGAAAGCAAGATTGACTTTAAATACTACAGTTGGCCAGCATTCAATGCGTGTAAACTCTGTGGACGATGTAAGAAATGAACGCAACGATTCATTCATTTTTGCAAATTTATACAGCGCTCCTTCGAGGTTACTATTCTGGAGCGCTACCAAACCAACCTTGGCTGAGTAGGCCTACAGTTTTAAGGCTATGATAAAATGCATTTGAGCAAACCCTAGGCATAGGCTAAAGCATATAAAAAGTGGAAGCCCAATCCATAACATGGAGCCAATAACAAAAAGCAGAAGGCTGTCTAAGAGCAGTTCATGCTCGGGAATTGATCAAATTGAACGAAGAGTACAAAACCCCTAGACACAATGATGTCAACATATTAGAACATCTGAGAAAACATGTAATGAGCAGGGCTGAAAGTGAGCCAGGTAGGTCTATTGATTTTCGTGACCTGCTCTTGCCAGGTCTCAGCAGGGTCACATTTTTAACACATGAACGCATAAGAAACCCTAAAAATCGGTTGCGAGTGACTAAAATAAAGGTTGTCTGATACAAAAACAACTTAGTAAATATGGCACGTTTTTAAATTTTGAAAAGTCTGCCAAAGTCAGACTCAGCAACTATTCCAAGCCACTTTCAGCCACGGTAATGAGCTTTCTTAATTACTTCAAACATCATCAAGAATACATATTCATGTATATTAAAAATGTTTCATGTTTATTAGTGTTGAGAAAAGTCAAATAATGTTTTTGAAAGCCATGTTGAGATTATGGTAAAGTTCCCCTTTGGCATGTCTTTTGTTGATCATGTACAAACAATAAACAATATGGCTAACCCATATTGAGTGAGCATGGAGTGTTGCAAGCTGCACAGCAATTAGAACTCCAGTAATCAAGAAATCAAACAATAAGCCAAAATGGGACATCTACGAAACGTTCGCTAAAATACAACTAATTGTGAGAAAGGGATTATTCCGTTGGATACGATTCTGATAAGGACATCAGAATGCTTGAGAAAACGTTTTCACGAGGATGCGCATTTCGCCAGACGAACTCCTGGAGATACTTTGGAAACAGGTTGCTGCTTTTTATACCGCATTGTATTCTCAATTTTCTTTTCATGTGCATCCACAAGTTCTGCATGTTCTGTGTGTGAATCTCACTGTCATCCGGGTCCACAAAGTTCCTTTTTCGCTTACAAGCTGAATGCACATAAGTGCCATTTTTAAAGTTTTCAAGATCAGAATAATCTCGCCATTGGTTGGAAATGATGCGAGTTCCCGGAAGGATGTGTCTTAGTATCACCTCATCCAGCGTTTCGGCAGTAAGATCATTTAATATGACGAGAAAACATTTTCGCGATCGTCTTTCGATTCCCCCGAACACGTGATGGTCGTCACTGTGTTTCCCACCAGAAAACTTGCTTTCGTCGATTTCCACAACCAATGGCTGTCCGTCTTCATCAAAACCACCAATTTTGATTGGATTTCTACAGAGCCAGTTCGCACACTCATCTCTGCAGAAATTAAACCAGTCGACCAAAGTTGCAGTGCTAGTTTCTGCCTCATCTAAAGCAATTTTCTGAGGTATTTCTCTTGCCCAGTGATAAATAATCAAAAGTATCTGCAGGATAGTTAGATGACTTCCTTGGAACAATGATCCATCGCGGACACTAACTTTACCTCTACAAACCCTGCACCTAAAAATCTTTCCATCTTTGGGATGGTTACTTTTTTCGACTGATGTTGGAATGTTACACAGGGCGCATAGCACGGAATTCCTAAGAAGTTTTCTCCTCGCACACCACTGCAAACAACTCTCTGGGTCGACTAAATGTTTTGTCAGTTTTACGATCGTCCAATACTCCTCGCGGATCTGTGCCTCACTCAGTATTTCAGAAGCATCTACAATGACTGTTCGACGTGTTCGTGGCATGGTACAAGGAAAAATAGCCTACTGCCAACAACGAATGCTTGAACATGTAAAAAAATCGAAACAACTTCTCCCCGCTTTGGCTATTTTGCGAAAAGACTGTCTCCGCCAATAGTTGTTTATAAACTTATTCACTCCCAGATTTAACACTTTGAATAACGTTTTTCAAGTCAAACCTGTAATTTATAATTATCCTCTAAAACTACGAGATAAATGAGAAACTTTGTTACAGATAAAAAAAAGTTCACTTCGAAGCACATGCGAATGCGATATTCATAGATTTATTCCATATCATAGTTTTTGTAGAGCATTTATTTTCAGTGTTATAGCGCATTTACTTGGTTATCGGGGAATTAAAAAACCAATGACAATGAATACTAAGATACTAAGACATTGAACATCGTCAGTATAATTAGCTAGGCCTATATAGCCAAAGCAAAAGCCCATAGGACGCAAAAAACGCCCAGCCCATGCAATTAGCCCTAATCACGATTTTCTGGCGGTGCTCTAAAAGTAAAAAATCACTCAAAAATCGTCCATCGTTCGAATAAAAAAAGCAATTGGAATCAGGACAGGATTGGAAGACAGGATTGCAGCATTAATTCTCGATAGCATTTTAAACAGACATTGCGCAGCAAGAAATTACTGAGCTGTTCTCCAAATACAGTGTGCTCTTGAGTATAGGGCCTATCCAGCCCCAATAGGCTATATAGGCCTACTCACGATTTTCTGGTATCGCTCTAAAAGTCGCCCCATTGGCCCAATTAAGCTCCCGTCACTGGAAAACCGTATGCCTACATCGTTTGAATTACAAAGTATTGGCAGGATTAGCCTACAGCATTCTCGATGGCATTTTAAACAGACTTTAGGAGGCCAGAAATTTATAAGCTGCTCCCTCGAAAACAGTGTGCTCTTTGGTAGGCATATCCAGCCCCAATAGCTAGCCTACTCGCGATTTTCTTGCGTCGCTCTAAATTATAATCTGATGGAAGCATTTATCACGCAAGTTGAAAGCTAATGGACACATTTCTCAGACACCAAAAAGTATGTCGCCAGAAGGCTGACGTCAATAAATAATCATCCTAGCTGACGCTTTGAATTCTGTATAGGCCTATTAGCCTATAATAGACCTAGTCTATCAGCCTATACAGTGCGGTCGGAACTCGGAACCTGACGGAGTTTGGTTGACGATGGCATCTATTTAATTGACTTTCGAGTTTCGACTGAGACAATTCCCGAAAGCTCTTCTGCTGCCGCCGACACAATCGCTTTTTCCCACTGGAAACGCTTCTCTGCTCCTTGTTTTTCCGACAAGTAATTTGCCAGCATGAACCAAGTCTTGATTAATCTAGCAGCTCTTCTTACTCTTTCAGGTGCTATGAGATTCGCTGAAGCCTGAAAGTAGGCTTTGCAACTGCAATTAAGGTGCCTTTTGTAGGCCTAGGCTATAAGAGAATGCATTTAAAGTGCATTAAGCTCAGCGGCGCCGCCAGGATTTTTTTTCTGTACGCACAACTTGCACAAAATAATATGAAGCGAACAGCGATCGATACGAGCTTATATATATATATATATAATATGTATGTATGTATATATTGTATATACCGTATATGCCTACTGGCGATTATGAGGTATCACCAGCATAAGCTTTTTTGTTCCCTTTTGGGTATACGCATACAGTGGCGGCGCCAGGATTTCAGGTTTGGGGTGCTGAAGCCCCAAGCCCAACTGGAACATTTTTATGTCACGCCGAAGGCGCGAAGCTGCGAGTGCCGAAGGCACGAAGCCCATACCGACTAGGGGGTCTGGGGGAGCGCCGTAAGCTCCCCCAGCGGGGTCTGGGGCGGAGCCCCAGCCGCCAAAGCATTTTTAGCTCTGTTGACCTCAACTTGAGCCCTTTTTAGGCTCTTTTTGCCAGCTATTTATGAACGATAAAATCATGAAAACTTAAATAAGATGTCGTTTGTAGGGGGTTTTACGGGTACAATCAGTGGCGGCGCCAGGATTTCAGGTTTGGGGGCTGAAATCCTAGGCCCTTCCTCCCAGGAACGCAAGTAGAATATTTTTCTTAAGGGCGGTAATTTTGCATGCGCTGGAGACGCGAAGCTGCAAGTGCCGAATGCACGAAGGTCATATCGACTAGGGGGTCTGGGGCGGAGCCCCAGAAACCAGCGCGTTTTTCGCTGTTGACATCGACAGGAGCGCGTTTCAGGCTCATGTTTGCTAACTGTTTATGAACGATAAAGTCATGATATTTTTGGGAATTTCCACATAGCAATAATAGCATTTTGGGCTGTCATCTTTTTACTAATTAGCTCATCATTTCAATGCTGAAAGTTGTGGATTATGATTTCAAAAGTGTCCCCTTGTAGGCCATTGTTTAAATTTTGGATATCAGCACTTTATTGGTAACATTTTAAGCTGTCATCTCAACAAATTTCTCATAATTATTTTATTGCTGAAAGAAATGGTTTATGAGTTCAATAATGGTCCTCCACGTTGTATAAATTATTGAATGCCACACTGCAAGGGTATACCAGTTTTGCTGTCGTCCTAGCAAAAATGTTCATGATGGATAAACAGTAGATAACACTCTAGAAATTTATACTGACATTTTTTAGATATTTTTGAAATATTGAAATACCACAAACTTCGGGGTCTCGTGGACCGTCCCCTGGCTCCCAAGTCTCCGCCCATGACTGCTGGTGCCAAATTAACACCCATTTTCCAATGAATAGTTGTGTAGGACTACCGGCGTAGCCCCTCAGAAGGCCGGCCGGACATGGTGCACATAACATCATCACGGTCTGCGGCGCATTCTATTAGCATAAGCATCGACGCGCTATTGTAGCGAAATTCAAAATTGCTGTCCTTGTGAATCTCAGTCCCCTTCCTCCGCCAGCCAGGACTCACACCTGGCCAAACCTCAGTCCCCTTCCTCCGCCAGCCAGGACTCACACCGGGCAAAACCTCAGCCTCCTTCCTCCGCCAGCCAGGACTCACACCGGCCGAACCTCAGCCTCTTCCTCCGCCAGCCAGGACTCACGCCGGTCCGGACCTCAGTCCCCTTGCCCCCGCGCAAACCTCAGCCCCCACCGCCTCGGACCTCCAGCCCCCTTCCCCCCGCTAGCCCGGGTTCAGACTGGTCCGGATCTCAGCCCCTTTCCCCGCCAGTTCAAACCCTCCAGTCCTCTTCCCTCTTCCAGACCCGACCGGACCTGAGACCGGTCGGTACCTCAACCCCCTGGTCCGCCATCGCGGATCTCTGCTTCTTTCCCCCCGCCAGACCGGTTCTCAGCCCTCTGTCCCCTGCAGCCCCATTAGGGTATAAATAAGAGGACTGTGTGCATGCTAAATTGCTAATAATTTTTTATTGAGTCGCAGAGAGATACAATTTCCGGGAGTCGAACCCAGTCGCAATTGATGTCTCACATGTGAGTCGATGTATGACCGTCCGCCGCAGTTGACGTCCGAAAACAAGATAATAATAACTTTTAAGCCGATACATGGAGATTCATTGCTTTTTGCTTTGGGATGAGGCTGAGTCACATTTAGGGGCTTAGCCCCCTAACCCCTCATCTGGTGCCGCCAATGGCATAAGCATCTACACTATGATAATATAGTTGATTTCGTTTCCGTTGGTCATTGTCTAGTTTCCTTATTACAAAGTAAGCCGTTTTAGACATTTTCAGCTTTTTCCTTTGAGGGGGCTGAGCCACGTTTAGGGGGGGGGCTTAGCCCCATTTATCCCCCCTGGCGCCGCCACTGTACGCATACAGGTAATTTTTCAGTTTAAACAGGCTTAACTACCAACAAAGCGTTTCAAAATTCATCCGCAAGCCAGTTACATTTTGCCTATTTATAAAGTATAGAGCCTAACCGGTGTAGGTCGAAACTCTAAAGGCTTCAAATTATAACCCCCCCCCCTCCTAAACACTACCCCGTGCAAACTAATTTGCATCAATCATCGCATTTATTGGACAAAAAATATAATATTTCACGCTTTAATTCTTTAACTTACAATTAAAATTTTTTTTTAGCCTTTCCGCGCTGTACGCACTTGCGTACGTGCGTACGCCTAACGGCGCCCCTGATTAAGCTAATTGGGAAGTTTGCAGAATTTTTTTATTAAAAACTTTCTTACCATGTAGGTATTGAACTTAGCTTAAAAGATTGTTTTTTTAAGAGTAGTATCCGCCCCTGGATATATCCAGAACCATGCAGGGTGTTGGAAGTTTTCCATTGTGTGCACCCTTCCCCATCCCACATATCATATTCTATTTCATTGCAAATCAATACTGGGTAGGCTAATTTATTGTAGGCTTTTGTAGCGCTGCCGCTGCGCAGCCGTGCACTCGCTGTACATGTATACATGACATTTTGTAACGTACCCGACCGACGCCCACGCCGTTGCTTTAAGTATCGGAAATCATAATTGCAAATGATCATCAGAATCGATCCCAGCGTCATTGATACGCAAAGTTGGGTCGACTGTAGTTGGTGAGTTGCGGTCCGTCACCTTTGACCCGATGAATTATTAATCGGGACCCCACACAACGATCGATCTAGCTCTGTCGTCCCTCCGTCTGCTGAAGGGGTGGGAGTGGAATATGTTGAAACCAGTAGATCACCGGATGATGACCATTGACCAGGGTCGAAAGAGAACTAAGTCACGATATGAAATCCTATCTGCTTCCGTTGGGGGGAATAACTTATGCAGCTGCACGGCTGGTTAATTTATGGGCCATTCATTGTCCGCAATTCATCGATGTTCTGTTTGTGTGCTGTACCGACATAAATAGATTTATGAGCAATGACAGTAACTTAACCCCAGTATACTTCCCACTCAAACGGCTCTCGTTTGTGTGGGCTTCCATTTCTGGGCTCATTATTATCTCCGTGTATAGGCTATGATTCAATTATAATGTAAATCATCGGAAATGTACCAGTGGTTGTCTGTTCTTCTTCTTCCGAATCCCGGATGTTGATGTGTCTTCCCCGTGGGGAAGACACATCATTTTTCAATCGTGATCGATTGAACAATGAAATGAATCACAGATCCATTATTAGCACTTTCACGACAGTCATATAACACTAACACGACAGTAATTAATTGTTAATCAAACAATAGCTCGCAGACGTCCAAATATATATCTCGATTTTTCAAGGTAGCCTATACAAAAGTCACGGTGTCTCATAATGTAACATTGGAACAGCTGTGTAAAAAGGCAGATTGGAGCCATTTCACCAATGCCATGACGGACTCTGAACGTGTTCTAAACCCGCTCCTCACTTTTATAAGGACACTCCCCTAGGCCTATTTCATGCGTCTCAGACCACATGACCGAATTGAGAAAAACGTTTTTAATATGAATACTTTATGATGCCTAATTTCATGTAGGGCCTAAACCAAAGTGCGGTCATGCAATTGAATTAATAAAAATATACTGATTTACTTAATCACTTATTTTGATCTGTCTTGAAATCTGTAGGCCATAGGCTATATGCCAATTGCCAATTATGGACTATAACTACAGTTAAGAGTGCTGAATTTTGCAGTTGGCCTATTGGCACTTTATAAGCATCTCTGATTTGTCCCTGTTAAAAACTTAAAATACCGTAGCGCTGTAGGCTATAAAAGTTCAATTAGCTTACGCTAACAAAGTCAATTTAGACTTAATGATGGATTCGAAAGCTGCAGTCAGCGTCCTATTTCGCGAAGAAGCAATCGCCGTTCACGAGTGGCATAAGATGCGGTTCACCGGTGATAGCTGCTGCAGCTGCAGAGGGATCCACGAAGAACTGATCTTCACTGGGTTTCAGTTGTCTGATGGGAAGCTGTTGTATGCGACACCCTCCTCCTCCTCCTGCAGAACTACTGGCACCCCCACGTGGTTGATCCTGCGGTTCCTTTGGACGGCGCAACAACACGGTCACCTTGGAGACGAACTTTGAACTCACCTTCGCCAAATAGTCTTCCCGCTCTTCTTCCTCCTCCTCATCCTGGATCTGACTACCATCGTTCGAGGAGTCATCACTTCGCGTGGATTGGGTGGCACTGAAGTGGTGACCAGAGTGGTCACCATCTTCCGGGCAGCTGTTGAGGTCCACTGCCGTCCATCTGCGGTCAGCACTCGTCGCTGAGCAGCTGTCGTCGGTCAACTCGGACAATTCAGCATCTGCAGAAAAAGAGATGGACGAATTAAGATCCAAATCATCGTTGTACGTGGTCGATGCAGCTTGACACTTTTCTACTTTGTTGGCGCATGGTTTCTCTGTCTGCAGAACATCCGACGTTTCGGACTTCATCTGGGTCTCTGGGTGTCCAGAAAGTCGAGCAATCGTCTGGAAGAGCAGATCGACCCCTGGACTGCTCAAGTTGAAAGCATCTGAAGGATCGGGATTTGATGCAAGATTAGTTCCGTCATCAGTCAAGTTGTTCTCGTAACAAGACGAAACCACAGCAGGATGGAAATTATGTCGTCCGCGGGAAATTTCAGTTACCGATGGTGGCACGGGCGAAGCAGTGGAGTCTAGAGACGGTGGTGTGTTCATTCGATGCGAGGGAGGAGTTGGAGCTAGAGGATCACCGGATAGATTGTTGGCTACCTTTGAAGAAGACCTCGTAGCTGCAGACGGGTCAACACGTATGTCTTCCAGTCCTTGCATGGAACCGAATCTCTTCATTCCGTGATCACGAAGAAGCAGCTGTGACCTTCCCAGTAACTCTTCTTCTTCGCCTGCTCTCGAAATGGTTGCACCGGATGTGCATGGTGATGAGTTGAAGACGAAACTTGGAGCAGCAGCTGTGGACGTCGATGGCGATGATCCATGTTCGCGTTGTTTCATGCCGGAAAAATCGACGGAGATGGACCTTAGGAGGACCGGTCGTTTTCCGATCAGTTGTCGGATGTATTCGGGATTTTCCGGTTCGTCTTCTGCGGAAGAATAGCTCTCCAGCTTTCTAGCGTTGCGGAATATCTCCTGGCTGTAGTTCCTGTAGGATGAGTCGAGTGGAGAGAAGGACCCATGCGCCCAGTTTCCGTCTTCGTTATCCTCACCGAACGACTTTGCACGCAGAAGCCTTTCTCTGGGTGACCTTGAGGCAGAGTTAGGGCGCTCTGTTGATCCCAGGTGCGGTCCAGTTCTTCCGGTTGAGCGTCCGAACGATGACCGTCTTTCAGGTTCCGTTCTTCTGCCATATCCCCCTTGCGACGGCAATGTCCACGACCTAGGTATCATTGGTGAAGTGCGGTCAGCGTTGTAAGACGTTGCTGGTAACGTCATCGACCTGTTTCGAATGGACCAAGGTGCCAGCTGCCTCTCGATGGCCAGAGCCTCTGGCGGCATGCGTCTGCCTCCGAGCACCCGAAGTGGAGCTTCCCTGTCCTTTGCGGGTGGCTTGAGAGGGACATGCTGGTGACTGTTGACGGCCGCGGCCGCCTGCATTGCCGTCTTCGGTCGAAGGCTGCGGTTGAGGGTGCGGAGAGAATCTCTGTCGGACGCCAGGCCTCGGGCAATGATTCGAGGCTGGAGCTTCTCGAAGAGTTCGAGGTACTGCGGAGGTATTTCCGGTCCCGCTGCGGGTTCTGAGAGCCTCGGTTGCAGCGTAACTTTGTAGACGATTTTTCTCTGCTTTCCGTCCTCAGAATTGGGTGTCACTCCTTCTGTGCCATCCTTCCCCATCACGGAGAAACCGTTTTGACGGGATGAAAGGGAAGAATCAGCTGATAAAACCCTTTGTAGACGGTGTAGCTCCGATAGATACGAGACTTCATCATCGTCTGGAGAAAGATGTTCTGTTGCTTCCATGCTTCTAAGTTCTTGCATCACAAGTTCATGCGAAGCATTAGATAGGCCTATAGAGGAAGATCTAGAGCTTTTCGAGACGCTATCAAGTTTATTGTCAGAACCTGTATACGCTATTATAGGCCGATAGATGCCTATAGTATGTTTGTGATCTCCAGTTACTAAAATCTATTCTGTGTTGGTGTCCAGTAGCCTACAGTAACTGCGGTCTCTTCATCTGCTACGCTCTGCTTTCGACTTCAAAATTTATGTTTATCACTCGGTCCTTCTTAAGCGTACTGTATATTCTTTAGAGCTGCCGCCGAATCTTTACTCAACTCTCGTTACTCTGATGATCTCAAGTAGCCTACTCGATGACATGAATCGGGTGCAAAGAGCTGAACATTTGATATCCCAGGAAAGATCATCTCGATCGTCTGCTACAACGCGCACCCTGCTTCGCATCCAAACAGCAGCAGCTAATGAGTCTTTATATATTCGTCAGCAGAACATTTCGACCGCTCGACGGGGCACCTGTTGTTTTAGCGGCTGTCTCAGTAGAGTCAGTAGGCCTACCGTAGTTGAAAGCTGTCATATAGTACGGAAAAACAGGTCTCCAGCCGAGTCCTTTTCTGTATAATTAATTTTATATTATACACTTTGCGGGGGATCAGAAACTTTGCTCATGTTGGTCTATTTTGTATATTAATTTTATACAGTTGACTTTAGTTAAGTTAAACATGCCGCCTATGGCCTGCTATTATAATTATAGACCGCGACGCTCGACACGACGAAAACAATGATTCCTCTCAACGGTAGTATAATAATAAATATATATATATATATATAATCTGTATATATATATATAACATATATATTCAGCAGTCACCTCATTTCTTCTGTAGACCTATAATTATTATAGAAGGTTCCACATGTATATTAATCACATAGCTAATGTACAGGTCAACTGGAGGAGCATGTAGCCTAGGCCTATCTGTTTTAATAAGCCTACCGGTAATGTATCTATAGGCTACAGTACTGGAGAATGGCGATCTAGGTAGCTATGGTATAGGAAATGCGGTTGAACAGCAGTGAATGGGGTCCTGGGCAAGACCTGTATTTGTAATGAGGAAATCTATATTAAACAGAATCTGGTGCGGATGGATCTGTGGCATGTGGACAGCCTAGGCTGTTTCAATTGAGACCTAGCTAGGCCTAGTCCTAGCTATTTGTATAACCGTGGCAGGACTGGGATCTATATATGTTAAACATAATCTGGTGCGGATGGACCTGTGGCATGTGGACGTACAGGCTACTTGAGACCTAGCTATTTGTATAACCGTGGCAGGACTGCATGGGAGCTCTCCCAGTTGACTTCGAGAAGCGCTATATAAATTCTTGAAATTAATTAGGCCTAATGATGATAATTATGGGTGAGCGAGAAGTAGCCTTGTTTTTACCCTACCGCTGCGAAGGGGTAGGCATAATTATGTGCGTCAAAGCTGCTATGTTCTGTTTGCCAAGTGCTAAATTGCTTAACAATGTGCATTCATACACATCCTCCTTAATTTTCTTCAGTTTACGAAGCATATAGGTCCTGCTCTACTAGCCTTATAGAGTACTACCACGTCATCACAGCCGTGTTACCCACATTCCGACCTCCTCACTAGAGAAGGAATTCGTAAATTATACTAGGACTCATTTAAATTTATTTCCTTGCGTTAGGCTACTTATTTTACATTATTAATTTGATGTTTCATTGTGCGTACTTATTATCGCTGCTTATAAATATTCATAAGGCATTTCAATGGACAACAGTGAGAGTTTTTGTAAGTTTAAGGAAGTCTGTTAGATTTCAGTCTGTTTTCAGTAATTAAGTTCTTATACAATAACTTTATTTTAGTAAACATATGTTTATTGTAATTATTATTTGTGTGGAGTACGATCTGAAAGATACTTATAATATTTACGGCTGACGAGTTGATGTTTGGCCTACTTTACACGTGATCTCGCGCCGCAGTGAAAAAAGCATAAGCGAATTCTATTGCTCCATGATTTTTAAAAGTGGTTTACCAAATAGTTCGAAATTTAATGGATTGTTCATCAGATTTTCTAAATTGTCATTGGGACCTACAGACGAAGTCAGTTGTTGAGTCAGTTGTTGCTACACTGTTTGCGAGGACTTGTTGTCACCGTATTGGTTTTTGGATTTAGTTTCACGCTGTTGCGGGTAAGTGTTGTCAGTGTATTGCTTGAATAATCTTATGTGCAAAATAAAATATAAAGATGTTTTAGAATATACCTTTTTGGGTAAACGTGCAGACTGGCTGCCCGTACTCCAAACAATATGGCCGTTAACGAATGCAATAAAATTAGAGCGCGACCTATAGACATCGCAACGTGAGGGTCGGTTAGGGCGCAGGTTAGGCGTCGTGATGGTCGGTAAGGGTTAGTTTTAGGGTTAGTGCAGTCATTCTGCTGAAATTGAAGCTGAATTGATGAACAATGGTGTCGATGATCGCGCTCTAATTTTATTGCATTCGTTGGCAGCCATATTGTTTGGAGTACGGGCATGCAGTCTGCACATTTACCCTTTTTTGTAATACCAGCAATAGTATTTCTTTTATTGAAGGTGTGCTATATGAGTCAACCGAATGAGTGAATTAATAATGGTATTGTATTTGGCGCTACTGTGATTGGGTGATTTAAATGAGACACATTATCTAGCCATACCATTTTCGGAAAATTATCAAATCCAATTTCTATTTCAACAATGTTATTTTCACCAATCCAGAGCTCTTCTATTTCACCAGGAATTATTTTCATCAATCAGCCAGAGTTTGTTATGACCCTAGCCCTTATCCTAACCCTAACCTACCCTCGGTCCCTCGCACCTTATCTTACCCTAATTGCCAGTAACGATAGACTACCCTCTTGGAATATATAATCTGTCTATTTTTGCCGTACACATTCGCCCCAATACCGCACTTTTCCCCCGAAAGTAAACGTGTGCCAGCATAATGGACCTATTAAGTTTTGTTGATAACACAGTTTAGTGTCTAAAAATCATTTGGTTTTCAGAAAATCGATTTCGGGGATCTGACCAAAATGTGTTTCAGGAATTTGGGCCGCAGCTATGTTTAGTCCAGTACACAAATATTTAGCATAAGATCCACTAAAATCAGCCTTTCACTAGCTTGGTGGCATTGGTGAAATGCACTGGTAGGATAGGTTGGGCACATTGGATGAGTGCAGGTTGGGCGCATTGCATGAGTGCCATGCCATGGGTGCGCCTCTGAACGGTTCACCCTAGTAGAGGCGCTTTAAGATGTACAATACAGTCAAATTCTACTCTATTAATCACTTGCAATCATCCATTCATACTATGACTTCTAATCATACTGTGGTGTGTCGGTTTGAATTATTAATAAACACAAATAATATGAATATAATATAAGTTATTGAAGTTCTAGACTTTACACATTGACATGATTGGTGTGAAGTCTAAGCAAGTTTACGCTTTCTTTTGTTAGTTGAAAAAGAAAAATGTCGATATCTGGTAACAACCATAGTTCTGGCAATTCGGGAAGTCGGACATCCATCTTTGAGGTAAGTTTTAATTAGCGAGGTATAATATATTTATGTAGGACAGTTTCACAGTAAATAGAAATTCAAGGACACTTCTGATCTGTGAGCCATCTCTCGGATGTCAAATGGTTCTGTCCACTTGATTTTGATTTGCAATGTGGGTTCGTAATAATGCATATAATTATTAGTAGTTTATTGAATTTGAATAATTTATATTTATTTTTTGATATTAGTTTTAGATAAGTTGATTTTGATTATTAATATTAGGTTAATTAAGTTTTGTTTAATTTATTAGATTAATTAGTTTGGATTAATTAATCTGTTGTAAATTATAGAGAGTGTTAAATGTTTCCTTTCTGCAGATGTCGATTGTCATTATTATTATTGTTATTTTTATTATTAAATTATTATTATTATTGCAGTGTTGCTTTTCTTCCAAATCTTATGTTCTGAGTTTTTTCTCCAAAATTCCCAACTACATTTCAATATCTTATTAACGTAGATATTTAATGACCAGATGTCAATATTTAGTGGCCAAACATCGGTCTTAGGCGCTAAGCAGATGTCATTTGGAAAACTTGCTCGAGTCGTACGCACTGGCTCAAACCTGCACTGTCAGCGTTGAAGGTGAAGCACTCTAAGATCATCTCTCATATCCTAAAATTCAAGTCGTGTCATTACTTGATTCTGGTGAGCAGGAAGTAACAAAACATCATTACAAATGGTAGATGTAATAATTTTGCAATGTCATTTTCGGAAGGCGTTTCACACACCGAGCTTTGGCGACGATCATTTCGATGTTCAGCCGCAGCCGATAGTTATTCAGCCGATCCGAACGTATACTCGCCAGCCCGTCGTCGCTGCTCACGTACCTGCGCTCACGGTGAACTCGCAGACCGGCAGCTCGTCGTCCCTTCAGTCGCTCGGTCAAGAGGACGAATCTAGGACGATGGAGCAGGAAATATTTGACGAGGACGAGGAATCGTCGGGTGAAAACGCGGTGACGACTCTGTGGATGTCGTGCTCTCCAGGTCGCGACTCTACAGATGATGAGGAGGAGGAAGAAGAGGAGGAAGTGGCGCCAAGTCAAGAGGATGAGGAGGACGATGAAGGAGAAGGAGTGGGGGCTGAGAGCAGTGATGATGGTCTACCGCTGGCAAAGGTATGTGAACTTGTAAGATTTTATACCTATCTACACCACCGGCTTGGTTATATAATTAATGGTATTTAGTTTAAGAGACTTCTGATGGAGTTTGACATTCGAATTTTGTGACTGATTACCATCGATTCTTCAAATTAATATATGCAGGTATTTAGTATTTCGTTGCTTAGTTGTTTTTGGTCTGAGAGAGATATCTTAGAAACTATTTATGTAACAGAAGAGCATTTAGCTGACTGTCACTTGTGTTTGCTTCTTTAGTTGGCTGGGAAACGTTTTCTCGAGAAGGGGTTGAAGCCACCCAACGTCAAACGCAACAAACCAACGAAACCGTTGAGACTTCGCAAAGACAAGAAAGGACCGAAAAAGTAAGAATTTCGTCTTCATCAATGAAACTCTTGCGTGTATTAGATCAGTGGAATAATGATGATGCATCAAATTTATTTTGCATGTTCAAAGGTTTGTTTAATATTCTTGATTGAAACTGCAGAAGGCTTGGACCTGTTCCATATCCTTGTAAGAGCAGAGAATCTGAGGTCAGTCTCTCCACAACACATGCAAGAGTTTTTGGTTTAGTGATATTAAACAAGCAGCAATTTGGGCGCAAGTTGTTATTTCACGTGTGATTGGCTGTTTTCGTGGAAGCACTTCTGTTGAAACTGCGAAATTAAACCAGTGAGAGGTCAAGGAGCATCTGAAGCTTAGCTGTCTGGGTCTGTGTGGTAGGAGCCTTCCATTATATGCATGGAGGGGAGAGCACTAACCAAATGTACTTGCTTGGATAGGAGCACGAGTCTACTGATAATGTGCGTACTACACATAGAGAACGAGGTAAGTAGAAGTGCCACCTAATAGGTCATGGCAGGTTATTTGACTGTCTGCTCTACTCTTGACCTGCCTTATGACCTGCCAAAAATTCTCTGGCATTTTTAATGTATTTACTATTTCTTCGACCTGCGTAAATTGTAACAGTAGCATTCATTGTTACAAGACGATAACACTTTAATTAAGACATGAAGGCGGGATGGAAGACCATTTCATGGAGGACCAGAACAAGATAAGTCAACTCGAACTAATTCAGTATTTAACATATTTTAATCTTCGATTTAATGATTTGAATGTCTAGAGAAATTGAAGTTAGTGCAAAGAAGAAAGCTCCTGCAGAGCCTAAGATAAGGTAAGTAATTTCTTGTGAGACTTTACTGTTTAGAGCTCAATGCCACTGAGAACAATTTGGGTTGGATGAGTCTTTTGGTAAGTATTTTGTTGTCTAGAATTTGAGCCAATCTTGATTGCTGGTACATGTTGTCATGCTAATTATGTCACTTGTAGATATGCTGTGTAATGTGTATTGTCTAAAAGTCATGCAAGCGATGTGTAAGTTATAGTAGAGGAATTTTAGTAGAAAAAAGATCAATCGACTCAATAAATTTTCACCAGCTAGAGACTTGGCATAGTTGTTAGGTACACCCCACTGATGAAAATGCCAAAAGTCCCCATAAATCCGAGCTGTGCTAGAGCCGCCATCTTGGAAAATGGCGGCCGAAACTCGATGTTTTGTCAATAACTCCAGAACCATCACAGATACAAAGAAATCCAAAACAGCCAAAGTGATCCTCATTAAACTACAAAGAAGTTTGGTGTATAACATTTCTTTCTAGGAATACAAATAAAAATGTTACGTTGGATAAACTAGTAATTATAATTGTATTTCAATGCAATGTACTGATTTTTATGGCGGGAAAAACAAATGCTGTGCTGCGAATGATAATTTAAGATCAAATTTATATCAGTGTCTATGCTAGGCTTATGTAACTTAGTTTTTAGTCATTATATTATGATATCCGTGCATTATATTATGATATCCGTGCATTATAGTATGATATTCGTGCATTCTAATATGATATCCGTGCATCATATTATGATCTCAGTGTATTATATTACGATATTCGTGGATTTTATAATGATGTCAATGCACTACATTATGATATTAGTGCTTTATAGACTGATATCCGTGCATTGTATTATGATATCCGTGCATTATAGTATGATATCCGTGCATTCTAATATGATATCCGTGCGTCATATTATGATCTCAGTGTATTATATTACGATATTCGTGGATTTTATAATGATGTCAATGCACTACATTATGATATTCGTGCGTTATAGTATGATATCCATGCATCATATTATGATATCCGTATGATCTGTACTTACCAATTGATGCTATTAAAATCTGAGTTTTGGGATAACGATGTTGCAGTTGCATAATGGGCTTATATTGAATCTTGCACCGTCAATATATCAGAACCCATATTCGTATTGCTAATTTCAAACGAAATGGGGGGACCACGTCCCATGGCAGTTTTAAATGGGGGGCCATGGCCGCATTGGCTCTCCCTGGATCCGCCCCTGCACGGCTCTGTGTCATCAAGGTTCCCTGCAGACTTGATAACTTCTTTACTGGCATACTTTTTGGTGAAATATTTTCAATTCATCTCTCAACTCCTCATGGGTGGAGTTTATCAGGGGCTAGAGGAGCTAAGCCCCTCCCCCAAGAAGGCCCAGATTCAACTTTTTACCATGAAAAGTGTATCTTTTTCCGGGTTTAGCCCCCCCCCAGAAGGCATTAGCCCCCTGTCTAAAAACGGAAACCAAACTCCGCCCATGCAACTCCTCGTGATTCTTAATAAGCTTTAGGCCCTTAATTTTCCCTTTAGTGTACAGTGCTGAAGTTGTATCACATCCAGTCATTGCATGAGCAAAGGGTAGAAGTTCACAAGCCTCTCCCCCCCATAGTCACTTTCTTAATGTGTATGTTAAAGATGCTGGGAGCACCTTTGATTTCCCTGGCTTCAAAAACCAAAGTTCTTTAAAATCATTCGGGGGCCATTGCAGTTGCAATTACTAGTAGATCCGTGTACTGGCCAACGATCACCGTTGAAATGTTATCTTTGACTTTATCTAGAGCAGCCGCGTACAATTAAACAATATTTGGTCATTTTTTTGTCTTTTGACGGTGCAAGATTCAATATGAGCCCATATTCTACTTCAACATCGTTATCTCAAAACACAGATTTTAATTTAGCATCAAGTGGTAAGTACGGATCACACGGATGTCATAAAATAATGCACGGATATCATAATATGATGCCTGGATATCATACTATAACGCACGAGTATCATAATGTAATGCATCGACATCATTATAAAATCCATTAATATCGTAATATAATACACTGAGATCATAATATAATGCACGGATATCATATTAGAATGCACGGATATCATACTATAATGCACGGATATCATAATATAATGCACGGATATCAGTCTATAAAGCACTAATATCATAATGTAGGGCATTGACATCATTATAAAATCCACGAATATCGTAATATAATACACTGAGATCATAATATGATGCACGGATATCATATTAGAATGCACGAATATCATACTATAATGCACGGATATCATAATATAATGCACGGATATCATAATATAATGACTAAAAACTAAGTTACATAAGCCTAGCATAGACACTGATATAAATTTGATTTTAAATTATCATTTGCAGCACAGCATTTGTTTTTCCCGCCATAAAAATCAGTACATTGCATTGAAATACAATTATAATTACTAGTTTATCCCACGTAACATTTTTATTTGTATTCCTAGAAAGAAATGTTGTACACCAAACTTCTTTGTAGTTTAATGAGGATCACTTTTGCTGTTTTGGATTTCTTTGTATCTGTGATGGTTCTGGAGTTATTGACAAAACACCGAATTTCGGCCGCCATTTTCCAAGATGGCGGCTCTAGCACAGCTCGGATTTATGGGGACTTTTGATATTTTCATCAGTGGGGTGTACCTAACAACTATGCCAAGTCTCTAGCTGGTGAAAATTTATTGAGTCGATTTTCCTAAAATTCTTCCACTATTACTGTACTTCTGTTTTTGTGTTGCTGTAATTACCGGCAGCTGTTTACTGGATATATTTCCTCTGCCATTCTTTAGAACTTTCGTGTCATGTTTTATTTATTGTCTCTAGGTTTTGTGCTACTCCATTTTCAAATTGTGTTTTAAAAAATCCTGGGATCAAATTCTCGTTAAATAAGTTTTCAGACGTTGTTTCTACCAAACGCACTTTCTAGTTTGTGAGTGTAATTTTTGCACTTTTGTTTCTTGTTTGCATGTATTCTAACGCTCTGATTTTTCATCTGTTAGGCCGCTTTCCGCCTACGCGTTCTTCTATCGTGACACGCAGATGGCCATCAAGAGTCAGAATCCGCAGGCAACGTTCGGTGAAATATCGAAGATTGTCGCCAGCATGTGGGATCGTTTAGACGGAGAATTGAAAGAGGTCTATAAAACACCGTTTAGATATTTCCTTTGCCGTTCGCTTTCCGCCTTCTCGTTGTTTTGCCGAGAATCGCAGGATTGCGTTAGAGCCAAAAATCCTCAGATTGCGTCTTACGAGAATTGCCACTCGGTCGTAACCTCCATGTGGGACGAACTAGACGCTCATATAAAAGAGGTCTATGAAACCCTTTTGTATAATTTAGTTGGCCTCTTTTGTTCGTTGCTGGTGTAACTAGTCGCCCTGTTTCATAACGTTTTCATTAAAGTTCTAATTGCTTCAAAGAGTTAAGTAAGTGAATTGAGATTGACTGGTCGATTGATTAGAACACCCCCCCCCCTCCACTGGTTCCTGTGTTCTGACATTGAGAAAATCCTTCACTTTCAAATGCTGCATAATTAATGAGATTGATAATTTTTCTTCATTGCTCTCTTGCATCGTCGTTTTTAGTGAGTCCATTAATATGCTTTGTCCGTAGGATAAAATGATCATGTAATTAAAAACAACGATGTCAGTTTTAGGATCTCTGTTCTTGTTTTCCACTCATGAGTTCTCTGATCTCATCCAAGACAGATGCGAGAGTGACGAGAATTATCTTTCTAAAGTCTGCAACAGAATTCACTCCAGCCTTTCATCTGAAATCTCTGACCTTTGTTATATGTATGGAAAAGTATGAGCGTGTAACTGTTGTCTGCATAAACATTATTAAACATATTGTTTCTGTTTTTACTGTCCACACTGTACTTTTGAGGGTTTTTAATCACAATTGTCATTGTTTTTCTGTCTCCTAGGATTACAATAAAAGAGCAGAGGAAAACAAGAAGGAGTACATAAAGCAACTGGCTGAATACTGTGCTCTTAATAAGGCAAGAATATAGACAATTCATTTTTGGAAATTAGATTACGGGTAAATGGAAAGTAATATTTAAGTGTATTACATTTTTATCTTATTCAATTTACTGGTAAAATAAGAATGTTAATATATATGAATTAAGGTTTCTTTGTCCTTATGTCCCTTCCTCTACTTCTTCATCCTATCTGTTTGTAGATTCTCATTTCCACAACCCAAATCCACCTGTGCTGTACTCGCAGATTAGAAAGCTATAATACATTGTCACTATTTAATCAGCAACTAACAACCAATAATCAAGTTGGAAGAGCTCTGCAGGTTTTGGTAATCACGCCAGAATGCTAAACTTGGATAAAATATGGCAATTAAATACGAGCCATATTCATCACAAGACAGCATTGTTAAGAACAAAGTTTACAATTCCACGTTAGTAAGCGATCTTGTTTATTTCAATGTCACTGGGCATAAAAAGTTCATAGGTTTCAAAAGGACATGGTTGCAAAATGCACAGAATTAGCTGAAGAATTTCGGAAAATACTCATTATAGGAGTTTGAACCTGCAAGCCATCGTTAAATACGCTTAGTAATCTTCACGTTATACCATCGAGTTCCTGCATGCTATTGTGTGGGTTGGTATTTCAGGACAAGATCTCAACATCTGCGAAGTCGAAACAGAAGAAAGCTAAGAAATCATCGTCGAAGCCAAAACGCAAACCACTAGAGTCGGACGATCCGTCTGAGTCGCAATTTGACCGAGTCGTGGACAATGAGTCGGATGCGAGAGACGAGACGGATGACAACAATATGGCGACGAGTCGACGTTCGTCGGACAGCTCCGAAAGAATGATGTCGCCAAAACAAGACGAGAAACAAGAGAAAGTTTGTGTTTAGCTTTTAAACTTAGACTCTACATACTTTAGATCTAGAAGTTCTGTTATAGGTTATGCTTAGATGCTTAGAGTCGTATTACATTACATTGAGCTGTGGATTTCTAAGCTGCAACGTAGGTAGATGGGTAAGTAAGGAGTCTATAAAATTGGTAGCGTGGTTGATGTATGAACATGAGATGCTAGTGTGTATTTTAGATTTTGAAGGTTAACGCTTCGACTGCATAGTACAAATTAACAGATGCTTTATTGGATTGGTTCAGACGCGACATACGAGGCAATTAAGGAGGGGGTCAGGGT
This sequence comes from Lumbricus rubellus, assembly GCA_945859605.1. NCBI lineage: Eukaryota > Metazoa > Annelida > Clitellata > Crassiclitellata > Lumbricidae > Lumbricus > Lumbricus rubellus. Next base: position 3,528,962 of record OX243812.1, read on the forward strand.
CACCGGATTTAGGGGATGTTCGCACGGGTGCCTACGGCGGGATGGGGTAGTCTCAACAAAATTTACTTGCGCAAAATAAATTTCTAATTATGATGTCCACATTAGTCTATAAATAACTCTGTGTTATCGTACAGTCCTCCGTAAGCATTTGATCACTGTTTCTTTGCCCTATTATTATTTTTTTTTCTATTAGTGTAGTTGGTTGTTTTGTCTTAGTTCAGTGACTATTCTCTGCATTAATTGTGTACTTTCTTGTTGTTCTTGAAGCCACGACCGATTTGCAACTATACGAAATGCCAGAATCCTGCGATCGATGATCCACGATGGGAAACGAACTACTGCAGCTCAGAGTGCGTCATTCTGCACTGCAAGTACGTCGTACCAATTCAGTCCTCTTCAGCCAGTAGTCGGCCTCTCTGTTACTCTGAGAACCACTCTGTTACACTCAGAACCTCTCTGTTACTCTCAGAACCACTCTGTTACTCTTAGAACCTCTGTGTTACTTCAAGAACCTCTCCATTGCTCTCAGAGCCTCTTTGTGCCTTTAAAAACACTATCAATTTATATGAATATGTACATACATGTTGCACATGTATGCTACACAAAGTTGCATGAATAACTACATGTATGCTTACAGGGAGCAATTATGTATATTAAACATATACCTGCATGTACATCTACATGCACATCATGTAATGCGTAAATTACATATGCATACATTAGAGGTTGTTTTAAAAACAAAGATTTTCTAAGTTGAATACACTTCCTATTATAAATTTGCTTTTCCTTCAAATGCTTTTGATGCGAGTTCTTTTCCTGATTCACAGTAGATGCCTAACATGCCTTTGATTCAAATTTTTGTTCCACCGAACACATAAATACTTCAAGTTTAATGAGTAGGTACATCAAGAATGTATTTCTGATGCATTTCGTTCTGACGGTGAATGTTTTTCTGGTTTCAGAGATGTCTTCAATGCATGGGTCGCCAATCGAAAGACTGCTTACTGCGAAACGTAACACATCTCGAGACGTTAGAAAATAGAAATTTAGATAGATGAACTTTAAGACTCGGGCACGACGCACACGTGTGCGTTGCCATCATTGACTCCTGTCATGTGTTTATCGTAGAGCTGCAAACGAGGTCTTTATTATCTGCTTCATAAAATCAGGAACTAGATCAGCCTTTCAGTTTATCAGATGTTAAGAATAATAGTCTTCTACAGTTTTTATGTAGACTTCTGAGTAAGTTTAATCCGAGATTAATAGAACCACTTCAAGAAAAAACTCACGAGTAACGCTGCCAGCCTGAAGCAGTCAAATCACTGTTGAATAATAGGCGCTTATTTTGCTGACCATGTGCAAAATTACCCATTCAGTAAATAAATCTGGTAATTGCTTCAGTGTTCAGACCGTGTTTAACATCTCAAGTTGTCATTTGAATTATTTCTGTAATATATGAATGCTTCATTGAGCATACGTGAATTATTGAGTGCCGTGTCATTGGCAAGTAGTTTGAAATGTCCAGCATGAAATGTCTTGAATACTTTACTTTGAAGACAAGCACCATAAGAGGCAAAGCTATTGTACAATTGTTACCTATCTGAACTAAAAGTATTGCACAAACATCCTGAGCTTAGATTTTCGGTCGATGTAGATAAATGCATTGCAGACATTCGATAACTAGCACCCCAGACAAATGAACCAGGATTGACGTCAGAAATGCAGAAGCATGTGAGCTGATGTTTTTAAGTTTAATCTGATGGTGATATCAGTTTCTTAGATTTATCTAAAGTTGTTTATTAAAGGTTGGATCAGACAGTTATGAGTTTGTGCACATGTCATGATTGGCTTGTAACAGAGTGATGTCTCAAGATGCTAGGGATCTCCTGCAAGTCTTAAGAGTTATGCAGTACCGCTGATATTTATGATGATTTATGTCATGGTTTTGTATGCACTTTGGACAGGTCGGGAGTGTTAAATACAATTGTATTGTATATTCAAACCTGGAGAACTTGTATCGATGCCCTAAACTTTGGCAACCTATTTTATGCATTTTGCAATTTTTTGCTGTTTAACTAAAAATTAACTACTGGAGAAATATCTTGACTTACATACCTGAATAAATCAGTGAATATACTGTTTTTGCAATACTGATACAAGTATTTTGCTTGACTTCTTCTTGACAGTGCAAAAGTAACTGTTTACATGTTTGCATCATGTTTGGAGTTTGCATTCTGCATGGTTAGGATTACTGGTCTTTCAGTCCAGAGTTCTTGTCTTGAAATCTTCATCATGTCGTGCATAGACATCAGTGCGTTAGAATTGTCTTCTTTTCTCTGGGTCTTTCGCACTGGGAGTGCCTGTGATTGGTGTGCACTTCGAGAGGTGCTTTATAAATTTATGAATACAATACAAGGAAACAAGTCTCTAAAATTAGTCGTCTACTAACTACTTCCAGTGGACTTTCTAATTAACTGCATACACTGACAGCACGTCGTGGGAAGGTCACATGGCAAGGAAGTGAACTGACCACCTGCCCTTAAATCTCAAGAGAAATGAGCTCAAAGAGCCAGTCCAGCCTATTGAGATGATGCAGCTTTCTAGATCTGCAGAGATGTGTATTGCACCACAGATTCTTAAACTTGTTTTACAAATGGTCAGACATCTACATACAGTCACCAATCACTACACTATTATCACCTGTGGATATTTTGAGGTTCCTTGCTCTTTTTTTCTCATCGATGTGAGCTTCTTGAGCTGCATTTATTTTCCGCTCGTTTATTACATACCAACGCATGTGCGCTTGTCAGATGCAAATAAAGGCTACTTACTTACCGACTTATTTTATGGTTAAATATATATATCGACTCAACTGATGAATCATTTCAACTCAACACATTTTCTGGTTGCCTTCGCACTTGCTTAGAGATCAGTATGTAATGATGTAAGCAGTGCTTTTGGTAGGTGCTGTCATGAGAATTCCCAAGATCCATCAATGGTCGCTTTCAGTAAAACTTAAAACTGAAGTCAAAGACCAACACTAATAAACTATCGCAAACACTAATAAACTATCACAAACACTAATAAACTATCACAAACACTAATAAACTCTCACAAACACTAATAAACTATCACAAACACTAATAAACTATCCTAATAAACTATCCTGGTTGAAATCCAAAGTCACAGATAGCAACAAACATTTGTTCTGAAAAATCCTCATCCATTTCAACCAATCAAAAACAAGAAATCTTCTCAGTTTTAATGTGCATGTACACCAGTTGTTTGGTAAACTATTTCACATGCATGTATAAATGTATATGCCTCATATGATTGAACGTGATCTTTACATTCTAAATCCTGGCATTGGGAACTAAAAGACAAGTTTACAGATCAGAGTAATAGTAGCAACAGTTTTGGTTTGCAGAACGTTGAATGCGCTAAAGACAGTCGCGCTCTGTGATCTCAAGGACACGACGTGGCACACGTATGGACAGAGTGCAGTTTGCTGAAGAGTCTTGCATTACAACGGGAGTTCATCGTAGAACCCAATGAGGAGAACCAACGTTAGCGTTTGTGTTGTTCATGTCAACTTCCACCTGCAAATGCGAAGCAATTGCAATTAATACAACTAGAGACACATCCAGGCTTAAATTCAAGCGGGCAACTCTGGGATAAATCCTGATCCAAGTGTGACAGACCAGTGGTAACATCCTGGTCATTGGTCAAGTATGTAATAAGCAAGAGGAAGCAGCGCCTCTTCAAGGAAACTACTCAGAGGCGCTCCCGACTTCAGCAAGGCCAAACAGAAAAAGTTTTACATGTGTAACAACTAACAAGCGAAAAATTTAACGTAGGAATTCGAACTACAAAGTTCGTGCAGGCATGTGAGAGAGGAGCGAGTTCACAACAGTCCAGGATCAATGCATCATACAAGATTTTCACACAACTAGTACTTCTACTGTTCAACATCACGCATTTGCTGTGGTTCGTTGGTCTCTCCAATTTGCAATTAGTTTCATCCTTCACTACGTGCTAAAAGCTAATAACTCGTTTTCTCCTCCCTTTCTTTAAAGGCATTTCTTTCCCATCCCTGCGTTTCCATGCCAACACCACCTCTGAATTGCCAGTCGTGCTGCAAAAGAGGTGCTATATAAATATGATATTAATGATAATTATAATATAACTAGCTGTACTGGCCACGCGTTGCTGTGGAAGAAAAGACTCTCCCCTTTCCCCTCCCCTCCCCCTTCGTCCCGCTCCCTCCGCTCCTTACCTCCCTCACATCGTCCATTCCTGAGAACGGATAGAGCCCAAGAATGTTGAAAGGCCGCAAAATTATTACGCGACTCGCTTATGACGTCACGTCACGCAACCTCATTCATGTTTCGTCTGGTTGGTGTGACTGTCAAGGCGTTTCGGAAATCTGGCAACCCTTCGGCTTTGTTGAATTTGCAAATGGTGGTCGAGCGGAATGCAAACTTCACTTTTTGTGAAAAATATTGCGTTTTTTCGGATAAAAAGCAAAATGGACACTCTTCTTTTGGAATGGAAGGTTTTTGTTTTCAAAACAATCGGTGCGTAACTTTCGGCGTGATTGTGTTACGAACTATTGGAAAGTTTCATTTTTATTTATATAGATTAACAGTAATAATTAATGATAATGTAACTCACTTCATCACCTGAATCACGTTCGTCAATCATATCCGTGTCGAGTTCATCGTCGTTGTCACTGTCGCTGACATCATCGACATCACCGTCATCCTCTTCTTGTTCTTCCTCCTCCTGCGTGGGCTGAACGAAAACCACCCAATTTAAAGCACAATTCATCACCCCACCTCTCTCGAATTAGGCTGAGAGAAATACTAAATGTCTAGTAATCAGTATCTAATCTAATCTTAATTACCTTCAGATATCATTCCTTGTTGCTCGTAAACAACTCTGAAATAGCTGAGCCAAATGCACAAACAAAGAACTTGTTGAAAATGTTCTTCTTCACCTTTGGTTCTCAGCCTTCCTAGGTTTGAACTTCCAACATTTTGTGGACATTGGACATTAACCCTCTAATAATATTATTATCATGCAAAGCCGTGCTTTATCTCTGGTAGGCCCAGTGGTGTGGCCTCCATCTTGCACTGATCCCAACATCCAGCTGAGATCAGCTGTACCAGCATCGTTGCATCAGTCATGGAAACAACAGCCACAGCATTATTTAACTAGCTCCACATTTGCTAATTTGCATGCAAAAACATGAATAAAAAGTTGTCCCATTCAATTAGGTAACCATACGTTTATCACGTAGATCTGACACATAATTATGAACTTAGAACATTTGTAATAAATAAATGACCAGATTTGTCTTTCCAATCGGCAAAACTGTGTTGTCCTTTTCAGAGATTGCCAGAAGCTAAAAACAAAATCGCAATTAAAATTATTATCATGCCAATGTGACATCAACAAAAACATCAACTGACGGCACATTTCAGCAGACATTGATATAATTATCTCAAAGATGATTGACGAAAGACATGCTGTAAGGCTGTATTATTAAAATAGTCCTGTTACCCATAAGGAAGTGCAAAAAAACAATCCCCAAAACTGATTCCCATCAGAACCCCCAAAATTTCTATCTCTAAATGAAACCACTGTTAGCCCAAATCTAATTTCCTATGATACTTTCAGAATATAAATGTTCAGGATACTGAACAACTGGTTACTGTGGCTAGTCCAGACCACTTTTCGAGATTCAAACGCTTGTTAAGATAAGTAGTCGGTAAACACGCACACTGCGTTCCCGTACCTATCGACGACATTGTTCATCAATTCAGCTTCAATTTCAGCAAAATGACTGCACTAACCCTAAAACTAACCCTAACCGACCCTCACGACGCCTAACCTGAGCCCTAACCGACCCTCACGCTTTGCATGTTGGGATGCATGTTGCGATGTCGTCGATATGTCGCGCTCTAATTTTATTGCATTCGTTGGCAGCCATATTGTTTGGAGTACGGGCACGCAGTGTGCGTGTTTACCAAGTAGTCTACCTTGATAACTTACAGATAATTTCAAGATTTGTGGCCGTCCGGCGGCATTCGACAATTCTGGATTTGCTAATTTTTATTTACCCATTGGTGATGATCCTCCTCTAGTTTCGTAAGTTCAACATCATCGTCACACGGCCTATCAACGTGAAACCATAGAGGATCTGCGACTTTCGGAAGCAAAGAAGGCCCGAACAAGTCATCCATTATATTTCTATTTCCGCGAAATCTACTAAGTCTATAATCAACTACAGATTTTTATTTATTTTGTTTATTTTGCACCATTTCGAATTATATAAATAATGATTATTATTATTAGCTTAATATAAGCTCTTGATCTGGTTCCTTGCTAAGCTTTTTTTTATAGCGCCAAACATAAACCTTGTATGTCAAACCTCGCTTAAGTAAGTAAATAAGTATGTACTTTATTGAACGCCTGCAAACGCACTTTTCAGCCTCACTGCAATCAAAGTCGTTAAAAACATCGGTGTCTATAAATCTAACGGTGAAGCAAATGATCTATGTAAAGTGTTTGATTGGACTGGTCACTATAACAGGACCATAAAATATTATTATGGTCCTATTAGTGACCATATTTTCATATCTATCGTTATGTCGATCGTGCTTGTCGATTTCCTTCAAGATTTAGGCTAGGCCCAGGGTTTGAAGTGCTGCAGGACGATCATGGACGGCGTCCAGGCACTTATTTTCAAATCTCTAGCCTATGCCGTCCTGACACTTAATTTATTTGGCCAGCACACCGGAAAAGGCGAGAGGCGTCCAGGCATTTCTATTTTTACACTTTATAACTTTATAACTGGTATATAAATTGTCTTGTATGTAAACTACTAAGAGGTACCTAAAAAACATAGTTTTGTGGTGTGGGTGCAGCACATATCTCTAGGCTATAGCCTATTGCTGTCCTGCCACTTATTTGGTCAGCACACCGGAAAAGGCGAGAGGCGTCCAGGCATTTCTATTTTTACACTTTAGCCTATACCATACTCCCTATAGGCTAATTAGTATATAAATTATCTTGTATGTAAACTACTAAGAGGTAAAAAACATAGTTTTTTCGTGTGGGTGCAACTGAGTGATGTTCTCGATGGCCTTCAATTTGTTTGCAGAGCGCACCTGTAGATATCTTGATAAAGGAATAATATTATTGTTATAAAATAATGCAACATTCAAAATAATATTATTTATGACATCCGTATCTTGAGCGACGGAAGTTTAATAATAATACATGAGTGGGTGCAAGTAATGTGTCGTCTGTGGTATAAGACAGGAGATCACCGACCTCATTCATAGTATAGTCCTTGTATTGACTCATAGAGATGTATTATAATAAATATAACGCTAGAGGGAATATCACGTCTATACATTGAAATCTTTGTCTAATTGGACCCGACCAATCACAACTGTCTAATTGGACCCGACCAATCACAACTGTCTAATTGGACCCGACCAATCACATACTGTCTAATTGGACCCGACCAATCACAGTCTTACACCTTCGATCAGCTGGAAGAGTAAATAATTTTAAAGCGAACATGGCGACGTAAGTCTCGTGAGAATCGCCTGTGATTGGTCGTTTGCACAGAGTGACGTCACTGGCGTGATTACCGTTAATATATATATAAGGTCGTTGATGACCTCACTTTTTTATGCAGAGGAGATAGGCCATACTCTCTCTAGCCTATATATTTTATATATATAGCGTACATCTCTATGTATTGACTGAAAGCACTGAAACTCTGAAAGGCATGGAGTCATTGGAGTTGGCGTCCGGAGTGATGGTTATAATAAATCATAAATTACAGGTGTTCACGTTCTCTTTGCTTGAGGTCAGTACGCATATGGAATTTATTCAGTTTTTAAAGACAGACCGAAGAGTAAATAGTTTTGTTTTAAAGCACAAATAGCAAGAAACGCACAAGAGTTGTGTGGAGCTTCCGCGTGATCAGTTAAAGTAAGTAAGACTGTAAGACTAAATAATTATTCTTGATTAGGCTACAGGTCTGCAAACGCACAGAAGTTTAAAGAAGAAATAAATAATTGATAATTTTATGCAAAATAATACAAGATTCTCAAAATAAAACTTCGGTAAAAGTCTAGAACGGTTCGATAGCAAGTAAACAATATGGTCGTCACAGATAAGGGCATAATAGAGCGGTCTCACCTACGGCGATCGATAGCCCAATGTTTCCCAGCCCTGTGACCTACCTCGATCGATACCCAATGTTTACGCGAAAGTTAGTAATTAAAAAAGAAAGACCAAGGAGCTCATTGTGGAGACTGAGGCAACTTATTCCAGAAAGAAGGACTGACCATAGCAGAGCTTTTATGCAGCACTGTGGCAGTTCAAAGCCATAGGGACAATCAGGTCATTTTGTGCAGCAGAGCAAGGAAACTACGACCTGGAACATACATTGTGCACCTTAGACTAAGCTGGCTCTCGCTTTTGTGGGCGCTGTAGAAGTCTCGAGATTACGATTAGACTGAAATATGAATCTAATAATAATAATAATAATATTGCACACAGCAATTTAATTAATTAGTTAATAATAATAAATACGTGTGTATGAACTTGATGTGACCGTGATTGGAACAGATGAAGAAAGTATGTTGGCCATCCCTAACTTTAACCCTTGAAAGCCAATAAGAAATTGTGAGTTTTGAGGTGTTTTTGAAAGGAGTTTGAGTATCGAATAGACATAGATGCTGGTGGGCAATTCCATTCCTTCAATTTCCTCAGTGCATGATTCGTCTGACAGCTTATTTTAAAATTTACTCATTCTCTTTTATTTTCAGATTCCCAACATCCTGCCTCGGTGAGCCTTTTGAGCAATTGAATCAAAGTGACTCGGTTCTGAGATTATTTATACCGGCGATTGGATAACCTGCGGATTGAAGATTTTTGCAGATGTGGCTACAAGCCAGACGCTTACATTAGGAGTCCAGCTCTTTAGACGATTGCAATTCTACCAACATGGCTTCAGAACAGAGGGAGCCACTGCTGAACTTGACACCCTCTGAAGTGGAGCCAGAAACAAGGAACAGAAAATCGACCTACCACGGACTAAACTTGGCTGGGCACAATGCCAAATATGGACGCGTGACAGAGGACACTCCCAGCAGGCGAGATGCGTGTAGGGCGTACGCTTCTAAATTCACAGCGAGAAATTTCCTGAAGTGGATTGTGGGTAGGGTTCCAGCCATCGACGTCCTTCGAACGTATAAACCGAAGGAATACGTAGTGGGCGATATAATTGCCGGATTGAGTGTTGGAGTTGTCACGATACCACAGAGTCTTGGCTACGCTCGATTGGCCGGGGTTCCACCGATATTGGGATTGTACACGTCCTTCTTTCCTGTTCTCATTTACTTTGTCTTTGGATCATCTCGTCATGTTTCCATGGGAACCATGGCGCTCTGCAGTCTTGTTATTGCGGAAACTGTGAGGAAGGACAGCTTGCTACGATCGTTCATGTCGAATGCCGACAACGCAACAACCCCCAGAAATGATAGCAGCTTCACGCAGGAAGAGCTCGCTCAGATTTCGATTGCTGTCAGCATTTCGTTTCTCGCTGGAATTTTCCAGGTTGTGATGTCAGTGTTTCACCTTGGTTTCTTAGTTTCCTACATGGCTGAACCGTTTGTGAGTGGCTACCTTGCTGCTACCAACCTTCGGGTCTTGACTCATCAGGTTCGTGATATGCTTGGCTTGCCAGTTTCCAAAGGTTACACCGGTCCTGGTGACTACTTCTACAGTGTCTATGAAATCTTAATTAATCTTCTGCATGTGAATCTTATGCAGATCCTTATATCCATTCTCTGTTTGGTTACGTTGGTTCTTGTTAAGAAGTGCATAAACGAACGATTTGCATCCAAACTGAAAGTTCCCATTCCGATCGATATAATCGTTGTTGTTATCTTCACCATCGCTTCCCATTTTGGCGATTTGTCGGATAAATACGACGTGAATATCTTGAAGACGATTCCGAAGGGAATGCCGACTGTGATGCTGCCATCTGCTGACCACATGAGGAACTACGCGTTCGACGCATTTATGTTGGCCATTGTCGCGTACATGATGGTCGGCATGATGGCAAAACTCTTCAGCCAGCGTCACAACTATGCCGTTGACAACAATCAGGAGCTGTTTGCAAATGGTTTGAGCTGCATTGGAGGTGCGTTTTTCTGCAGCCTCGCTGGTAGCACGTCACCGCCTCGCTGCTTTCTGATGGAAACGACCGGTGGTAAGACGCAGGTAGCTTACTTGATCAGTGCGGCGCTCACGTTGCTCACGATGCTTCTGATCGCTCCGCTCTTTCAGTCTCTGCCCATCTGCGTTTTGAGCAGCATCATTTTCGTTGCGTGCATTCCGCTCTTTCCGCATTACCTTGCGTGGATGGGTTATTGGAGGACGAACAAATACGACTTTGCCATTTGGATCTTTACGGCCGTGACGAATATGATTGTGTCTGTCGATATAGGTCTTCTCATCGGCATGGGCTTCTCGCTCATTCTCGTCCATTTTCAGATGCAACGTCCGCAGAAGGTCCAGCTTTACATGAATCGGGAGGATGAGATTTGTCTGGATCATGAGCGGTACTCCAGCTGTCAACCGGTTGAAGACGCTGTCATATTCCGCTTTGAATCGCCCGTGTACTTTGCCACTTTGGACATTTTCAAGGAGCAGCTTTTCAGTAGTACAGTTTCGCTATCATTTCTGAAATCAAGGGCGGCAAACATCAACGGCAAGATGGTGGTAGTCGTTTCCGAAGATGCCGCTCATATCAGTGACGTTCCACTGGAAGTTTTGGAAACGAAAACAGGCAATGGTGATGTTGATGAAAAACTTCAAAACGAGACGAATCTTTTGGAATGCCAGCCATCCTCTGACCTTAGCCACGACAACATTATCAACGTCGTCAGTAACCAACGTGATGCAAAGGAGGTGGTGAGAAATGAAAAGCCGAATGACGGAAGAGCGGGAAAGCTGGAAAGGTCGACACCGCGCATCATCATCGTAGACTGTTCGGCCGTTTCGTTCCTCGACACGAGTGGAGCCAAAATACTCGCTCAGCTACACAGCGAGTATTCAAAGTTTGATATTCAGTTTCTGTTGGCAAACTGTTGTGACAATGTCGTGCGGCAATTGAAAGCGGTGGACCAGTGTAAAACACTTGTTATGGAGTCAGTGTATCCTTCGATTCCGGATGCCCTCTTGGCAATGAATCTGTAGATTATCTTTAAAGGGAAATGCATTTAATTTGGTTACACACCAGGCTGGTTCTTTCTCTGTTTCCTCGTCTTATTTAACTTCAGCCTCCTAAGTTTATTTCCCACTAGTTGATGACATTTCCCAATTAAAGAATCATTTTTCTCCTGAACTTGAAGTACTTTCCTCCCATGGTTACAACTACATGCCATCGAAAGTGCATTTTCTCCATACATTTCACACCTAGCCATAGGTTTTTACCCAGTTTGTCCTGGTTATCTCCCAAGGAAGATATATTTCCCACTATTGGCTCGTAGCCTTTACATACTACTGGTTCATAATATCTTATGCTGAACAGAGAAAATACATTTCTCTATACACTTCCCCCATTGTCGTTAGGTTAGCTCTTGTGCAATGTGCATTCACTCTCACTGGTATTACATCGCACCCTGGAGACATACAGATCTCTTTTATTCTGTGGGCATCCACATGTACTGCTAATGTGGTGATTTTTGCACTTTCGTTAGCTCAGTAGTTTAGTTCTTTGAATTGAGTCACAGATTTTTTTTCATTGTGTGTGGATTTCTTTTTGCAATTCTTCTGAAGCGTTAATTGAGAGATGTTATGTTGAAATCTCCAAAATATTTCTGTTTGTGTCTAGCAGTTTGTCACATCCGGATGTTTTTGATTGGTTTTGTCTTTTCAAGGTATTTTTGTGTGCTCAATAGTTACCCTGCTGGATTGAGTCTCGATTATTTTTGTATTAGGGTTTGCACCGATTACTTTTAGTTAGATCATGACTATGTTGTAGATCATGACTATGTTGTAGATCATGTTACTGTCGTGAAGATTTGTGTTTTATTTTTTGATTGACTTTTTAACCCCTTTACCGTTTCTTAAATTTTTTAAAACCTACCCTTATCTGGTCACTTAAATTTTTTAAACTTTTTCCTGTATGTCTGTCTGTGTGTATGTATGTATGTATGTATGTATGTACGTACGGACGGACGCACGGACGGACGGACGTACATACGTACGTACGTACGTATGGTAGCCTTTTCATCTATTGGACGAGATAACTCGGGGTGAACGTTTGTCATACGATTTTTTCCAGACGAGTTATCTCGGGGCGAACGGTAAAGAGGTTAAATAGTTTGTGTGACACTGTAGCTGATTGGTTGATCCCTCTATGATTTGTACTGCACTGTCCGAGTTTGAGCTTCATCTCATTTGGTCAGTATGCAAAAGTCCAATTAGTCCACGTTGCACAATTATTGATTTTGGTTTTGTTATGTTGTCTGATTATATAGTTGTAGGAAAATATCAAATGAATATGGATATTATGTATGTTTATATGTTGTTGGCAGCAGGTTTAAATTATTTTGTTTCCTGTTGAAGGTACATTTTAAACACATGTCTGTTTATCAGTGTGTTTGTTTTCTTCTAATTATGCTAATAGTTATTGAGCTATGACCAGTGTAACATGTGCAGAATATTTATGAATTTTTGGGTGTTCTTTGGCAGGAATTATAGAGGCCTTCTTGTTGAAGCAATTTTTTGGGTGTTGTCCTGTTGGGGGCCCATCAGCAAGCATCGAAAGGTAGATGTCCAAGGTGAAACCTGGCTGTGGATATAACACCTGAAACCCGACGAAAGAAGTCTTAAAGTCTTTCCTTTGCCGCCGGGAAAAGGTGAGGCTCACCTCTGAGTAGATATCTTGAAGGTCACTAATTTAATGAATGAATGAATTGAAATGATTAGTTTAAGCAGATTACAATATTAGTTGCAGAATTGCAGCATATAATTTGCAGCATAGATGTAAAAAACGATGAAAACGAAATAAAAAACGGTAAAAAATGAGGTTTTTTCAAAAAAATAAAAAAAAGACAAAAAAACGATAAAAAACGGAAACGGAAAATAATTTGACTTTGCTACATCTAAAACCGCATTTTAACCATGAAAATCTTGATTTGGAACCTACTACACGTAAGCTATCTCTTAAATGATGATGTTAAACGATGAAATAATGACTTTAGTTAGCTGGATCCTTGAGAGTTGGCGGAAAACATAAGAAATATCAGAAAAAAAATTAAAATTAAGGAAAATAATAATAGAAAGTAAACGTATAAATAAAGATAAAGAAAAAATAAAAAACGATGGGAAAAATAAAAAAAGAAAAAACGACGTTTTTTGGGAGAGAATAAAAAACGAAAAAAACGTTTTTTACAACTATGATTTGCAGCTATGACCTGTGATGACAGGGGTGGTGGAAGTTTTTGGGTTACAGGTGTAATCTAGTACTGGAGGACTGAAATATATCGTATCTTAGCTGGCAAGGTGATGGCTAGCTAACTTTTTAATTAAAGTGGCTACATAACTTTTAATTAAATTGGCTACATACTTTTTAATGAAAGTGGCTACATACGGTAACTTTTAATTAAATTTTCTACATAACTTTTAATTAAAGTGGCTACATAACTTGTAATTAAAGTGGCTACATAACTTTAATTAAAGTAGCTGCCTAACTTTTAATTAAAGTGGCTACATAATTTGGCTACATCATCAGAGGAGCTTCAGGAACTGATACAGAGGATGGTGGATGCAGGGAAGAACTATGGATTGATATTTAACAAAGGAAAAACGAAAGTGATGACTACAGATGGCAGTGAGATCGAAATTTATGTAGAGGGAGTTGTGTTGCAACAGGTGGATAAGATGCAGTATCTAGGAGCCCAAATAACTGTAGATGGAAGATGTGAGGAGGATATAAGGGCAAGACTGGGAATGGCGAAGGGAGTATTATCAGGCATGAGTACGGTATGGAAAAACAGAGGCATCACCATACCAACTAAACTGCGACTGCTGAGGACGCTAATATGGCCAATTGCAACATATGGAGCGGAGTCGTGGACATACAGGAAGAGTGAAGTGAGAAGAATAAAGGCTTTCGAAACAACATCTTACAGAAGAGTACTAAGAATACCGTGGACGGCTAAGAGAAGGAATGAGGAGGTGCTACAGGAGGTGGGTGGCGAACGGCTGTGGGGAGAGGTGGTAGGGAGGAAGCTAAGTTACTTTGGTCACATCATGAGGAAGGAAAACTGTCTCGAGAAAGATATAATCACTGGAGAAACGGAGGGAAAGAGGAGACGTGGAAGACCGCGTAGGATGTGGATCGACGATGTGAAAGAATGGACCGGGATGACAATGGAGCAGGCGATTCGAGCAGCGCATCAGAGATCTACATGGAGACAAATCGTCCTTTGTGCCGCCAAAGTTCGGAACGAATAAGGCACCGACGACGACGACGACATAATTTGTAATTAAAGTAGCTGCATAACTTTAAAGTGCTGCATTTTTGGCAGTTGATTTATTATCAATTCTGAGATTTGTCTACTGCAGAAAGTCCAAAGACATTATGTACAATTTTTAGCCACAGGCATCATGATTTTGGTCCCCTGTCAAAGATGATAAGAATTATGCATCAAGAAAACTGTTTAAGCATAGTTATAACAGAACATCCTCGTAACTTATGTACATTTAGCTCAATTCTATTCTTGCACACACACAACACACACACACACATGCATCTGGATGATGTGTGATTATCTCGCTCATATATAAGATGTAAACTTTAAAGCAATGAACAGTTTACTAAAGCATTCAGCTGTAGAACTGATCTGTCTTGAAGAACTGACAGCTATCAACATTGATCTCTACATTTACATCATGTCTTTTCACTAAGTGTTCGTTCTGGGTCGTCCGTTGTGGGGATGTAACTTCCATAAATAAGGCGGGGGTATAATCCAGATACAGATAAGAGTGGGTATGGGTCATACACAACATGGACTTTGCTTTAATATTTGGTGTATTTTTTGTACACCATATGTGCCTTAGACATAAAGTCAGTGGAAAAACAGAGACAGCCTATGCTGCAGTTGAAGCTTAGAGTTCCTTTGAAGGATGTGGCAGTACCATACTACCACATTTTGTATGACACAGAGAGTCTTGCGTGGTAAAACAGAGTTGCCTTATACATGTCGCGGTGTTAGTGTTAATACCTGCTAGCCTTACATCAGACCAATGTTTAGGTGGTGCTACATGGATATGTCAAAATTTGAAGTGATTGCATTCTGTAGTTTATAGCACTGAGCTTTCTCAGTTGTTGGATCTATATTTAGAGCTCTTTCCCAGCACATGTTCACTTGTGTATAATTTTTTTCTCAACATAAGACTTACGTTTTTCAAAGTTACTTACCAATCTACCATTGGCTTCCAGTTCATTTAGATATTGACCTGATTATAATGCTTCCTATAACATCAGTGTTTGCCTTGTGCAGTACACACTGGGGCTATTAATCTTTTAGAAGTAACTAACCAAGAGACGCTGTACAAATGCATTTAATGAATAACTTACCATACATTGGTGATAGTGTTTTGATCTCTTGCTGCTGTGGCTTGCGTTTGTATTTATTGATGTTGTGTTGTTAAGCAGGAAAGTTGTATTACATGATGTAGCCTATGTTTGTTTGTTTACACCTGCATTTATGTAGTATGCTTGGTCCTATTACTTTTGCTTCGATAAGTATGTTCTTATTTGGGAGTTTGGTTGATTGGAAGATAATTTCTAGATTGGTGTAGAAAAAACAGCGAAACGTAAGCTAAGGCTAAAACTATGAAATGGTGAAACTAAACTAAAATCAAAGTTAAAACTGTCTCGTGATTGAGAGTTTAATTTATTCACCAGTTTTAGCACTGCTTAATTTTAAAAACCTTTGATACTCTGAGGAGAAAAGTTCATAGAAATGAAAGTGAAATAGAAAGTGGTTTCTAGGAATGAGAATTGCATGTGACACTGTTTTAGAGGGTTTTAACATTTATGAAATGTTGGTTGCGCATGACATACCTCTTAGGAATATCAATCATAAGGTTTGGAAGCACAGTATTTCTATGTGATGCGTGTATGCATGCCTAGTATTTTCGTTATTTAGTCTATTTTATCTTTATTTAATCAATCTGTATGTGATGACTGATTTTCCACCAGTTTTGAATGTCTTGTTTTTTAAAAAATGTTATCTGCGGCTGAGCGATATTCATCTTATGATAGTTATCATCTTTACCATTGAATTTCAACAGTGAGTCCATCAAAATTTCTTGTGTTAGATGATTCGTGATTGGCTACAATACAAATTTGAGAATGTCGTATCGTTTCTTACATGGCTTTCTATTGGTTGCTTGCATTTGTATCCATTGCCTTGCAGCCAGAACTTTGGTATCATTTCTTTATATGTAATGGTTCCCTCATTCGTTTTATTGTATTTTTTTCTTCTTCTCTTTTTTAACCATTTGGGCAGACAAGAGTGCTTGCTGCTTCATGACATGTGTTTGGATTGATTGTTAAGTTTATAATGATTGGTTGTCCATGTCTTTACTGCTCTAATAAATATCTTTAATTTAGCATTCATGACAAGAGAAAAATTATGGCATCTTTTTAGGGAGAGTAAATGAGGACGGTCGGTTTTGCTGTTTGTGCTGTATTACTCGTTTTGTTTGGACAGAGTTCCTGTGTGGCATGTTGATCATTGCTGTTTATATATAAACAAAGGAAGACTTGTAGGCCCTAAGCTGAGGTGAAGGCACCAACACATGAGCTAGCTAATTTGCAGAGAGGGACCCACGCAGGTCAGCACGCTGCTGGACAGTTAAAAATTTCAGCGGTCATCCTTCCCTGTCAGGCAAACTTGAAGCAGACGCTCATTGACAAGCAGGTCTCTATTTAGTCATGCCTATAAGGTTGTGGTTTGTGGAGAAAATATGAGCAGCAAATCTTGGCTGTTGATTAAAGAAGTGTTTTTGGTTGCTTGTTAGTGTTAGTTTCTTTAAAACCAACTGGCGCCAACTTTTGCGTACGCTGTTTTTGAATATATGTTTTGTAATGCTGGATGTGTGGTTTTTATTTTCATAGTGAACTAGTTTTCTATAACGTGTCACCACCTGATCATGTCTTTTTTATGTTCAGTTGCCTTGCAACGAACATGTATTAAATTAAATTAGAATTGCATCAGCATAATTATTTTGTTTTACTGCCTAGTATTACTGCACTATATCTTTCATTATGAGTTCTTTTGTTGTGATGATCTAATGATTTTAATCTTTAATGATATATTATTCTCCAGCGAATATCCCAGTGTTTTATTCGTTGCATTTCGTGCTATTTGCACGAAACGCGTCAGAGATTGTTATCAGCTTTCCTCGTCACTGATGTTCATTCCAGTTTCCAAGCTGTTACTTTACTACAGTATGTAGTGATCTTGAGTGGGCGCTATATAAATGCTGATTGATCGATCGATTGATTGATTGTAATGCATTTTCATGAAAGAAAGCATTGAGCGACTGATGAGGTATTTGGATGAATTGCCACAGAATCCATGGCAGATTTAGCAAACAAATTTCAGATGCAAGCCTATACGCTGTGTGATGTCGACCTGGTTTATGTTGATTTTGACCGCATTACGCTTTGGGTGATTATTTTTACCCGATAAGAACTTGACAGTGTGGTATGTTAGTTATTTATGATAGTTGACCTGGTTACAATTTCGTGTAGTATGGTAGTTGATGTGATTATAGAACTTGTTTTTTGCTGTGCACAGTATGAGAATTGTAGAAAAACAACTGAGAGGGTCAGGCGTTGATTTATGTGAAGTTGGGGTCCTTAGAAAGACTGTGGGAGGGGGGTTAAACCCCCAGCAATTCTCACCCTGGCTGTACAGTTATTTTATGTGCCGTGCATTAAATACTGCTGATAGAACATTTTACATGTAACTGATCATAACTATGGATATTATGCTCAGGGTTGTCGAGGGGACAGGGAAGGAATTTCTCTCATTAGCTCTATTCATACATATGACATGTAAACGGATATAAATTGTGTAATTTCCGTCAATCTAAACTTTCTGAAGTTATCCATCTGTATTAAACAGCTTCTGTAAATGTTTTTGCTCGGGCCACTGGGGTCTTGGCATGGCATCTCTGGGAACCCATCTGATTTTACGCAGCACTTGCTTGTCTATACTCTGCCCTCCACTTGATCAGCCGTGCATGATGCATTCATAAACAGTACTGACTTAGTTTTTTATATATGCATTGTACGATAAAATAAATGTCTATTTGAGTATTAAAGTATTTGTTTGTAATCAGTCACTTGTGTGGCAGTGTTTTTGTTTTACAAACCATGTGATTGCATTTGGTTGGTGTCAGGGCTTAAAGTGTGCCAGGACGGTCATACACTTATTTTCAATTCTGAACGCCGTCCTGCCACTTATTTCGCCAGGCTCACCGGAAAGTTAAGGAGCGTCCAGGCACTTCTTTGGAAAGTTAAGGGGCGTCCAGGCACTTATTTATTTTTACACTTTTAGTACTTGATGTTGTTGTTAGACTTCGGCCTTTGTTAAACAGCCTACGGTAGGCTATACGTCAATCAATCGATATAGGCCTAAAATTAAGCTTCAGTAAAATGATACAGCACAACTTGAAACAAATTAGGCGTACAAGGGCCGGATACAAGGGACCTTAATTTCGGGTAAACATGAACAGTGTCAATATTATGAGCTCTTCAAATGCAGAGCACAAAACTGGCTTCAATTTAAATAAAAGGAAATGAACTATAATAGCACTGCAATGTAATATGATGGGTAATTTCTATAGCGCCGCTATAGTACCATGTCCAATCATCCGCGCTCCAAGTGTGAGAAGTTGAGAACCCCGAAACATGTTCGTTAGAGATTATTTAATCGGAAGCGACTCTCAGTGAACAGCTTTTGAGTAGCAGTTTACTTTTCCGTGTTTTCAATTACGGATATACACTGGCTAGCTAGGCTAACAGCAGTGCTGGAGAGTTGAGAGTGGCGGTACCAGCTCTTCAATTTCAGCAATTAAGTTGCGTCGAGGTCATTGGAGTTATTCATCAGGTCGATTAAATTAAATGTGAAGAGGATGTTAAAAGTTTCAAGGAGTTTTTGCAATCGTAATCTCCAAATTTCGAAAGTAGGCTACTACTCGAAACTTCAAAAGCCAATTAAGTGCGGGGCACCACCTTATTCATGAACGCTGCGTTGAGTCAAAAGGGTTGTCCGTTAAAAGTAGTCCATGGTGATCCGGGTCGAGGTTATCAGGTCATTAGGATCGAAGGTCATAGCCAAGAGACTAGACCGAGGGGAAATTGTGTCAGAATTAGTACCCGTCTAATAACGCGAAGATCTATGTCTAGTAGACTAAGTGACGATTCAATGCCATGGTGCATTCCAGCAATTCGTTGGGGCTGAAGCTGAATTTTTTTTCTCATAGCCTATGATATAATTATTGTTAATTAAGTTAGCTTTCGCATTTGAGCGGCGTCTTAACTTTCTGTAGAAATTTCTAGAATAAACATATGGTTGCGCTCCATTGTATGAGTAAAACAAGTATGCGGTTAAATTATTATTATCTATCGATTTTGTTTTGATTAAGCGCCTGTGAATAAGCTGGTTCCCGAGACTTCGCTTTTGTGGGCGCTGTAGAAATCGAGTATCTTCGTCGAAATCGGTTCTCATCGGGAGTAACCGGAAGTTACTAGAAAGTTATATTTATGATGGCGACCGTTGCGTAAATATCTTTCCAGCGAAACAAAACGAAAGTCTGAACTATTTAACCGGTTGCTACGTTGGGACTGTTTTATTTCTCATGGTGCGATCGTATCTATGAATTATAAAGACTGAGATGACGATTGAAAGTCAATGCTAGTTATGTGCTTGGTACATACCCTTCCTGCCATCTTCGTACTTGACAATACCCTCTCCTGAACATTTACCTATCGAGCATTACACTAAAACAATTAAAAAGCTGGAAGGTGTTGTATGGGTTTTCTAAAGACGTCGGTCAAAACCGTGGTTTGCATGTTGTTGGAGCATTAGCGTGTTGCAATGCAAGATCACTTGTAGTCGATTCTGGCCAACGGTGGTGAGTCTGACCATACTCATGGATCAGACCACACTCTTCGAATTGCTGGAATGCTCAGTGTGCATGGAAGTGCTCGATGGCACAAGCAAAGTACTTCCATGTCAGCACACGTTTTGTCGCCGCTGCCTTGATGAAATTGTTGCTACAAAGAAACACCTTCAGTGCCCAGAATGTCGAATGCCAGTGAATAAACGGGTGGAGGATCTTCCTCCAAACATACTGCTTGTGCGACTGCTTGAGACGATGAAGACCATGGCCCATATGCGGGGCAACGGTTCACGACCAGCAGCAGATGCAAGGCAGTCAGCGAGCAGGCATGGAGTCAGCAGAAACTACAAAATGGTTGGAGCCTTAATATATTGCTTTCTGTTGTTTGCTTGATAGCTGATGAGGTGGTCTGTCACTTGAATATCTGGGTTAAAATTTCTTTAAAAGATTCTTTTGTGACATTTCACGAAAGCAGCTGACCTATCTAAAGTTTGAACGCAGCAGGCTGCTACTGCAGTCAAATATGACTTAGATGAGAAGTTTAGATTAATAAATCAATTGATGTAGACAACAATGAACTGATGTTCTCGCAGTAGTCGGGAGCACCTCTGAGTAGCGAGCTTGAAGGGGCACGATAGCAGATGCGAGAAATAAATAAAGTGTGCTGTAATTTATATTAAATTACATTATAAGGTCGCAAATTGTGCACTACAAGATTGAGTACAAGTTACACTGAATTACAAGTAAATCATTGGGTGTACAGCACTGATCTTGCTGAAAATTGGCCATGTATTCGTTCTTGTGAGGCATGAAAGACTACAAATCAATTTTTCTGTCAGCCTTTATTCCAGTTGATAATGTTATTTATTAATTATCAAACTGTGATTGCATAAATAAGCAGATTACACAACACAATTACACGTGCGTTAATGCATTGTCGTTTTTTCATTTGTCTGCAGGTTTCAAAACCTAGTCATCCCTGTGCAAAAGCTTTATACAACTATGATGCTCAAGAAATTGGGTTTGTTGGAATTGATTATCTCAAGCATGGAGAATTAAATTTAATTTGCTGAAGTTTTATTTGTTTATTAACTTCGTAGTAAATTTGCTGTGGCTAATGCAACCGCAGCCTAAAGGGAAACATAATTTTTTTGGTTGCTGGACTTAAGTTTGGAATCCTTGCTCCTCATCTGTTTTGTTCCGCTAAGTGTTTTGGTCTTGGCATGAGAGTAAATCTCCTAAGCTGACAGTCGTGAGTCACGTGATTACAGTAGTCTGTGTGTCTGTCGGTCTGTCTGTCTGTGTGTCTCTCTCTTGTTTACTTACCACGTAGGTATTTACTTGGTTATGTTTTGGTCTGAAGTGCCTTCAAGTATTGCTTTATAGACCTATAGATGGATCATAATTAATAATAAATGAAATAAAATTAGCTAAATGGTGAAATGAAATATGGGCATTTGGCTTCAATGTTTCATCGCTTTCGAAAGGTGTTTGTGAGACTCTAGATGCAGCTATTGCGATATGGGAGAGGATTGGTTAGGCTTCTCGTCTCACCTAATGCAGAGAGTATAAGTTACATTGTATGGTATGTAAAACACAGTTGTGTAATATGGGATATGAAACGCAGTTTGTATTGCATTGAGATACATACATTCATTGTGTTTCTTTCAGTGATTTGACATTCAGAAGAGGTGACGTGGTCCGACTGTGTAAGCAGATTGACGAGAACTGGTACCTTGGAGAAATTGGAGGTCAACAGGGCTACTTTCCAGCTACTTATGTTGAGGTTAGACTTTGCATGAAAACCTTGCTTGAAGGAAAGCAGGGTCCGAATATAGTTTCTTTCAGATATCCAATGAAGATCTGTGTTGCATGAAGTGAAAGGTCAGAGCAAGATCTGGTAATGTGATTTAAAGTCGCAATCACGAGAAAATTGATCTGAAAATTTTGTGGTATCGTTTGACACTATCTTGCTTGCTATATGTCATTTGATATGTTAGGTAAGTTACTAAGTTATTGTCTTAAGCCACAATGTTTGTTAAAGCATGCAATTAGTTATGTAACTTTATTTCATCATGCACATAGTATATGACCAACTGTATTGCAGTTTGTTAAATTGTAACACTGAAGGTTTTTCAAATGGGATTTTATGCCTGCTGATGCTGTGATATTTTTCGTTGACGTCCTGTGTGCACACATCAATAATGCAGTCTTACACTTTTCAGTGGTTGCCCCATCCGTGTTGAAATCACCTATCTCTCGATCCATGCCTTGTCTTAGGAATTCTGCATTCACTTTCTACGTATAGACACTTGATAATTGTTCTTCCCTGCAGAGTTTGGGTCGGGATAGTTTTTGAGTGGTTATCTTAGAGAGTCGCTGCATAAAAATGCTCTGAATAAGTGAATGTGTGCATACGAGTGTGATTGATTGATGGTTGTAGGTTCTGGTGCCTTTGCCTGATGAGGTTGCTGCATGTAAAGCACAATACGACTTCATCATCGACGATGGAAACGAGAAAGATTGCCTCACCTTCCAAAAGGTATGATGAAAGGCTTGGCCACAAGAAATGTCACTTGCTGTTGATGTGTAGAATTTAAAAAAGCCTGCTTCAATGTACTGAGCTGTAAAAGGAACTACAGTTAAATAAAGCAATGAGTAATTAATCATTATTATTATTATTTATTATTTATCGCTACCGTTGAATTTCTATTTAATTATAATTCTGGTTAACTACTTTCCGCTTAGCTTTCCTACATCATGGAACTTGATGACATGAGAAATTAAAAAGCTTTTTGAGATAAACTTCTGATTGGTTTTCTCGAAGTGGACCCATGTAAATTTTTTATAAAAATTGTGGTTGACTGGTTGTGGCCTTTCCACATGTAATTCCTAAACTGCAGAAGTGTTTTTGGTTTCAAAGAATTATAAGCTTATATTTGCATCTTGGGAGGAAAATAATTATAAAACTTTAAGGATTTGTCGTTTTGGTTGCACTAATCAATGCATCTATCTGTGTTTATTTGTGTGTGTGCGTGTGCGCATGTGCATGGTGTGTGTGGTGTGTGTGTGTGTGTGTGTGTGTGTGTGTGTGTGTGTGTGTGCACATGTATGCGTGCGTGTATAGGGAAAATAAATAGAATAAAAAAACTTTAATACAAATGATTTTGTAGATTTTATTTGTTTTCTGAATTGGTTATGCTAACCAATATATCTGATTCTTTGTTTAGTGTGGTAATAAATTTCAGTAAAGGCTTTAAAACAAGCAATTTAGTTTATTTGTTGTTTTAATTGGTAAATTGCAAATCACGTTATCCTTTTCTGCACATGTTTTTCTGTAGGGTGAGATTATCACAGTCCTTCGTCGTATTGATGACAACTGGGCCGAGGGAAAGCTGGGCGATCGGATTGGCATTTTCCCGATATCTTTTGTTGACGTTAGTTAATTGCAAGTTTGTTCTTCCCCCGCCCATTTTCTTCCTCTGCTCTTTATTTTTTTAATAATTCCTTTCGAGTCTACCTTCTTGTTAATTTTTGAATTTCTTTCTACCTGTTTTCTTGCTGTGCCAAGTCTTCATTCATTCATTCATTTCAGACATTTATATAGCGCCTTTTCAAGAATATCTACTCAGAAGCGCTCCCGACCCAGCCACGGCTAAAGAGAACAGTCTTAAGAGCAGAGTAGAACGTAGTCTCAAATGCTCGAGGTACTAGACGTAGTTCCACAGGGAGCCCATTCCAGGTTGCAGGGCCAATAACAGAAAAGGAACGGCGCTGCGCAATAGAAGTGCGTGACCGGGGGACAAGAAGCTCAGCCTGCTTAGAAGAGCGAAGATAGCCACGGCGCTGGACGCTCAGGGTGGAGCAACAGAGCTCCTGCAAATAGACAGGGGCTAGACCCGCGAGACAGCGCCAAACCAAGGAAGATATTCGGTAAGTGACCCTTTGTGAGAAAGGGAGCCAGTGCATACAATTTTCGAAAATTTTCGCCTCTGTAAGTATTTACTATATTGAATCATTGATAGTTGATGTTGCTAATGCTGTTTTACATTTATTATTGTTACAGCTATCTATTATCATTGCTAATGTGCTATCATTACCACTAAACATTACAACACTGCTGTTATTGATGTACAATTGATATTTTTACAATTATCTTATATTGCTGCTACTGTACAATGTTTTACTGTTTTGATTTGTAATGCTATTATTGTTATTAATATTGTCATTTGTATTTGCCAAGTCACAATTGATCGTAATTGTTTAATAATATTTGAAATTGATCCTACCTTTAAAATGTGTGTGTAATTAAAGTTGATTAAAAAAAGATCTGTTAAAGTTAAACTGAAAACTTCTCTGTTTTCGTTACAGATGAACGATTCTGCGAAGTGTCTGATTGGTCATGCGGATCCACAAAGTGCCAAGTAAGTTCACTTGCTTCTTGTCTGTTGAAGATGTTTTGCAGCCAGCAACACTCAAGATTGTATTCATCGATACCTCTTTCTTCTCTATGGTAGCTCATAAGACTGCGCCTGATTTGTTCCCTCACATCAAAATGTGTTATCTGTGTGATTGGGGAGCTAGGACAATTCACCAATAAGCAATTCATGATGTGTTAAACTGTTAATGTATGTACTAGAGCACTTGCGTGGCACCTTTTAAATAACTCACAGCAGCTTTCTGGTATGGCTTTCTATGAATAACTGTTTGTATGTAATGTATGTATTGTATGTTTATATGTATGTATGTTTAATTGTATATATGTTGATGTACAATGTACAGTATACTTACCAG
This sequence comes from Lumbricus rubellus, assembly GCA_945859605.1. Taxonomy (NCBI): domain Eukaryota; kingdom Metazoa; phylum Annelida; class Clitellata; order Crassiclitellata; family Lumbricidae; genus Lumbricus; species Lumbricus rubellus. The sequence continues at coordinate 3,554,006 of OX243812.1, forward strand.
TAGAACAATTAATGCTTTTGTTTTCAGAGTATTGTCGAGCCTTTCATCTGGTCACCAGGCGTCTGCCGCTGCAGCAGCAGCAGCAGCAGCAGTGGCAGCGGCGTCATCCAGCAAGACCTCCTCGTCCGCCTGCTCCTCCTCGTCTTTCAGCGCCTCATCATCTGCCTCTGGTGCTGCCAGCATCGTCACCGATGCCAATGGCGCTGGCCACGCTCTGCCGCTGCCAACTGCCGCAACAATGCAAGCGATGAAAGTGCCGCAGACAATGTCGCATCATCGTCCGTCGGTCGGAGTGCCAACGGGAAATGCCGACATCGCATCGGCTGTCACGTCGTCGTCGGCAGCTTGCGTTTCGACAAGAAACAAACCTTTGCCTTTGATGTATGTATAGATTTATTTATTCATTCTTGATACAGATTTATATACATTTATATGTCTGTATTGAGTATGCATGTGTGTGTCTATGTGAGTATGTATGTATGTATGTATGTGTACATATGCGGTTATACATATTTGAAATGTTATTAAGTGTTTTAAATTTGTTCTGGTTTTGAAACGGTGTTTTAATTTGTTTCAAACTGAACATTGTAGCTACGAAGCCTTGTACAACTATAAGCCACTGAAGGAGGATGAGATTGAGCTGAAGAAAGGAGAGTGCTACACAGTCTTGCAGAAATGTCGTGATGGTTGGTTCAAAGGACGATCCTTGAGCACGGGAGTCTTCGGCATTTTCCCTGGAAACTACGTCAAGCAGATTGTGTAAGTGTGTTGACAGGAGTAAGTTTATATGAATTGGTATGCTTATATGTTTGTAAGCTTATATACATGTTAGTAAGTTTATATAGTAGTAAGTTTACTTAAGTCTGTTTGTTAGTGTTTTTGCATTAGTTTATCTATAATCTTATGATGTTTATGTGGTAAATGTACGCATGTCTCTTTCTTGGGTTCTAATACTTTACGAATTTAGTAAACAGTAAACAAAATCGAGTTATTGATGTTTTATATGTGAAAATTTCAGTCTGTTGCCGCTGGACGACTTGGCGCTGGTCCAGTCATCTGCCGTCCCATCACTCACATCCAATCACGTCCCTGCATCTCGGACGACATCGCTCGGCACCAACCGGCACCAGTTTGCCTCCAAGGTCATAGGGCACCACGGAGGTCGTGACCTTGACGGCTGTCCAGACGCATCGTCTCCCTCCGGCGCGTTACATCGGCCGCGTTCGCGCCCCATCACCAACATCACTCAGGCGCAGATCCGTAACCTAGGCAACGTGTCCATGACGACCGTTGCCAACTCATCACGGTACCTGTACCAGAACAGTCCAGGTGGTATCGGTACGTCGTCGTCAGGTCTTGGCTCCTCATCCGTCTGCAGTCCCACGTGGTTGAACCTCATGACAACACCGAACCTTTCGTCGACCGACTCAGGGTGTGTTCCAACCACAAGCACCGGACCGTCGTCAGGAGGGCGCAGGGTGCAGAGGTCGGCTACTTGCAGGGCGCGTTCCGCATCGAGAATGCCGTTGGCGGCAATGAACAACCGATCATCACCACCCGTCTCCTCCGATGGTCTGGATTCGGAGGATCTGAGGACGATGCTTCGAGGTCTGTCCTTGAAGGAAGGAAACGAGCTGAATGTCGAGTATTCGTCCAACGGAGCGGGTGGCACGCCGATCGGTGAGATGTCGGTTGCTGCGTCATCTGGTTTCGTCGTTTCGCCAGCGGAAGCAGAAAAGGTGCGTGTGTGAGAGAGACGTGCTGGAATTGACAGTGCAGACAGTGCGGAGTGGTTATGACGTGACCCATGTATAATATCGCACAGATTCTTACCCTGTCATTCCTTAACTTACCACTTGAGCTTAGTTAGTTACCATACCTTGAGTTGATCGGGCATACCATACCTTCTGTTACTTTGCCTACGTTACTGGACTTTGTGTCAGTTTGAGTCTATGTGAACTTTTGAAGTGTAACTCGGCTGATGACAGACTTTTTCTAGTCATGAACAATGAACCTTGTCACGTTCTCTGCACTTTGCAGCCTCCTCTCTTTAGTAGCATATATATATTATACTAGCTGTACCCGGCCACGCGTTGCTGTGGCAGAAAAGACTCTCCCCGTCCCCCTCCCCCTCCCTCTGCCCCTCCCCCCTCCCCTTCCCCTCCCCCTCCCCTCCCCCTCCCTCTGCCCCTCCTCCTCCCCCTACCCCTCCTCCTCCCCCTCCCCCTTCCTCTGCCCCTTCCCCCTCTCTTTCTCCCTTCCCTTCCCCCTCTCCCTCCCCCTCCCCCTTCCCCTTCCCCTCCCCCTCCCCCTCCCCCTCCCCCTCCCCCTCCCCCTCCCCCTCCCCCTCCCCCACCCCCTCCCCCTCCCTCTGCCCCTCCCCCTCTCCCTTCCCCTTCCCCCTTCGCCTCCCCCTCCCTCTTCCCCTCCGTCCCGCTCCCCCTCCCCGCCGCCTCCCTCCCCTCCCCCTCCGTCCCGCTCCCCCGCCGCCTCCCTCCCCTCCCCTCCGCCCCCTCCGCTCCTTTCCTCCCTCAACCAAGAAGGCCGCAAATTAATTATGCGAATCGCTTATGACGTCATGGGATGCAACCTCATTCATGTTTCGTTTGCATGGTCGCAGTCACTGTCAAGGCGTTTGTGAATCTGGCAACGTGCGGTTTTTAATTTGCAAATGGCGGTGGAGCGGAATGCAAAGTTCACTTTTTGTGGAAAATATTGCGTTTATTCGGAGAAAAAAAAAGTTGGAAACTCTCTGATAGGAATGGAAGGTTTTGTGAAATTTTCAAAACAATCTGTGCGGTACGTTTCGAGAACACTTTACAGAAACTATTGGAAAGTTTCATTTTTATATATATAGATAACCTTCGAACTAGACCACTAAGCTTCTCATTACATATTCAAAATCACCAATACTTCATTTCGCGTTGTATTCTTCATAAGCACGTTTGCTAACATAATATTTTTATTCTTGCATTGCGACTGTCTGCGAAATTGCCCTCAGCAATTCTCTGAATAAGTTTTGAATGTGTTTGTGTGTTGTATTGAGCAGTTGGACAGGCGACATGGTCTGATAAAACGTTGGACGAGCGTGATGGCGAAAGGAGGAAGGAAGTCGTCACCAGGTGTCACTAACACGATGGCTATGCTTGAACAGAACGTCGGCCAGAACACCAACGCCATTAAGGCTTCTACTCAGGACGACAGGTAGGTTCAGAGGTCATTGCACTTTATGAGTGGGGCACCAGCGTCATCCTGTCTTCTATTCAGCAGAAGTAGAGCGTCGCTTAAGCTAGCCCTGACGTGAGGTGTTGTCAACTTCATTTTCTTAGCTCTGGCATTTGAAGACGGGTGGCCAGTCCTCTTCCTAGACGTCTCATCTGCCCACCAGCAATACACTGTCAGTGTATGCCTTATACTTTTATACGATAGTTTGGAAGAGGCACAGATGGAGCCGAAATCTCGAACCAGCAGGACATGTAGGTTAATAAGTGATTGTTTTGCGATGTGTTTGCTTCTGTGATCTCCCTATTTTAATACAAGACAACCTGCTGATGAATGCTTTTCCAACCATGGGTCATCAATAGGGATTTGATATTGTACGAGCAATCAATGCTCGTGAATTTGTGGGTGCTCTGCGCTTATTTTTCAAATTTTTATGATTACAATTCTGTTTTACGTCTGTTGTTTATTTGTCTCAGATGTGCGACGACTAAGACGATGTTGTCGATCGATGCAACGCATTCGTCTGGTCATCAGAAACCGGTCAAGGTTTCTCTGATGAAAGTTTCGCCCGTTTCCCTCTCGTCAGCGCAGTCCAAGTCAGTCGGTCGTGACCTGTGAGTATTCGTCCACATCACTCGATGGATGGACGACGTTAGGTTGAAGGATCTAAGTGGGTGGAGGGAGCTTGGTCGGAACTAATCTTTTTGTTCCGCAACTATTTGGTAGATGGAATTAGAACTGAGATTATTTCAGAACTAGAATTAGAACGGATGAAGGAATTAATTTGTTAGAATGCGAATAGAATTTGAATTGAAATTTGATCATTTGAACAGAATTGTGAATTTTTTAACTGAAATATCACTGGTAATATTGTGCATTATTCATTTTGAGGCAGAGCTGGACGGAAACAGTTCTATCCTAATACATTGCTAACGTGGTTGAACCAGTTTTCTTTTGCTCTTCCAGGTACAAATGCGTCACGCCGTATCCGGCGCAGAACGAGAACGAACTGGAACTGAAGGTCGGCGACGTGGTCTACGTTGTTCGAAAGCACGACGATGGATGGTTCAAGGGCGTGCTTCAGCGAACCGGCAAAATGGGTTTATTTCCAGGCAACTTTGTTCAGAACATCGTCGGATCATCCTGAGATAATTGTCCACCAACAGATGAAGGGGCGTGTAGCGCCCTCTTGCGTCTCGATATTCACTGCAGCATATCTCGTTTGTTGATCTGTCCAAACGAGAAGTGCTCATCTGTAGGACGGATGGCCAGTGTTTCTGTCCAGTATTGTTGCCACTAGCAGTCGCTGCTGCACTGAGCTTTTGCGTGCTCGCTTTGAGGTTGCTGCTCGCAGGTATATATGTATATCTCTCGTTAGGTCATTGCCATCGTTTTTCAAGCCAGAGATTATGGATGAAGGAAGGGTGGATCACTTGTGCAGATCTGGGTAATTGGGTCATAGCCATTAAGCTCTGACCAATCAGAATTCAGCTTTACTTCTGTAGATCAGATGTTGGCCATGGTTTCACTTGAATCACCCATCATTAGGATTACTGTGCTATAGAAGTCATTAGAATAAGTGAATGCCATTGGACCACAGCTGCCAGATAAATAAACCAGTCTACGTATCGGTGCATGTGATTGGTTGGGCATCGACCTAGTTTCTAGCTTTTTCATCGGGTGATATGTCGTTCCTATCTTGTCCTTGGTTGTCATCCCTCATCATAGGCGTAGGGGACATTTCAGGAGTGGGGGGGCAAAAGTTTAACTTTTGCCCGAAATTTTTTTTCCGTCCGGCCGAAAATTCCCGTAACTTTTTTCTTTTTCCGCCCGAAAAATCTGACGACCTTTTTTTTTTTTTAGTCGTCCAGTCGAAATTGCCAGAAAATTTCCGTTACTTTTCCGCCCGAAAATTCTGACGACCTTTTTTTTTTTTTTTTTTAGTCGAAATTTCGAAATTTCTTAATTTTTTTATACATTTTTTTACTTTTCCCGGACTGCTTGCCCGAAAAACCACACTTGCCCGAAATTTGGGGGGGCATTTGCCCCCCCTGGACCCCCGTCTCCTACGCCTATGTCCCTCATACTTTGCCGAGAGTTTCTTAATCAATCAGCTGCAGTCGATTATTACTCTGGATTAGCGTCGTTAGATTAGATTAGATTAGATTGGGAAAGCACCCAAACGGACAACAATGTTGATATTAAACGAAGTGTATAGCTATTCGCATGCTCATTTGTTTACTTGAAGTTGCTATTCTTATAAGCTACGTTGTAGTACGTGTGTGTGTGTGTATATACCGGATGTATTTATATAAATATATGCAGATTTGCTCTGCAAAGTTATTACGTTTGATGCACACTTGTTGGTAGGTTACTTTTGTTGTTTCTGAGATGACTCCCTTGGACAACTAGTGGTGCAGACTGTTGGAAGGCTACACTGTTTGTATAAAATAATTATTTGTACCAGTCAGCTGTATTTTGACGCAATAGATGCTTGCTATTATGTCTTGTTTCAATATCTATAAAGACGGTTTCTTTCTGGGGACATTGATCATTTTCGAGTTGGAATGCATATAAACTATTTATGAACAAAGTCAAAAAAAGCATCCACTGCATATTTTGATGTATTTTTTGTGGTTAAATCTTTTTTATGCAGGGTTGTTCTAAGCATTTTGGTTAATCATAACTGAAAAATTATTTCCCCAGACTAATGAAGGAACCATACATACTTACGTTCAGCAGAATCAACGAAATTAATTGCGGAAACTAGTCTGCTGCCTTTGAGTGAGTGTTGCTTGAGTTCAGCTGGTGCATATGGACTGAAATGGCAACAGCTGTGTGTGCTGTTGACTGCTGACTTTTCTTTATAGCTTGGCCATCGCAGCTTGGCCGGTTATGTGGTATTTTAGTCACAGCTCAGGTACAGCCATCACACCCTAGAGGCGGCTTCCCCCAGCTTCCAGACACCAGATGGATCCCCAATAGTAATCTTACCTCATGTATACGTTGTTTTGTTTCGACGTTTGTATTTACTCCTAAGATTGGTTTCCTCTTTCTTGTATATTATGTGTAAACAACATGTATAAAAAATCAGAAGTGTTTCATTTCAAATAAGAGTGGATTTGCATGTTCATTTTTCATCTGTTGTTTCTTGGTGTTGTGAATCGGGTCTCTAACTTTCGTGTAGCCCTATTGTGTCTTATGATTCTTATCAAACGACAACATACTTATTGTAGTCCTTTGGAAACCATTTAGACAATGCGTCGGCATGTTGTCAATCGCCTTTGAACGCCCTGCTTCTCTCTCTGTCTCTCCCTCTTTGTCTGTCTGTCTGCCCGTCTGTCTGTATGTCTGTCTCTTTATCTCTCTGTGTCTCTCTGTCTGTACCATTCATTCCTTCCTTCTTTGCTCTCACTCTCACTCTCACTCTCTCTCTCTCTCTCTCTCTCTCTCTCTCTCTCTCTCTCTCTCTCTCTCTCTCTCTCTCTCTCTCTCTCTCTCTCTCTCTCTCTCTCTCTGTCTCTCCCTCCCTTGTTCCTTCCCTTTCACTCTTTCTATGCAATATAATTTTCTCACTAGGCATTTAAACAAACGAATTGTTAAAGGCCGTGTTGACGACGTTTATTTTGACGACGTTTATTTTGACGATGTTTATGTATTGCAGAGTGTATGGTTTGATTGATCTTCTATATAAAAGGTCAATGTTTATTGAAATTGTTAATGCACGTCGATTGATACTTATTTATGTAAATTGGGTCAGTTTGAATAATAGAATAAGATTAATGAAGAATGCTATTGTTTGAATAATAGAATAAGATTAATGAAGAATGCTATTGTTTGAATAATAGAATAAGATTAATGAACAATGCTATTGTTTTAATAATAGAATAAGATTAATGAACAATGCTATTGTTGAGCGATTCGACTTGTGATTGAGGCTGCGACATTTCTATCCAAATTTTGCTGATGTTGATTATCAAAGGAAGATTAAAAATTGTTCGTCAAAACAGAGTAGACATTAAATTCTCTTGCTTTGTATTTACTGACTTTGCACATGCAACAAGTGTTTCAATAAATGAATAAGTTCCATGAAATTTGGTTACCTAGATGATGTTGAAATTGTTACTGTGTCACTGTACCGTACATTATGCTGCAGTTATTTTGAATGAGGAACGTTATAAAAAACTTGGTTTGTTAAAAATATTTGTAAGTTGCAGTTGATTTTTGATGCAACAATGTTTCAGTTGCTGGCATGTGTATAAAAATATTATGTCCATTAAATTCTACATATTTTTGCGGGTTCGGTCATTGATTCTGTTTTGCATACAATATCCCAGTGGATAGAATGAATCATGAATCTTTGGCCCATTGATATAATGCATACACCAAAAAATTATGTTTTATAACCACCATAATCTGTTGCATTTTGTACGTAAATGTTGTTAACTGTTATGGTTTACTGTTTAGATCTGATCACAATTTAATTATAATTTAATCAAATGTCATCGAATGACTATAGGATAACACTACAGAGTTATAAATAAGCTAATGTGGATATGATCATTATTAGACATTTATTTTGCGCATGCACATTTTGTCGACAACCCTCCACACGCTATATGCACCCGTTACGCAAATTACCGAAATTCTGTGTACGTAATGTATGGAATATGTTCGGAATTTATGCTTTTGTGTCGTCTGAATTCAGATGCTACTAGCTTTTCGGTTGACTGGTTTAGTTTTTTATCTTTGTGTGAGAGGGTTTTACTTTACCAGAATAATTGTGCTTATTGATATCAAAAGAAACTGCGACTCAAACTTGAATCGAGAATATATTTATATGCAGCCAATCAAAGAGAACTTAGCGTTGCTCAAACGTTTCGGTTGATATTGAGACTTGATTAAAAAAATCCTTTCAGATTTGTGGTTTGCGGGTAGATCATGCATTTTTTACTTTACTGTAGGATACGTTCTACGTTTACTGTAATCTGGAAATAGTTAGGCACTCTGCAATAATATGTTGGAATTTGATCAGTATTTGTACTCGTAGGAGAGATGTAATTTTTGAAACTGTCTTCTATTCTGTACTGTTCCTCAGATTCTGCAAAACCTGGTAATGGCAGTTGTTGTTGAGTTGTTGTTTGGTGAATGCGAATCTATGTTTCATTAAAACCATCCAATTCGGTTGTACGTGTCATAGCTAGTTGCCATTTTTGTATATATTGTATATTGTACCTGCTGGGTACAGTTTGTACTTTTGTGTCGTATTTAGATTAGGTATAAATAATCTCTCAGGCTTGTAGAAACTATCCGAAAAGTTGCTATTATTATTTTTATTATTATTTTATTATTATTGTTAGTGTTTTTGTTCTTATATTATTATTTATTGTTATTGTCTATTATTATTGTTATTATTATTATGATCCTGCGAGATGGCAGAAGCTTAGACTCGTCTTTGCAGATGGTCTTTGCAGTGGAAAAGGTGCACAGAAAGTTACTGTGCAATGAGATTCAGGACGGCCTTACATGATTGTAGATAAGTACTGAAAGAGTAAGGTAGTCTCAGTAGTTCTTTTTTTTATATTATTATTATCACTACTACCGTATTAGTTTTTTACTGCTACTACTACTGCTACTTTACCTGAGTTTATTGCAACCCTTCATGGGCGAATATGTTGTTGCTATGGAGACTGTTGATGACAGTTGGCATGACGACGTATCGTCTAGTTACTAATGGATATATTTATTACCAGTATTGTTATTTCTCCTATTATTAGATTTGACATTATTATATTTTTAGGCATGTTGAATTATTTGTTATTATTATAGTTATAACACGGCTTGTAATTGCTTGAGAACAAAGAAATATTGTGGAATTTGACCAATACTTTCACCTGTATTAAAGATTCATGCGACCTGACACAATTTCGATACCCTGTTCCAATGTCATGTTGAGGAACCCACTTGTATGTGCATGTAGCATCTTATGTATGGTATATAGATCCCTTTGAAACCTTTGCAATTATTAGTCGCTGTGTTGCGGCCCTCTGCCTTCCACCTGAGCGTCTGGATTCAAGTCCTGGTTTGATTATTGCTACGTGCATTGGTATTAATGTTTTTGTATTTGTGATTGCACTTATTACATCGTATGTCTTTATGAATTCACACCAGTTGGAGTGGGGGGGGGGGGGGTGGCGATTTCCGGCCTGACAGCAGAACACTGTGCTCACCAAGAATGTCATTTGATCAATAATGATGCAGAGTCAGGACTGGAAACTTCTGTCGTTGGTTGCTTGGCTCCCTGTTCCAAAGTCACGGCTGACCACATAAAAGCTACCGTGATGTTTTATTATCATTGTGATTTTTGCTATTATTATTTTTTATTCTATTTAAAATATTACTTGTAATTAATATGTGATCATAATTATTATTATTCATTTATTTATTTATTGCCACCTGTGGTAGAAAATATACCTAAGGCTTTGAGAGATTAAAACTGGGTTCTTGTCCGCAGCGTACTCCTTAAGCTTATTGTTATTATTATTATTTTTTTTAAATTATTGTTATTATTGTTTAGAAATTGTGACATGTACAGTCCCAAATGGTGTGACTCTGAGGAGTGGGTGCATTAATTAACCGCCATTATTATAATTTTTTTATTATTGTTATTATTGTTTAGAAATGTGACATGTACATTGTACAGTCCTAAATGGTGTGAATCTGAGGAGTGGGTGGATTAATTAACCACCAGCTTCTTGCAGTTCAGATTGATGTTGCGATGTTTACAATCGAGTGAAGTGCGAAGAAAACTGAATTGGTTGTCAAGTTATTTTGCTGGTGATGAGAGGTTGTACTACCCACCACCCTTGTATGCCGAGGCTGAGAAAGAGAAGTCAATTACTTGATGCCCATTTAACACACTTTTCTTCTTCTATAGTAGGTATAGTAGTTTTGCATTACTATTGTGTCCATAGATATAATGCATTGTCTTTTAGTGATTGTAGTTTAAACCGTCACTGAAATGTCCATCCATTGTCTCACCTTTATTCACGTCAGAAACTGTTGCAAATTGTTTAAACTTATTTTTTGTGAAAATGGCACCCTAGAATTTGGCACCACAAGCAACTGCCTGCTTTGCCTGTACCTAAGGGTGACCCTGCTTGCTACTATTATTATTTCATTGTAGCTACTAGCATAGTGGAATAGTTGTTGTTATTAATCTTCTTGTATTTGCTGTTTCATCTGAATTGAAGCAGCTGTGTGCTGGGCTTGAGTAGGTAAGTAAGTGAGCACGATTTCTTTGCAAAATACAGCGTATTTTACGAGGTTACAAAACCGTTTCTGGTGCTATTCATGTGTCTGTTTATACGATGTCTTGCAGTAGTTGTTGCAACGGTTGTTTCTGTTGCTTGCTGCAGTTGTACACTGGAATGTGGACGCCGGTTGTTTTGTTGCCCAGAAGTCGTTTTGATGTTGCATGCATTTTCTCACAAAAAGAACAACAAAGTGACAACGTTGCACAGTTTTTTGTATTAACAAGATGGTGTATTTTGCTATATTACAATACAACGTTAATGTGTTCTGGCTTTTCACTGTTTTGTTATCTCATCTCCTAAGCAGTCTAAGAATTGCTGTGTTCATTGTTACTTCAGAGTGGCGGGGAGATGCCAGGTATCCCGACGAGTGAGCGTTGGGTCACTGGGTGGGTGTGGAGGGGAAAGGAGTGTGGAAGGAGGAAGGGAGTGGGACATGGGATGGGTAGGTATATAGAGTGGGCTGGGTGATGCGGAAAAACAAACTCCAGGGCAACGACGGGTAACTTACCTCAAAAGATTGAGCGCTGGGTGAGACGGGTGATGTTAGGGCGAGGTGGTGATTGGGGTGTATGGGCAAACTGACTTGTCGTGAGGTGTTTGGATTCGATAATATTTCCTAATGCGATCAAAGTGGAAATGAGTTGGCTAAGCAGAATTCTAGGTAGACCCAGAAGGTACAGAATTCTAAAACGAGATGACCCGAGAGGATCTGGGTAAAAAAGACAACATAGACAAGATGATGAAAACAAGACTCGCATGGTCTGTAGCTATTATACCGTTGAAGTCATCTTCGCTCTTTTAATATACCGTCAAGAACTCAAGATCTGGCGAGTCAGGCAGACAGCAGACGGTCGAACGGCTAAGGTGAGTGATCACTGTACAATGTACATGAAGCATAGAGTTGAAAGTGCGTGGGATGTGAGGAGGAGAAGAGGGAATTATGGATTTGTGTTCACTGTAGAAATCTATCGAATAATCTACGATTACGATTAGGCCTACCGAATTCTGCTTGCAACATTTACAAATGCGCATATCAGAACAACACCATTATTCCAGGGTCTTTTCACGGAGTTCTATCAGCAGGTTCGAACCTGCAGTCGTCGTATCAAAGGTCGCGGGTGTTGCCCGATAGATGAACCGGACCAACAACAGACAACGAAGAGAAGTTGAACGCAAACAATCAGCAGCAAACAATCGACAAAGACATCTCGTATACGGTCGGAAAAATTCCAGGCGACAATCTGGAACCCATTTGAAGAGGGTGTGACGCTGCAACACACCCCACCAACGACGACCCCCTCACTTCGATGGTTTAACGCAGCAGCAGCAGCAGATGCCCCGTACTACGTGGGGCACGGTCACTGCTGCCTCTGCCAATGCCCCACCCCCCATCTTCGTGGGAACCATGCTGTGCGCCGATCGACTCCACCCTTCGAAACAACAACAGCAACAGATGTAGACATCAAAACTGGTGACAGTCAACAGACATATTATGTGACAATTGGAATCTTGGAGAGATCTCCCCAACCAACCAAGTGCCTCGATTATTTTGCGTGTGTGTGTGTGTGTGTGTGTGTGTGTGTGTGTGAGGGTTGTGAGTTTTAGGCCTACTCGCCGATCGATGAGTCGATCTCTCCACTCCAAAGTGTGGATCCACTGTAGATCGTAAAACGGAATTTTCTGTTAACAGGCATCACACAAATAAGTTTATAATAGCCTACCAGAGTTTAGACGCGAACGTATGGACTGGTCATAAGCTCCCACTCTGGTCCACATTCGCTTAACGAAATAAATATAGACCTAGCTAGACGAATTCGTTCTAAAATTAAACTTCTTAACCTCCCCGGACTCTGACCTGGCACCAGAACAAGCAAAGCAGCCTGGCTATAGCCTAGGCCTAAAAGCGGACTAGAGCTGATGTAGGCCTATTGCGCCGATGCATAGGCTGGACTTTTTGCATGGCGGCTATAGACCTCGATCTCCTTCCTTTCGCCCTACAGGCCTATACCATTCTTTTGGCAGTCTCTCTTCTTCCTTCGTTTTTCTCAAAACCTGCTTGCTCTCAAGGGCCCTACACACTGGGAGCGCTTCTGAACAGACTGCCCTACCACATGATCAAATACAATACAGAAATACAAACAAATTATATTGTGGATCAAATGCCAATGCAAATAGGCCTATGCATCATTTTCGAGCTGCAAAATCGATGAATAATAACGGTATACGACGTCACGCTTGGATACCAACCTTTGGTAACTAAGCACAAAGCATAGGTCTACAACGGTTTTCCGCTAGAGTAGCAATGGCGCTTCACGAGCGTAATTTTAACACGGTTTAGATATGGAGAATTTTGTTTAGCGTTTACTGGGTCGTGTGTTCTTTATAAGCTGTTCAAACATATCGCATTATTTAGCTAAAATTGTAATGAACGTGTACGTCAAAATAAAATGATCCTGCAGACGTGAGTTTCGCAAAAAATGGGAAAATTTGAAAATCTTGTTAGACACTTTTTTAACGCTTCGACCGACCCTATAATAAACCCCAGAAATGCAAGAGGCAGTACCGCTTCTCGGCCTTTTGGCTAAGATCAAAGTGAAATAATAATTAGCTGGTTCCCTGCTGGGCCGCTGGCGTGGTTTAAAAACCCGTAAGCCTCTAGTAAAGCAGGAGGGCCTCTGGCGCACCGTAACTGGTCGTAAGCCTATAAAAAAACACAAAAACATACAAAAACAAAAATTGTAAAACGATGTGCGGAACGTCGGACTCGTGAGCCAACGCTGAAGAAAGGGGTGCTGCACATGAATTCAGCAAACCAATGGCAGTGCCGCAGTCATATCATGATTGCTTTAGAAAGACAAGACTAGCGCTGTGATTTAAAATAAAAAATGATGCATCATCGGCAACAGGATTTGCATGAAAGACTGATATGGCTCCATCTTCCGTTCCATGCGTTGTGTTCCGCTACATTGGATGAAGAGTCGCCAAACCAGATGGAAGAACGCAGGACGACGAGCATTATATTAGCAGATTTTATGATAATGATCGTAGTCGATATACATCATCATCGTCGTCATCATCGTCATCATCATCATCGTCATCATCATCATCATCATCGTCGTCGTCGTCATCATCATCGTCATCATCGTCATCTTCATCATCAGCAGCAGCATCGTAATCATCATCATCATCATCATCATCATCATCATCATCATCATCATCATCATCATCATCATCATCATCATCATCATCATCACCATCATCATCATCATCATCATCATCATCATCATCATCATCATCATCATCATCATCATCAGTATTAAATTATTAATATTGGAATCAGTTAAAAAGTATTAGCGTTAGTCTGTTGGCATTAGAATCAAAGTCGTTGTCAGAATTAGAAGGCTATTCAGGGTCAGTACCAAGGTAAGTGATAGAAACGGAACCAGTAGGTACATGATTGCCATGGTATGGTAACTGTGAGAAGTTTCCATCAAGTGGCGCTATATAAATTCACAATTACGATTACAATAATTAAGCATGCAGCTATAATCAGGATCAATACTGAATTAGATTCGCTATCATTGACAGCGTTGCTTAGAATGAGTGATCATCAAAATTAATTTAAGACTACAGTAGCCCCTCTCTTCAATAGTTTTTATATTTTGGGGTAAGTCGGTACTCATCCGACCCCGTGTATATACCTCCTCCTCCTCCTCCTCCTCCTCCTCTCACGCACCCCAATTACTCAGCGGAGCAGGGAGCCAGCGCAGCGACCGGCGTTCGTTCTCATTAGTCGACGGCGAATGCCAATCATTGGAGTTTTATCAGCAACGCCGCTCCATCCGTTGCCATAGCAACGTGCGCGCAGTTCCTATGAAAATGCGCTACGCAATTAATAAGACGAGAAGCGTCGTTCGAATCATTTCTCGATCAATCGATTGATCGATCGATCGATCAAGATCGATACATCGATCATATTACACGTTCAGATGCATATTGTATAATATGCCTACATCGTGTGACGACCATACATGTACATATAATAATATTATACAGTCGCTCGCTCACTCGCTTTTAAAGATCCATCACTAAATTAATTCATTAATTTTTTTAAACAGTTTCCAGCCAGTCAGCCAGTCACTCGCCGATCAGTCATTAAGTCAACCTCAGTCAGCTAATCAGCCAGTTGGTCAGCCAGTTAGTCAGGCAATCAGTTTATCAGCCAGTTAGTCAGGCAATCAGTTTATCAGCCAGTTAGTCAGGCAATCAGTTCATCAGCAAGTTAGTCAGACAACCAGTTTATCAGCAAGACAGCAAGTTAGCCAGCCAAACAGGCGGCCAGTCAGCAGACTGTAATCCAATCAGACAATAAGTGAACAGCCAGTCAGTCAATCAGGAATTCAGCCAGTTGACAAGCCAATCAGTCGGCCATTCAGGCAGTCAACCATGGGCGTCCACAGGAATTTTTCTAGGGGGCGCAAACTTTTAAATAATTGTCACGTGGTCTAAATTTAATGAGTGACAGTTTGAATTTTCATATAACCACGAGAAAAACCTATAGCCTACCTATACATTATGCGCCCAAAGAAAAAAAAATAGGTCCAACTTGTAGATCGCACCGATAATCACGTTGAAAATTGCGTTGTAACAATCGCAACCAAATAATCTAAATATAATTATGTGCAACTAGGCGAAAAATCCAGCGGGCGCACTTGCGCCCTCTTGCGCCCCCTGCGGACGCCCATGCAGTCAACCAGTTAGTCAACCAGTCTTTCATTGTCTCGTTATATACTACTGAGAGTGTAACCCTCTTAACCTGTCCGCACACGACTAAGTTGACCTATACCACGACAATGGCCCGGAGAAAGCGGCTCGTGCAGGCGATTGAATTGGGAATGCGACCTGACTATATAATGGCTTTTATTCTCGCTGTTTTGTTTGTCGCTGCGATAAAACCCGACAATGTAAGAATAGAAGAGGAGAAATCAGCGACGCTCACTTCAAGGACATGGCACGTGCCGTCAAAAGTATACACACCTGTCTTCTCGTACAGATACTATGCAGAATAATGTAGGCCTAGAAAGACATCTATGACTCAGATGAAAAACGTTTGAACAACGACGCTGATGCTGCTTTCATATACAGTAAAACAGTGTTATACATACTACACACACGATGTCTAATTATACTCTGACACTCATCAGTGATTTTTTTATACAACTGGGGTCGATGTCTGCGTCTAAGTCCAGTTAATTCAGCTGATCATTTGGACCAATGCGTTCGTTCTCTCAGCGTCGACTTTTACATTTACATGTAGGTTCAACCACCGAAGATGGTGTTCGAAAGGCGTGTGTGCAATGGAGCAGAGACTGAAACCCCTTTCCCCCACTTGATTTGCTTTTATCCTTCACTGCAAATGACCATACGTAACCTCGAGATCTGCACACTGCAGCAGCGAGATGATACATTAAGCATGTCTAGCCCCTATCTGGGCTCAAAGTATTTCAACATCCACTTGATGAACTTTATCCTAAGAATGTTACATAAAAACATGAACCAACAAACTCAACCATATTAAGCACCAAGTAGCAGAGGCGTAGCGACCGCCCTCCGTACCCTCCGACCGGAGGGGGCCCCGCAAGGAGAGGGGGCCCCAAAGAGTGGTAAAAATTGCAAGGTAGAACTATAGGCATGTAACATTTATTGACGCTATGGCACAACCCATGTCGGTTTTACTGACTAAACCTGAAGTAAGTATACGGAATTCATGTGGCCTACGTAGACTGTGGGCTTATGTGTAGCCTACATAATATGAACTAATAAGAGTGGTAAAAATTGCAAGGTATAACTATAGGCATGTAACATTTATTGACGCTATGGCACAACCCATGTCGGTTTTACTGACTAAACCTGAAGTAGCCTAAGTATACGGAATTCATGTACGTAGACTGCGGGCTTATGTGTAGCCTACATAATAAAATTATGAACTATGCATATTGCATAAAATTACCATAAAATTAATACCGCATTCCAGTTTCTGCATTGTAAAGGACAATTATGTTCGGAGGGGGCCACGTTTTTTGTTGCTACGGCCCTGCCAAGTAGCCACACTGTCAAGTGTGTTCATTTGTTGTAGGCCTACAGGGTTTGTCTGTTTTTTAAGCAAACAAATGTACACGAATAGTACGCATACATACATTAAATACATACATACATGCATACATAAAAGCTCTTGGTACGCTACTTAATGAAATAAAATCGTTCAATGCAGCTACACTTTAAATCGCTTCGAAACACTACTCTTCCTACTCCTCCGCTTACTCTTTGATCACTTCCTCTCGTTGCTGCTGCTACTGCTGCTGCTCCTCCTCCTAAAAATCCTTTCCCACCTTTTCTCCTCCTTTTACTTCTCTTCCTCTTTTTCCGGTCTTTCTCTTCCTATGTTTCTCAGTCCTCCTCATTCCTCTTGTCACTCTCCCATTCTCCTAATATTCCTCCTCCTCCTCCTCTTCAGCTCTTCTTCGTCCTCCTCCTCTCCTTTCTAATCCTTCACTTATCCCTTATAGCTATGCGGTCTTCTCAACCTCTCCTACTTCTGCTATGCTTAAGCATAATCTTACCTCACCACGTCCAATTTTCCTTTTCCTCTACCGCCATACGGTGTGCTATGTTGACCGGCGCAAAAACGGAAACATCTGTCGAAGAACAATGGACAGAAAACTACTCGCAACTTGACGCTGCAACGTACAGCCGATCACCTCAATAAGCTGCGCGCAAACCCATTAATACAGCAGTCCGTAAGTCCGCGAAAGAGTCCCATCAGCATCCGCCGATCAAGCGCCGCCTAAGTAGCGAAGCAGCGGGTGTCGCAGCTCGCAGGCGAGGAAGCGTCCCTCCTTCCGCAAGCGACTGATTGATAGACGACGTGCATCCCGTGCGAACTGTCGTGTGACGACGGTGAGGGGCTTGACAGCAGACTATGTATGTAGCCGTCGTCTGCTTACCACCGCAGCAGAAGCAGACGACGATAGAACTGACGTAAACGCTGATCATCATCGGTGAGTAGCAGATGACGACTTCGCATTTAGGCGCGAACGAAAGTGAACGACGTCGGACGATTTCCATTGCGGCGCAGTCTTTCAATGGCGGGTGATGATTATAAAGAGCGATTATAAAGAATTATCAGCCATCAAGTTGTCGCCATCAGTAGAACTACTTTCTGCTTCCGCTCCTGCTGTTTCCGTTGTGTCGTTGGGAATGTCGTCGAAGTTAACATAAGTTCTGTTCGTTGCTTTCACTGTTTCTGTCAGTGTCCAACGTGTTTGTTTGTTCGTCTGCCTCTGTCTCGTTCGTCGAAACGTCATCGACTGCGGCGGCACTTAGACGTAAGCGACGTCATATCCGGCGATTTCCCGCCGTTCGACGTTTGGCAGCAGACGAACTACTGTGGAGAAAGTGACGATTATTATAATCTGGAACGAATTATGAGGCGCAAGATGAAACTGAGCGAATTCCGTTAAGTGGTCCAACGCTTTCTGGATCTGTCTCATCCTCTGTCTGCCTGTCTACCTCTTTGTCTGTCTACTTGTCTGTCTATCTGTCTCTCTTTCCATCTGCCTGTCTGCTTGTCTGTCTGTGTAAGACTCTTTCTGCATCTCTGTTAGTCTGTTTCTCTCTCTGTCTCTCTGTCTCTCTCTGTCTGTGTCTGCGTCCGTTTCTGCATCTGTCTGATGTGCTTCCTTTACTTTTGTCAGTCGCCATTTCTGTTTCCATCCTACTGTGTGTGTGTGTGTGTGTGTGTGTCTATATCTCTGTATATCTGTTTGTGTTTCTGTGCGTCTGTGTTTCTCTGCGTCTCTGTAGCTGTGCCTGTATCTGTCTGTCTACCTGCCTGTCTGTCTGTCTTTCTGTCTGTCTGTGTGTCTCTCTCCTCTGCTCGACGTCTCTACAGCCCTCGGGCCTGGACTGTATGCAGTGTGATACAATCATCCGCATTCGTCTCTCTCTTTCTCCTCCGTCCTCCGTTGTAACGTCGGCTTCTCATGACTTCGTTATTCAGTTGATTGTGGAACCGTCATCGTAGTTGTTCAACCCAACTTCATCTTCTTCTCCTTCATCAGTCTTCCAGCAGACAATCATCTTCTTCTTCTTCATCATCGTCTCAGTCATCTTCTCTTCGAAATGAAGAAAACGATGATGCCGCGATTCGTCAACTTCTTATTTACCAGCTGTCTGCTTATGACGCAGATACAAGGTGAGTGCTAATCGTCGTGTTGCAATTCAATTTTCATTTTTTATATTGAATTTATTGCTGAATTATTTTCATCGATGTTATTCATCGTTGTTCACTTGCTTCTTGTTTCCTAGATCAATGTAACTCACTTTCGGCTTTAAATGTTCCTTTAAAATTATATCGTTCTATCCTTCATTTGTCAGTTCTTGCAGGGCCGCCGAGAGGGGCAAACGTCTGCAGAGTCCCAGTGACTTTTAGAGAACCGGGCTATGTACTTACTGGTATAGTCCAGGCAATTTACAGTTTCACCTGGGCAAAAATTGGCACTCAAGCTTTTTAAACGGTTTCCTGCTCAGATACAAAGTTTTGGGGTTATGTCTTTTAAATTACAATAATTATAATAGAGAATAACTACAATCAGGTTAAAGTTGTATTAACAGCTGAATAAAATCATATTGTACATATAAAATGTATGCACGGTGTCCCAATTGAACTGATACCCATTTTGTTTTACCATTATAGGCTACTTGTCAATTCTAAATGAAACTCTATAAAATTTCAGAGAATGTAAGAGGGATACATTATCAATGTTTCCTGAAAGTTGTATCCAATTCTACAGACAGAGTCCGAAGTTATGCAGTGTATGCACGTTCAAATTTGGGCAAAGGAAATTTTCCCTTTTCAATTCCTTAGACTCCCTATCCAGGCCTTACCATATACTTATCTTATAACGTCTCAGTCTTTATCGGGAATAACCCCTCTGAATGCAAACCGTAGTGCCAGTCACAGGGCTGGATAAAGGAGGAGGGCCACCACGCTAATCAATCATCTTTGTTATGGCGTTACATGGTTGTAATTTAAACATAAACTACTACAAGTCTGTGGTGAAGGATAAAAGTATAATACGCTTCTGTCGTTTCCGAGTGGTGCCAGTCCGAATCTCGAAGAGAGGAGGAGGGCGACGCTAATTATGTTCGTTAAGCAGAAACTGCCGTATATATATGTATACCCAGGTTACCCTACAATTAAGCGGCCTGGTCTTTTGACCCCCACACTGTAAGGGCGTTTTATCTGCAGCATGCAGGGTGAGGAAGGGTTAGTCTTTGAAAGCTGAACGTCAATATTTATCTGTTCACAGACGGGTCTTGATAAGACAAGTCACCGTGTTTATACTACCATTACTCACAGTCTCATAAGTACAATCCGACGACTATAGTATACCATGCATATACTTGTACTTTTCCGCCTCTCGCTTCGCACCATTCTCCTCTTGACTCATCCATGTGCCTTCCCCTCTTCCCCTACTCTTCCATGTCTTCCTCCTCCTTCTCCTCCTCGACATTCTTTGTCATCTTCTTGTCCTACGGTTTCCTCTTCTTCATCCTGTCTGCTCCTCTCCTGTCCCCATATTTGTCCTACTGTCGTCCTGCCATGGACAGTCTTGTCTGCCTCTCCTTTCTTGTTTTCCTGCCACATCCTTGTCTTTCTATACAACATCCTCTACTGAGTCTGATCCTATCCTCTGACTTTTCCTCCCTCTTGTTCCTGTCCTCATAGTTGCCTTGCAGCTCGCCCCCCGTATTTGTTCTCGTGTAGTTCTCCCTTCTCTTCCCAATCTTTTATTCTTTCTTCTCATGCTCCTAATCCTCCTATGTACAGCCGATGTAGGCCTATGCGCCCGACAATACCAGCAATGGCGCTCGCAGATATTTTTGCAAGAGGAGGCGGAACACAATGATTAATTTTGGCAAGAGTCTGAAAACAAATTCAAAGTAGTAATGAGCAACAAGGTTGTCTCTCAAAAAGAGGTTTCTAAATATCAGTTGCTCAGTTTCATGTTGTGCACGCTTGTATTGTTAGTAAGTGCGAAGAAAAAGAAAAAAAGCAACAGGAAATAGGTCTAGTAGTTTTAAAAGGCGGAAAATTTCCAGGGGAGAGGGTGTGGCAATTGCCCATCTTTTCCCTATTCGTGCGGGCGCCCATGATGTCTGCGTCGCGGGATATTCTATATCTTCATAAGCTATCCGGAAGTGAAGTGAATTAATATTATAACTCCCGGATGGAATGTATACCTGGCACACAGTATCTGGGGTGGGGTGGTAAACCATTCTATCCATGCAGTCAGCGTACAAATATATGCTTATAGTTGATAAGTAATGCTATTATCAAAATGTTAAGTGACTCTAATTGTTTTGAGTGTCCTAAGCAATACTCAGAGCAAGGCAACTCGAATTTATTTAGCGACTCTATTATGTTCTTAAGTGTTGTAAATGTTGCATGTGGTCCAAAAGTAAAGCGAACAAAGTTAGCTAGAAGGAATAAACAAACATGTTAGTGGCAAGGTTCAAAACAATGCAAATGGAAGTCAATTTGCAGAAATAAACACTTGTGTAAGTGGTTTTACTCAACTCCTCTTCACCTGGGTTAGAGTATCCCCCTTTGATAATTAGGGGATACTCTATTTCGTGACACCGGCCGATATAAACTGCAGATAACACCGATCTTACGAATAATTATATTGATTAGTAAGTTATGCAGAGCCTTCCGTAAGTGAGTCAAATTATTGTTGGCATAATATTTTCATTGAGGGTCTTTGTAGTGAAGCGGATATCATTAGAAATTTAAAGTAGCCTATACAGCCGTCGGTCGGCCAGCCATTGGCGCCACTCTGTGTCCAGTTACTCCGTGCAAGGATCAGGCCCTCCCCCGTAGCGCACACCCTTTTATTGTGCGAGGGGTTCGTGACCCTTGCATTAATTTTGGCCTGGTCGGGCAGGGGTCATTTGCAATGAGTAATTATGCTAATGATAGGCAATTATTATGCTAATAAGGGGTCGGATCAGATTGGAATTGCGTAGACGCGCGACGCGGTTCAGGGTCGATGAGGGCAGAGAGTGGAGAGCAGCGTCGCTCGTGAATAAATGTGTGCCCTGCACTTTGTTTGTTGTCGCGTGTCGCTTTAGAAGTTTGGAGATTGCGAAAGGAACCATGTTCTCCTCTCAGGTTCTTTCTCTTTTAGTTCTTCTTCTTCTTCTTTATGTTCTCTTCTCCGTTCTTTTCTTTCTTTGTCCTACCTCTCGTCTCTTCTCCGCTGCTTCTCTCATAGTCTTGTTTATTCTCCTGTCGTGTCCTCTCCTCTCCTCTTTTCTCCTCTCCTCTTTTCTCCTCTCCTCTCCTCTCCTCTCCTCTCCTCTCCTCTCCTCTCCTCTCCTCTCCTCTCCTCTCCTCTCCTCTCCTCTCCTCTCCTCTCCTCTCCTCTCCTCTCCTCTCCTCTCCTCTCCTCTC